>JAVMKO010000011.1:40052959-40721887 GCA_032164245.1 Sternotherus odoratus
TACCCACAATATGGCCATTTCCTAAGGGGTTCCATACCTTTCTATTCATCTTTTCAGACTATAAGTGTAACATCCCTTCTATGGAGGGATTATCTATTTATGACTTATCATACCGAGATAAAATAGCAACTTAACAGAACAGTAACTACACATCAAAACAAAACACACTGCTAAAAGAAAGGATCTTTAAAATCTTCTGTCTAACCAAATGATTCCTTAAAATCTCTCAAAAGCACATTACTACCTGAAATAGCATCTAAGGCAGTAATTGAAAGACATGCACTGCATACACAATAGTAAAAGAAATATGCTTTGTAGTAGCACCTGACATTTATAATGTCAACTTCCCAGGAAAGGAAGGATGGTCCAGTGATTAGAGTACTAACCTGGTACATGGAGACCTGGTTCAGTTCCTACTCTGAACATCCTGTCCCATCCTGGGCAACTCACTTGTGGAACTGATGCATAGAGAGACTATCTATAAACTGGAAATAATAGTAACTTCCTGCCTCTGGGGGGAAGGAGGTTGTGATAATAAATACATTAAAAGCTTGTGAGATGCTCAAATACTGTGAAGATAAAACAGAATTATGCTCAACCCACAAATCTGTGACTTTAGAAAGAGAGTTCTTCCTCTAAATGGGAGCATGAAAGGATTTTTTAAATAAACTGTCTTGCTCCTTTATGATGTAATAAAGTCATGAAAGGTTTGTTTATTTCTTACCTTTTTTAAACCTCAGAAATATAAGGAATCATGATCTGATTATCCTTGAACTTCACAGTTGGTGTTAAAGATGTAACACCATCACACTTTAATACACATGCTCTAAGCAATGAAAATGTGATGATGTTAAATCTTTAACAAAAGCTTCCTTTCATCAAAATGTTAATTGGTATTACAGGGTAGGTAACCCCATCAGGGGGGTGCCAGGTCTTGGGGGAATTAATGTAGGGATTTAGCAGCCTGCGTATCATAATTTCCTATGTCACCATAGCCACTCTCCCAGGCAGGCTTGGGTGGCCCCAGGAACCAGGATCAATGGGGCCACCCTCCTAGGCAGGAGAGGGCATCCTAGTGACCACAGGGGAGTGGCCCACTACCAAGGGATGGATGATCTTTTGGCACGTGGTACTCTCCTGCGATTTCTGGTGCTTCCTGCCTTAGGTTGAGGTGTAAATCCCAGGCCAACAGCATTTCTTTTTATCTCTATCCCAATTCTGGTTCAGTCAACCACCGGGACATGGAAACCCCTGTGAAGATGAGAAAGAAGTTGTGTTTAAAAAGAACTATATCAAATTTCAAGAAATTAGTCTGCTGTGGATTTTGACTATGTTTGGGGAAAGAAACAGGTTTTATTTTATTCAAACCAGCTCACTCATCTCTGTTTAAAATGCATATTTTAAATAACAACCATTAAAGTTTCTCTTGTTTTTGATATGAAAAATTCCATCAGGTAAGAATGTTTGCAACTCATATGCTTGAATTCTATGTATAACTCTGTTTCTGATGTCTTGTACGTTTATAATCTTTGTAGATCTGGTAACATTCTCTCAACTGTGAATTACTTCCTTGTAATACACATGACATTGCACTGTTTTTATCAGATTTTCCTAATAAAATATGTTCTAAACAAACAAAGGAAGCAGAAAATGAGTACTGTGGAGAGCTACTTTTTTCACTTTATTTGGAGGTTATTTCTTATCGAGATTAGTATTGGCATTATAGCAAGTAGGGCCCTTAGTCATAGCCCAGGATCCCATTGAGATGGGCACTGTACAAACACAGCACAGAAAGATGCTTAAATCTTTGCAAAGCTCCTTTGTTTAGTGTCTCTCTATATTACTGGCTAACCAGGAGATCTCACCTTGTCTGTTGCAGATGTGGCTTACTCCTGTGTGCTTTTGCACCAAATAAATATCAGACACCACAGTATTCAAGGAAGATAAAGGTTAGGACCTTTACTTCCAAATGGCCTGGTGCAAAACCAAGTGAAAGCAATGGGAGCCATTCATTATTTCCAGAAAGCTTTGGCACCGATTCTAAAAGCAGAAGCACCAGTGTCAGAGTTAAAGGAGTAAGGAAGGAGCTTACTGTTTCAAGAACTGGGGTCAGTCAGTAGGGATATGTCTACACTGCACTGAGGAGTGAGCCTGGCAGCCCAGGTCCACAGACTAGTGCTAGTGGGTCTTGTGTAAGTGGTCTCAAAAGAGACAGCTTTAATGTTATGGATTCAGCCCTCAAGCCCACCCCCACTCCATGCACTATTTTAAGTGCATTAGCACAAACTCCGCTAACACAAGTCTGTGAAGCCAGACTGGGAGGCTTACTCCCAGACACAGGGTAGACATGCCCTAGGTGGAATGATTACATGCACTGAGCATCTGTATTACACTTATTTCTAGTGAATGGGGATACTAATTCCTAGTAATTAGAGTTAGGATCTGCAAAAGTACTTGGGCTAAAGAGTTAATGCAATGACTACGTATTTATCCACATTGGAAGAGTCAGTGGCAGAGAGAAAGAGAGAAGAAATGTGAATTTGGGAACGACTGTACCCCAATGGTTAGGGCACCCAACTTTATCCACAATGGAACAGCTTCAACAGTAGAAACTGAGGGAGCCCCAGCTCAGAATATGCCGTTGCTCAGTGGTTAGAGTAGTCTCCTGAATGATAGAAGACCTCTGTTCAAATCCTTTTTCCCCCTCTGGCAGAGAGTGGGGGGGACTGAACCTGGGTCTCCCACATCCCAGATGAGTGCTATAACCACCAGGCTAAAAGTTATAAAGTGGGCACCATTTCCTCTTCCAGCAGTTTAGTGTGGCAGCAGCAAGGCAGGCACCTAATTCATTCCTGCAAGAAATGCCTTACGACCTAACCCTTCAGACCTGCCACTGGCCACAGAAGTGTACCACAAGGAACGTTTTTTGATCCAACTTTCGATTTTGTCAGTGAGAGAAAAGATGGAAGCATCTTGCCCTTGAAGTGAGGTTGTGACATTACAACCCATAGTCTACATAGAAATAATATGGCATAACTAAGATGTATTTTATGCAAGGTGAGTCATGTGAGACATCCATGGAAAGGTTATGATTTACTGAATATGATTATCCAATTTGTATGCATGTATCATTTCTGTATCTGAAGTTAGAAATATTGACTATGTAATTGCAACTGTGTTTTCACCTGGGGAACGCCCACCAGACAGTGTGCAAATAACCCAAGTTGGCCATTAAGAAGGACAATAGGACTTTGAAGATATTAATCTCCCTCCTGAGAAATTTCCTAGGATGCTACTTTGACACTCCAGGGTCAGGTGATTGTGTCACCTGGTACTGGACATCATTCTGGACTTCTGGTTTTTTTCCACTCGAAGGAGATGGGGGGTCAAACTAGGAAACAAGGGATTCCCACCATATGTCAATCCTATTTAAGACTGGGGAGTGAGTTAATCGAGGCTCTTCTCCACTGCCTTCCCTCTCAAGAAGGGAGACTGCTGAAAACACCTGACGGAACAAAGGAACTAACCTGGGTGGGGGAGAGGCAGGGCGCAGTCAAGGAAGGTCAGTTGTGAAGGGTATACCTGGAGATTTAAGCTACAAGCAGTGCAGTTTACTTTCAAGAAACTCCGCAACCTGCATAAAACATTTAGGGTGAGAAATTACTCTTTGTAGCCAATTTCTTCAATGTAAAAAGCCTAGTTTGCATGTTTTGTTTTATTTGATCAGTAATTTGTTTTGTTCTGTTTACTAACCCGTATAATCACTTAAAATTTACCTTTTGTAGTTAATAAACTTGTTTTTTGTTTATTCTTTAACCAGTGTGGCTAGTACTGTGGCTAGCATCGATTTTCTATTGGACACTGGTGATATAAAGTAAAGGGATATGAGCTGTGTACTAAGGTTTTTCTTTAAATACATTTATCAGCAGACTTGAATTTTTCAATTTATTAAACATAACAAATATGACTCTGAAACATGTTAGAATATGAAATATTGGATAGATAAATTACCTAATCCTACTAGTCAGCTTCTGCTCTGTTGGGTTTTGTGTCTATTACATCTCAGGGATCTGTATCAATGTAACTGTGTTTACAAATGAAATATTTTTTGCTTTAACTTCTATTTTTCTGCTCAGCCTAGATCTTCTGCTTCTCATGTATTACTACCAGTAATAATGAATTGTCAGGACACTGTAATAATTCAGTTATACTGCCTGTTGTCTTCAAATTATGGCCTCTTTTACACCTGTGAAACCCAACAAGCCTTCAGCTGAAAGCACTTTCCATTTAAAACTCAGGAACAAATCAGGATGAAAACTGTCTGGGAAAGCACATTTCTATGTGGGGCATACTATTTAATACACAGCCCTGTGAAGGACTGGCATGTGGCTACCACTATCCTGGAGTTCTTTCTGAACAAATAAAAACTGGTAAAACAGAATTAGCCTGTCCAGTTAATTTCACCTTCCTCTTTGCTCCAGTTTATTGACAGAAATTATAGGCCAAATTATGGCTACTGCAGCATGGGTGTGTGCTAGGTGAGAACTGGTCTGGATAATCCTTCTGCCACCAACAAGCCCACAAAGTGGGGAGTTATAATGCATCTGCCTGCATTCCTTACGAGCGAAAAGGTTCCACTAGCTCTGTAAGCAGCACACAATACCTGGTGTGCCTGGATGACCCGGACAACAGCATTCTTGTGTGCAGTCAGTGGTGACCAGACAACAAGTGTGAAAAATTGGGATGGGGCGGGCGGTAATATAAGAAAAAGACTCAAAAATTGGGACTGTACCTATAAAATTGGGACATCTGGCTACCCTAGTTGTTCTACAGATTTAAGGCCTGATTTCATACTCTCAATGGTGTAACTCCATTGGCTTCAGCGGAGCATCTATGGGAATTAGGCATCTAAATATCTTTGATGATCTGGGCCATTGTTCCTGAGCTCCAGACGCATAATGCTTCCAGGTGGCACTGTTGGGACAGTGCCCCTCCCCTTCTCCCCCATCACAGATCAGACTCTTAGAGTATGTCGGCACTTCAAACTGGGGGTGTGACTCCCAGCTCAAAGCGTCAAACTGGCACTAGCTCTTATTAAGCGAATGCGCTAAATATGGCTGCAGCGGCGTGAGTGCTGGGAGGAACTAGCTGCCCTGCATATGTATGTAGTATCTCTGGCAAGCACACACACATGGCAGCTAGCTGCTTTTGCTGCTCATGCTGCTGCAGCCATTCTGTTTGTTCTTGAGCTGGGAATCACGCTGCCAGTTTCAAGTGTAGACACACTCTGAGAGCCCAGTACTGTTAACCCCAATCGTTCATAGCCCACAAAAAAGGCTATTGTCATTCAGAGATGTATTAACCGGAGTGTTTATGTAAGACATGGGAGGTTATTGTCCTGCTTTACTTGGCACTGGTGAGGCCCCAGCTGGAGCGCTATGTCCAATTTTGGGCACCATGATTTAGGGAAGATGTGGACAAATGGGAAAGACTCCAGAGCAGGGCAACACAAATGATAAAAGTTTTAAAAAACCTGACCTATAAGGAAAGGTACAAACTGGACATGTTTAGTCTTGAGAAAAGAGAGGGAGGGGGAACTTGATAACAGTCTTCCAGTGTGTGAAGGGCTGCTATAAAGAGGATAGGGATCAATTATTCTCCATGTCCACAGAAGGTAGGACAAGAGGTAATGGGCTTAATCTGAAGCATGGGAGATTTAGGTCAGATATTGGGGAAAACTTTCTAACTAGAAGGGTAATTAAGGTCTGGAATTGGCTTTGAGGGAGGTCATGGGGTCCCCATCACTGGAAGCTTTCAAAAACAAGTTGGACAAATGCCTGTCAGGGATGGTCTAGATTTACTTGGTCCTGCCACAGTGCAGGGGGCTGGACTTGATGACTTCTTGAGGTCCCTTCCAGCCCTACCTTTCTATGAGACTTCAAAAATACAAAATTTGGGGTGGTTCTTATGTGAACACTTGTTCTTGAAGCCTTAGGGTTCTCATTTTCAAGCTCTTCTCTGCAACCCAAAGAGCCAGAAACTTTTATTTTTTAAATGGAAGCTGAGATTCACCATGACCTGATCCCAGGAGTGTATCAAAAACACTGAGTATCGAATATCGTGAGACTTCCAATAAAATTACAAGATTTGATTGTGAGCCTTAAACTTTCACACTAGTCAACCTGAACACACAGTTAGCAATACAGTTGGGCTGGCTTCAGTTTTGTGCCACTTGTGGAATTAGTTTTACAACATTTTTGAGATTTTATACACTCAGCTACAAGGGAAAAAATGCATTTCATGATCTTACCCAAATAATTTCATTTAGGTTTTGCTGAAGGACTTGCTTCTAAATAAGAAGATAGGCTCTTCTATTGAATAAAATTCTTCCCTGCTTAAACTTTAACATTTTTATATTTAGTGATTTTTGCTTTGTTACAACCCTTTGATAATTCTTTTGAAATAAGTGGTTTACTGCAATAAAAAATAATGCACATTTATGTATTTAACCTGGGGGGAGAAGGAGGATTAGGTTTCATGAGTCCCATTTTCAAGCATGAACTACCTAAATGGAACCGGAAATTGAAGTGTTAAATCCTGAAACTAATTCTAGCAGATTTCATTCCCATGCTCCATACTTAACAGATAAATTGCATGAATCTCATCTGTGCATCTGCAGTGTAAGGTGTGACTGAGGCAATCACATCCATTAATTTACCAATTGCAAATTCTTGCTTACAGTTAGAGTTTATTGTCTCATGCTAAAACTTTCCCATTTTTACTTTTGCCATACTCACACCTTTTTTTACCTGCTTTCCACAAAGATTCAAGCAAATGAGTTTGTCATAAATGTTCACAAAGTGCATTTCAAAATTCTCAGCTGACAATTTAAATCAGCGAAAGATCTGCCCCAACATGTAAAGTTGCACATAATTCACAAAACTGAACGAAGAAAGTGCACACAAAAATGTATGCTTCAAATGCTCCTGCACTCATCTAATCAGAAAATAGAAACAATACCACATTATCTGTCCGGCCAATTACAGCTAAGCTAAGCAGTTTGACTTTTGCAGACTTATGATTGTTCCAGAGAATTTAAAAAAATGTTAAGACTTCAATTGCATAACAGGTAAATTAATGGAAATCACAGATCTGATCATTAAATTTTAGCAGCAAGATTAATCAGCTGTATTATCAGCTGCATGTTATTCACTCAGTTCCATTTACAATGGTAACTTGACCAAAATGCATCAAAAATGTGCTAAATCTTGATATCCTAACACCAGTGTAAATGTGTATGAGTAAGGCCTGAGAGAAAACTGCATCTCAGGATTTGGCCTGGATTATTTTTTATGAAGATGCGCTGCAGACATTGGAGCAAGCTCTTATAATTTAACAAACAAAGGCTAGTAAAGGAACAATGAAAGTAAAACTATATCCTGAAACAGAAGAAATATTTTTTCTTTTATGAGAAAATTATAAAATCTCTATCATACTTGTAGCATGTTAATGAAACTCTCTATTACAAAATAAGGAAATGGTTGTTCTAACTTTTTAACTTAGCTTTCAGAAAAATAGACCAGTAAAGACTGAATAAATATTCCAGAGTAGGAATCCTTTAAGATCATATGCTCTGAAATTCAGTCATGTTATAAGGTTAAGATTTCTTATCTTAATGGGAAAGGAATGCTTTCTAAGCAAAAAGATCATGTGCAAATTTAATTAAATTGTTATTTACTTCCTTGTCTTTCCATTTGGGACAGGTTGTGTTACTAGAAAATCAAGTAGCTAACAAATTTATATTGATTATTTCAAACAGAGTTAAAAGTTTTCTGGTTCACATTAATATACAAAAAATCAGAGATCTGAATTTGCCAATTAAACAATTTGCTAATGGGTTTAATGTTCTGTAGAACATGCTGGTTAGATCTTATTTAATCATTTAAAATTAATCATACTCCAGAAATGTATATCATTTTCTGCTATTGGGTATGCATCAGTAGGTATTGTTAATGGAGAATTATTTTATAATTAATTTAGCTGACTGTTCCTACTGTAGGAAAACTGCCTGTAAATATTGTAACAAATATGGCAATATCCTGCCATATCCTATTGAATTAAGTTCAATTATCTTTGGGGTCCATTGTATTAAATGAATGATTTGTGTATTATTGTGACCCAGGATTGTATGTAACCTCTATATGTCACAGTTTCAGAGTAACTGCACATGTATCCCCCATCTGTAATCTACCAAGGGCATCCATTTAAAAGATTCTCACTCCCAACCATCACCTCTCCTTGGTGGAGACCTGCCTCTCCCTGTCCCTTCTCATTGGGGTTTTTTAAGGCTGCACAGTTCCCCGACTTACACTGTGATATTCACAGCAGGCCAGTGTCTGCACTATGTTTTATTTTTCAAGGCTACACACAATGTAATTGCCTAGTTACAAGTTACTACCCAGCTCACATTTATTCGTAAGGTGAAACCATTCGAGAAAACATACTAAAACAATAAAAGAACCCTACACGCCTGCTAAAAAGCCCAGAGGTCACCCCAACAGTGACCTTGCCCTCTCTCCTTTAAAGAGGGTCAGCCTTACAGGTGGGCAACACAGGTGACTTCCCAGGGCACAGTGGTCAAGAGGCAAGGAGTGGGGTCAGCCTGAGGTACAAAGCTGCAGAAGGGATCTCAGAGAAACATGGTGGGAAGTCAGTGGGGTCTGGGATCAATGAGGGGATGGAGAGGGAGGCAGCAGGGCCATGCTTGATTTGTAATGAAAGAGAGGCTGGGGCTCAAGCTGGATGGTCAGAAAGTAGTAGCTCCTGGCAGGATGCCCAGAGGTGCCAGAGCTATGAACTGCAAAGCCTAGCGGTGCCAGGGCTTAGTCCTGGCGAGCCCCGGCACAATTTAAGCATGGTCCATCTATCACAAGTACCTCTAAGAATATCATAGACTCCACAGAATCATAGATAGTAGAGATTTATTGGGTTATTACGGGATCTATCCTATGGAGTGCTGAGTGCCTCCTGTTGATTTCAGTAGGAAGTAAGCATCTCTCTGGAGGTGTTCAACATCTCACATAATTAAATCCTTCCAGCATCTGGCTACTAGCCTTTCCTGTTCACATGACAAATGACAGGTTTTCAAACTGAAGACGGACCTGTCCCGTTTGGATTTGATATATACACAGAACTAAATGCACACTGAGCACATATGCACTTTCCAAACACTTTTGGAAAAATGCTGCTAATTAGAGCTAGGAGAGACGTTGGGCTTTTTTTAATTTTTATTCATTTGTGTATTTTCGAAATGTTCCTGTTTGTTTGAAACTCCAAAATTTGAAAAATGTTGTCCAGGGTTATTGATAACTTTATTGCCACCTTTTACAAAGCCACATCGGTCCGAACTCCTGTGCGAGAGAGAGCTCTCTGGAAAGTAACACACTAGCAAGTGTTTGCATACGAAATCCCCCTACTAGAAGAGCAGCCCCCTCCAAGTGTGCATTACGATTCGCCTTTATTGCTAGGGCAGAAGCCTCTAATACTGGAATCACTGCTTATGAACATGAACATCCCAGTGGGCGTCCACAGTGTAAAACCTAGTGGCTTCTGAGTAGTCCTGAAGGTCAGAATATCAGGGATGGTAATCCATCCAGTACAGCCACACATAGCTGTGCCTTTCACTTCATGCTTTACTGCTCTAAATTACATACATTTTAAAAAGAACAAAAATTTTGGCCCAAGGATTAATGACTGTGGAGTTAATCTTCGGTGGTCTCACTGGAATTTGTAGCTGATAGACACTACCCCTGTAATAAATAAATCTAAATATTTGCCAAAAGCTTAAACTAACCTTGCTTCCCCTAGAAAAGAAAGGCATGTGGTTCACAACAGCTTCCTCCAATCCTGAAGTGTGATTCATGTGAGTGTATCCTAGCACCCGTCTAACTCAGCAACTAGGTCTGGTACTCTGCTCCCTCTTGTGGTAGTGTAGCAACCAGTTTTAGAACCAGAAGTCCTGGATTCAGTTCCCACTGTCCACTACGGACTGAGGGCATAATGTTACCTCTGTGCATAACCCCGGGGTTCTGCATGGGTCCCAGGCTCCATACCTGGATATCTGATTGTACTTTCAGGGCCTCTGTATTTAGATATTTAGGAATACACAAGTAATAACCGAATATGTATTTGACACATTTTCCTAGAAAGGACTCCAGAAAGAACTCCCAGAACTATTTATGATTTAGAAGTCATAGAAATTTTTCAGAAAACGACATTTTGAAGCACAGAGACATTCATTGGCTTTCTGGATTTCAGTACCATATAAATTTATTACTGTAATTATTTGAAAAATATTGCTTTCAGTCTTATATTTTCATACTGAAACCAAGACATGACTTGGCTACTTGATGCCATGAAAAAGAAGCTTAAAAACAAATTTAGAAGCTAGATTAGGAGAGAGATAAACTACAACACAGATTTTATGGTGATAACAGTATTGACTAACTCTTGGGTCTTTCCCTAGCTTCTGATGGCAGAAGTCCCAAAAGAGGTTCCTTGAGATGGAAAGTTCACTAGGGAAAATATTGCAATATACGTAAGGGTTTTGTAAGGAGTAAAAAAGGCTCAAATGTGAGCAGCAAGGGCCAAGAGGAAGAAGTGGCCAAAGCAACCAGGGGATACATTTTCTCTGATTCTGTATATATGAATCAGTATAGTACTCCCTGTGAAGATCAATGAATATTGGCACTTTAATATCAATTATCAATTATAGCTCATCAAAAATGGGAAGAAATTTCTGTGAAACATTTTAAAATAAGCCATTTTAGGTTTTATTCAAAAATGTTCATGGAAAAAGCTATGGTTGGTTGATAAACTGACAACCAACCTGTTTTGTTTTTTTTTTTAAAAAAAATTCAATTTTGGGGGGGAGGGGTGGATTGGTCAAAAATGGAAAATTTCAAGACACATTTTCCACAAAATATTTCATTTTGAAAAAAACTCTTAAATTTCAGATGATTTTTGACTAGCTCCAATCACACAGTTATCTGAATTTCTGAGCCTGTTTGGGAACTGGAATAGAAAAAAGAAATCCAAGGAAACCTATATGACAGACCACCATTAGATCATTTTTGGTCTTAAGAGATTTTCATAAAGACATACAGAATAATTCTGCTCCACTTGGTTGAAATACCAGCTCTGTTAATTAATTTTTGGTCACTATTAAAAGTTTCCCTGTGTAATACTGAAAAAAATGTAGTTTCTGATTGATATGTCGCCAGTCCCACTAAATGGCTCTAAATGCAACCATTAAAAGGCATTAATGTAATGATTCTGACAGATAGATGCATCAATTAACTATAAATGTTAGTTATTTGACCGTATATTTTTATTGTCCGTTACAATATTTTTAAATCACATTAGATTACTTACTTGTATATTCTAATAACATACGACAGGTCTACCTGTCTTTCACAATACAGTGACTTCCACTTATTTTAATCGTTTGGGGTCCCACGTTACTCAGTGTGGGGTGGCCAGCTGAAGAAGAAGGGTGCTGATTGGTCGGCATTCCCCAGTTCACAGGATTTAGCCCCAAACAGAAGCCATGTGAAACCTCTTTGGGCTCTGTTCCAGCAGCCTACCCTATCCATCTGAACTAGCAATGGGAACCTAGCCTGACAAATGCTGCAGGGTCTAGCCAATTCCTGGCTCAGGAATTTTTTCTCCCATGGACCAATTGGTGGAGAACCAGGGAGTTTTTTGCCTTCCTTTCAGCACTTGGAAGCCACGGGGGGCTAAATAGAAATGTGCATGGTACCTAAACTAAGGTAGTACATACATCACAACCCTCAGCTAGTGCCAGCACAGTTCAGAGAATAAAATGAATGGTTCCCAGAGGTAAAAGACCTGGGATTTTGGTGATGGACTCAGGTGCTAGGATGAGACTTTGTGGCCTTTACAGGCCAAAGTAAGACCTAGGGACCTCCTGGGCTGAGGTCCCCAACCTGCTTTCATGGGGATGGAGGGTTCTAGGACTCAGACAGAGCTGAGTCCTGGGGGCTAGGCTGAAGAGATCCTACCCTGCATTATGGATTATATGGTAATTAGCCCTGTACCCAATCTAATGTCGGATATAGGTGATAGCGGGGGAAGTAGCACCCCTACGTTGTGTTAAAAATTGTGGCCTGCCATTTCATTCCATGCAAGTATCTATTCTCATTTTGTTGGTGTGCCCACATCAAATGTATGTAAGCCTTGCATGATTGTATATATTAAGGAAACATGGTTATTTGGAACCCAACTGTATTCAAGTGGTTTCTTCATATTCTTTTTGTTGTTTAAAGAACAAGACACAACAAACATCATAGCTTCATTTCATCTGAGCCTAACTACCTAGCATTCCTGAATAATTGTGTGAGCAAGGTGACAAGATAAGATGAGAATTTAAAATTCATGCTGCTAGGTTACATCACAATAGTCTTCTTACAGAACTGTTCTAACATGTAGTTTTCTCATTGCACATGGGTAAATCTAGGGGCCAAATTTTGCTCTCAGCTTGCACAGTTACTATGGTTACTGGAGTGAATACAAGATTAATGTGCACGGATGAGTATGGAGGGGGGGAGAGGAATAGACATTTTTTTCTTATTATTTTATGTCTGACAACATACCCACATGCTGCAGAATGTCCAGTTCCTCTTGAGCCAGCCCTTCACTCTGCACCATTGAGCTGGTGATATTGGAAAGTAATTGGGGTCACTCAAACAGAGATGTTATACATCTGGTTTCTTTTGTTTTACATGATAAATCATGTGATTAATTCTTCAGTGGCTAGTTCAATCAATCCTGATTGAATTAACCAATAGTTGTATCTGAAAACACAATGCAAATGATTATTCCAAAAATTAAGAAATGTAGTGACTTCAGTTGAATTTAGTTTTATGTTTTATTTGAAGCAGTGTACAAATGTAAAATATAAGTAGACTGCCATTATAACTATCCACAGCCACAGAAAACCTCCTAGAAATCATGGTTATCAGTTAATTTGTGCATATATGATATGACCGTAACTCACAATCTCTTCAAAAAAAGGCTCAGCTGCATGAGGTAGTTACACAGCTCATTAGTTACAGAGCTCCTGCTCCTGCCAGGAGAAGGTAGTGGTGTGTATACACATCAGCTAAACTGGGATAGTATGACTGATTAGAAATAATCTTTAGATTGTAAAATACAAGATCTCAGATACAAGATCTCAGGGAGAATTCCAGATCTTCAGGAAAGCTAATATATAAACCACAGTTTAGAAACCTGGCAAATAAAAAAGCTGCTCTACAGAACTGTTTCAAAAATTGAATTTCATGTTTCAAGGGGAAAAAACAACAACTTATTTTGGGGAGGAAAAGTGTCCTCATTTTCTGAACAGCTCAATTGCCCTGAACACTGACACCACTTTGACATCATATAAATTGCTTCCAGAGCATGGTTTAAATCTCAATTTGAGACTCATGAAAGTAAACTAGGCACCCATTTTAGCCTCAAGCAACCAGTAGTTCTGTTCCAATCTGTCACATAATTTAGTGCAATTAAGCATGATTGACAATTTCTTTTCAGGAAAGAATGAGAATCAGGCAGGCAAGGAGAATGAATAACTTCTCTCACCTAGTGAAGACAGCTTTCCTCAAATCAGAGTTAAGCTAATTAGCAGAGCAAAATGTGGACACTGAAGTAAAATACAACTGCTGTCAGTTGCTTCCATTTCCTTTATTATCCTAAATGCAAGTATTCCACACAATATAAAACAGGATAGAACTGCATAAAATTGGTCTTTCAATATACTTTAATTGGATGAGATTTGTATCTGTGGAGCTCCCACATGACACTCAAAATGTCAAATCAGTTGCTTACAGGTAATGAAATCGATCCACTGTGTTTCAGCTAAATGTGCAGTATCAGGCCAATAAAGGGTTTTCAGCTTTTTTCTGACATTTCCAAAATTAAATAGTGATTTATTGTAGGTAAACTAGAGAAATGCTTATAAATGCAACAAAAATTGTCTCTGGGTCTTTGGGAGTTTGGGCTATTTTAGAATATCTTGAAAGGCTCACCATTTTCTAACATTTTAATTACAGTAATCCTTCATTTTAATTTGCCATCTTATTGTACCACTATACAAATGCTTTTAAATATAGTAATTTCATAACCACCAAACCGTGAAATCCCAAATTGGTAATCTATTAGGAGAATATAGCAGTAGCAAAGTCCTGGATTTCCTATATCATCTGTTTAATGCATCTCACTAAAATCCAGCAATACTCTAATAGATTTCAAGTTTATGTGAAACTTGACTGCAGTACTAGGACCCAATCTTGTAAAAAATTTATATGCATGGGTCAAAGTTTTCTGCCTTTTTTAAAATACAACCTTTGTATTTGCTTTTCATTCTGCCTTCTGTATGCCACCTCCACATCCATCATAATCTGTTCTAAGCAGAATACAACCGATACAACATTCACAAAGACCTTTTTCAGTGTGATAAGAGCAATGAAAGTAGAGGGAGCTAGAGATCTTTTATCAAGACAATTTTAAGATGCCCTTTTCCCTCAAACTTTTTTTCTTTTTTTGGTAACAAATTAGTTTTTCCCCTGATTTTTTTTTTTAATTCTTGTGGTTGAAAGGATTTACAGAATTAATAGGAAAATCTCATTTGAGTAGGTGATGCTAGGACTATACATATAAAATTAGCTCCTGAGGATCTGAACGTCCCAAAGAAAGAAGACATACAGATGATTTAATATCTCACTAATGATAGAATGAAAGAGTCAGAATTGCTCCTGCTATTTTTGTAAGATTGTATCTGTTGTACCAATAAATCTAAAGACATTTTTCTGACTGATATAATCTTTTGTAAAAAGAAAAAAGAATAAAGAAAAAAACATTAGTAATTTTACCAATTACATCCAATCTTAAGCATTAATTGAATCATCATCCTTGATACTTTTTCCTGGAGTTGCTTAGCCAACCATTTGCTAGATTTTATGACAACGACTCTGGACTCCTCAGAACTAGACGGAGTATGATTTATCACCTGTTGTACAGTTTCCAGCAATTGACTACACAACCCAGAGATCTTTATTTTGTTTATGTAATTTCTCCTTTTTGATCAACTTTTATTTTTAAATACACAGATTTTTTTCCTCATCAGCTTTACATATTTTTGGTAGCTAGGCACAGAAATAATCATACTTCATGCTGATAAAAAAAAGAAAAAGAATAGTACCTATTGTCCTCAGACTAGTATACCTACATTTTAAAAGAGAAGTGTAGCTCTAAGCAAGAACAAATTCAGATGTATGAAATTTGATTTAGCATCACTATGCTAGATGGGCAGAGGACATACAGGTATTTCAGCTATTTTTGAAAAACCCTCATAGGGTGGGGATGAGAGAGACTTGGATCAGAAATGTTGGGCCACTACTGCAAATCTTTACTCCTATGAGTAGTTCTTCATGTGATTAATGTCACTGAAGACTCCATCAGTGATCCTGATCCTGCACAAAACATGTACATGCTTAACTTTACACACTGAGTAGTCCCACTGGAAGTTTGAGCATGGGTAAATAATTGTAGGATCAGATCTGACAAAGGTAATTATATGTTCAGAACCGAGGATCATGGCAGTGGGACTGTATATATGTAAAGCCCTTTGTTTTCACTTTTTACTGAATTTCTCTAGAAAAGTCCCGGGTTTTGAAAAAGCTAATATTCAGGTTTTACCTATTTTTAACCCAAATTTTGCAAGTGCTGGTTGAACTCACTGGACCTCGCTCCCCACTCGCAGACTGCCTGCCAGATGGTAAAAGGCACCTGCACAGAAGAGAGTAACTGCCAGCTGGTGGCTGCTGCTGCTTTGGTGCAAAGGGGGAACATAGTGGGCAAGAAACCAGGTCCTGGCTGCTGAGAAGGCCTCTGCTCATCTTGGTCCCCATCTCCCAGCTCTCTGCCCATCTCATTCTCCCAGTGTGCAGTTTGGGGGAGTCAAATGGGCAGGGAGCCAGGTCCTGGCAGCAGAGACTGACCCTCCCTGCAGCATTAGGCCTGTAGGGACTGGAAGGCTCCTCTAACCACATACATACCCACTGCCTCCAATAAATGGCAGGCACTCTTCACCCCACTGGCTCTTCAGTTTCTTCTTTTTAATTTGATTTTCACTCTTTACATATATTTTTTTTATCAACACTGATAAATTCCTGGGAAATTTTAAAGAAAATAGAACCCCATAACAAAGGGTCTTATGTCTATATGTAAGAGCCACTCCCATCAAGAAAGCTGTTCTTGCAGGACTGACTCTTTGCTCTCTGCATGGAAGAAGATACCCCAAAGCCACCAATTAAGACCACAAATATAGTTTTAGTGAATAAATGTTGATTGATGAGTTTGCACCCTGTGATTTTGCCACAGGGAGTCAGGACGATATAGTGTATTCCTCCTGGTTCGAAAAATCCTTAAGAGGATCCCCAATTAATATTCAATTAAACTTTCAAAGGGCTGTTTTTTACAGCAGCCTATCCATTGTTGATTACAGAGGTAGACACAGCCTGTAATGTGCAGATCAACTCTTTATTTGATGAAAGAAGGAAAGGTGAGGAATACCAGGTAAATGCAGGGCTGATTTTCCAATTAGATACCTATTGGCAAATGAACTTGTGAGGATGAGCAAAGTTAGTTCCAGTGTGAGACTGGGGAAGGTGTGAGCTGGTGTAGCTGAAGAGGAAGCCAGGCACTGGGTGTAGTGGAGTTGGTGAAGAGGGCTGCAGTTTAAAAACTGCTGTTTAAAAACTGCTGTTCTACCTCTCCCCCTTCCCTCTTTCACCAGCTCCCCTTTTCCCCTTAGCCTCCCACACTCTAATAGCCTCATTATATTTTCCATATACAAAGATCAAACCCAAACTTTCAGTCCAACTGACTTCTATTTTATATGAATGAAACCAAGGAAGAACAAATGTAAAGTCTGCATGAGACAAAGAGCACGCTCTGAGAGTGTGTGAATGTGAGTGTGAGTGAGATAGCAAGTATGTGTGCCTCCAAATCAGTAGCAGCCCCCTCGACATGCCTCAAAGTGACATTTCCCCACAACAGAGAAACAGTAGCCAGGAAGATTCCTGACAGATAAAGATGGAGCACACAAAACACAGATTCACACTTCTCCTTATGGGGACATAATTATATACATTACACCTCAGGATCCCACCCTTTGTTGACTCATAGACTTTAAGGTCAGAAGGGACCATCATGATCATCTAGTCTGACATCCTGCACTTTGAAGGCCACAGAACCTCAAGCACCGACTCCTGCAATAAACCTCTAACCTATGTCTGAGATACTGAAGTTCTCAAATCATGGTTTAAAGACTTCAAATTACAGGGAACCACTACACTAGTTTAAACCTGTGAGTCACCCAGGCCCCATTCTGCAAAGTCTCTGCCAATCTAACCCAGGGAGAAATTCCTTCCTGATCCCAAATATGGTAATAACTTAGACCCTGGAACATGTGGGCAAGACCCACCAGCTAGACACCTGGGAAATAATTCTCTGTAATAACGGAGAGTGCTGGCCATCTAGTGTCCTATTACCACCCTTTCTTCCCCTCAGGAACCACCTCCATGCACTGACTTATTTTTCTGCACTGACCTCTGGACACCTCTCTTGTCCTACAAGCCCCCTTCCTCTCAAGACAACCTGATGCTTCTCCTGTCCTGCTACTCAAAGATCTCCATGAGCCTTCTATACTTTCCTCCCCTCAGGACTCTTCCCTCACAAAATATGCATGCCTCCCCTCCAAGGTGTTCCGATATCTCCCTCCATCCCACCCCATCCATCTTCTCAGGATTTCACCTTTTCTCTAGCAAAAATTGGACATGTAATTCACCACCCAGTACAATGCCACCATTGGTAACAACAGTGGAAGCACTAGTGAAGGCAGAGCTTAGGTATTATCACCATCCTATTGATTGCTACTATCTGGCTTGTGTTCAGACCTCTACAGCTATTTAAACATCCATAAACATTATAGTCTCTCCAGGTCATATAATTGCAGTTCCTTTCACTGTAGTCTGTACAAATTTAATTGAAGAGAAACTTGCCACTCACATGCTTGTAAGTTTCTGTCATTAAGAATGAAGTTTCATCACATCCCAGAAATTTTAGAGATTTTAAATGAATGGAGGTTTGGACTTGAATTCCCAATATCTTCCATATTTTGCAACATCATTAGAAGAGAATGGTATTTCATTTTACAAGTATTTAACCTTCAAAAGAGAAGCCAATAATATTGTTTATTAGAACATATTTTCTCTGGTGCTCTCTTCACAGAAAAGAAAGATGAATAAAACTCTACTCTAATTAAATTCATATCCGCTTGGTATTTACCCACTGAGTCCAGAGAACAATCTACTTTCAAATCACTGGCACAAACTGTCTGTTGGTGAGATAAGAGATACTAATAACCTATCAGTGATGAATAATGAATGCATATCAAGGGTATCCATTGTAGGCTACAGACAGAATTTCAAAAACTTGTACAGACAAATGGACCGCATGGGAGGCTAAAAGAATGGGGTTGGTTGCCATATGAGCTCAAGGGCTCTGTGCTGCGATAGGGTAAAGGAGTGAATTGGCCAAAGGGGCAGTTATGGGGTGGGGTTAATGTGCTTGGTGCTAAAATGCGTACATCTGAAAATCCTGCGGGCTCTCCCCCCATGTAGCACAGTGCCTCTGAGATAGTTATGAAATAGGCATGACTTATTCAGAAGAAGCAAGTTGACACCTCTCTGCCCGAGAGAACATGAGGCAGCCAACCCCAGGAGACTCATCAGACTTCAGCCTTTAGTGGCTAATCTTCCTTACATGCTCTTCTGCAAGGACAAAATGGAACTGCAGCCTCATCCCCAGTGTATCCCTAAAGTAAACATGGATTTCATCCAAATCACACCAGCAGTTTACCCATTATCCTCCCTAATTCACATTCACTGCCAGGTCAGCCATGCCAGAGGCTAAGTAGGCCCATAAGGAGCTGCTACTTTAATAAAACAAAAATATGCTATACATTCCCCAGATTAGCTGTGATTTATGATGACGGGTTTCATGATGATAGATAGGTTAGATCATCCCAACACTTGTCAAAATGGGTTACGTCCTGTATGGAAATGTGGTATGAGCTAGTGCTTATCCCAGTCCCTGGAAGCCCCAGAGCACATTTGACAAGATTGCGGATACATTTGACACGTTTCTATTGTGGAAATAAAAACAGCTGCTGCCTGGTGCTCAAGCCACCCCTTTGTGCAAGATTATCTTCTCCACCTGACCTCAGAAGTTAAAAATGTCCACATCCATTCAATGAAGACTCCTTCTTACCCCTACCACCTTAGGGTTTTGTTCCTGCTTGTGAACCTCAAAAGTATGAGGGATCCACATGGACAGCACTTGAAAGAAGAAAAGTTACTCACTTGTACCTGAGTTCTTTAAGTAAATTGGAAACAGAGATCCACCCTCTACTTCCCATCAATATTTCTTTACTGTTTGTATTGGACCCTGAGGGGTAGAAGAATTTAGAGAGCCTTCAAAATATACTTTACCTTTCATGGAACATTATGCAGCTCCATAACAGCCAGAGCTTTCCATAGGATTCCAGTTTAGGTGTAGAATACATAGGCGTGTCCCCAAAAGTGTGTATCTGTAATCTACTCAAAGAACTCCATGTGCTGCCATAGTACTGTGACCCTAGCATTAAGGGTAAAAATAAGACTATTGTAAAACAGTAGAAAACACAGGCAGGCATATTAAGTTTTAATGTGTATAATTTGAGTACATAGAGCAGTCAATAGATAAAGACATAGTAAACTTCCTTTCCCTGGTTTAGCCTTCTTTAAATTCTCATATATTCTTTAGCCAAAGAAACCTCCATCAATGCCCTAACACTGAATTTGTGTCAATATTCTGAACTAAAAAACATGTCATAGTAGCTATCTGTGTTAGCTTGTACCTAAGTGCAGCCTCTGAAATGCTATTACATCTCACAGAGGTGTTGTGAGTCTTAACATTTTAACAGCTTGAGCTCCTTTAGAACGTGGCCTAGTGGCCAGAGCTCTGGCCCACGACTCAGAAAACCTTGATTCTATTGCAGGTTCTGCTGCTGGGTTACCTTAGGCACGTTACTGTTTCTTTCCATCTTAGTGCCATTTGTGAAATGGGGACAATGATATACTTGCCTCCTTTGTAAAGCACTGTGTGATGTATTGAAGCAAAGAGCTAGGTGAAATTATCAAAAGAAAAGTGATAATTGCAAAAAAGTATTATTTTTAGGACAAGCAGATCCAAATAGGCTAGCTCGTGCTCCAATTCCAATACAAAAATTATGCTAAAACTTTCAAAGTACTCAGGCTCACAATTTTCCAGCAAGAAGCAAGTCAGGAAATTGCTTTGGTTGCTTGCTCTTTCAATTTTTCTAGAACGTCTTGATAATGTCAAGAAGATTCAGTTCTCCTGGTCATATCCTGGATCTGGAAAAAAGGGGCAAACTGTGAATTGGGAAAGTTTGCAGATGATACAAAGCTACAAGATAATTAAATCCAAACCAGACTGCAGAGTTACAAAGGGATCTCACAAAAGTGAATGACTTGGCAAGACAATGGCAGATGAAATTCAATGTTAATAAATGCAAAATAATGCACATTGGAAAATCATCCCAACTACACCTACAAAATGATGGAGTCTAAATTAGCTGATAACACTAAAGAAAGAGCTTGGAGTCATCATGGATAGTTCTCTGAAAACATCTGTGCAATATGCAACCACAGTCAAAAAGCTAACTGAACATTAGGAACCATTAGGAAAATGATAGATGATGAGACAGAAAATATCATAATGCCACTATATAATTCCACAGTATGCCCATACCTTGACTACTACTTGCTGTTCTAGACATCCCATCTCAAAAAAGATATATTAGGATTTGGAAAAATACAGAGAAGGACAACAAGATGTTTAGGGGTATGGAGCAGCTTCCATATGAGGAGAGATTAATAAGACTGGGAGTTTTCTGCTTGGAAAAGAGACAACCAAATGGGGGGGGGGGGATGATAGAGGTCTATAAAAGCATGACTACAGTGGAGAAAAGGTGTTATTTACCCCATCACATAACACAAGAACTAGGGGTCACCCAATAAAATTAATAGGCTACAAGTTTAAAGCAAACATAAGGAATCATGTCTTCACAAAACACACAGTCAACTCATTGCCTGGGCATGTTGCGAAGACCAAAAGGATACCTGCGTTCAAACAAGAATTAGAGAAGTTCATGGAGGATAGCTCCATCAATGGCAATTTGACAAGATGGTCAGGGACCCTAGACCTCTCAGACTGAGTGACAGAGGATAGATCACTTGAAATTGCCCTGTTCTGTTCACTCCTTTTGGAGCATCTGGCACTGGCCACTGTTGGAAGACAGGATACTGGGCTAGATGGACCATTGGTCTGATCCAGCATGGCCATTCTTATGTTAAGGAATCCCACAGAGTGAGGGAAGTGTGAAAACCAGGTCATTGCTACTATTCTCGATGTATCTACTTTCTCTGCTTCCAAATATGCCTTTATATTGAATGTGTGCAACTAAACACACATTGGGACATATTCAACAGAGTGTACAGGGAATTGGGAATGAGAAAACTTCTGTTATTTTAATGGGTATTTTGTGCCTGATTTTCCTTGCAGCATGCTGAAAATTGTCAGAGTGGTTTGTAGAATTTTTTTTTAACTACAATATTGTATTCCAGAGTGGTTTGCTACTCGGAAATTAGATTTTGGAACTCAGGACATTTGTTCATCTAAACAGAATTTCAGAAACATATTACAGTATATTCACCTTTGGAAATCAGTGCATCAATGGATGCTTTGGAAAAAAGCCAAAATTAAAACAAATTCTGAGCATTTTGGGTGTCTAATATTTTATAGTAATTTTGTTTGCATTTTTTTTTTAAGTTTCAAAAGGTGCTTGGGGCTCTGTGGAACACACAAAACCAAATTAAATATACACTAAAAACGTCAATAAAATCCACCTTAATTCAGGCAGATCAATGCAAATTAGATTGTCCATTAAGAAAAGAAGTGGGAAAGAGATAGAAGGAAGAAAGGTAACAAACAGGGAGCCTAACAATGGTCATTGGAAAATACAGCTTCAGGTTAAAAAAAAATAAAATGTTTTTTTAAAAAGGGGGTTGGGGATGGGTTTGAGAAAGTTCCACACTGTAGCACCCATGAGAGTACAAATGTAACTGCTTTTGACTTAAAATGGCAATGTTGGGTGGGAGGTTGAGAGAGAACATGAACAAATTCCTGTCAGGATGATACTTAAGGTCTCAATTACAGTCAGGACCTATGCAGTTAAGGGCTTTAAAAGCCAACAATATCAACATGAAGCCAATATACCACTTTATAGCAGTCAACATAAACAGCTATGGGGAGATGTTATATGCTTGAACCAGTGAGCAAACAAGCTGTTCTATTCTAAACAAGCTGCAAATGAAAAAAGAGAAGCCCTGCTGTAAACCTTGCAAAGAGGAAATTACTGTAATCAAGCCTCGGGGTCAGGAGGCCATGTAGTATCGTTGCAAGGTCATGAAGGAGTAAACAATGGAATAGCCTGCACAAATCATGTAGCTAGGAAATAGATCTTTGGAGCATTCTGTGGAAAGGATGTGCTTTGAATGTAATACCTGGATCTTTATCTTGGTTCACTGCCTCCAAAGAAAGACCCACAAGTCCCCAATCCAGCAGCCAGGCACTTATCAGCACATTTAATTTTAAGCATGCGAGTAATTCTATTAAAGTCTATTGCTGGATCACAGCCTAAGTGCGGACCAGAAAAATAAACAAGCAAACAAACAAATCTCTTCATCACCGTTTCCTCTACCCATTAGCAAGACTTCTATTTTCCAGTGTGAGGACAAGACAACTTTGAGGCACAAATAACCCACTGGTCTGCAGGTGTTACACTTCGCCATCTGTGCCTGATCTACAGAAGATGCAGGCCTCAGCTACAGAGCCTGTTTCTTTAACTTAAGCTGTAAATACTCAGGCTTTTAGGGATGGAGGCCTCATTTCAATCTGCAGTCTGTTGGCCAAGAAGGCAGCAGCCACCCCGCCTTGTTCAGTACACAGGATGGACATAGGAGGGGACAGAATTAAGGTTCCATGGGCAATTATCAATCTGATATTTGCTAATTTTCAGGTGCCTGACTTTGCCATCTAAATACAAAAACTCCATTAAAAGATTGTATGTGATACATTACAGGGCAAACCATCATGCAATTAATATCTACTATACAGTATGTACATTAGTGGCAAAAATTGTTTACTGGATAAAGTACTGTGAAATGCATAATAAATATTTGTCAGAAATGCTTTTCTTTTATCCTTTTAAAGATTAAAATAGAATCCAAATAAGCACCGAGTCCAATTTACCACTTAAAGGCCACACAGCCTTCTTTGTTCCATGTCTGGAAGGGAATGCAATGTGCCTTGAGCATTGGTACTGGGGGAGAGGGATGCTGAGGAGATAGGCCCAGAAAATACCCCAAACTTCTAGCAGGAATGTGAAAAATTCCTAGTTCCATAGGATTTGGGGTGAATCTCTCACTTGAGGAGGTGACTGGGGCAGAACTGGGAGAAGAGCATTTTTTGATGAATGCCCCCACAAACAGCATCATAGAATGAGTTCTAAAACCCCTGAGGACTGCACCAGAACTTGGACCACTCTGACTTCTGCTCCATAGCTTCTATCTCGCAGGCAGTACTGCATAGTCAGGTACTGAGGGGACAAATGGCAGTCTTGGTACTGAGTCAGGATGCTGTCTGGAGAGGAGAAGCAACACAGAGACAGGCCATCTGCATCAATGTCACAAGATGCAGGCCAGAGTTCCCCAGAATTTTGATCTCCGTGCAATTACAAGACCAGATCAGCCCCTTTGACTTTCTGCGAACTGATCCTAAAAGGGACCAGGGAGGGAAGAAACCAGCTTTTCTACTGCTAGAAACACATGGAAAGTGGTTCAATTTCTTGACTTCCATGTATTTTTCTGCAAAGTGGGGGCGGGGGAATTTGGGCCTAGAGCACCATTAGAATACTCTATTTCAGGTTCTAATAATAATACCTAGCTCTTATAAAGTGTTTTCCATCTTTAGATCTCATTTTACATCAGAGGTCAGTATCATTATACTCATTTTACCAATGGGGAAACTGAGGCACTGAAAGGTAAAATGAATCGCAGAAGATCGGTCAGACCAGTAGCAGAGCTTGAAATTGAACCCAGAGTTCAGAGCCCTATGCACTAGCTAAGGTGACCAGACAACAAATGTGAAAAATTGGAACAGGAGGTGGGGGGGCAATTGGAGTCTATATAAGAAAAAAACTGTCCCGATAAAATCGGGATATCTGGTCACCCTAGCCTATATTGTCTCTCCAATGCCAATGCTGGTGAATATCCTGTTATAAATAATTGTTTGAGAGTTTGTTCTTTTGATGGATTTGTACTCTAACACCTCCTGGAATTCACTGGCATCAAAACAATTAGTTTAATAAACATGTTTACAACAATATTCTTTGCATGCATTATAAATGTATGAACTGTTTCATGACATACACATCCATTGATAGTTAGGGCAACTAACTTTTTTTCCCCATAAAGCTCATTTTCCATAAAGCTCATATAGCTCAGGCTGTGAAATGACTCTTTCATACCGAAAAGTATTTCACTAGCTTTGCACTTGTGAGTCCTAGTGTAACTTCTGTTTATATTCCTGACAATTTGTCAATCTGTCATACAAAGTTATGGATGTTCTTCTACATTGCATCTGTCATCTGTCAACAGAATGATTGAAATCATGATCTTTAAATCAACATTGCTCGAAGGGGAGCTAATTACAGTTTTAATCTTTAGGATCCATAGGATTTAGAAATCAGACATCAAGAATTATTAAACAAAAAGGAGACTATCAGTCTTTTCCCCATGCTTTATTGATTACTGTGGATTTGTATAACATCCTAATTCTATAGTACTATCTCTTTATATGAATGATGAGGAAGATTTGCTAAGCAGTTATGTTATTAAAGTGCTTTAAAGGAAAATTGTCGTGACTTTTAGTACTGCCTTAGCAGACTATAAAAACATTTACTTGGAGTATATAAGCACAGAGAAAATTTAAAACAGTATTCTGCAGATACCTGAAAATATTTTAATGTCCCCATTGATATGAACTAAGAAGCCAGGTAATCCCTATTGGATGCCATTCTAGTGCTTGATTCTTCACAATGTAGGTGGGGAGCACTTTGCATATAAGAAAAGTTGCACAGGAAATGATGGGAAGAACAGGGAGCACGGAGAAACCTGATTCTGCATTAAAGATAGCACTACTGCACTGCAAGCAAGTTACTCCTACACGTGGTAGATGAAAGATCTATGAGATGAGCACATAGCAAAGCACCTCATTAGAATAACGAGTCATGCTTAAGGCCACATCTCAGACATGCCCATTGTCTGTTCATTCCACTTCCCTTTTTTAATCCTGCACACGTGAGAGTGGGCATGGAAGGTACTTGAGATGTATTACTGCTTAGCATGGAGGAGACTATTTCTACCACTTTCATTTCTTTGTGCTCGCTTATTGCCTCCACTTACTGGAGTGCATCAATTTTGTGCCGCCATGCACTTCAAAGATTTGATAGAGTAAACCTTTAATGACAAATGCAACAGGAAATGTCCATCAGGACCAGAAGATCTAAGCTGCAAGCAGACATATCGGGAACAACAAGCATTTTGGAGAGTGTGGGCTTCAAAGGCAAACTACACTCCATTACAGCCCCTGCACATCTGATTAGGACAGAGTAAACATTATATAGGTGACACAACATCCCTACCCCCAAAAGAAATTAAATAAAATAATGTGGAAAACTCCTCCTGATACTGGTGTGCCTGTCTGAAACTCTGAACTACTGGTGTAGATGGACTCCTCAAAATGACAGTAGGGCTGCTTCCTACTTGTTTTACATTTACATGTGAGAGCATGTAAAATCATAGATTTATTAGTGCTGTAGATAGATTTGATTTTAGATAATTTCAAAACAGTTTTTATGTCACTACAGATTTGGAGGCTCTTCTCTATAGTGTGTGGTATATTTGAAAACAGATCTGTCATCTACTGCTTTCAATTCAGAGGGGTTTTCATGGTCCTCCTTGCAGGCAGGGGCTTTCTAAGAAAAAGTATGTGATCAATGTCAGTTTGCAGACAGACTACAGTAAAGCAGGGCAAGCGGTGTTATTTGTTTTAGAAAGCAGCCAGCTTTGTCTCTATCTGTTGGGGTTCTTGTATGTTATTACTCTGGATTCTAAGAAATAGAGTAGTAGAAATAGAGGGTTACGTTGCAACCCTCTAGCAAAGTATTTTTTTCTTTTTAATTTAAATTCTGGTTTTAGGCCATGAAACATAACAGAGAATAATCATTTACAGCACTCACAGAGAGAAGATTTTATTTCAAGATGGGGCCCAAGCCACAAAGAATTCCCTGGGATGGTTCAGATCTGCTCCTTTGGTTCAGTTGATAGTAGAGATAGCAAATAGCAGGAACATTTAGGTTGGGATCCATGGTCTAACTGAAATCCAGTTATGTTCTGATTAGTGGCTTTGTTTCAGGGCCAAGAATCAGAACACAGCCTACCCAAAAAACCTCCTGCTTTCACAACGAACAATTATGTGAACAAAGCACTGCTGGTAGCTAAATGCACATTGAAATCCAACCAAGGATATTTCTGAGTACATTTTAGGACTGAGTTGAACATTTCACATAGTTCTCATTAATGCTGTACAATAAAAGCTTACAACAAGAAAAGAAAGATTATCCTGACCTATGTTTGTCAGACTGTAGTGTTGGCCTCTCTGAAGACAGCCATTCCAAATGGTAGAATGAGAAGTTTGGTGAAAGGATGAAGAGAAGATAGGAAAAAGTGATAGGTTTATTTGCTTAGAATCTGACAAAGCCAGAAAGAATTGAGTATACTGCTAAAGTATTAATTCAACAGAATAGATGATTCCTAGTGTGCTTAGAATCTGGAACTGGAAGTTAACTAGCAAAAAACAAAAACACAAAAGAAAATATCCAGCCTACAATCTTAACCCCAAGTTCATATATAATTGACAAATTGCAACCTTTCACCATTCCCTCCCCCAAATATATGCTTCCAGTGAAGGGTCTCCCCAGTCAATTTCCCACTGAAAGTAAATTTAGACTAATGGAGATTTGTGGGATTTTCCTTCTAATTATGGGAGTAATTGTAACATAGTCTTGGAAAATCTTGTAAGTAACTGTTAACAGATTCTCCTGGTGTTGACAAAAGCTTGTACATTTAAGACAGTTATTACTGGATCTCTGGCTAATCTGGTCCAATGGGAAATATTTCCCAAATTCTACTTAATCTCTCTTTTTATTTTTTTAAAATAGCTAGTAGACTATTGACATTGTTAAAAAAATAATCCTAAATGTATTTAGAGATCCATCAATAAGCAGATAACTCCCACAGATGTCAAGAGATTGCTGAATTTCATAAAAGGCAGCTAGATCAAATCAAAACATAGTATTACTTGCTCAGATATCCTGAAAATTATATAGTGATGCATGGGCTTCTTCCAAGCCTTAGCCAAAGAATTAATAAAAAAATATCATAATATCACAGAGAAGAAATCTATCTGAAATAGGCATTTAGTCCCCATCTGTTTCTTATGATGTCTTCCAAGGTTCTAAAATCAAGTTTACTGTTGATCAGTATCAAAGTGAAAGATCAATTTTAATTATCTTAACTGAAGGTGTAGTGAAGGCTGCTTTTTATTACTCATAGAAAGGCCACTGTCTCTTCTTGACTAAAACTGAATCTCTAGAAGCTTAATTCTGGTAAACTACCTACTTGTATTAATTATTCAAATTTAAAAATAAACCTAAAGAATGTATAACAGCAGAATCACTCAGCATATCGCATCCGTGAACTGGCCAATCTTGTTGCTGTCTATGTTGATAAGGCAAATATATCATGGGTCATATCAAAGTTAAGTGTAATAGTCAAAAAGGTAACTAAATGCAAACAATTGTGCTAAAGCACCAGTGCATGGCCCAATTCTTTAATACTTATGTGGGAAAGTTTCCCACTAAAATTAATGGTCTTTCAGTTCAATGGAAGTTTTGACAATAGAGATACAAGATTGGGCCCTTAGAGGAGATTTGAAATTCACAAAAAAGTCAGGAAAGAAGAGTTATAGTTATTATGGGCATTATAATGCTTCCACTTTACACATGTATAAAGGCATAAAAGTTATATATACTTGTAGCTATTATGGTCATTGTGGGAACCATAACGTGAATTTCCTGATTTTTGCATGTAAAATCTAATGCTTAGCACTGCAGTAATGTTTGCAATTTGGGAACTCAATGTATTTTTCATCCTCTAAAGTTTTTCTTTAACACAGACGTGTGATGCTCTTCCAGTTCATTACCTCAGTCTCTCTGGTATCAACCCCAGACAATAATTGATTATTTGGGTTCTACTCATTCATTATTTTCTGTGAATAATCTTTTTTAAAGATTCTTTTAAAGTTTACTGGCAAGAAGTACCCATGTAAACTTGGCACAGGGTGGTTTTTACCATTCAAAGAAAATAAAGGAAAATAGGACTAATCAATGTGGGCAACAATTTTCAGATGAATAGTTTATTCACCAAAAAAATGCAGTTTCAGTTGATCCAAAACTATTTGTGAATTTGACACAAATGTACTAAATAGTTTCAACCCCCGCTCCCCAAAAAATATTTGTGGGACTCAGATGTGTGGTGGTGGCCTCCCTTATAACCTTTAGCCTACTAGTTAGAGCACTTACCTGAGATGCAGTAAACATGCACTCAGTTTCCCCCTCTGCCTCACGTGGAAAAGGGATCTGAGAACTTTGGTCTGCTTAACTGAAGGAGAGGAATCTAAGCTACTGGGCTATGGAATATGATAGCACAGGTCTTTCTCACTCTCTTCTGTTAAAGATATTCTTTTGTGTACAAATAATTAAATAGATTGGATCATGAACTTGGGCCTCCCATATCCTAAGTGAGTCCCCCAAAAAGTCATTGTCTCCCTCTCTCTGGCTCAATGACTATGAATTGCCACTATAAATTACATGGCTTGTCTTCCATCTGATTAGGACTATCTTTAGGAGGACTGCTAAGGCATTTGTGACTAGGAAAGTTAATAGAACCCTCAAAATAACAGATAGATATTCAAAATGTCTCCCACTTTACTCATATGCAGTGTTGTTGTACTTGTGTCAGTCCCCGGACATTAGAGAGACAAGGTGGGTGATGTAATATCCTTTACTGGACCAATTTCTGCTGGTGAGAGATACAAGCTTTTGAGCTCCACAGAGCTCTTCTTTAGGTCTGGGAAATGTTCTTAGAACATCACAGCTAAATACAAGATTAAACAGATAGTTTAGCATAAGTTCGCACATATTCTAAGGGACCTGTCATAAGTGTGGAGTGTTGTTTTGCCTGTATGAGGTTAACCTTTCCTGAGAAAGGGTGACGTAAGAGCTCGCATGCCACAAGGGGGGAGGGATGGTTAGTTTCAGTTTCCCTTCGTCCCAGCTTGGGGCAAGAACCCATTTTCTTCGCTCTCCAGCTATGGGGAGCAACTCTTCTATTTTTTCTTTCCTATATTCATAAGTAGCTGAATTGTAAGTAACATCTTGATTTTTCATAAGCTTGTGCCTGGTCTAGGGTGTCACTAGCCTTTTCAAAGAGAAGGGTGAGAGATCTCTAGATCTGTAAAGTTGGATTGTAAGTGTATGCTTTGTTCTCTTTTCTTTATTAAACCTTCTTTGTTATAAAGAGCGTTTGGTTATTTTCATAAAGGAATCCTAGCATTGGTTTGGGCAGCTCATGGTTAGTGAGCCTGGGTATCTAAGAGGCAGGCTCACAGCGTGAGCTGGTGTGTTGAGGCTCTCTCCTGAAGGCAGGAGAGAAAGGCTGCAGCTCGGAGATTGTATCTCATCCCTCCTGGTACAAGAAAGAGGGGGGTGAGGGGGAAGTGAAGCAGCATCTGAGGTCCCAGGCTCTCAAAAGAGAGAGGGAGTTTGGGGGAGTCCGTGTGCCCCCCTCCAGGTCTTGGAGACTCACACGGATGGCGGCAGCTTGGGTACCCCAATTTCCTAACTGGTAGAGTGTGGGTTTTGGGGGTATAAAGACTTAGCATAGGCTGGGGAAACCGTTTATAGTTAAGGGACCATAGAAGAGTACCTCCTCTGTACCCCAGAGTCCAGAGAGAGGGGATAGACACTCTTACAGGACCATTCAAGGGGAAGTGGCCCATCAGCATCCATGTAGTCATAGGACAAGAAGGGGTTAGTGTGATACAGATTGTACTAAGCCATAAACCCAGTGTCTTTTATTAAGACGACAATATTTAGTGTCTAGCAAAGTTATGAATGTAAGCTCCCATGCAACTTCAACCCATCCTACATGGGGACCCCATCCTGAATCAGACAGAGCAGAGTAATAACTTGCCTAAGTTCACTCAATGAGTCACTGTTACAACTGGAACCAGCATGCAGGTCGACTGACTCCCTGTCCCATGCTTTAAGTGCAAGACCATGCTGCCTAGAAAAGTCACTGCTTGGTTTTCATGTCGAATGATATTTAGATCACCATTCAGTGAGCTCTCCTTGAATGTACTGGTTTGGTGTGCTCAGATAGTTTCCGAAACTGACACCTAGGACCAGATTCCCCATTGTGGTACTGCAGTTTTATGCCAGTATAACAACATGGATTTAAACAGCATTAAACCTGCATCAAACTGGAGTAACACAATGGGAAAATCAGGCCTAGACTAGATAGATGTTCCAGAATCAGCTCTTTGGAGATAGCACTGGGAAATCTCAACTCCAAGGGCTACCAGCTAGAGCAGTTAAATCACAGGGCTACATGCTGCTGGATAATCCCCGAGGAAGAGAATTAAAAGAAAATATTCTGGTCAGTTTTGAATGATGAAAATCATCTGGGAGTTTTAGACAGTGACATGGAAATCGTAGTGAATGCTTCTTTAGCTGAAAGCAATATTCTCCCACCGATTGATATTTTTAGTTTAGTACGCTCGACTGAAGCACATACACAAGAAATGGTGAAGAGAAATAGACTCCTGACCTCAGGACTCAGTATATGCAGCAAAGTGTGTCAGATTTAATACATCAAAACAGGAAACAAGCCTAATGAAAGGAAAAGGATGGTTCAGTGTAATTAGCAGATGGAAGAAGGGATACTTCAGTGTGTTGGGGAGAAAAAAGGACAAGAGATGAAAGCATCATAAAAAAGGGCTAGAAGAAAATCTAAAGGGATTGTATAGGAAAAGAAGTGTCCCAGGTAAGTCAACACAGCTGGTTGGCTTATGGAACTAGACAAAGGGCCAAATTTTCTTCTCTCTGACACTAGTGTAGATCTGGAGGAACTCCAGTGGAGACAGAATTGCTGCTGAAAGCAAAATGTGGTCAAAAGTATTTTTTTAAAAACAGCTGTGTCTAATTCTGACCATCTCACACCTGTAAGTCAGGAGCCACATCACTGTGCAATCAGGCTCACAGCGAAGAGACTCAGAGCACTAAACCCTTGGAACAAAAAGCAGAGTTAATGAACTAGAAGGGCAAAAATTGTGCCTTTGGATCTGCAGACATTCTCTCTTATCCTTGATTTGGACCATGGCCTTTCATGCTGAACAACATTGTCTCATTGTTTTCTCATACTTCGCCATCTGTATCCACCTGTCATTATATGGCTTTTCCTTAGATTGTAAGCTCTTTGGGGCAGGGACAGTATCTTTGGGCTTTACCCAGCACAATGAGGTTCTGGTCCTTGACTGCTGCTCCTGCACTACAAGAAGAATATTAAATAATTCAGCACTCTAACCAGAAGAACTCAGTTCAGGGATCAGCTGCAGAATATACAGAAAGAGATTTGCACTGAGGGCTGCAGTGCGGCTGCAAGAGCATAATGCTTATCCTACAAGAATAACAGAGCACTTGGGATTTTATGGAAATGCCTAAAGGCAGCAAAGAGGAAAGATGCTAATAAATGTCAGTAAGCTGCTCATTCCAGACAACCGGCACTTTGAACACACAAGCACTTTCCCCATTCATTCCATACCCACAATTTAAACCAACTACCTTTATGTTTTGACAGAGAGCTCCTACGACATACAGTATGGTCAGATCACCTGCCGCAGGCAATCTCTTCACGGCACCAGGGAGACAGGGGAGGCCTCCCAGAGCTGGTTACAGCTCTTTGATCATGAAGTCCATTTTATGTCAACCCCATCAAAGTTTAGAGCAGCCTAAAGGATTGCAGGAGTTGGGGTGTGTAGGAGTCAGCTCCTCCACCTCTATACCCATGAGATCACCCCAGCTGGAGAGATGTGACAACTGTGCACCGCTGGAGTAGTGCAAAGGGAAGGAGCAGAGGCCAACATCTAACTATATACACACAAAACACACCCACCCACCACTACTAAAGAAAGCTGCAATTGCTACTTGTGCATTTTAAATCTTCACTGGTTCCTACTCAGAAACCAAGGCAGCTGGGGCAATTAGTTTGTTTGCCTTTATTGTAGGCAAAACAAGTATATTTTGGGGGCTTGTTAACAAAAATAGATTTCCCCTTCCAGGGGGCATTATTTCACTGTTTTACAGAAACTGGTTGATACCCTCCTCAGAGGAGTCTGCCTCGAAACCATTACAAAACCAACTAATCAAAGACAATGAGGTTACTGGTCCAATAGCTTCCTTTAGAGAACTGCAGCACTACTTGTTTGTTTTCTGTCTGCCCTAATGTGGAAAGAGCTAGGTTTATATAGTTGATTTCCCAGCATGTATACACCAAGTCAGAGACCTGTCAAGCTAGTCAAATTGTTTATGTGCTACATATTCCCCACGTAGAATATTGGCCAAGTCTTGCAGGCATTGTCTCTTCCTCTCTCTAGGACACAGTTTTCAGTAGATATCTATATCATTTCCATTTATGGCTTTTAGGTACTATTACCTGTCCAAGTAGGAGGTTAAGAGAGAGTTGTGATTTCCACTGAAGAATCAGATGGTCAAATCCTGGCCCCACTAAAGACAATGGCAAAAGTTCCATTGATTTCACTGCACTGCCTCTGGTTTGTATGAGAGGAAGGGAAAATGGAGTACAGTAAAACCTCCATTTAACGGACTAATTCGGGCGAGGGGGTGTCCGTTAAATCAAAAAGTCCGTTATTTAATAATAATTTTAAAAAATGAGCTGTCGGAGCAGCAGCCCGCCCGCCACAGGGTCGGGGCGACAGCTCCACAGCCCGCCTGCTGCTGGGACCCGGGCGGCAGTCGGGAACCGTCAGCCAGCCCGCCCGGGTCCCGGCTGCCGGGACCCGGGCGGCAGCCGGCAGCCAGCCCGCCCGCTGCCTGGACCCGGGCGGCAGCCGGGAGCCGGCAGCCAGCCCGCCCGCTGCCTGGACCCGGGCGGCAGCTGGGAGCCGGCAGCCAGCCCGCCAGAAATGGATCAGGAATGCATCAGACTTGCTCAGAAATTTTGTCCGTTGCATCCGAAGTCCGTTAAATCGAGGTCCGTTAAATCGAGGGTTTACTGTATTAGCTGACTGCACTTGGAGAAAGGGCATTCATCTGTAAAGAGTAGTCCACATTTTTTCTATTACATTTAATTATTTGTTGTACATTCCTTTTCAATTTCATTTTTGAAAAATACCAAAGGCAGTTCTTTATTCAAATGAGGGCTGAAGCATGGTCAACCTTTGATGAAATAATCAATTATTCATAGGTTCAATTAGGAACGAATGTTCGATCCTATTTGTATTTAAAGCAAGGGAGGAAATTCAGGATGTAGCAAGAAGACAGTCTAGTCTAGTGTGGATTGTGTCTAGTCCCTTATTTAATTCTTCTGCACCTTTCTGATAAAAGAAGTTAATTACTTTGCTAGAAAAGCAGCAAAATGACAAAGAACAAACCTTGATTGGCCATCTTTAGTATACGCTAGTTGTCTCAAAGACAGAAGGGACATAGTGGCTCTTTCCTGTGAAAACTGCAGTAGAAAGCAATCTAAGAGATAAATGCATTTTGCACTGCTGGAACAAACAACACAAAATCTAACTTTATCGGTGACACGGATTGCACTATGTTGCTAAAGCGAGAACATTAAATGACAACTGGCTCCAGAGAAATTGATTTTTGTCTTTCTACATTTGGACAGGCAAAGATAAATGTTTTTATTGCACTCTAAACCTACTAGACTAATATACAGGGCTTTCCAAGACTACAGTCTGGATTGGTGGAGAAAATAATTCTATTTTTATCCAAGAGCTAAGAGCTTATTGTGTTGCATTAAAGCATTCAGAAATCTTTAGGGGTACAGCATATTTTTAGGAGCAGCTATTTTGTTCTTTGGATAACTGAAGTCTGTCTGTTCTAGTAGATGTGCTTGTTTTCTCAGTGAGAGTTTAATTTTTGTCTGGAGTTAATCAAGGAATGATTATCAGCTCATCTTATGGGGCAGTGGTTCTCAACCAGGGGCCTGGGATCCCCTGTGGGGCCATAAGCAGGTTTCAGGAGGACCAGCAAGTGTTAGACTTGCTGGAATCCAGGGCAGAAAGCCAAAGCTCCACTGCCTGGAACTGAAGCCTGGAGCCCAAGGCTGAAGCGGAAGTCTGAGCAATGTAGCTTCGCAGGAGCCCCTGTGGCAAGCAGCTCCAGGCAGCTGCCCTGCTGGCTACCCCCTAATACCAGCCCCGGCTTTCCAATGCAGAAAACCAGTTATTGTGGCACAGGTGGGCCATGGAGTTTTTACAGCATGTTGGGGGGGGAGGACTCAAAGTAAAAGGTGAGAACCCCTGTTATAGGACACACCCATTCCAGGTTTACTGATACAGCCACAGAGCCTCCTCTATCCCTGCCCACAGAGCGGGACTTTGAGGACCTAGAAATATAAAGCTTTCCTTTAAAAAGAAAAAGAAAAGAAAAGTGCATTTCTAGCTCCTTGAAGATGGCCTTGAAAATGTAAAATCAATCAATAGCTTTGAAAGCTGGTCACTGTCCCCCCTTAAGATTCCAGGTTATTTACATTCCCCTCATGGTCAGCAAGGCCCAGCCACTAGGATTCAGAATAATCACAACTTAAATCTGTCCCTTTTAGTTCTTCTGAAGCTGCAGGTAACTCAATGCCTCTGCAGGTCATCAGGCCACTCTTACTTAAGTGCCTGAATATGGATTTAGATGCTTTATAAAAATTTATACAATTGTTTCTCAATGTTGGCCTCTGCTGCTCTCTGCCTCAGCCACCAAATCTGTAAAATAGGGATTTTATTTACCTACCAGACAGGCTGTTATAATAATTAGACAGTCAGTCACTGTGGTAGATATGCTGGAGGATACGATAGGATACAGAGGGACCTAGACAAATAAGGATTGGTCCAAAAGAAATCCGATGAGGCTCAACAAGGACAAGTGCAGAGTCCTGCACTTAGGACAGAAGAATTCCATGCACTGCTACAGACTAGGGACTGAATGGCTAGGCAGCAGTCCTGCATAAAAGGACCTATGGGTTCCAGTGGACAAGAAGCTGGATAAGAGTCAACAGTGTGCCTTTGTTGCCAAGAAGGCTAATGGCATTTTGGGTTGTATAAGCAGCGGCATTTCCAGCAGATCGAGGGCCATGACCATTCCCCTCTATTCGGCATTGGTGAGGCCTCATCTGGAGTACTGTGTCCAGTTTTGGGCCCCACACTACAAGAAAGGAGGAAAAATTGGAAAGAGTCCAGGAGAGGGCAACAAAAATGACTAGGGAGCAGGAGCACAAGACTTATGAGGAGAGGCTGAGGGAACTGGGATTGTTTAGTCTGCAGAAAAGAAGAATGAGGGGAGATGTGATAGCTGCTTTTGACTACCTAAAAGGGGATTCCAAAGAGGATGGATCTAGACTGTTCTCAGTGGTAGCAGAGGACAGAACAAGGAGTAATGGTCTCAAGTTGCAGAGGGGGAGGTTTAGGTTGGATATTAGGAAAAACTTTTTCACTAGGAGGGTGGTGAAGCACTGAAATGGGTTACCTACGGAGGTGGTTGAATCTCCTTCCTTAGAGGTTTTTAAGGTCAGGCTTGACAAAGCCCTGGCTGGGATGATTTAGTTGGGGGCTGGTCCTGCGTTGAGCAGGGGGTTGGACTAAATGATCTCCTGAGGTTCCTTCCAACCCTTATATTCTATGATTCTATGATAATGTCTGTAAAGTGCCATGAATATCCTTAACCTTACAGTAACTAGATACCTAACAGCCCGTGGTATCCCATATTGAAAGATTTCGATTGAGCTCACCCAGAATTATTTTCAGATTGATTATCAGTTCAACAATTTGAGATTTCAACATTTTGGGATCAGAAAAAGTTTTTAAAATTTCAAAAATTGTCATGGGTTGGGAAAACCATTTCCTGCCCCACTCTAAGATGTCTCAGACAGAAAGGGTCTGTTACTCTGAAAATGATGAACTCACCTTCCAAAATCTCAGTAATTTTTTAAGCATTCTCATTTAGCTTGAGCCAATTTCTATCTCCCTGTGCAGCTCCTACTGTGAGATCTCATTCTCACTGAAGCCAATGAGAAAATTCCCACCAACTTCAATGGGACCAGGCTTTCACCTATGTGTATCTTGTTTTTGTGACTCCCACTATAAACAATATGTTTTGTGTCAAATCTTTCTCCTCCAAAAGTCTTTCCATTAAAAATATCAAATGTGTCTTTAAAAAAATCAGTGTAATTAATCTGGTACCAAAAACACTAAAATGCTTTAATCAAATGGTTTATGAAAGATATCACTCCTGGGCACAGTTAAGGTTGCTTTGGGGCCTTAACGGTGTTCTTACCTTGACATGTTCAAATTTCTTTTAAATTAAAAGATTAACTCTGAATTTAATAGATTTATAATGTTTTGTTTTGAGTTAATTAAAACATCCATCAACTGTTTTTTACCCTTCCATTATTTATCCACACTCTCAAACTTAACTCATCTTAATATAGTGTTTTTGTGTGGGACTAAATAGACACACAAGGTCCTGGTTGTGGTTTCTGGGGGATTGGAGAGATGCCCAATAATCCTTATATAAAGCTTTCTAGCTGAGGACATTTAAAATCTTCTTTCCTGCATCATGATTTATTTTATTTTGTAGCTCCTGAAAGTACTTATTTTTTATTGTATGAATATTGTATTTTTAATATCCCTTTCCTATTTCAAGTCTTCTGAAGTATTTTTAAAGAACGATTTGTATCTGAGTTACTCCAAGTATCAGAATGCAGAATTTTAATCAAGTGGGGTTTTTTCCAGATCTCTATAAAATGTATTCCATGTTTGAAAAGCAGAATATTAGAATATTTTTATTATTGTTTAACTACTCCACTGCAGCCACTGTTGTTAATCTGAATACAAAACCGCTTGAAATCACACGAGAACCAGAAACTAGAACAGTCAGTCAGTAAGATGACACTGACCATTCACTACAATTGCTTGGGGATGAGAGGTGTCTTCGTGAACCTCAAATAAAATGCATTGCATATTAGATGCTATTTAATTTTCAGTGGTGTTTTAAGTCACAATATATATTTTCTAGAGCACATAGCCAAGAACAGAGAATCAGTCTTAGACCATTATACTATTTTAATACTCTTATTTTTGGCAGTGTTGGGGGGGAGGGCTGTTGGTATAGGATATACAGTCTGAAGGCCTTACAGACTTAGTTCAGGCCAACCAAGGGATTAGGCCAAGTAACAGGGAGTCAGTGGAGTGGTAAAATTTCATCCCCTCTTTGCTGATTTGATATGTCCCTTTTTGTCATACTGAGCAGCTTTCCTGATGTGTCTGGAACTCAAAGAGTTGTTAAAAATAATGATCATAGCTGATGCCCCCTTTACTATGCCAGAGTGTGTGAATTTTAGGCAGGTTCAAGGGAAAGATGTTTTGCCACATAAACCGGTTGTAGAGCTGGAAGAGATTCATGGCCCTGACAGTTGGAGAAAGTTTAAATCCGACATGTGCTTTTATTAGCACTAAATATTGATGCCAATCCTGCCTACCTGTAATGGGCTCATTACACTATTGTCTGGGCTACTGGTGCAACCTGCAGCAGTTAGCAAAATAAATAGATCTGGCTCTGGGGCAGTTTGTCCTTAAAAACCTTTAGGAAACTTGACAAAAAGTTTGGTCTCCACTTCACGGTCACCCACAATGGGCAGCTGTCAGCGAGTGTGGAGTGTCCTACCCTGAGCACTCTGGCTTCAGAGATCAGTTCTACCCCGTTAATAAATAAAAATAATAGTGGCAGTTGCATGCAGAGCTAAAGCACCGAGCTTTGTTTCCCAGTTTAACTCAGTGTTTCAGACAGAAGAAAGCAAAGAGCCACCTAAGAGAGGCAAAAAAGCCATTTTACTCCAGTAGTTGGAACAAGGCAAAATAGCTTTATATAGAGACAGCGTTATCTGCAGTGAATGCTGAATATTATGTACATAGAAGGGACTTGCTATGCAACTACCTCATGGGATGCCTGTGATGAAGGCCATGGAGTGTCAAAGAATCCTAGCAAAGAAGGGTAGCTAAAATATAAAACATCTCACTGTGCGATGGCGGTGGAAGGACCGCCTATAATACATGTGCATTCTTGTTCAACCTAGGGGAAAACTGGTGTAAGCCTCACTGGTGCTGCCGAAAATATGTTAGAGACGGACGTCCAGGTGATGCAAGCAACACTTGTACGTACTACCCTTGTCCATTTGCATTATATTTCTATATCTTAGGTGTGGCTGGTAGCTGTGCCCATTAACAATGTTGCCCACTGTTTCCAAGTAGAAGAGCCTGTTTTCAGTGGCTTATAGCTTTGTTAAACTTTAATTGTTTGGGCTGAAATTTTCTAGGGAAGGTGTCTGACTCTTGACTGAAGTTTACAAAAATAAATAAATAAAAATAAAAAAAATCAGCCAAACAGTTCAACTATTTCTGAGAACCAGGCTAGGAAATATATATTGATTGCCGCAATCATTAAAATCTTGATTATTAGCATTTTAAAGTTTTTTATATTCTTATTGGGTAGCAGAAAAAAATATGGTTTTAATTGGTACAATACGCACATCTTTGGACTGCTTCCCCAAAGCCTTCCTCTCATGTATTATTACCCAAACAGAAGAGATCAAACAAAGGCTCAGACATTTAATCTCTCTATTTTAAACCTTGAAACATTTTGTTTTAAAGAATTTGGGTTTAAAAAATAAAAATAAATGTTAATGTAAGTAAACTTGCTTCTAGGCAACCAATGCAAAATTAAATTTGTCAGTTTGCACTACCTCCTGATAAATACAGTTTTCTAAGAGGAAGAACATTCATAAATGAAAGGGAGAGGTCTTTCCCATTCAAGATTTTCTCAACGTTTAATTATTGTCACTGCTTCCCAGCGGTCATTACACCCATATCATTGGTGAACATTACAGCTGTTATCATATTACCTTGCACATAGATTTATCTTAGTGTGTAGGAATTGTTCTGAATATTTTTTTCAATGTGACAGAAGAGCCAAAAATGTAAAAAACACAAACACAATGAAATTCATTTGGAAAGAATATTCCAACACCAGGTTAGAGAGATTAGAAGGCCAAAAGATTACCCTGATGGGCTTCACACCAGCCGCAGGTTGCCTACCACTGCTCTAAAGTTTTATATTGTTTTGTTAGAATGAAGTTGTGCAACAACAACAAAAATTATACATTTGCAAGTTGCACTTTAGTGATAAAGAGATTGCACTTCAGTACTTGTATGAGGTGAATTGGAAAATACTATTTCTTTATCATTTTAAGAGAGCAAATATTTGTAATAAAAATAGTAATATAAAGTGAGCACTGAACACTTTGTATTCTGTATTGTAATTGAAATCAATACACTTGAAAATGTAGAAAAACATCCAAAATTTCAATTGATATTCTATTGTTTAACAGTGCAATTAAAAGTGTGATTAATCAAGATTGATGTTTTTTTTAGTTAACTGTGTGAGTTAACTGCAATTAATCAAAAGTCTGAAATAAAATACCTGTATGCATTTCCTCACCACTTTGGAGAATTCTTGGGCTTGGAGCAGAGTCCTCTGAGGAGTCCAGGCAAACTGTACCTGCACATGGCTTCTCTTCCTAATCATAGAGCCTACCTCTCTCTTTAGGTTAGCTTGCTTCTTTTGAGCCTCACTGGTCCCACAGTTAAACAGGCCACCCTGGTCCCTCTCCCCTGCCCAAAAGTTCCTGTGTGTCTGAGTCTCCCTGACCCACTCTGTGGCTTTTAAAAGCTAGCATCAACCTGGGTTTCTTTGTTCCATATCTGGGATTTTTTTCACTCCCCAAACTGCAGCCCCCCCGCAGAGAAATTAGAGAAAACTGGTTCTCCTAGCCTCCGCCAACCCCTTTGACCCACCTCAATAAGCAACCCATATGGTCAAACAAAACCCACCATTGCACCTGGTCTGAGGAGAACATGCTACAGGTGTAACAACAGATGCAAGTAATCTTCCTTTATATTTACACTTACTGTACAGAAATCAGGAATTAGAACTTCTTGATGAAAGGAAGTATTAAATGTTTCTAATATTGATGACGTAGGTTAACACACTCTTGGGAGACTTAGGTGCCATAGCACCTAGGAATATCCATTCATTCACAACCAAGGGCAAAGAAGGGGTGCCAAAACCAAACAAAGCTAAAATACAGCTACACTATTCATCTTGAAATTCCAAGCCTGTGGCATTATAATATGACAACAGATCAAGTTCTACATTATGCAATATAATTTCACTTCAAGTCTTGTTTTAATATGTTCTATCTCTTTCAATAAGAGTTACCCTAAAGCATTGCTCAAATTCAGATTCCAAAGGGTCATCAACCAAACAAGCATTCTATTATGGATTTTTCCTATGAAATGAAAAAGTTCAAGGTTTTATTGTATCTGTTTTATCATCTAACAAGTGATAAATATTCTACATGATTCTATTATAGCTATGTGATTCAAATATTAAATTCATGAAGTGATATTCTTCCTGAAAGCATTTTCCCAAACACATAAGAATGAAAAGTGACCTTTTTTGTATTAAACATTCATAATTAGTACTTGCAAAACAGAGCAGGTACCAATATTTATATATGGGACATAAACAAATTTAGTGTTTTCCTTAAATTTAGTGTTTAAGTTCCATGTTTGAATGAAACATTGAAAAAAATAATCTCAGTACATACATCAAGAAGTCAAATGTGTAGATACTATTTCTGAGAGATGGTAGACTGAAAAATTCATCGGACAGTAAGTCATTCTTGCTTGAGCTGGCAAACTTCAAATCTAGAAATGTCCATTATTACTTTTCTTGGCAGTAGCAGCTTCATAGTGGGTTTAACTGAACTGAAACACTTTAAGAATAAATTGACCAGTAAAAATATCTTAGATAGTCTAGGAGTAGAGCATAATAATTCACTGATTGTGCTGTTTATAGAAAAAATAAATATTGCCTCAAAATTTGACTCAGAATGTAAGCTTGATGAATCTCATAATCATGTTCAACTGCACATCTCCGGGCCTGGGATCATAAGGCCCCGGTTGTTAAGGATTCCTTAAATGTCAATACTAATCTCAGCTCCATTTTTTTAAAATGTTCCTAGATAGAAGTGTGCAGGTAGCCTTCCAAATATAAAACTAGGAGTTAGGAAGAATTGTGAACATTTGATCCTAATGATTTATTCACAACCCACTCTAGAGCTGCCCAATGCTGGGCTTTGAGAATCATGACATCCAGAAAGACTCTAGGCCCCCAAATTTATCCAATATAGTCTTATAAAGCCAGTTTGAGGATCTGCCTGATCAAGTACAGTAAGAAACTGATAGAATCCTCCAATTGAAAAAGACTTTGAAATTCCATTTAGATTTAATAATCTGATGGTAACTTTTTATTATTTGGTCTCAGGGATATAATTGTAATTGATATAATTTTTATATCAATTTGAATATGAGTAGGGCCCTACTCACAGTCCATTTTGGTCAATTTCATGGTCATAGAATTTTAAAAATAGTAATTTTCATGATTTTATCTATTTAAATCTGAATTTTCACACTGTTGTAATTGGAGGGGTTGGAAGGGACTTCAGGAGGTCACCTAGTCCAACTCACCACCTTCCTAGGTAACCCATTCCAGTGCTTCACCACTCTCTGTGTGAAAAAGTTTTTCCTACTATCCGACCTTTCCCAGGAATGTGGCTTGGCTTGCAGGGACATGTGACTTGCCCATGTGACTCCAAAACTCCATTTTGCAACTGGATTCTACACGGGGATAAAGGGGTGTCCACCCAGAGGAGAAAGTCTATAAATGTTCCTAGGAGACCCCTCCATTTTGTCTTCAGCTGTCTTAAGAGAGCCTCTCCACCCACAAGGATACCTGAAAGAAACTGGAACAAAAGACAGTGACTACGTGGGGGGGAGGGGGGCGTGATTGCTGGGTTACAGGTAACTAGCATTAAAATAGAACAAACAGGATACATGCCTATCACCACCGTGAGCATTTTGCTTGTATGCCTCATCCCAATTTCCTCACCAGTCATCTGTTTTTTCTCTTTATAGAGACAGTTTTTCTGGATAGGAACACTCTCTTCATAGGGGATTTTACAATGCCTAGCAAAATGGGAATTTGATCCTGATTGGGTCTTTGGGCATCGCAGCATTGAAAGTGTTTAGCAATAATAGCCACCCTTCATTTTAAAACATCTTTCTTTGTTCTCGGTCAAATGTATATGCCTTATAACCAGTAATGACATTCAATAACCAATTGACAGTTTTGTTTACATGCCCATGCAAGGATGCTATGAATGGGAGATCTAACATGGGGTCATATTGACTTACATACCGTCTCACTAAGAACAAAAATTAATACAATAGCTGGTTATTATTTATGTTGTGGCAGCATCTTAAAAAAAAAACTTCCCGGGGTTCCCTAGCTTGAGTAGGGAGTAATTTGTGACACTCCTTCATGGGATGCAGTGAACCTCCCCCACATGCTCAACCAGTTTTGCTAGCCACTGCATGGCTCCATCTACTACCTGTCTCCTTCCTAACTGAGTGACTCCCAGAATGGAAATTCTGGGGTGTAAGAAAACCGTACTCCATCCTATGCCTCTACAGTGCCAAACTAGGGCTAGATTGTGGCTAGCCCTTTGCACATTTTTCTGCCAAACTAAGCCATATTACTCTTCTGTGCTAGTATAGAGTTAAAACTTGATATGCTAAGTCGTTGTTACTAATTAAAGCAAGCTGCTAGCATACTCAGCAGGGAGGGAGAACAGTCCTATACCCATCTATTTTCAAATGAGTAAATGCTAAAAGGATTTTTTTTTTAAGATTTTTTTTTTAAAAAAAAGTCTTATGTTTGCATTTGGCCATGAGGGATAAATCAAAGAATGAAATTTTGATGGGTGTGCCTGGATATATGAATAGAATATGCAAGAATGTCGAAGTAAAAAAAAAAACCTAGAAGGAAAAGCTCAGTGTTGCTGAATAACTAAATAATCGTTATAGCAGCATGTAGCATAATATTAAAGTTACCCTCAAAGTGCAGGTATTTCAGACTGACTGACAACCAGTGTGATAACTATAGACTAGACAAAAGAAATGAGTCATCCCCACTGTGTGGTATTCATCCTTCTCCACTTCAGACTCCTGCTGTTGGAGGCTGGTGAAGCATTTATCTTCACACAGAAGAAAAAGAAAGAAAGAAAGAAAGAAAGAAAGAAAGAAAGAAAGAAAGAAAGAAAGAAAGAAAGAAAGAAAGAAAGAAAGAAAGAAAGAAAGAAAGAAAGAAAGAAAGAAAGAAAGAAAAGTTTCTGCTTAGGGTACAGATGATAAAGGATGTCTAATGTGTTCTTGTGTGGCTTCATTATATGCATTGTGCCATTCTGAAGAAGGATGTTTGTTTCATGCTTAACTGAATTTGTGAAGAGACAGAGATTTTTAAAGAACTTGAAAACTGTATGTCTCACCACAGACACAATAAATTCTCATTTCAGTTTGTGTTGTCTCTAAAACCAAATTGACTGGCAATGACATTGTGGAAACGAATCCAGTTTATCTGTGTACAGCTTGAGATTTTGAAATTGACATCAAGTGAGAGGGAGTATCTGAGAGTGGTGCGAGGTGGTGAAGAAGAAAAAAAAGAAATAGCAATAGTTACCAAAAGAAATAAAATTTGGTCTTTTCCTCTTTACAAAGGGAAGGGCTGACTGATATTTTTCTTATTGATTAACTAATTAAAATTCTTATTTTTCAGTTCTTAACTTGTACACTTTATTCTTATAATGCTCCGCAAACTCCTGCTGCTAGAGTGTCTGGTGTGTTTCCAATATAAAGTTCTCTCAAGTTTTGAAAATTCAAGCACAAAAATTAATTTTGGATTGAAACTGAATATACAAAGCCTGCAAAATTTGCATGAGCACAGAATACATGAACACAAAGTAAATGTGCACTTGAACCAGCAAATATAGGGTTTGCATACACAACCTTAGTAAAACCTACACTCCAAGCATTTTAGGTTTTCAACCTCAAATTAGAATGAACTGCCCCTAAAATTTGCTTTGCTATTTCAATTATGGAAGTACCATAAAATAAAAACCTTTTTAGGTACTTGTCTATAACTCTACAGCTAAACTCTTGAAAACATTAACTGATAACATATTAAAAGTTCATAATGTTTGCACTCTGCATGGATAAAAATGTTCCTTTGCGCTTCTGTTTATTTTGATTTTCATTGTAGGTGGACATTTAGTTAATTAATTTTCATTCTTGTCTTGGAAAGTGAGGGATATGGAGTTTCTGATATCAAAAGGGACCTGATGAAGAGCACATCAAGGGAAAGCTTTCCATGTAATGAATGGAATAGATATAAAAGCTCTTCTGCTAAAGATCACAAATGGCATGGTAATGTGCAGTGGGTATTCTAGATTTTAAGTAGTCTTCAAGTTTTGGACCAAGTTCACTTCCAGCATTTATGTCGGCACCAGCGAAAATGCTGGGAGAGCTCTCTGGTGGGCAACACTGAAGATGAAATAAGAGAAGTATGTACAACTTCACTTTTGGGATCTTAGCAAAAGGGGTTACTTAAGTCCTAAAAGTGAATAATGGTGCTGGCAAAATAAGGTGAATAGATAGGTCAGCTAAAAAGGGCATTGACTGGGAAGCTTCCATCATCTAAATTCCTATTAGTGTCAGTGTAAGTTAAAGCAACATGCCAGCCCAATGAGGCCAGACACAGAAACATATGCTCTCTGTTGGTGTAAAACAATGTTTACTTCTGCTGTGCTAAGATTTGGCCCAATTTATGTAGCAATGGTGGTTTTCCTGTGCATAAGCCCACCTTTCACTGAACTTTTCAAAATAGTTCCTAGGATACAGACTAAGGCCCGGATCCAGCAAAGCACTTAAATCCATGCTTATCTTTAAGCAAATGGAGAGGTCAATGGGATTTGGCTGAATCAGGCCTTGGGCAGGCTGCTATGCAGTGAACTGACTGCCTGAGAGTCTATTTGGCCTAGTAAACTGTAATAAGTACAAGATTCTAATCCAAAAGGGTTTGTAAAATCCACTTTTTAAAAACTGTATAAATATTCATTTTATACAGCCTGGAACAGAGAATAATACATTTCCAGAACAAGTATGCCCACGAAAAGTACCTTTTACCCAACATGCCCCAAAACTGTTTGGATTAATGAATACATGCTACAAAATATTGTTTGACTCGATAAACAGATTAAGCTCAAATTTATGAAATATGCTTTTATACTCAAGCTTAGTGTAAGGGCATATTTACCCCCAAAGACATAAAATGTTAAATAAACACATTTAAAACCTTTCATTACACCAAAACCTTTCATTACACCAAAACCTTTCTACACCAAAAAAAATGAACACAAGATTGTGCAAAGTTACATTTAAATCTTAATACTGTGATACAATAGACAACCAGGAAATTCCAAGTCAAGGCTGACACACCCTTTGAAAGAAAGATTTATCCACAGCTAGACAGATTAAGGTAGGTGAAATTGATACATCACTAGATTTAAATACAATTAATGGGTCATGAATCAAAATATAGATTATTCAATTGGTTACAGTGGTTACTCTAGAATGTAATTTTGTAAATGAATTATTTTACACTTCCATAAATCAAAATCCAGATCCCAGTTAAGTCAATGGCAAATATAGCAAGTAGTGTAGAGTTGCTAATCACTGATGGTTAATACAGATATTCTCTCTCAGTGAAGCACTTAGAATACACATCTGGAAATATTATTTGCACCCCATGCTTCATTTACAGTTCACAAAAGAATCTAAATTCAAGAGGAAGAGAAGAAACGCTGGCATGATACAATCTATAGGTGTAATTCATCATGAAATATTTGGATGATGTCTCCATCTGATAAACAGATCTTTCCCATAAATTACTGTGCTATTTTAAAAGTTAACAGACTACTTCTTAATTTAATACTTCAATATCTCACTCATTTCAGATGGAGCGTTTCTCCTCAGTTCAACAACCATGCACAGCACAGAGTACATGACCTTTTCCAAGTGTGCACTCTTGCCTTTCATTCTGTTGAACATCATACTTTGCACATATAGTGTTTTTCCCCAACTGAGGATCTAAAGGCACTTTACAAATATTGATTGAGCAGTACAGCATTCCTGTGCAGATGCTGGAGTGGGAGGAGGGGGAAAAGTGAAGTAACTGGCCCAAATCTGCAGCAGAGCCAGAAATAAAGAAAACAGTTCAACTTTGTGCTTCAGTCACTACACAATGCTTCTTGAGTAAATTATGTGGAAGTTGCATGCAAATCCAAGAGAGGAGCTGCTACTCTAGAATCATTAGCAAATAAAATGGACTGAGAGACTTCAGTCTAGAAGCTCAAAAGAAGAAAGGCCTTTATTTTGCTTGAAAAGTCTCCATCAAACTCAAAGAATCTCCTTTTCCCTTGTTGCTACAACAAAACAATCCGAGTTAACTCTCCACGTGAAAGCTTATCGCAAGGTTCAAAACACAGGGTGGGGTTTTGAATTTTTACTGTTATTTTCCCCCCACTATCCTTTACTGTCCAATTTCTTATAAAATTGTACCTGATTCATCATACCCAGGCATGTGCTCCATGTGGCACATCGGTCATTAGCCAGGTGTATATAAATTAACTGCATAATTATCAGGTAATCACACCCATATTGCCTCCATAGCTCCCAATCAATACAACCCCTGGGAACTACACACATTTTACATTCTCGGGCCCTGGCTGTGATTGAAATGTGCCCATGCACATCATTGTTGCTAACAATGTTATTCAGTTGCAAGAAATCTTATATGTAAGGCATCAACAGAAAAGTTACAATCAAAGATGATTATCCTGTTTAGATTCAAAGATGATACATGCATATAAAGTTATGAATATTGACTATGTACCGGTATTTCAAATGTACCTGTTACTGGCATAAAACCCACCAGTAAAGTCTACATTGAAGCTGGACAGTATAGGTGGGGGGTGAGTCCTCTGTTTGGAGAGGCTCACACGTGAATGTCAGAAGCAACCTAGAAATGGGGGGAGGGAGGAATCCCACCAGTGCCTGGACCATGGCCTGACCACTTTCCCCTAACCCCCCACCTACCACTCACCCCTCACCCCCCACCCCCACTCGCTCCTCTCCACCCATTTCCTGGAACAATGGGAGCCACGGCCCTATTACTTTTTCCTGCCTTAGGCAAGCAGCAGACAAAGGGGCATCAGGGGAAGAGGCAGAGTGGGGATGGGAGAGAGCATGGATAGGGCCATGGTCCAGGCACCAGTGGCCCTCCTCACTTCTATGGAACTTTGCTTTCGGCACTCCAAAGATGGCGGCGGGCTGGCACACCTCCAGAGGGGTGACCCATTCTAAATGTGCTGCATTTCCGCCCACTTGTTTGGGAAGGTTTAGCCTCCACTGGCCTCTTATATGCGTCACCTATGCCAGGCACCTTTGTGTTGATGGCCCATCAACTCCCACCATGGGCCACAGAAGAAACTCATTCCATCCAGATGGCTCTTCCAGCAGATGTCTTAGCCTCCAGATGCAAATGGCTTGCCCCTGTGAGTCAGCAAGCTATGTAAGGGCATGTGACTTGCTCATGTGACCCTCAACTCCAGCTTGTGCCTGCACTTTTCCACAAACTGTGTTGTGAATTGTATGTCCTCAGCTGTTTTGCCCCCATTGTGCCATATATTTCATGACAGGTTCAAGACTAGCAGCCGTGTTAGTCTGTATCCGTAAAGAAAGCGAGGAATACTTGTAGCACCTTAGAGACTAACTAGTTTATTTCAGCATAAGCTTTCGTGAGCTATAGCTCACTTCTATGCATCTGACGAAGTGAGCTATAGCTCACAAAAGCTTATGCTGAAATAAACTAGTTAGTCTCTAAGGTGCTACAAGTATTCCTTGCTTTCTTTACATATATTTCATGTTATAGCAGTCTTGGATGATGACCCAGCATGTTGTTCATTTTAAGAATACTTTCACTGCAGATCTCACAAAATGCAGTGAAGGTACCAATATGAGATTTCTAAAGATAGCCACTGCACTCAACCCTAGATTTAAGACTTTGAAGTGCCTTCCAAATTCTTCACCAAGGAGTTCAGTCACAAATTTAATTAATGCATTATTTTTTTAACTAGGGTCATCAGCATGGAATCATGTCCTCTGGAATGGTAGTCAAAGCATGAAGGGGCATATGAATGTTTAGCATATCTGGCATGTAAATACTTTGCAATGCTGACTACAAATGTGCCATGCAAATGCCTGCTTTCAGTTTCTGGTGACACTGTAAATAAGAAGAGAGCAGCATTATCTCCTATAAATGTAAACAACCTTGTTTGTCTTAGTCATTGGCTGAACAAGAAGTAGGACTAAGTGGAATTCTACCCTCTGAAGTTTTACATTGTTTTGTTTTTGACTGCAAAACACTGATAAGTTGCACTTTCAGGACAAAGAGATTGCACTACAGCACTTGTATGAAGTGAATTGAAAAATACTATTTCTCCTTTAATCATTTTTACAGTGAAAATATTTGTAATCAAAATATACCCTTTGATTTCAGTTACAACACAGAATATAAAATAGATATGAAAATGTAGAAAAACATCCAAAATATTTAATAAATTTCAACTGTAGTCTCTTGTTTAACAGTGCAATTAAAACTGCAATTAATTGCAATTAATTTTTTGAGGTAATCACGTGAGTTAGCTGCATTTTATCGACAGCCCTAATTTGCGCCTAACAAGATTTCTTGTCAGACAGTGGTTTTATATAAAACCATCAATATGGCAATGCCATGCCTCAAACAAGGTCTCTGAAATTGATTTTGTAAGTCCTTGAAGGGCACAGAAAAAAGGTAGCAAAAAGTTCACTGATGAATACATTAATACAGTAAAACCTCGATTTAACGGACTTCGATTTAACGGACTTCGGATGCAACGGACAAAATTTCTGAGCAAGTCTGATGCATCCCAAATCCATTTCTCGCGGGCTGGCTGCCGGCTCCCGGCTGCCAGGACCCGGGTGGGCTGGCTGACGGCTCCCGGCAGCTGGGACCCGGGCGGGCTGGCTGACGGCTCCCAGCAGCCAGGACCCGGGCTGGCTGGCTGACGGCTCCCGGGACCCGGGCGGGCTGGCTGACGGCTCCCAGCAGCCGGGACCCGCAGCCGGGACCCGGGCGGGCTGGCTGACGGCTCCCGGCTGCCACCCGGGTCCCGGCAGCGGGCGGGCTGCGGCTCTGCCGCCCCGACCCTGTGGCGGTCGGGCTGCTGCTCCGACAGCTCGTTTTTTTTATTATTATTAAATAACGGACTTTTTCATTTAACGGACACCCCCCCGCCCGAATTAGTCCGTTAAATGGAGGTTTCACTGTATGTGCCTCTCACAAGATTAGTAGAGCAGAACATTTTTGTAACGTAAGGTGAATATCTTCATGTCATGCCCATATTCAAATTTTACAGCTGTCTCTCTCTAATTACCTCCATCCCAAGGCAGTTAAATTACAAGCCAAGATAGTTTAGAGAAAGCACAGAGCCTGCTGGTTTTATTCAGATAAAAATAAGTAAATATATTAATTTCCATAATTGCAATCTTATCCTTTACATTGCATCTGGCCTGATGCTTTTAGAATTACATCAAGCAGAACCCATTGCCTGAAGTCATATCAGAAAACGTAAAATAACTAGTCCTTGAAGGAAAACTTCAGTGATTTCCTAGAATAATTATTTCCTACTTAGGTACGTCTTCAGGAGGCCACTTGTCCCAGTAGCAATGTAGAGGGAATTGCCAAGTAAAGACAAAGGGATTTAGGGAGCCAGAAACAGCCTCTCACTGAAGCTGCCAGTTCTGGTTAGCCACTTCTTCTTCTTCTCCTCTTTGCTCCTGTTGGAGCATAAGGCGCCAACCATTCTTCTCCATTCACTGAAGATTTGGTTGACGTTTCTGTAGCATTCATTTCTTACATGGTGGGTTGCTAGCCCAACGCAAAACCCTCCTCCTTTCACATCTTGGGCTTGGGACCAAGCAATGGCGGAGTTGGTTAGCCACTAGCAGATGACAAATACTCCATATCATGCCTGAAGGGACCAATTGGATGCCAAGCCTCCGTCTCAATAAACCGTGAAGATTCCAAGTCAAATAGCTCACATCAGCCAAACCCTTTAGTAAGACGAGGAAGACTTTGTAGCACTTTATAGACTAACCAGCCTTTTAGAATTGGTATGCTAATGTACAACTTTTTTAAAATTATTATTATTTTGCTTTCTGCGTATAGAAATACATCTTACTTCTGTTCCATTCTATGCATCCGATGAAGTGGGCTATAGCCCACAAAAGCTTATGCTGAAATAAAAAGTCTTCCTCGTCTTATTTACGGATACAGACTAACATGGCTGCTAATCTTAAACCCTTTAGACATCTCTCCTTCCTAGGCCTAGCCTACATCAGACTATGGGTATGTTATCAATGCAGAGTTCACCTGAATGTAGAAAATTTGAGTTAACTCCTCTTGAGATAGCCTAGCCACGCTGTAAAATAACAGTCAAGCTCACAAGCGCAGTTGTGTTAACAGTTGACAAGTTGTGCTAACTTTTGAACTTCAGCCCATACCCCTGATGTGCTAGTCCGTTTGAGTAAAAGGCACTACCACATGTGAGTTAGGTTTGGCACAGATGGCACTCAAGTTAGGGGCCACACCTGAGTTACAATTTCAATTAACACTGCAGTGAAGACAAGCCTTATGCTAGTGTTTATTTACTTTTCATATTGAGGACATGTTTTAACATCTTTTTCAAATGATTTGTAATGAGAGCTATGAGAATATTTTGTTACTTTTCCTTTTAAAAAATTAGGAATTTTCCCATGTTTACTTAAACCAGCAGTTGTTAGTTTTATGATTTGCAAATGGAGAGTACATATTTTTATAAACTTCCTTATTTTTACTGAGAGTAAAAGAGCAACTTCATGATTAGAGCTCTGAGAATAATATTTTATGTTATAAAAAAATTAAAAGTTCATTTTGGTCAAATGAAACATTTCAACCTGAACCACCACATATAATTATTTTGATGTTTTACTATTTTTAAATAAAATTTGAAGCAAAGTTTTGAAATAAAATTGAGACATTTCAAAAGTGTTAAAAAAACAAAACATTTTAGTTTTGCTGGAACCCTCATCTGAAACAATTCGGCATGAATCTGTGATATGTTTTAGTCAACCCAAATCTACATTTTCCAGTGAAAGTATTGTCCATAAATAATTCACCCAGCCCTCTTCATACCTTTTTCTAAACAGAATTTTCTTCTGATTTACAGGTGTCCATTTATGTAATGTAAAGAGCTACCAAACATGATAAAGAGATCATTATACTATTGTAATAGTATAGACAGTGTAAAGGAGAGGAAACTCAAACCCTAAGAATGTATGGATTTGTTTTTTAAGCTTTCATTATCATTCATTGTACTTTTGGTCACAAAAAGTGGAAACGTAGTTGTGAGTATTTATACTCAAGATTGGAGGAGTCTAGTATGACGTGTTTGCTCAGCTGATGACATGATTTCTGAGCTGAAAGTCAGGGTGACACAGGCTTTACAAACATATATAAAAAGCACTTGCCCACTTCATTAAACTTTCCTGATGAAGGTCTTGAGGGAGGAAGATGATCTAGAATAGCTTTTCCACCTCAAAATAGAATATATTTAAGAAAGATACTAAGCGAGAAAATAAGAAATTCAGCATGGAATGGACCCAAAATAAAACAGAGCATATTTTATTTGTGGTTGGTTGACTGGCATGTTTATACATACACAATTTCTCAATTCCTAACAAAGTACTTCAAAAGACTAATTTGTTTTCATTGCCTTTATCAAAATACAGCCAAGTAAGATAATGAACAAACCAAAAGTGTTAAAAAAAATTACTCACTTAGCCTATTAAAGTACCTTAGGGAAGACACTATATATAAGTGTCATAAAATCTGATGACAAAGTGAGAAGAGAATAAGCAAGGCAATAAGCTACTGATAGACAAGTTCAATGTTTATCTGGATTTCTAAAACACCTGATTTATTTTGCCTTCAGCTTTTTCTTTGGACTATGTGCTACATGATCTTGAAGGCTAAATTCTCCTACTGCTTATCACAGTGATAAAAGCTGCCTGCAATTAGGTCTAGCACCATTACTGAAATTGACAATATAAATTAAGAGATGCTTATAATGAGCAACTGGAGAAATAAAAGGCAGTGTAACATGGTATTTCCTTTTTAGAAGAAGTTTTCTTTGCCAGGCAACAAAGCCACTTCAATAGAATTTCATAAACTTCATCATAAGTGCAGTAAACAGGGTGTGGTGCTCAAATATAGATAAAAATAATCATTTTTTGCATTTAGCTAGAGTATTCAAGCTCAAATGAAACAAATAATCCCAAAGCAAGTATTGAGACTAACTCATACCTTGGGGAGCAAGGAACAGATTAAACTAGGTCTTCTTTTCATGATCTGCTCAGTGCCTATTCCTCCCTGTTTCTCATGGTGCATTTCCACTGGTGTTTGCCAATCAGTGTATATTAGAGCAGTTTAGGGGCTGCTCTTATGTCAGCTATCTATAGTCTCTATGGGACCATATGGCAATTGGCATGCTTCATTTCATCCTCTCTCTTGCTATAGAATCAAGGGGCAGTTGATGTAGGAGGTGGCTTGATCCTTTGATGCCAACTAAAAGCTCCCAAAACTGTTCAAATTCTAAGCCAGCCACATAGGGACAGATGCCTGAGTGGCTAGAAGGAGAGGGTAGAATCTGAACCATTAGTGACAAATAAACCATACTGAAAATCCTCAAACGAGGTATTGGAGTCAAGTCCTAGGAAGTATTGCTGTTCACCTAAAAGTTAAAACGTTCCAAGGTTTTTGTATTTATTCTTGGGTGGGGAACCAAAAAAAAAATCCTACTAGACTAAGAATGGTTCTCACCTGTTTCTGGAAAACCAATTCTTTTTGACAATGGAAGTTAATGTCCCAGGGGTCCTGGAAATCACTGCCTGTAGCCCTCACTAAGCTCACCTGAAAGATTATTTTATATTATCCTCCCCCCCCGTAAGTTTGTGCAAATGCATTAGTTGTAGAAGACATGAAGGAAGCAACTCTCAAGGCATTATTAGTCTGAGTACCCAAAACACCAATAGGTAGAAGCCATTCCAAGACACTTATCTCAAACAAGTCTATAACCATCAACCAGGCCCCTTGTATTATGGAAACTGAATGCTGTATAAAAGGCATTGACATTTTGCTGATTCTGTTCACTTTGCAGTGGATGGAAGATTTGGCATTGACTTCATTGGGACCAGCATTCAGCCCTGCTTCAGCAAGTTCAAAAATAAAGTGCTCTCTATGTTATAAATCAACATTAAAATCTTGTTATCCAGATTTTAACCAGAATTCAGTGCAATGACCATACCCTATTAATCACAGATGATACCCTCAATATTCACACACTCTCAGATGTTGTACATATACACAAAAACACTAAAGTGAAATTGCAGCCTTCTAAATTGAGAAGGATTCAGATGGTGCAGATTAGGTTACAATTACAAAAGGCGGGTATTTTTTCAAACTGTGTAACAAGATTGACATTATAAAACTCTTTTAAATGGTGACAATAATGTTTGTGCAATGTATTAGCAATAGAAAAGAGATAGAGACAGGTAGTGCAGATCAATCTGAGGCTGACTGATACACAAAATATATTTCTATAGGCACAGAGTATATGCACACAGTACAGTTAGATATTTTCAGCGATTCTTTATTTCAATTCAGATTCAGACTCTATTCCACTTGTTGGCACACATGACCATGCACAGCATTAATGAGGGCCGTTATTTGACCTAGCTGCAGTTCCATACAGAGCCTGTTGCAGGTTGCTCCTATCAAGAGTAGGTGTAATTTACATGAGATGAATTACAGCTAGGTGAGAAAAGATTTGCACTTATTATTCCAAGCTCCCCACTCACCCATAATGGTGACTGCAAAGCACATGCAGAGTGCTAAGTCCTCAGAGATTTATTCCTGGAGAAATTCTGCACCACTGAATGTGTGCAGAATTCTTGTTGTCCCCCTCACCACCCACTGATTTCTTTGCTTCCCCTCAGAAAAATGACTTTCTGACAGAAAAGCAAAGGGAAGCTGCAAGAGCCATCACACACAATTCCCTAGCTGTGCAGGTACATCGTTTCAGGCACCTGAAGTAGCCGGCAAAGAGGTAAATCACTGCAGAGCTGGGGACACTCCGGCCAGTGGCTCCTACCCTAAGCTGAGATCAGATATTGGTCCTGGCTGGACTGGAGGCAGGAGAGGATGGGACCTTCTCTTCCCCTGAAAAGAGTGGCTGGGGCTGTGTCAGACTCAGCACCTGAAACATCCCCCAGCTGCAGGAAGCTCAGCATCTTCTCCCGCTTCCTCCCCTCCATTGCTTCTCAGCTGCAGGGAGAGGGGTCTCTGTACAGGGAGTTTCTCTGCCCAGTCCCCATACATGTGGACCTCCTGCCAAGACATGCCTGCCAAGCCTCATCCCATACACCCAGAACCCCATAGGCCCCCATACCCAACCCCCCCATTAAACCTCAATTGGAGCCCCTGAATCCAGACCCCCTGCTTCTGGACCCCCACCTCTGCACCCAGACCACCACACACTGAGTTCCCTGCACTCAAAACCCCACCTTGATGCCACACACCCCCAAACACACCCCTGAGCCCCCACATCCAGACCCCCATGCCACTGACCCCCAACTAACTGCACCAAGACCCACACCCCACCAAGCCCCACTCCCCCAGCACCCAGAGCCCCTGAGACACCCAGACCCCTCCACTGAACCCCAACCACCTTCACCTGAAAGCCCCTGCAGAATCCCATTGCCCCTGCACCTGGAACACCGCCCCCCCAACAAACCTGTGTGCATCCAGATCCTCCCCAGAGCTGCCTGCACCCCAACTGTCCTACACAGCATCTTCTCACCCCGCACCTGGATCCCCCCACACTGAGCCCCTCCACACTTGCATCCTGCCTGGTTGAGTGTGTCTGTCCCACACCTGGAGTGCCTGGTGCAGAGGAGCAGGGCCCCAGGGTGTTTCTGGGGCAGGCCCAGGCCTCGTGCTGTGTCATGGTTGGGTGCAGACTCACCGCTGAGTCCGTGTCCCGGGTGGGGAGATTGCAGGGTGATCTCCCACCCTTGTGCAGCCAGTCACCTGTGCTATCCACTGCCATGCTGGAGCCTTTACATTTATTTATTAACAACTAAAACTTGCAGAATTTTAAAACACTGTGTGCAGAATTTTTTTTTTTTTTTTGGTGCCAAATGCCCTCAGGAGGAGATATTGGAAACATTCAGAAAGGTACACAGCAGTGGTTTCCCACTTAGCTACCTCTTTTCCCCATTTGCAGAAGAGGCAGCCTAAATTTGATTGTTTAACCTTAAAGGGCCATTAGTTTTGAGGTTCATTTGATGTCTTCTCTAGTTTAGTGCTGGCAGGCTCAAATATTTGTTTGTATGATCAGTTTTGTAATGATCACACTGTAATCAGGTGGCACCACAACTTTGTCTTGTTGCTGCCACTAATTAGTTCCAGATTTCCAGAAGCTGTTGTGAGTTTGCATCCCTTCTCCATTTCTCATTTCAAAACCCAGTGTGTGTAAGTTAGTACGGCATGTTGTCTCTTATACACACTAGATGTCACTACATGACCTGAAATATACTCTGGATTTTGATCTATTTCCTTAATGTTCTCAAACAAAAAATGCCACACAATAAAAATAAGTGATCTTGCCCCAAAAACTGTGATTTCATTTTTAATTTAAATATTGATTATAAATACACAGCTATAAATCACACTTTAATTTCACAGTGACCTTGAGTAAATGACCAACTTCCCTGAGTTGGAGTTTCAGCATCTGTATAATGAAGGTATTAGGTAATGGTCAGAAAACTAAGGATTAAAAAGTCAATTTTTTATGAAAATTTTTTTTTTCAAGAAAGTTTCAGATGAGAATATGTTCCTATATTATACGATTGTTGGTAAAACTTGATTTGTTTTTGGAAAAAACTGTTTTCAGATTTACAGAGGAAAAGATATATTAACACATTATCAAAACTTTTTTTAACTTTGACTTGATTTTTCTTCATCATCGAAGGCTCCTGTTGTACTGTACTCTTCCCCATTTCTTAATTCTACAAAAATGGTCACTAAAATATTTAAAAACTTTTGATGTGTCAAAAAACTTCCCATAAAAAATATTGAACCAATTGTCCCTTTGCAAAAACGAACAAAACCTTAAATACCACAATTCATATTTTGGCTGAAAGGATCATGGCAAGACCCAGCACAAAAGTAAATTAATGAATAAAGTGACTGAAATGCCTTTCTCTAACTACGTAGTGCTCACTGCACTGAAGTCTAACAAGGAAAGCAACAACTGTAAATGAAAAGTGGAATGCTATAGTGCAATAAGTTTGGAAGCTGAGCATCAATAAAACTGCTGCAGGATAATTTTGTTAATATTTGATCAGATAGGTTATTTATTGGTTAATCATTACATCAACACTTATAAAATGGGTTTCAAGCTATATTTGCCACTTATGGAGATTCATGCAACTACACTAAATGAGAGATTTAATAAAGGGTCAATGTTTTGTTCTTGGCTCTTCCATTACTGGTTTACTCAAAGTACTTTATTTCTGGAATTTTTAATCCTCAGATTAACAGGACTCTTTTAAGATATGACAATGATTCTCCTCTGCCTCATATTTTTAAATGAGCCTGGATCAGAGAACGGAAATTACCAGTTTCATGCTTCTCTACACATTAGTACTAAGCAACCACCTGTCACTGCACATATGGAAAGTCTGGCTCTCCTAGCACTGTAGAAGATTGTTTGATTGCAGAAGACAGATCACCTGCACTTCAATGTTCAAAGCTGCACTGTATTTGTTTTTCAGACCCAGCAGATTTTAAAAGCTAAGTGCAAAATAAGAATTAAAAAACTACAGTAATTCTACAGAGGTGAAATTGTACATCCTGCCTTAATTCTGGCATTAAATTACAGTATAAAATAAAATGTATGGAATATAGGATTTGTTGATTGTCTATGGTCATGACTCTTTCTCTGTTTTGCCACTCCATCATAAAAGAAAACCATAGAACAAATTTTAAATATCAGAGGGCACAAAGTACAGGATTAGGAGTGATTTTATCTGGTTTCTCTTTCCACTTCTTGTGTGGCCCTAAGTAAATCACAGCCTCACTGTGCCTCAATGTCCCCATCTGTGAAATGGAATGACCTTCATCTCATATTGTCATGGGGTTAATTCATTATATTGAGTTTGTCAGAAGGAAAGGGCTATATCAGTGGTTTCCAAACTGTGGTCACCCATAAAACACTTGCTAATGGGCCACAGGATGATGACTTGGCATGGGGTTCTGGCTCTCCTCATTCCTGGCTACTAAATAACATTTTTCAAAAAGCTTAAAGAACATTAAATACTTTCCAAATAATCCATTGCTCTAACTGCTATGGAGATGTGATGCCATCTTGACTGGGAGTGGAGATGGTGCACACACAGAGAATTACATACAGGACAGATAATGGTCTACAAAACAATCTTGTTATGAAGGGATGCTTCACAAACCTGGTCTAGAGGCCTGGTGGCATCAGGTGCCAAGAAGAATCACATGGGGTTTTGGCTTCTCTTCTGAAGATTTTGTGTCTCCCCTAATATCCTCTGGATGAACGAAGCCCCAGCCTTTATCACTGATTTGAATTAACACGGTGGTTTGTATCCAGCAGGAAAAACAAAATGTCCTCATCCTATCCTGTCTGATAATATGAGAATGACATCAGAGCTCATCGAATTCATGACTTCACATATAAATAGGTCTGATGGGGGCCCAGGGAAAGGATTGGATATATCTCTTATGGCTTGCCAAGCAAATCTTAGAATGCAGGTGAGCCTGTGGCAAGAGTCCCAGAGACAGAAGATATCTTGGTGGTCTCGGGAAAGACTTTGTGTAACCTGTTGCACAGACAACATACCAACCATTCTGTATCTCAATTACACAGTGAGTATTTACTCTCAATAGCAGACACCCCTAGCAAATAGATTCTGGTAGCTGTTTCAAGAACTAAATTTTACTTCAGGCAGAGGAGATTGCAGGGTTGAAAATTACAGCAGCTGACAGTAAATCAGTCTGTTTATATATCTGTGTGTTTGGTGATGCAATTCCTTATTACTACCACCACCCCTCTTTTACCGGGGAAGTAAGACATAAAAGACAATTAATCTATTCAGTTTAGCCATACAGTCAATTTTTGAGTGAAATCCACATGGAGTGTAATGTGAAATGGTTCAGATCTCTGAATTCCAAATACACAGTTCTCGAGAAAGCAGGGAAGAGGAATACAGAATTAGGTCTACATCTCCAATGGCACCATAAGTGATGATGCATGGCATCCTGCTAAACTATTTAGCTGCTCTTTAGGATTTCAGGAGAATCAGCTGCCAGCAGCCTGCAATGTGCTTATACTTTTAGGCAACAAAAATATTTCCAAAGATTTCTAACTATGGATACTTTCATAAGATCTTAGCACTTTGCTGTTTAGAAGCAGCTGAGTGGAGCAAAGGGAGACAGGTGGCTGATGCAGACACAAGCAGGCATATGGCACCTGCATTTTCAGCTAATAAATAAGTATGGTTAAAGGATCTGACTGGTTTTATATCCAAGTCCTCAAATTAAACTGCCAAAATAAAGCCCACATCTAATCATTCCCCTTTTGCACCCCAAAAGCCTTATGTGATCAGCATCATAACAGCAAAAACTGCATTTGACACTTGGATCTATGTAAATAAAGCACATATGTAGACGCTCCTATTGTGCTACTGTAATCCGGATCATGGATGCATCTCACCACAAGAGCACAGCAACCCCGCCTGATCTGGCTTGTGCATCCTGATGGATCCATCCTGATGGATCCAGCCGATCTTTGGCCTCAACCCTCCTAAATCTCTTGCATAAATAGAGAGGAATTGTAGATGCTCATTTTACACTCCAAAAAACAACAATACTGCCATCAGTGCATCCCAGAACAAAGGTGCAGCAAAAAGCTAGATCCTGCCAAGGTTGGTTTGTTTGTGTCTCAATCACCCAAATTCCGCTGCTTAAATCGAGAAGATGTTCACTCACTCATGCTGCACACTATAAATCCAGAGCTTGTGTCCCTATGCAACTGTGCCACAAAAGGTTGGATCCAGCAATCAGATTTTCCCCGGACCTGACGCATGTTGGTCACACGCTCAGAAATCGCACCATCAAAACAGAGACAAAGTATCACTGCTATTAGCAGCAGATGCGCTACATTTAGACAGCAAGTGTTACTCTGAAACCTACATTTAGACTGTAACACCAGGTGTGATGCAACCAAAAATTGGCTGGGTCCAGCAGGATACAGGTGCCAGTGTGGCTCTTGTGAAGTCGCTTAGTGCCCGGGAGCGCAGGGGGAGCTGGCTTTGGGGAGTGGAGCGGGGGATCTTTCTTCTCTAACAAACTTCCCAGCGGTGCAGGAGGCGGGTGCAGCGGCCTGTCCCATCCCCACCGCCCTTTGAACAACCAGATCTCGAAGTCATCCGCTGACAAGGCGAGCGCCCCGAGGCTGGTGTGGCTCCCGCCGCAGCCGGGCAGGGGCGCTCTCCCCTCGGAGCTGCGGCCGCGGGAGCAGCGAACACCTCCCCCGGCGAGTGGCTTCCCAGGCAGGGAAGTTCTCCCAGCCCCTGCCGAGCGGGAGGAGGCGGCTCCTGCGAGCCTGGCGGGGGGACGCGCAGAACTCGCCTGGAGCCTTCGCTGCCCGGACCGCGCCCCCGCCAGCCGCTCGCTCCCTCCTGCCCCGCCGCTGCAGGAGGCGCTCCCGGCGGGTCTCCGGGGCCACCTGTTCCGCTCCCGTCCAGCCCGCGGCCGGCCATGAACTCCTCGCTGGGCAATCAGACCGAGGCGGCGGGGCTCTTCTTCGCCAACAGCAGCGACTCCCTGGAGCGGGCCCTGCGCTGCTGCACCCAGGCCTCCGTGGTGACCGACAACGGCTTCGTGGTGAGCGGCCCGGACGAGAGGAGCCTGTACATCATGCGGGTGGTGCAGATCGCCGTCATGTGCGTCCTCTCGCTCACCGTGGTCTTCGGCATCTTCTTCCTGGGCTGCAACCTGCTCATCAAGTCCGAGGGGATGATCAACTTCTTGGTGAAGGACCGGCGGCCGTCCAAAGAGGTGGAGGCGGTGGTGGTCGGGCCCTACTGACCGCAAGTGCCTGGCGCCGGCTCCAGGATCCGGCCGGGAAACAGGTGGCCCCTTCCCGCAGGCCCTCGCTGCTGCCGCGGCCACGGTTGCCTTTTGTCCGCGGGGGCCAGCCCCTGCCCCGCCCCGGAGAGGGGAGCGGAGGCGCCTCGGGACCCGCTGCTGGCCGGGGGGGCTCGGTCGCTGCTTGCTGGCCGGGGACGCTCCGCTGCGCCTCGCGGTTCTCCCGCGGCTCCGGAGATGGGTGGCGGGGGGGACCACACAGCCCCAGCAAGGCGGCCAAGACGCGCCTCTCTCCTGTATATGTTACACGGCCGGCGCCGAGTCTCCCGCAGCCTCTTGTATATAGTAAGGAGGAGGAGAAGGCACTTTGCTACTTGGTGTAAGACGGGGAGGGGGTTGGTAAGGAAAAGTCCCGGGTTAGAGACTTTCCCTCCACGGGTTTGTATCGTCTGAGAACAGCCGGGACGCTGGCTCGTTGCCTCTACACAACCGACACTCTCCTCCACCATGTGAATGTTTTGAAGTTGTCTTTCTACTGTCGCTCTTTTCGTAGCCAGGGTCCAAGTCACTCCTGCGCCTGCAGGAGCCGGCGATGCGCCCTCGCTTCTTGGCTAGGAATTGCACGGTTCACAGCGCAAAGCCCTCGGGCAGGAGCTGGCGTGGGGGGGAGGGGGGGGGAGGGTTGTTGTTGTTTTTCGGATTTCATTTGCTTTAATAAATACATCGTAAACTTTTAGACTCGGGGGTCTCAGTGGTCCTTTTGCGCTCCCACAGACAACTATCAAGTTAGCTGAAGGGGTCTGCAGGAAGGAAAACAGCATCTGGCCTGCACTTTGATAGCTCTCTGCTCCTCAGCAGAAAAAAAGGTGATAGAGAAAGAGGATGAGAAAACACAAGAAATTCTACTATTGTAACACCGCACTCAGCTAGAGGCCACACCATTTCCTTTGCAATTATATTTCTTTTTCAACAGTTTAGGAAATCAGTGGGATTAAAGTAATTCGACAAAATTGAGGTCAGTTTAAATCGGGTGTAATTTTAAGGCTCGACCTCAAGTGTTAGTCCCTGGAAGGAGCTGGAGAAAGGATACGCTTCTGCTATGATACGATCCACCATGGAAAACATGTTACGCAGCTAATAAAAAGGGAGGAGTGATAAATAAATAAAAAGTGATCTGCTAGTTGTCATCACTAAGATAATTATAGAAAGGGGACTCTGATGAAAAAAGTATTGACTCAATCGATGTCCCTGGCAAGTCAATTTAGCCTGAAATATACATGTCAGGAATCTTCAGTTTTATTTTGCTTTTTTTAAAATTCCCTTTTAGTAATGACAAATTAGGGAGATGAAGCCCTTGTGTGCAGAAAACATGTGTACAATCTAAGACCAGCACTTACAACAGCTTCTAAATGCTGGGGTCCTGCCAAGAGCCAGAAATGTGCCTTGGTTTTTGACACATTGGTTCTAGCCTTTGATTAGTGCTATAGCCCGATTTTAGGGCTTGTTGTACTCTGTGTGTGTTTTTCCCCAGAATACTTTCAAAAAATTAGATAAAATACTGACTGCAAAGTACATCATTGTGGTCACATTCCTCTGTAAAATTGCACACTGAAAGGTTTTGAGACTTCAGTGTATTTATTTCCTTTAAAAGAATAAGGGAACATCTTTCTATGTGGAGTTTTGCATGTGGGTTTATCAAATCCCTGAGGGCTTGGACTAGTTGCTAGTGGTAAATCAATACATCTGCATTTGCTCTAGAAGTAAAACTGGCATAAATTAAAGGCATGCAAAAAGACTTCAGCAACTTGTCTGAAAACCAAGTCACCAACGTACAAAATATTTAAGCAAGACTTTGTGAACTGCTGTTTTAAATTCTAATATGCAAGCAGACCATTTAATTTTTTTCTTAGACTTTTCTTTAAAAAGTTTTTAAAATGTTGCTTGTTCCATCCAAGGCTCATCAAAAAGACATTTGATCTGACCAGGTCCTTTGTATCAATCAAGTTATTGAAAAGTTCCTGCTTCAGTTGATCAAGATAACATTTATTAAATACAAAATGCACAATCAAGTTAAGAGAGAACCTGCTCAGTTTCACCCTGAGCCTATAGTTCCACTATGAATAATATACTAATAAATAATTAAGCAAGAAACAGAATTTACACAGTTCAACTCAAATCACTGAGACAAGCATAAATTCCCTGCAGCTCAACCATGCACTCATTCATTCACTGCATTTAAAGGAAAGACAAGGAACAGATCTGCCTTCTTCCTCTGGAATAAATGTGCTGTGGAATCTTATTGAATCAAAGTAAAGTCACGTTACTGAGACATCTTTCAAATCAGACATTGGCAAGAACTTAAGTCATAACTCAATTTTTTCCTTAACACACCTTTCTTTTTTTGTAGCTGGCAATGCAGTAGGGTGACAGAAGTGATAACTGAATGTATAATGTTTAGTAATTTGAAACATCACATTTAGACAGTGTTGCCAATAACCTGAGTTGCAAATGGTACAGTATATTCATGAAACATCTGGGATTTGGCCTCATTCAACTGTGTTTATGACACATAAACATAGAAGAGTAACATGCTATTGACTAATCTCTTCCAGAAGTCACAACATTTCCACCAGTGGAAATCTAAAGGATGAAAAACGTCTATTCTCATAGCAAAGCAAAACAGCAGCAGTCAGTGATTTACTGATTAATTGGACAGAATACCAGAAACCTGGCTCTAGCCCAACCAATGGGTCTGTTATAATGAATAAGCCCCCAGCCCTAACAAAATGTTTGTGACTGGTACATGATTTCTTTTTAAGCTTTTTATAATGACCATTCATTTCAATTTGGAAATTGTTTTGAAAGATTTTTTAAAAAAAGTTTCTTGCCTAAATTCTTCCCTAGTATTAATCCTAGCTGACATCTACCCCTTTCTGGGGCAGAAACCCAGAGAAGCATATTATAAATGCCCAGAATATCCCACTATTGTCTATGCTCCTTGAGTATCAATGGCCAGACAGAAAGAAAAGGAAACTGAGGGGAAATATGTCTCTGAACCAGACACAAATAAATGTCTCCAAACTAATTTATGCTGAGTCTCTGATAACTACAATCGCCTCCATTCTTCTATTGTGGAGGAAATCATTTACTTCCCAACTCACACTTATCTTCTAGATATTGCTCAACACAGTTGGGCACCAGCAGCTCTTGAGACTGATGGGCAATCAGCTATGTGAAGAAGGTAGCTTCTTTTGACCATTTAATACCACAGTCTAGTGGAGGTTTAGGAGAGCATTTAGAAATATCTCATTCATGAAAATGTGATTTCAAACAAGCAGCAACATATGAACTCAAAGAACACACTTATAAGAAAATATTATGGGCCATGGCAAAGTAACTACTTAACTACTTAAGAATACCACATGATCTAATAATATCAGCACTATATCTGATGATTTATTTCCCTGATACTTACCTTGCTTAACTGCATATTGTTAATGTTTTATGGAATGCTAACTTATTTGACAATAAAATTGGTTTAAGATTTCAGAAGAGTTTTGTGACAATTCAGGTATAAGATTATCTCAACAGCACACACACTCTTTCTGTTTTGCTGCTTTAATGGCAGCAAAGTACTTTAACTCCCAAACTCCAGGTTAATCTTGCACCCTTTCATTTTACAGTACATGAAGCTCTTGGAGAAAGAACTATGAACACTCAGTGAAACCAAATATAAAATTGGCACCAGAATAAAGGTCCTGGGAAAAAAAATTCTATTATATATATAAAATGCTGGTCCCATTGATGTTCAGTGACTTTAATGGAGCCAAGGATTTCATCCGAGGACTTCAATCCAGGTGCCTGTTCTCAGCAGTTTCACACAGCACAATGACAAAGAATTCACACAGATACAGGAGCATGCAGGAGAATTGGAATTTTATTCCACTCCACATTCAGATTATTTACCAATTCCCTGAATTTGAGATATATCTATATCTACTTTGCTTTGTTAAAAGAAGGGTAAAGTCTATGGAGTTGCATCGGAGTAACAGAAAGGAATTTGGCTTTCTTGCTTCAAGTGTGAAAAACAATATAGAACAGAAAATAGATTCCTTGTGTATGTAATTCCTGTGGTAAAACATAGCCCTTAGAAAACCTATACAAATTTCATTATGTTCCTTTCCTCACTATCAACTAATGGCACATTGCTCTTTTGTGTCTCAGTTGGCTTTTGCTTCTTTACTTGCAGCTGGCTATGGAATGCTGTTTTTGATTACGGATTTCACCCTTTGTCTAAAAGCTGGTTACAATGTGTGATGAGCCCTCAGAACAAGAATCAAAGAGCATTTAAGTCACTTGCCAAAAAGCCACTGAAACATTTTGCTCAGTGTGTTAAATGGGTACACTTATTAAGATAGCTCCAGCAATTGCAATTGCTTTATAGATATCCTATTTAAATGTTCTCAGGCTAAATTTGTCTAGATGGCTGTGCAATTTTAATTTTATGCTCACCATATTATAGTGGCAATAATAATCAAATGAAGATGGTAAGTATCTAGAAAATGTATGCTTCTTCTGGTAAAATACATGCAAGCCCTGGGTCTAGTTATGCACTTCTATTTAGGCAAAATTCCTAAATGAGTTTAGGTTGAATAAGGAATGTAGGATCCTTACTGTTGTCTATTTGTAGTTAATAAACCAGGCTTTATTGTAGGTGACAGGCTCAGCTAAATTATAAAGACATACATGTACTATCATATTTATCACTTAAAGTGATCATATACACATAGATCATTTAATATATCCAATATATTGAGTACTTTTTGTTTTGTTTTTATTGGATTGGAAAGCTTTAACCAATCATAATGAAATGATTTTTCCTAATAAAATATTTATGTTGTGTAAGTATAGAGAACACATTTTAGTATTGATCTCTAGTTGAGAAAATTTTAAAACATTGAGTTTGAGTCCACTATATCTATCATGAATCATTAAAGAACACCTTTCTCTTTTTGTGTGTGTGTGCATGCATAAACCGATTTTGCTGAATGAAAGATCCATTGATTTCAGCACACCATGACTCCAGATGACTAGTATAGTTAAAGCAGCCTCAAGGAACATCACATGTCTCAATTATTTTGTATTCAAGAGCAATGGTGGCCTCTCCACAATTGAGGTTTAGATCCGCTGTCCACTAAAAACCTAATTTCCTCAATGGTCACCTCAAAAATATTCTCAAACAAGATCTATTCCTGTTTCACCTTCATATATGGCCAGTAGCTGGCACCTTTTTTTTTTGGGGGGGGGGGGTGATGGGAGGCTAATATTTTATATAATTCTGCTTCTCCTGGTTTCCACTGCATTGTGGCACCTCTTCAATTGCTCCCCTGGCACCAGTACCCTGAAGTTGCTGTAGTCACTGCAACTTTAAACACAGCCCTCTCTGTAGGTAAAAAGAAAAGAACAGCTGCAAAAGTTCAGACTTTACCCTCACCTTTTCTCTGGCCCACCAATGCCCAACCTTCCTGTGTGCAAAGATCTGAACTCCATGCCTTAGTGAACATCCTTTGCACAATCCTCTGAAATTCTACCCTCTTCCTCTTTCTGTATTAGAATTGCATCAGTTGGAAAGACTTCAACATGAGGAAAGATTGAAAAGAATGGGATAGTTTCATTTGGAAAGAAAATTAATGAGATGGGGCATAGAAGTATCTAAAACAATGAATATTATAAAGAGGGTAAATCAAGTTTTCCTGTTTATCCTTTTCATAATAGATGGAGAAGGAGCTATTTAATAAAATTGAAATGCGGCAATTTTAAACCAGATAAAAGAAACCCTTTTGATATATTCAGTGCATAGTTGGCCTGTGGAACTCATTGTCACAAAATACCAAAGCCAAAGAAAGATCTTAGTGATTTTTAAAAGGAATAGAGATTTCATAGAGGCAATGAGAATAGTTACAACAGATAAGGTTAAATGTTGTTATAAATCATATAAATCCTCATGCTCCAGGTTATAATCCAACCACCAGTTGACAGTGGTTAGGAAGCAACTTAATCTCTGAGCAAATTACTCCATAACTGTTCACTATGGGATTTCTTGCTCTTTCCCCTGAAGTATTTGACACTGGCACTGTAGGAGACAAGATACTAGTCAACATGGACCCAATGGTTTTCTGCAGCAATTCTTATGCTTCTAGGATATACAAATAAAAATTGAAAATAGCAAAGTCTGCCATTCCTCTGGTATAGGAGCCCTCATACAGTATTTCTAGGGCAGAGAGTCACTGAAGAATTTGTGCTCTTTGAACACTTTGTAGAGCCATTTGGGCAGTGTAGGGTGCTGCATCGCCTCTTTGTATAACTCTCCTTTACATGGAAACCACTCGCTTTGAATCTTCCCATTATCCACTGCAGATTATTATTCTACTTTCATCCCAAGGGAATGATGCATTTACACTGTCCGCTCTGGACCTTCTTCCTACTGCCAATTTCCCTTATCTCACTCTCTCTGCTGCCCTGCCTTCCCACTCTGCCAAGCCCTTGCCTTCATAACCATCTGAAATCCTCCCTCTCCACTTCTACTAACCCACCAACACATATTCTCTGCCATATGCACACTGTCATTTCTGCCAGGGTCTCTACTGCCTTGCTTTCTACTTCAAACTCAGTCTCTCCTCCCCACTTTTCCCATAGCAACTATATCACCACAAATGTACCCTTGTCTCTGCTCCAAAGTCCTTCCTCTATAATTAAGTCTTGTATTATGATAGTACCCAAAGATGCCAATTGGGGTTTGGGCCCCATTATGCTATTATTACTAGCAGACCTCACAACTGATAGTAGGGCCTAGAGCAGGGGTGGCCAACCTGTGGCTCTGGAGCCACATGCAGTTCTTCAGAAGTTAATATGCGGCTCCTTGTATAGGCACCGGCTCTGGGGCTGGAGCTACAGGCGCTAACTTTGCAGTTGGGGGGGGGGGGGGAATTGCTCACTGCTCAGTTCCTGGCTCCAGCACAGCATTGAGAGAGACAGACCAGGCTGGAGAGTTAAGGGGTCACAGCAGAAGAGTTAAGGGGTCCCACAATTCCAGGTTGTACCTCGGGGATCCCGTCACACTGCAAACACACAGGAAGACATGGTCCCTGCCCCAAAGAGTTAACACTATAATATTAAACAAGATATAACACGTGAATGACATGAAATTTAGGAAAGGGGGAAGAGGACAAGAGTAACAATAAAATAATGCAGTTGTATAGATCAGCTATTACACAACTTCATGGTTCTCAACTAATCTGAAATCTTTGGTTTGATATCCATACTAACCTATCAGTGACTGGCTGGTTCCTTGTAGGCACCATAGAAAATGTAGGTCTTGAAACGGGTTTTGAAGAATGGGTGGACATTGGCCTGAATACAAATGTTAGCACTATGTAAACATAGCAAAGTCTGATTTTGGAAATATTATGGCGGAAAAAGCAATAGGATTTGGATACATGCCTTATTTCTCAGATAAAAGAGGGGAGTCATCAAATTCTATCAATCCATCCTCCATAACATTTCCAAATATCAATAATTTCCTTCTGTCTAGTAGGCAGATTCAAAGAAGAAGTGAGAGCAACTGGCCAGAGAGATTAATTTAGCTGCCACCTTTTGACTGGATTTCACAAGAGCAATGTGTGTGTCAGGCATACCAAGGAAGATGAGGAGGAGTCTGTAGTCAGTGTGGGAAATTCTGAGGGCCTGAATGACAGGTCAGTGCTCTCAGAATTTCCTGAGTGGAAGACAGTGGTGCAAGATTAAATGAATGAATCAAGTCAGAAGCGGAAAGGATGATTTGAAAGGTTGCATTATAAATATGGTGATTGAAGTTGTGCATGCAGATGAAATAATTCAAAGTGTATAGTGCAAAAAGGGGAGGGGAAGAAGAACCCCCTCAAAGAAAACAGAAGAGGAGAACCAGCAATGACAATATCAAGGGAGTACAAGATTTCAAGAGACATTTTGATGGACACTGTCAAAAGGAGCAGGAAGATGGAGCAGAGATCAAAAGATCTGTCCAGGAAAATAATGTGAATCCTTCCTGAGAGCTGATTCAATTGAGAGGAGAGGACAGAAGCCCAATTGGGGGGAATCCAAGATGGAGTTAGAGGAGAGGAATCTGAGACAGTAAAACTACAGCTCTATAATTACTTTATGTTTTAATAGAGATTTAACCAACCATTACTTCTCTGCATTTTTCATTTTCTATATCTCGTAATTGCTTTACCTCCTCCCTGTTTCCTCTTTGAAAAAATGTTAAGGTTTTCTGGTCCCCTTGTCTCTTCTTAATGAAGATATTATTCAGTCCTACGGGAAACATTTCAGCCCACTACATTTAAATTTCAGAAACATTCTTCCATCTCTAAATAAGTTCATTATAAGACAAGCAAAGACTTCCTGTAGATTTACTAGGACAGCTCACTGTACAAACTATCATCCATGTAAATTCCAGTGACTATTAGTTGGAGCTACTGCAGACAAATCTGAACATTTACAAGTACAATTTTTTTAATGTTTTCAAAGACGGTGAAAGTTTCCTTATTTTATTATTCTCATTTCCCTTTGCACAGTCAATAGCCTATTACTGTATGGCAGAAAATATATGTAAGTCTTAAAGTTCTTGTCAGAACATTTGGTGGCATTAAGGCTTTTTTTTCTGTCATAAAAGAAACAAATACAGTTTTAATTCTACAGCATAAAAGTGAAACTTAGAAACTTAACTTTTAGAATCCCAGCTTCTTTCTTGCTTGAATGACTTTAAATCCAAATGAAATGGCACTAACAGCTGTCCAATTTACTCCCTTCTTTACAGTTTGTGAGGAGTCAGTTCATTGCTAAAGAGACACTGTCTTTTTTTTCTTAATTCCAACAAATTTTGCTTGCAGCTGAAGAGTATATTCAATTCTTGAAGAAACAAATCAAGGAGAGTTTAAAGTACCCAGCACTCCCTGTACCCAGCAGTTTGGCAACTAGCTACATGGGACCTACCGTATATTTCGGCGTATAAGAAGCCTTTCTAACCCCCAAAAATAGCCTCAAAATTAGGGGGGGGCGTCTTATACGCCGAATATATTAAACTCACCGGGCAGCTGGAGCTGGGGCGGCTGCAGCGGCGCTTCCCCCCCGAGCCCACCCGCATGTGTTGGGGCCGGCGGGGAACGGGAGCAGCTTGGGCCCCGGGGCCCCTGGGAGCGCCCACCCGCGCGGCGGGGACGGGAGAGCGGCGCGCTCCCAGCAGCCCGCCCAAGCGGCGGGGACGGGAGAGCGAGGCGCTTTTTGTGTGTGGTGGTGGGTTTTTTTTTTTTTTTTTTTTGTGTCCGGCTTTTTTATTTAAAAACTCGGGGGCATCTTATACGCCGGAGCGTCCTATATGGCGAAAAATACGGTATTCCACAATTATAGAAAGTATTTTTAGTTCCCCCCCCCCCCCCAAAAAACAAAGGTAACATAAAAACATGATATGAACAATACACAAAGCAATATACCATTCCTATGCCCTTTACTCTACCAATATCAGGTTAAATTTCTTCCTTTTTGCTTCTATTTCAGATGGAGTATAGCTCTTGGGATCCAGATTATGGACATGTAATGACCCATCAAACCTAACATGGTTCTATGCTTCTGGCAGAGAGTTTCCCCTACTTCAGTGGGGATAAGGGTCCACAGCAGTGTGAAGGTGACATGCAGCTTGCAGGATCCCTTGATCACAGATTAACTGCCGCACAGCCCACATGCTACTGAAACAGCAAGCGACACAGTTTGTTACTCTACCTCCCTGATAGTGTGCGAAAGAATTGCATCACAAGGAACCTGATGATTAAACTCTTATTTTATCATTTTCAGCTGCTTACCATGAGTTCAAATTTTGTTTTGTTTTCCCTCCATTTACTTGCTGTAATAAAGTATATAGCTGTCTGGAGGGTTTTACTGTATATTGAAGAAACGATAATTAGATTTTTTTCAAATTTGGATAAAAAAATCGTAGGCAGAGCTACAAAAAGAAAGAGCAAACATTATAGCTGGGTGGTAGTATCACCATAGTTGAGGTTGATATTCATTGCTGTCTGTGACTGGGTGTACCAGGCATTTGCTGCCCTCTGCTGGAGGCCCAGCTGCCAGGGGACACCCTGCCTGAAGATGATGTTCTGGGGGGAGGTATGGGAGGAAAGAGGCAGAAAGTTTAGACCTCCAAGAACTGCTTTAAAGAGACCTCCCAGGATCAGGCTGCCAGAATCACTGAGAATTGGTCCTCCAGGGGCTAAAGTGGCTGGGAGTGAGCAGAAGGATATCAGGTGAGGTCCCAGCAGGCAAGGTAGAATAACTGTGTGCTTCCTCCAGTGGTCAGTTGTGTGTGACTCTGAGGAAGAAGGATCTCCCCTGTCTTAACCCAAAAAAGCCTGGAGTGGTCAGGGGTCTAAATCTAACTGCACATTTTTGACTGAGTCAGCAAAAGTCTGTTTTTGTTTTAAGCGATGGAATTTAAAGCCCAGATGGCAATGGGAGTTGGATACCAGTTGACTTAAAGGGAGCTTACCTCATTAGATGCTCCACTGATTCAGGTGAACCTGTGACTCTCTCACACCAGTGCCAGGTGGTCATGCCAATGGAAAGGTGATATCCGAAGGGCCATCATGGAACAGCTCAGTGCTTGTCAGGATCTGAATTCTTCCTTAGTCAGCACTCATCTGAGGAAGGAGTTTAAAGGGAACATGATGAAAGAGCACTCAGAATCATTAGCAAAATGCCTAAAAGAACGTTAGACATGAGTTTATAACGTACTAGGGCAGAACAAAAGACTAACATAGTTTTGTGTTGCATTCATGAAGATATCATGGAGTGGGGAAATATTAGACCCCTTTACATATTGCTTTGGTATAACCACACCTGAATTATTAATTCTATTGAGGCCACAACAGTCCCCAAAACATACTGAAGCTTGAGAGTGTTCAGAACAGAGCAAGAAAAATCATCAGAAGACTGGAGCAACTTACAAAGAATGATTCAAAGCATAACAATTTGAATAGCTTAGTAAAGGAATATGAGGAGGAGAGCATGATACGAGTCTGTAGGATGTACTGAAAATGGAGATGGTGCATATATAACTTGGAGAAATAGGACGGAAAATTTTGCTAAATTACCAGAAAAGCTTCCTAACAGTAACAGGTATAACACTGTGGAATAGTTTGCCAAGGAAAACTCCATCACTTGGGACTTTAGAGTGGACAAAATATTGGAAAAGGTGCTGTAGGGAACAATTTGTGAAAAAAATTGACTAGATCATCAAATAGGATGTTTCCGTCACTAACTTCTAAGTTTCCAAGACAAGGTTATGAGAAAGTGTTAGCAAATGGTATCTTCTTTATGATGCTAGAATACAAGTAGCTGTTGAAACCCTGACATATTCTGTAAAAAAGGAAGGTTTCATACAACGCAGGAAAGACGTATGCCCTTTGCAGTGCCAGCTAAATATATCACCATAACCAGTGATGCAGAAGTGAAAAGCTCTTCCATACATGCTATAGGTATTATATATGAGAATGCATGAGAGGTTGGCAAGTTAAAAAAAGCAACCCAGAATGATATTCAATTCAGCAATATTATGAAGTGAAGAAAGAAACAATTGTCTTTAATACATGAAAGACACAATCACTAGCCTCAGAATATGCCTGTTATATGACAGCTGGGGCTACATTTCCAATCCCATTAAAAATGATGGGATTTGTACACATAGTGGAACTGTCACTCAGAACTTTAAAAATATGTCCCCAATGTCTCACTAATCCAGTGAATAGTTTCACTACAATTACTGCATCCTCAAAAACCCATGCATCTCCTTTTGCCAACCTCCCCCTGGGACGAGCAGCAGCATGTTTAGTAAACATTTTGGATTGAAACACAGAACTGTATATATTAAGAGATGGAAAAGATCACTTAGGTCATCTAGTCCATCTCCCGCTGTCCATTAACTAGTGCTTTGTTTAACCTAATTTTAAATAACAAAAAGACAGGCTTACAATCAGTTCACTTACAGAGAATAGGTCCAAGCTAAGAAACCTCATTCTCCCAGCTTTTCCTGATCAGCAGCCTAAATGTTCTCTTTCTTAATTTCATCTCATTATAACAATGCTATTCCCTTCTTAATAATTTCTTTCTTTTTGCCCCGTGCAATCTCATCAAAACGCACAGAAATTTCCCAAGGTCACACCGCAGTGAATTTCCCAAGGTCACACCGCAGGAGAGCTGTGAATTTCCCAAGGTCACACCGCAGGAGAGCTGGAAACAGACCAGTTTTCTTCAATTTCAGCCTAGTGCTTGATCCACTCAGCTATGCTTGTTTGTAACAATACCAGTGCGGTTTCTTAACCACTGAGCCTTTGAATCCACCCAGGGTTTGAATTTCTGTGGGTTAGAATGTACAATTCAACATAAAGTGACACTAGCAACCAGCGATGCTCACCATTAAGGGCCAATAAGATCAGGTCTTAAGAGCTTGATCTTGGTTCCATTTAAGCTCATGCAAAACTTATCTTGCCTTTAATGAGAGCTGGACTGTTTCCTTAAGAAAGACCAGAATATAGACACATAAAGTGTTGGAAATCATTGCTAACTGTGTGTTAGGACCGGAAGACATTGTAACGGGCAATCACTAGGAAGTGCAGTTACGCTTCTAAGTCAACTCCAGGAGAGTGCATAATGGTGGTAGTATCTGAGAATGACCTTGCTGTTATCTGTGTGTTTGGGAACCAGTTCCCAGCTGCATGAGTGTTTACCCTGTCTGTGTGAGAATGAATGTGTGGGAAACCAAATGGGGAAACTAAGGCAGGACTGCGTAACCAACAAGTGCTGACCAATCAGTTTGTTGCTTGCTATTAATGAGATGAGTATGTATGAGATGCAAATGAGCATGGGTATATCTGTGCTGACACACCTCTTTGGGTTGGGCTTCCTCCTTGGGCTTCTCTGGACATCGCCCAGGTGTGTCAGTCATCTTGTATTGTGGCCGTGCTGGCAGATAAGCCCCCCCAGCATGAAATGCCGCCCCCTCCAACAAACTCACCACTTTCCAACTAGCCACCTGTGTGAGGCCTCGTTTCTCCCGGCAACGAGATAAGCCCCCTGCAACACTGTGGTATTTAATCAGGGAGAGTTTGGATCACTTTAGTACACAGTTAAATGACAATTTCTATTTTCCTCTCTTTCTCCCCCTCCTTTTTAAAAAAAGTTCGATAGCATGTGGGGATTTTAAGATCCCTGTAGTACTGTGGCTCAGTAGTGCACATCCAACACTTCTAATTTGGTTCCCGACAGAAGATTTAAAAAAACCTACATGCTTTGTTTCTGAGCCTTGTTGCGGAGATTCATTCCTGTGACTGATTGAAAGGACCGTTCCATTTTCCCAGCAAGAGACCCACGGGCACTGCACTAGAGAGCATCAACTGCCATTGATTCAGTCCTGCTGCCTTGGGATGAAACTTCTAAAAATAATTTGTCCTGCTCTTAACAAATGTAAGCAGAGTCAATAACTCTCATGTTTACCAAAGGAATTTGGGTGTGAGACACAATCAGGTAGAGCTGAGCAGATCAGTATTCTCCATAAATACATGCTTCTTCATTTTTCTTTAAAATTTTTATGTGAAGATGCCAAATGCATTCTGACAATCCACCAACACCCAGAGTGAATGGCTACGTTGAAATCATTAAGTGCTGTTCTCGTTTATTTATACAATACATCTTAAGTCAAAAAGGCTATAATGAGCATTGCAACTCCCAAGTTTTAGGTCCCTAGGCCCAGATACCCAAAGAAATTTAGGTGCTTAACCTCGCATTGATTTCAATGGGCATAAGACAACTAAATGCTATTGTGGATCTGGACCCTAACTACCCAATGGACTCCACAAATAATGGGTTACGCGAGTAGGCTCCCTATACAATCCTTGGGGAGAAAGACACCTTAGGATGGGCTTCACAAAAGCCAGCACTCTAAGCAGGGAGCCTGCTAAGCTAGTCAACAGCAGCACTGATGAGTGGGGTCTATCCTAAGTCCTGCCCCTCTCCTAGAGTTAGGAACCCGAGTCTGGGCTGCAGGGAGATCCACAGCCAAGAATCATCTCCTGAAGTCAGGCACCTAAACCACTTCTTGCAAGAACAGTTGCAGCGCAGTTAACTCCATACACAATGGCTCAGGGGGCAGGAGGTGGTGGCAGCAGCCTCCTTTATTACCTTTAGGGTAGTGATTAGGGAACTCAGCTCAGATGTGGGAGACCATGGTTCAGTTTCCACCTAGAGTGCCTGAGGTAAAAAAGGAATTGGAACCAGGGTTTCCCATCCCTCAGGTGGGTGCCCTGAGCACTGGGATATGGGATATTCTGGTGTGGAAGTTCTCTCGGTTTTCCTTCCCTGTTGAAGACATTTCATTTTGTATAAATAATTAAACATGCCTTGGGCCAGATACAGAGTAAGAATTAGGGCACTCACATAAGAGGCAGGAAACCCCAGTTCAAATCCCTTCTCCTCAGGAACAGGGATGATTGGAAGCAGGATCTCCCACATCCCAGATAAGTGTCCTAAACAATGACACCTCTCTGTCATTTTGTGTGGAGCTCGTCATGTTCAGAGCATGCCTGCCATACAAGGTAAGCATTGTCCCATCTACTGTCCATTGATTTAAGGATCACACTGGGGTTTAGGTATAGGATAGGTGTCCAGGCACCTGACTGAGGTAGACAGATGCATGCCCAGAAATGTAGGCACCCTAGGAAACTTCTACAGCGAAAATGAACACCTCCAGCAATAGGGAGCAGCTGAGCAGGGTTTTGTGGATTGCAGTAGTGCCTAAATCTGGGACTTAGGTTCTTAAATATATGGCATGTCTTTCTGAAGGTATCACTTGTGCTGCTGCCCAGTGTTCAAAGGCATTATGCTTTGCACCGGCATAATGGTTTTTTCTACAGGGGTTAGGCACTGCTGTTGCTCCATGACTGCTTGTACTTCCTTGACTCACCAGAGCCATGACTTGGCCTTATTACTGCACAGTTGGGCTATTATATGAACATATTTCCTCTCTCTCTAGCAATATCTTTTTGGTATGGAATATTTGTGTTTCAGATCAATTTTTTTGTTCTTTCAAAATCTGAAAGAAAAATAAGTCATTATAAAGAAAGAAATAATGAATTTGCACAGCCCATCTGGGAAACAGAGAAAGCGGCACAGGAAGGGAACTACTCAGACTATAATATAAAGTTGTGCTACAATCACCTCCTTTTTCATATTTTGTTCACTTCTAATACATTTTTAAAGAAACGATTGATAAGATGGAGACCTTTCACCACCATAGAAATGACTTAATGAGATTGTGAAACAGACCTATTGCATTGCTATAACCACTCCGTTGAAGTACAGCACAAAGTACATCTAAGAATATACTAAGGCAGAGGTAAATTAAGTCATCATTTATTCAGCCATTCTTATTCACCTGTCCTCATTTATGTAAATGAAACTCTCCCATTTGGCATGAAGCCTCAGGTGAGAATTATGGAGAAATACCAAAGCCAAGTAGACGGGAGAACACAGGTCAGCAAAGCAGAAAATATCCTACTTCTATGTTACTGATGGAAGAGTAATGACAGGCTCAGTGGTGGTGGATAATTAAACTTTTATACCATCCACTCTTACCAAAGAATAACTATAGTACCTTATCCCAAATTCTAACCATCATGAAGGGAATTTACATCGACTAACACTGAATTCCTATAAATAAGATATATTTTGTTCCTGTAGAATAGGAGCAATTGTCAATGGGACAGCAGTGAACAGACCACCACAGAAGGCTAAGTTAAGGGTCTTGGATTGAAAGGGGTCAAGGTGCCAGTACCGTAGCATTGTAGCAGACACTTGCTTGATCCTGCAGTCATTTCACACACCAAATTCCAATGGAAGCCAACAGAAATTATTCATTGCAAAAGGCTGTGGGATCAAGTTAGTGGCTGAAGTTGGTTGGCTTAGCAGCAGATGCAGATATACAAATTACTGTAGACAAGGCAAGACCTTCTGACTTCATATCTAAATAGCAATTTCATGCCGTTTCATCATCATTTCTGTATAAATGCAATTGCACAGGGAATATTCTTCCAGGTTCCTAGCCAGGAGCCAGACACATTATGACTTGGATGGGGACATGGATGCCCAAAAATGCATCTGGTAAAAACAGTTACTGGTTTCACTGGGAGCTCCAAAGAAGCCCTGCCTGGTGAGAATGTTGAGATGAACTGATTCCATGTATCTGCTGACCTCTGATAGCCATTTGAGGGCAGCACTGGCTACTTAAAACTTTCTGGAAGATGAACTTCGGACAACTATGCCACAGATGTGCCACCACTTAGGGCTCTGGGCACTAGTTTACAAGTCTATCAAGTCTTCCACTGTTACAGTAGTGTATGACTTTGGTGCCCTTTCTACCGTTCTATTGAGAAGTGATTCATGTGTTAAGAAATTGCCCAGAACGACATGTTTCCATGTATTGTCTCACAACAAATAATCCATATCTATTTTCCCAGGGCTCCCTCAAAACATAAGTCTACATCTCCCCCTTTTTTAAGTCCACAATTTTTAGATTTCTTATTTCATCCCCTTCATGTTTGAAATTTGCTGAGATAATGTATTGGATTCATCTTGTGATTGTCCAAGTTGACTGCTCCCAGGAACAAAGTAAACAGATTTGTAGAAAAAACAAATTGGAATGCATTTTTAAAACATAACCTTCCAGTGTACTATTTCACAATATCATTATCAGTTCTTTTAGGCATAATGGTGCAGAAGAGTAGAAAATGACTTGCCATTTCTGCATTTCCTTTTGACATTTTTAGGGTTAAATAAAACCCTAGTGATTGCACTATGGAGAAATGCCTGTATATTTTTGCACTCTCTCCACTGGTAGAATATATCTAGCAGGGCAGTCCCATAAAAAGCTTTATTTTCAGTCTCTTCCATTAGGTTTACATTACTTACAATAATCAGATTTCCATAGGGGTTATTACAGCAAAGGTATTAACATTTCTCTACCTATATTAGATCAGATCAATGCTTATAAACTGATGAAATTTAAAGAAGATAAAATGACCAGAGATCCTTAGAGATAATATCTCTTAGTTTCTTTGTTATTTGAAAGGCAAAAACAAACCAGACACAGCTATGCATCAGTTTAAAACCCTAAAAAAAAGAAAAAAGTATGCTGATCCATAGTATGACAGATTCAGGACACTGAATAGGCTGCCAGGTGAGAAGCAATTGAAAAGATCTCTTTCAGCAGTTATGGATTAGTCTGAGTCTGAAAGAAAGCTACAAAAGAATAATTCATCAGCATTAGTTAATCCTAAGGTTTTTTGAAAATCATTCATTTTAAATAGCCTACACCATGCAAAGTTTTGAACCTGTAGGGAACTGTCCTGATACAGACTGAGTTCATAATACAAATGAAGAAAGGGGAATCTTTTTGTTCTTGTTTCATTCTGAAATCTTCATCAATTGAAGGGAGTAAAAAAAAATTAAACCAAACCTCAACATAAGTATTGTAGTTTACTAGGTCTCCCTGGGGTGCATTTTTATGTCTGCTTGTCAAACTGTTACTTTTCCCTCTTTGACCTAAAATTCCCAGTAGAAGAATCACAGGGGTATTTTTCTCTTTTCAAACTGCAGGTTGCAAAGTTAATTTAAAGCATTCCTTGCCATTTCTGTCACTCCCATATATTTTAATGCTTGAGGGTATGAAAGGAAACAGAGACTTACTCATCCTTTTCAAAAAGTGAAAAGAAAATACGCTTATTAAAAACCAGGGTCAGTTCTAAGGTGAAGGAGGATCATTTTCTTTCAAGGTGAAGATAAGTGAAAATGCAAATAAGGGGGAATAAATCAAATGAAATAATAGTGGTGATGATGACATGTCTTTCTACAGGAAGGACTGCCATGAAAACTGAATATGCAAAAATCCTTCCGACAATCAGTTTGGACCAAATCCTGTAAAATGCCAAGTACCTTTTGAGAGGTGCCGAGTACTCTCAGCTCCCATTGGCACTTTGCAAGATTGAGTTTTTTGGGACATGAGAGACGTGGGGAACCAGAAAGAAATAATTGCATAATATCTGCATAACACAATCACCATTAAACCCTTTCCTTGATGTCAGATAGGAAAAAAACAAAAACCCCTTAAATCATCTTATAGTTATTTCATGGAAACAGCAAAAGGAATGTGCCAGATGATAACAGAGCAAGATTGTAATTTATTACTGTTTAAACAGGGATGCTGCACTATGAAAATGATTCAAGGACTGTTTATAATTCCAGTGAGAGTTTTGCCATTTCCTCTCCAAATCCCAAGGAAGATTAATGGAGATTGTTCATTTTGTTCTGGTCCTTGTGCTTCCCCCACAATATGATGTCTCTTCGTTTCTTTTTGTTTTAAATTAATTCGGCATTTTCTTGTAATTTAGTGATCAACAATGAGTAGTAACAATGCCAGACAATGAACTAAAATCTTGTGCTAAGAATCTATCCTTTTTAAAAGAAATTGTCACTATGACAGGATCAAAATCAGAACATTAAGAAGTATCATTAAATTAAATGAGTTTTGTGGTATTGTGAGATAGTTATGGAAAAGAACATCAAGTTAAGGAACAAGAGCTAACTAATATTTAGAGGCAGGAAATTAATATGAAGTTTTCATAAGTGAAATTGCTATAACTAATTCATTATATTACAGATGAAGCTGTCAGCAGAACTGAGGCTAAAAATTAAATTCTGGATTCTTTCCATGGCTGTACGAATATCTGCTATATTAAAGTCGTATGTCAATAGCTTGTGCGTGGTGCTAAGGTAAATGGATCAGATAATTCATAATAGATATTCACTTCCAGCTCCTTTGCTCAAATCCAGCATGTCTGCAATTATCAGGTGTGCTTAACCAATGATTTGATACTTGGTGGCCTATGTGAAACAAGCTGATGGTCTCACTTCAGCTTTCGGTGAACAGGTGCCCATATCACACCATCACAATGTGCACCCCTGTAGGCATGTCCAGTTCCTGGATGGACTGAAGACTAAACTATCCCCCTACATTTTGAGGGGACACTTCAAGTGAGAACTGAGGAATATGCGTGGTATGGGGGTGAAAATGCAGCATGGCAAAGCTGGCCACTGGCCATACTGCTATTTCTCTGAATAAATCTAGGACTTCTGTCTCCGGGCTGTGAGTGTGGTGCCTTTCAGGGGCAGTAAGGCTCTCGTTAAAATCATGTGAAGACAAACAATAGCTTTGCTGCTAGATTCATCTCCAAAAACATAATATCTTGTTCCTATCTGAGTTAATGACAACATTTCCACTGAATTCACCAGGAACAGGAAAGACACCTAATAGATCCACTTAATAGATCTAAAACCGTGTACTAATGGGAAAAATACATTGAAATTTATGGCTTTCAGAACAAAATGAAAAATATTAGTTGTTGGCAACATACAATACCTACTTCAGAAACAGAAAGCTAAGCAAACAAAACTCATTGTCCAAAAATTTCTGAGAACAAACCTTGAGTTAGTATCTCAGCCAGTTAGAGTCTTTTGTTCACTCTCTTCCCAGTTACAGATGTCTTAAATTGAAGAACAGGAAAGTTCCTTACAAACTCCTTTGAAAATAATAATATGAATATTGGTGCAGGATGGACATGAAGAAAATCTGCTACAAAGCTTGAAAACAGATTAAAAGACTAATGGTCCATGGAGATTTAAAACATATTTAAGTTTGGCTAGACCCTTTTAGCAGCTGCTTGAGCTGAAAGATCTGAAATAAGCGAGAGATAAAATCTGAAAAGCTGTCACTAAGTATGAAATTGTTGTCTAATGTCGTCTTGTAATAACAGGATTCCTACTAGGCAAAATGAATGATAACTATGAATGTTGTTCTCGTGCTTTAATGTGTAAACATAGTGATTTTCTGTCATTATTTAACACTCTAGCTATACATGGTGCTGTACGCAAATTAAGGGGGGAAAATATCTGACCTTGTATCTTATAGGTGGGGCTAGTAGCACCACCTCTTATTAATATTGTATGATACTTTCCATTGTAAGATCCTATTTTCAGTTGCTTATAACTTTGCCAGCCATCGGACTGAAGTTTTGTAGGCTGGTTGTCACTATTCTTATGAATGAATTGGAAAAGGAAGTAGAGAATATGCTTATAAAATTTGCAGATGGCACCAAGCTGGACGTGGCTGCAACACTTTTGGAGAACAGGTTTAAAATTCAAAATGACCATTACAAATTGCAGAATTGGTCTGAATTAAACTTCAATAAAGACATGTGCAAAGTACTTTACTTAGGTTGGAAAAATCAAATGCACAACTACCCACACACACCCCAACAAACACAAGCAAATATTTCTTGGGCCCCAGTGGACAAGTGACAGAAATTAAGAGTAAATCACTAATCTACCAGATATTACATTTCTATCCCCAAATGCTAAAATTCTGAAAACACCTATTGATTTTTACATAAAGAGAAACTAAAATTTAGGTCTTGAGAAAATGTACATATATGTTTAGCAATTGTTGCAAATAAGTGACAGTTTAATTATTGGGCTCAACATCAGACCCTTATTAATATTCCTAAAGTAACTCACTTCTTGAATCGACCCTAGATTTTGAGATTTGGGGCAGATACGACAGCATACATGGGTCATATGCTTAAAGTGGCTTGAATATTTTACTATATTTTGACTTCTTGACATTTTCAAAAAGAGTCATAAAGATAATATAATTTAATTCGACAGTACTTTCCCATGAATATTTATCCTAGATAAGCCAACAATTACTTATGGATTGTGAGCAACAAAAACAGGGGTCTGACTACACATGGCTGACTTTAATTAAACAACATTACTATCTCATATCAGTCTTGAGCAGTAATTCTGGAGGAATTGGTTGCAGCCAGCGGTAACAAATGGGCTTGTTTATTTCTGGCCCCAAGGAACAGCTAATGCTCTTATAAACTATTTCTTACCTGTGATAATGAGCCATTGTGAAGGGATTACATCTGTTACTGTCTGAGCCAGAATCAACAGCTTCTGGACTGTATAGCTTATTTTTTGAAGAAATAAAAGACAACTTCTGACAGTTGAGAACCAGTTCAAATACAGCACATTAGCAGAATTACCGTGTGTGTGGTCTTGGTACCCACCTCCTGTGAGCATCCCCCAGTTGAGTTCACGTGCCTGCAGTCTCTCGCTTTGTGGTTTTATAAGACGATGGTACACACCTTTCACAAGTACCCGCCCCCTTAGTTGATGGTTTCTTCAGTGGGTCAAACCTCCAGCCCAGTCACACACCCTGTCTGTAGGTGAAACAGAACAACCCTCTTCCTGGCATGGGACTGTACCCCCAGGGCTTTCTCCCTGGAAACACTGTCTTCCTGCCACCCTCCTTGGGCTTAGTGTTTACTGAGTTACAACAGCCAGCCAGGAATTCCTTCTTAGATCCTCTGGTCCCTGCCCATACTGAGCTGACTTTGGTCCTCCTACTCTTTCAGCCAGCCAAGAACACAGTACTCTCTTCCAGCCCCAGGCGGCAACTGATTGATCCCTGATTGACTGCTTCCCCTGCAGTTACTTCTCTTCTGCTCTTCTTTGGGAAAGAGTGTGGCAGAACCCAGATGCCTCTGGGACTAATCCACCTAGTCTCAGACAGCGTCTATTACCTTTTACCTCAGAGAGTAGAATCACTGCACTAAATCACACAGTGGGTTAAATATCAATGGGAAGAAGAGGGGGTAAAAGAAGCAAGGATCTTTAGCACTGCTGCCAGCAATTCCAACTATACTCAGCAGCCTCACACCCAGGAGGAACCACCTGCTACAAACCACCTCCTCCACTTCACCCAGCAACAGTCATCCCCTCCACTCCATGCCTTCACTACTCCTACCCCAGAAACAATCATTCCCTCTCCAGCTCAAGACCCTCTCACTAATTCTACCTACCAACCAAAAAAAACTACCAAAAAAACATCCTCTCCACAAGCCCACAAACCTTTATCCCCACACAAAACACCTTCAGTCTGTCCACCTGCCTGCACCTAGCACCTTCTACCCAGCACTTGCCCACTAAAAGCCAATGGCTAATCCCCTCTATATTCACTTGCTGTAACCCTAATCCCATAATCATTTACAACTGCAAAGCACTGGGGGATCAAAGCAAGAAACTATGATTAGTTTGCGGGCTAAAGATGGGGGAAAGTTTGAGAACCCTCAGTCTACTGGATGTGGATATATTTAAAAAGATTATTTCAAGGCTGATGGCCCTAAACATAGACTTAACCTTGTTTTAGTTGCTGGGGGGGAGCATGCACACTGCACCATCTTTTGGCCTGCCTATTCTGTTGCTCTTAACAGGCTGGAGATTATTCAGATACAACAGTCTTTAGCAGAACCTGAAGAAGAGTTCTGTGTGGCTCAAAAGCTTGTCTCTCTTACCAACAGATGTTGGCCCACCTTGGGCCTTACCCACCTTGTCTCTCTTGAGCAGAACCATTCAGTGTAAATGGATGGCATGGATGCTCATGATTACAACGAAACCCATGAACCAGGGATTCGCTAGCCGTGATTTTCCAAATTGATAAAATAGGCTTTAATTTATTTTGCAATTTGGAATTTTCTGCAACAAGATGGACATGTTAAAAACAACAGGGTACTTGTGAAATCAGTGAAAAACCAGGGCATCTGAAAACTTGGCAAACATTCCTTAAGGCTATCACAGAAAGCCGTTTTATAGCTCGTTATCATTTTTCTCCATTTGAATCCTGATGACTGTATATAAAGTATGCTGTCTGCAGAAGTATTAGAACAAAAACATATCAGTAGTCAATCAACCACTAATTTTTCTTCTCAAATTAATTCCATATATTGTATTCTGTGAATAACTTTATTCATGACCTCATTTTGCAAAGTTAAAATAGCTTGAGATCTATTTAAAAAAACAAATAAGTTTGTTAAACCCCTTTATCATATTATGCTATAATATTCAATAAGCAATGATCCATATTCTTTTTTTAAACCTGTCTTACACTTAAAATGAAGCACACACAGGGCCAGCTCTAACTTTTTTGCCAACCCAAGCAAAAAAAAAAAGGAACTCCACCCCGCTGGAGCAGAAAAATAACAACCCAAGCACTGCCCCGAGATTTGCCACCCCTTAGAAGGTGCCACCCCACGCACGTGCTGGGGGGGCTGGTGCCTGGAGCCAGCCCTGAGCACACGAGAAGATATTTGCATATATTTCTGTGCTTCATCATGTAGACAGACTCTTAATCCCCAGAGGAAAATTGGACATTGCCAAGGGCACTCGAGAATGTCTCTACCAATATTTTTACGGTCATTTTCACATCTTCCAGTAACCCCATGCATGGTCACTGTATCTATGAGAGTATAAAAGTATATGCATTTCATTATCTTTTTCTCTCGTTTTTGTTAACAAAGAAGAATGTTGTTGCCCCTACCCCTATTTGATTTTGACTGTTAATTTTGGGGGAACAAGTGCTAACTGCCCCAGAAGTGTGAGATAAATTAAACCTTCACAGGATGGGCAAACCTCTAACCCTGTGTTGATAAATTAAACATAAGAACTTGGGCAGAAGGCCTCAGCTTTAGAAGTGCCAATAAGCAAGTAGAGAGAGTCTCTCAGGAACACTGAATATGGAGAACCACTGTAACACTTGAGTACAAATACCAACATTTTCATACTGACAATACGTTTGTCATTAATTAATTTCAGTATGACAACTGGAATAATGAAAAATGCAATGCAATTAGCAAGGTGTATCTGGCCAATGCAGGGAAAGATCAGTGGGAGGATATGCTAATTCACTGCCACACTCCTCCTCGTCTTCCCACTTCAGAAGAAAACATCATCTTTTTTCCTTAGTGCCTTTCTTTCAGCTTCTTTCTTCCATATTTTTCTGGGTTTTGTTTCTTCTCCATTCTCTTGGAGAGAATGCTCAGGATGCTGATGAGACTGTACTCTGAGTCCAGGCAATCAGTTTTCAGATATTTTTTCTGGTTTGTGAATATCTGTGTCAGGTTTTTATGGACACCAGATTTTTATGGACTTTTTACAGACTGGGTTACAGGGGGAAGAAAATGTGTTTGTGCTACCTGCTGGTTGGATTCTTCAGTCATGTTTCAATTTAAGCTATAAAAAGTCTCAAAAATGAGCTGCTACTGTGTAATCTCTGAAAAGTTTTTTTTTTAATTCTCTAAAATATAACAGTAAAAAGAAAATATAATGATGAGAGGAAGAGAATTACAGCAATCCAGATGAGCATCTCTATGACCAAAGGAAGATGAGCAATAACAAAAATCTATTATTATCCACTGTTTTCGGGCAGGATCTGTGCTTTCTCAGGCACATTACTGAATACTATATAATTTCTCAAACATTATATTGCTAAAACATTTGTGGGCAGGATAACCATGGATGGAGGACCTATGTCTGAAAGATTTATTATGGGCAGGAAGTAGAAAAGTAGGTGCAAGACAGACACATATAAACAAACATTTTACTAATGAAAGCAAAATGGAGTTGTTCTACTTTGAAACCTGAAGCCAACATCTCTTTCTAACATATTCTGAGTGACATTCATACTGAAGGTATATTCTCAAATAGCATACAGCTTATGAAACTCCATATAGGGCCTGTTATTTTAAAGGGGAAGTAAAACATTCTAAATGGGAATTCTGTTTGAAATCCCAAACCATTAAGGGAGAACATGTACAGACATAGAAATAAACATTTTTTTAAAAAGTTGTTGAAATGAAAATTAGCATCTTTACAAACCCCATGTCTAGGGGTCTCCATTTTATCCTCAGCAGCAAGGGGCAACATTAATTGCTAAACACATGCAATAAATGTTGCTGCCTCCAGTTTTAGGGCTTGTTCTTGCAATCCACACACAGTAAAAAACTCCCTTTGAAGTCACCAAATTTGTGTCTTAGTGAACACTACTGTTGTTATTGATGTCATCAACTTTTAAGAACTACAGAAGACTAACCTCCTATTTTTGCAAACAAAATGCTTTTCAAGTCAGCTTTGCAGGAGAGTAAATGGAAAAGGCTGTCATCTGCTAGATATAAAGATATAAATGGAGATATACCAATCTCCTAGAACTGGAAAGACCTTGAAGGTCATCGAGTCCAGTCCCCTGCCTACACTAGCAGGATCGAGTACTGTCCCCTGACAGATTTTTTGCCCCAGATCCCTAAATGGCCCCCTCAAGGATTGAACTCACAACCCTGGGTTTAGCAGGCCAATGCTCAAACCACTGAGCTATCCCTCCCCCCCTCATGGGTCCTTATGGGGACCTCAGCTCTGAAGTGTGGCTACCAATTCTGCATTCAGGCACTCAAATAGACCCTTGGCCACCTAAAACAAGTATTTGGTACCTAATTTCTAGTTAGTGTCTCCAAAGGAGAAACGAGGCCCAAGGGTGTTGGAGCCTTCCTAAAAATTGGGGAACCAGGGTCCCTCCCCACTCCATGAGACTCCCACTGCACCCACCCCTCCTCTTCCCTCAAGACATCGCCCCCCCGGCCACGCTGGAAGCCTGAATGGGGCTGGGGAGTCCAACCCCCACCCTCCAGATCCCCAATTCCCCCAGGCTCCCTGCCCAGAACAGGTGGAGGGACCCGCTCCCCACAGCTACCCAGCTCTCCCCAACCCAGTTCCGGCCACGGGGGTGAACCTCAGAAGCCACAGCCCAGCCATGATCAGAGCAGTGTGAGGCCAGGCAGTTGTGGGGAGCCAGGGCAGACCCTCCAGCTTCCTGTGGTGTAGGGGGTCTGAGGAGACCAGCCCCCAGCCTGTATCCATGTCCTCAAAGCCCCACCGCCACGGCTGATGGAGGGTCCACGGTTCCTCACAGCTGCCCATGCAGCTCTTACCATGGCCGGGCTGCAGATCTGAGGCCACTGCCCACCTCTTCCCCCTTCAGGCCAGAGCTGGGTCGGGAATAGCCTTGCAGGCAGCTGTGGGGAGCCAACATCAACTCTCCACCTCCACCTGTCCTGGGCCGGGCAGGGAGCCCAGGAGACAGAGACACAGGCCAAGGTATCCTCCCCTCCCCAGTCCACAGGCGGTCTGCATGGCTCCCACAACTGCCTGGGCTCTCTGACTAGGATCCACGCTGGCCTGGCCTCGGGGAGGGCCTCAGGGCAAAGATGAGGGAAGGAAGCGGGGCACACCCTAGTGAAAAATGGATGGGTCAGGCCTGTTCACTTTCAAAAAGCGGGAGGGCCCTGGCTACCTGACCTGCCCTCTTCCAGAACCACTGATCAGGCCCCCTAATTCAGTCAAACTGGAAAACTCGGCTCACACCAGTAAGGATTAAGAATTTCTCCTAGTGAAAAAGCAAAATCTGATGGAATTTATCTTCCCCATTCCTTCTTCTAAGCAGAGATTTAATGTCTTCGTTGCTTTACAGCTGCTATATCGTTTATCATCAGCAAAAGGACAAAGACTGAGAAAATCAAGGAGCAGACTGCCAGATTCTGAATTCAAAAGGGCTATGTGAGAAATCTGAACAAAAAGACTTTACAGCGCATCCCATATTGTATGAAGCACTTTGAAAAACATTCTAACTAGAAACAATAACCTGTATTTTTTGCCTCATTATTTGCAGTCTTTTCTCTCACACACCCCCTCACTATTGGAGACATTGCATGAAAAGAGTACAGTATGGTTTCTTAATTGTTCCTTTACTTTTGCTACTAATCACCACCTGGATATAATCCTGCTTGTGGCTAGCAATCTCACCCTGCAATGATTTCAATGGGACTACCACATGTAAAAGGCTTGTGGGATCAGAGATATGGTTTAAAGCCCATTGAATCCAATGGAAGGTCTCCCATTGATTTCAGTGGGTTTTGGATTGGGGCCCACATGCCTAATTATGTTACAATAAGGAATAAACAGAAGAAACACATTAATTCTTTAAATCCAATGATGTTTTCCACATAAATGTTCCTACCAATAAAGAAGGAATTAAGAGCATATACACACTGAACCACGTATACTTCATGCATTGGACTGATGCATACACTTTAGAAGAGTCACACTTCCACTATACAGAGAAAATGAGACTGGGGTCCCCTAAGGAAGCACAGCACATCCCACGTTTACTCTTCTAAACATTGCTGAAGTGCGTGTGTGAATAGCATTCTTCAAATGTCCATAACTGTCAAATCAAAATCCATTTTCCCTGGAACACTCAAAAGAAGGGCCGGTTCCATGCCACATTTCAACTTTCTATCCCATGCCACATTGGTGCTCAAGATACTTTTTTTAAAAAAGAAAAGTTACAGTATTGTCTATAAATAAAAACGAGCATTTCCCACACCTCATTGTAGTCAAAAATGACTAAACCATCTTGCCACAAATCCTCCACAAAACATTCACCTTTGAGTGGAGACCACGCTTGGTCAATTTCAGTCAAAAATGGGAACATTTTGGAAAATTCAGGGTAGCTGAAAACAAGGGCTTATGGGAGCACTACCTTAATGTTATCTGGCATGATAGTGTTGGTTATATTTTTGTGTCATATAACTCACCTTATAGAGTTTCATGAGTTTGGAACACGTCCCATTCAGAAATAGTACTTACCTTTTAAATAGAGAGTTCTGTTATGTGTCATCTTGCAAACAAGTGGACATTTTTAAGAGTGTCCTGGTTGTATATGAAAAATTTAAAAGGGCAAGTCTGTTAGAGCTGGTACAAAGATAACTATAAACAATATTCTGCTTACAGACAATTCTTCAGAAACACACACACAAGTAAAGAATTTTTTGTAAGCAGAATATTTTTCATAGTTTTCCATGAAAAGTCAGATTTTTAAATTTAGCTACATACATTTTTAGAAAATCAATTACACAAACTCAATGATTTTTTTAGAAAGTTGACAGAGTATTCTTCTATACAACTTTTGAATAAATGGATGGAAACATTGTCAGCCAATGTCTTGGTAAATTAAGATTAGGGTCACTTGTTTTACATTCTTGCAGCTCTCAGAGTCACAGGGAAAAAGTGGAATGAAACATGGAACACATGGATACCAAGAAAGTAGTTTCCCTGGCAATAGTAACTATGCAGGAGATTTTATGGGTTCCTTCTGCATGCTGAAGGTAAGCAAATATTTAAGGTGATCTAATGGTTTACAAAGGGTGTCTTAATACAATTATCCAATTTCACTTCATTTCAGAGCATAGCCACTCATCCAGAAAAAGAATTAAAGCCCATATGTAATTTTAAGTATGTGATTAATTAACTGAAAAGTTAATATGCTGTCAAATCAAAATCAGTTTTCACTGGAACATTCAAAAAGGAGGGCTTTTTTATGCCATATTTCAACATTCTATCCCAAATCACATTCATGCTTGAGACATATTTTTAAAAATCTGACATGATGTCAATGGATTACTCACTTGCTTAAACTTATACATGTGCTTAAGTATTTTGCTGGATTGGAATACCGAAAGAGTATGATGTCCCATCCATAATATTAATGAACCGAGCTGGATAGAACTTTATGAAACTCCAATGCAGGTGAAACTCACATGAATTTTGTTACAAAGCAGAAATTCCAGCTGGGATGTGGACTCCACACTAGTTAAGTACAAGAACCAAGTCTGAGGGAACACTATACAAAGCTGGCTTGAAACAAGTCAAACCTTATTAGTTTAGCTTGGATGATTTTTGTTCAAAGTAAAAATCTCAAGCCAAACTTAGATGAGTTAACCCATAAATGCAGTATGGAAAAATATGGCATATGAACATTACCTCCTGTAAATGAAAAAACACAAACCACCATCTTTACAATTACCATCTTTACAATTATTCAAATGGTGCAGACATTATAGTTTATATATAACCTTCAATTTATACCAGTTTCTGCCTGTTTAGTTTTTCTTTTATATGAATCACATTTTAAATCCTCTTCTTTAAAAAGGTCCAATCTGTTGTATCATGCAACAATCAGTATTTAATGTAAATATGAGAGCACTACTTAACCCTATTGAGGTAAATTATGTCACTGGTTCTAATTTATCATTTCCATTTTATAGGATTTAAGTTATTTAAAGGAAATGAAAATATGTTTTGACCCTGTTGCTATTGCCTCCTTTAAGTTCAATATACCTGCAGTGAGAAACAAGCTATTCTAAATGTGTTATCTCTGAACAGGTTGAGGACAAAGATACATACATGATCTTATTTTAAAGAGAGATATTTTAAGGGTATTCTGTTTCTTTTAGACAAACTCCAAGGGCCAAAGGATACCTTCCAATACAAAGCAATTACATGTAGATCATTCCTGTTTTTAATTACTTTGTATTAATTACCCAAAGATAAATTGAAAAATAGATATGAGATATATGTAAAAGCACTAGAACCATGCAAGGATTTCCCACTTCATAAATTACTATGCTTTGGAGCCTACAGGGTGAATATAAGAGTTATTACATTATGGAGATAGATGGTATATGGAGACATAACGCCACACAGGTTACAGAGACCCTTCTCAGGTTCTTTCCCCCTCCCCCCCCCCCCCCCCCATAACAGGTGCAGCCTAGAATATAGTAGGATATCTGATTGTGGTATATATCAGGGCTTTGGAGTGGAGCCCGGAGCTGGAGCCCGGAGCAGTGTAGCTGCAGGTTTTTGCCTGGAGCTGCAGCGGAGCCAGAGCACCGCTCCAAATCCCTGGTATATATGACAGATTTGGTAGTCAAGAGTTCTATCATCCCCTAGAGTAGCTGAATACAGGAAATTCAGTTTCTCCTTTCACAGTTTCTACCTGTTCATTCTTTTATAATGTCTTCCCCAATACCCAGAACTACAATCCCTGGTATCTATGTAGCCAACAGGCATCAGCCTTGAAGCCTTTTACTTCTCATTCCTTATATGGATGTTTACTATCCATGACTTGTCATTTAGTTGTTCATATCTGATACACCCACAGCATGTGGCACAATTTAAAAAAAAAATCATTGTTAAAAGGACTTGAAATTGGAAATAGAAAAGTCCAGCCATTATTGAGTCATCCAGATGGGGGTTTCAGACCAGTTCCATTGGAAGGATATTACATAATATTTCATGCAGTGTTAGCAAGCTTTTCTTGATATTCAGACCTACATCTTGCTTTTCTCAACTTGATCACATTATTCCTAGTTACCCTTGCAAATTGCATTTCTAAAGTTTCCATAGATAGCACAATTCTTGAACTGATATTGTTGCTCAGTTCCTTTGTAACATCTTAGCATTTGCTCTCCCCTCTTGGGCATTCTTAAAGTAAATTGGCTGTAGTGCAATGAAAGATTTATGGATACAGTTTTGAACTAAGAAAAATGCACACATCTGACAGCTTACCACTGAATTTTATGTACATAATTTAAGAGCATCTGAATCAATGGCATTCACTCAGAGCTGGGTGAAGATCTGTTTTTGCTTTCACAAAAATAAAATGTTCTGTTAAATTTCACGTGTGACCCATTATCCCACCTGCCGGAGAAAGTACAATACATGAACATTTAACCTTATAATCCAAGGCACAGGAAAATTTCAAATTAAACTGTTTTTCTTGGGCAAGGAGGAGTAAGCATGAGGACTTGCTCTACTCCAAAAGATTCTAAATTGTTCATTGAGGTTGCACTTGTTTACTGAAGCTGTAGCGGAAAAAATGGGAGTTAGAGTTTACTGCACTCTGGGTCTGCTCTCAGGACATTTAGACAATCATTTTTTGGGGAAAAATAACTGCACTGTCCTGATATACATTGTGTGGCATCAATGTAATATTACATTATGGTGATATTATGAACATACAACAACAGTGTTGAATATAGACAAGAGTGGATGTTTTTTGGTCTACCTAAAATGAGGGTCAAGATTATTAGAGTTTTCTATAAAAGTGGCCCGATTAGTTACCTCAGTTAGTACCCAGGAACTCCCATTGAGGTCAATGTTACCAAATTGTTTGGGCCAAAGTTTTTAGCAACCTGAAATATCCAGGTTAAGATGGCACACAAAGAGAGATGTAAGGTTTTACTGTGTATTTAGAAAGTTACAAGTGCCCGAAACAAGACTGTATAGTGAAAGTTTTTCTTCAACTATAGAAAAACTGATAAAACACTACCAACATATGTTGCTCAATACAAAGGTGCACCATACCATGTGTACCTTTTCACTTAATGCAATCCATCAGTGTGGACTACAAACAAACAAAAACTCATGTCTAATCTGAATAGCCAAGTAGATGTTGTCAGATAGCTGTACAGTTAATGTCACAAAAGGTCAGGCTACAATGTACCATAACCTTGCAGGCATAAAGGAATACAAAATTATCCATTTAGAATATGTGATACACTTCAAAAGAAATTTAGTGTTTCATCTAAAGATCAGTAAAGAGGATTGGTTCTATAATTCCTCTGATTATTAACATTAATGAAATTTCTTTCCTTAATGTGGCTGAGTAGCTATTGATTTTTAAATTGTTTCCTTTGTGTTTTGAATGGATTAATATCAATTCTGAAAGGCATTCACTCCAGGAAAACCCATTTGTTGTTTGCATATTAAACATAAATATGAAAGGAACCCAGTAAACAGGACCTTTCCAGACATGCATGGAGAAGCTGCTAGTAAGAGACAGTGAACATTCATACAGTGCATCATCACAAGAACCTTGCAGCACTTAGTATAAAGCAGAGCTGTAAAACATTAATAGGTTTTGCCTGGAGGAAATCTAGCTGGAGACTATGAGAGGAGAAGGCTGATCGAGATCAGGCACTTTGCTCATTTATTATATATTTTATACATTACCTCACAGTATCACATTAGCTATTTCTATCAACAATGAAGAATTGGAGGAATGATAAATGGTATTTTTAGGGTGTCAAAGGAAGTGGGGGCGGAGTCAGGCTTTTAGAATTCAGATTATGTATGTAATAGAATATTATTTTCTTGTTTTTATAATTACATATGTAAGATTTTAACAATAATGGGCCAAATATTCCCAAACAACCTCTAACGTTGTGCTGGATGTCATATGTAGATACCTCAGGTAATTAGAATGTCTAAATTCTCTCCTTTGCACATGCTATTTGGCAATAATAAGTGACTGAGGGTGAAAAATTAGAGGCTAAGTTGAGGTGACTTTAAAATGCTGGATCAGTTACAGCACAGTCTCTACAAGTCTATATTCCATACATATCTATGACACTGTATTAAAAATGTTCTTATAAAAAGTCATATTTGTCAATCAGCAGACAATTCACTAGCCTGAATTTCCATGTGTACAGCTAATCCTCTTTCTACATTTGTTAGTGTTCCTCTGAGCTTTGCTTAGCCTGTCTGAAACAAAGGTAGGATTTTGACAATGCTGTCATGTAAAAGATGATAAACGTGTCTTTGCTGTACACTCAAAGTGCTTTTCAACTTAGATTAACAGTGTCCTCAGGGATGGTGGGAGCCAATTTAGTTATTTCAAAAACAATAAACCAGTCTTATAAATGAAGAAAATGCACACATTGCTGCATTCTGTGCAAATGTGTAACAATTTTCAGATGAAAAAAGCAGAGTTGTGCTAAACTGTGAGTTCAATCCTTGGGGGATATTGAGCAAAAATCTGTTGGATGATTTAATTGAGGACTGGTCCTGCTTTCAGCAGGGGGTTGGACTAGATGATCTCCTGAGGTCCTTTCCAACTCTGATATTCTATTATTCTAAACAGCATAATTAGACTGGAATCAGAGAGGTAGCCGTGTTAGTCTGGAATAGCAGAGGTAACAAAGAGTCTTGTGGCACCTTAAAGACTAACTATAAAGTTTTGAAGCATAAGCTTTCGTGGGCTAATACCCACTTCGTCGGATGCACAAAGGCTTCCACTGCTTGGAAGCCACGTAGGCTTCCACTGCTTGCATCCGACGAAGTGGGTATTAGCCCACGAAAGCTTATGCTTCAAAACTTCATAGTTAGTCTTTAAGGTGCCACAAGACTCTTTGTTACTATAATTAGACTGAAAATAAAAAGAGATGAATTCTTATAAACAATGCTGGATCTTACTCAGATTTCTATCATTCATTTTATTAGGGGAATAATTATTGTAGCACTTAGTGATTCAGAGTTAGTTTATCTCTCATCTCAATTATATTTAGCTCTAAAAGATACAATATACAGCTTGTGTGTACCTATTTAGAGACAATTTCTTCTAACATACGGTTATTACATACTACTGAGAAACGGTTTACGTCACACACACACACCCTACCTGAGGGAACTACATTGAAATACAAAGGAAAAAGGCTTTCTAGCTCCTAAAATGGTTTTAGTTTATGTATTTACCTCCTGCAGAGCTCAAATGTACAAATATACAGGGCTAGATCATTACCTGGGAGTCTCCCAAAGTCCAATGATATACACTCAACTAGCCCCAGGGGAACACTGTATGAATAGCTGAAATTATTATATAAAGATAGGCTATATTCACAGTCCAGTTGTCTGGAGGTGCCTTCATGCATATAGAGCATAATTTTACAGACAACATGGTTTGATCTGAAGCTGATGCATCCCTGTACACACTTACCATGATTAAATATTTTTATTTTCTACATATTATGGCTATAATGTTTCCAGTACATTATAAAAGCACAGCTAGAGAATGACACACATACACACAGGTATATTTAAAGATATTTAAAACTAGACTGGATTGGCACTAGAAAATGTACCATCTGACTCAATCTGGACTGTAAAGAGGGTCCGTCAAGCTATCTCATAATTATTTTCCACCTTTTGTTTCATAATTGTATGAGGAACTGCTAACGATTCTCCCATAATTGTTTAAAATAATTACATTTCCTACAGTTTCATGACACAAGGGAAATAATAGCCATCCCAGATCTTAAATCCATAAACTACCTAGATTAAATTTCTTTCTCCAAGGTCTCTCTCTATGCCACACCAGACTGTGGATGTCAGTCCAACTAGAAAGAGACAGAGACAGGAAAAATCTCTCCATATGTAGAAAGATGGTTGGCTGCCCCTACTCAGTTGTTTTCCGGTCTTCAGAAGTAGAGGCAACATTTCTGACTGTCTAGATGTTTGGGTTTTATAGAAGTAGAGGCAACATTTCTGACTTTGAATAAGCCTATTATAAGACAAGGCTCCTACGTTTCATCAAGGATTATCAGATATGAAACAGCAGGAAGGGATTTAAGAAGCCAACTCAAAGAATTCCTCCTACACAAGTGTTCAGTCTTGAGCAGTCCAGGCAAACAACGCATGTTACAACAAAGCTTAAACTTGTTTTTCATACTAATTTTAAATGCAATAGTAGCTGTCTGTTTAATTTTAAAAACAGCCAAAAATATCCACCTCCCTTTCCATTTCTTATAAGGAGTCTTGAAGTTTAAATCTCCTCAGTGTGATAGATATGCTTGCTTTGATCTGCTTCACTCTTGGAAGTCCAGGGGCTCCGGGCTGCTGGCCCTGTGCTGGCCTGGGATCCCTAGGGACAGCTCTGTCTGCCATTAGGGAATTTCTTCCCCCGAGAAGCCCCTGTAACATTTCACAAACCCCAGTTAGGGAACCACTGTTCTAATTATCAGGAAACGCACTGCAGGAAGCTGCCTTCCAGTCAAAGCATATCTTATTTTTCCAAACACTGCAGCTAAAATTTCAGCTCTGAGGGGCGGGACACCCATTCCTCCAGGCAGAGTGGAAGCAGGCCCAGCACATTCAGACCCATTTTTCCACACGTACCATGCTCCTCCTCATTTCTGCCAAAGCTCAGTAGATGAAGAGCTGCTCTGGGTATCGCAGCTTCTGGAGTAGAGTAGGGATCCATGGAAGTGAAATCTTGACTAAAAATCAGGGCCATTTTCTTGAAGTTATTTATAATGCTGCTTGAGAAAGGTACAGTATCACCTTCTATAATTCCCCCAGTTATAGGAAACTGTTTCATTCTTAGTATATACAGGCTTGGTTCACATAATTACAGCCTAGTGATAGAAGGGGAAATTGTTTCCCTCTGAACAAAATTCTGCTGCTGCATCACCACTGGACTCTAATCTACTTTCCATACCAACAAACCAGTGAAACCCTGCAAGTGGCCAAGAACTAGTCAAACTCAAAACTTTTATTTTAAGAATCAAGCATGGAAAAATCAGGTTTAAACACAAACTTTAATAAACTTTGGGACATAAGCCATGAAAATCATTCTCATACAAAAATTCATAAACTCCTTTCTAGTTGAATTTGCCAACTATTTGTAGCTATGCAATCCCTGCAACTCATTCCTATGTCTCATTGCAGACAGAGAATATACTAACAGTCTGGACAGAATATTTATTAGTCATAAAAATTAGTAATGTTGTATTATTTAATATGTGCTGTATGTGATAGTAAGGCACAACCAGCTTCTCTAAAGATAGCACTTGATTTGGGAAGGGAAAGCTTAAAAATCAATATTTCTGATAATTTTGCCTGAAAATAAATACCTGAGCAAATTTCATCTTTCACCCTTTTATTACTATCGAGCCTTTAGCCAGTGGTATAAAACTTGACCCAGGTATCTCAGGTATCAGGGTGGATTTAGTTGGAAAGGTTATCACATTAAGTGTACACAGACTGCTGCACAGTCTCTGAACATTAGTTTTGTCCATCAAGAGAGTACTGGAAGTTAGAGAGGAGTTTGCCATTTGTTTTGGGATTAAAGAATAAATTAAAAGTGAAAAAAAATCTCTTCTTCCCTTTAGTAAGAAAGGAAGGTCATATTCTTCAGCTTACTGGCATTTGGATTTTGACAGACCTTTGGATTTTGGCTACTATTTTTTAAGGTATTGGGGATCCTGATATCCAAGAAGAAAGACTATTGTACAGAATATTCATCTATTCCTTCCAAAATACATAGCCAGGCAAACACATTTCAAAGATACTGTATGGCATGGGCTGTAGGTATCATGGGATGGGGGAGGGTGTACCTCCCCAAGCAGCCTAGTGTGGCCCCACACATGTTCTAGCCCCAGGCCCTCTCCTGCAGTTCCTGCTCTTCTATGGCCCAGGCTGGCTGGGGCAGCTAGTGCTGCAGCTGGGACCATGCCACCTGCCTGGTGCTTGGGGTGCTGGGACCACACTGTCTGGGCACCTGATGCTCTGAGGCTAGGGGCTCTCCAGGTCTGGGGTTTGCAACCTAGCCACCCTGTGCTCTGGAGCTGGGGACTCTGAGGCTGGGGACACTCCAGCGGCCTGGAGCAGGGGGCACAGCTGCAATAAGGGTGCTCTGGGCCCTGTGGGGCAGCAGGAACAAAAGGAAAGGAGGAGGGATGGGACTTCAAGCATAATGGGAGGGGCCAGAGGTAGCCTCCCCCAATGGCCAGTCACCAGCTGCCCATGCTGTCTGGTCAATTTACACCCAAAATTTAAGCATAGTAGAAGTAGTTTTACAAAACTTGAGGTTATTAGAAATCTCTTAAATTGCAATAAAGGCAGGTTTTGTTTGCATTTAAAACATTTCCATGCAGTGGTTAAATCCTAGACACTGCAGTCTGATGGTAGATTGTGATAACCAGACTATATAACTGATTAGAAGGGACAGTTACAGGAAGGGGGCCTTAGTTTATTATTATTCATACTATTATTCATACTGCCCACATTTTTCTCCTTTTTAATTAAGTCATGTTATTACTCAGTTTTATAAATTAACAAAATAAGGCATGAGGAACTGAAGAGATGGCTCAATCTATATTGGAAATGGGAATTCTTCTTATTTATTGGCCTTGTAAAGATATGACACTTTGGAAAATAGTATATACTATATTTTTGAAGGCAAATTTCTCAATTTTATAGGAAGGTTCACTAAACATGGAATCATAGAATCATAAGACTGGAAGGGACCTCAAAAGGTTATCTAGTCCAGTCCCATGCACTCATGGCAGAACTAAGTATTACCTGAGTGACCATTCCTGACAGGTGTTTGTCTAATTAAAAATCTGCTATAACAGAGATTCAACAACCTCCCTGGGCAATTTATTCCAGTGCTTAACCACCCTGACAGCTAGGAAATTTTTCTAATGTCCAACCTAAACCACTCTTGCTGCAAGTTAAGCCCATTGCTTCTTGTCCTATCCTCAGAGGTTAAGGAGAACAATTTTTCTCCTTCCTCCTTGTAACAATCTTTTATGTACTTGAAAACTGTTATGTCCTCCCTCAATCTTCTCTTCTTCAGATTAAATAAACCCAGTTTTTTCAATCTTCCCTCAAGGGTCAAGTTTTCTAGACCTTTAAGCTTTTTTGTTGCTATTCTCTGGACTTTCTCCAATTTGTTCACATCTTTCCTGAAATGTGGCACCCAGAACTGGATACTACCTTTGAGGCCTAATCAGTGCAGAGTAGAGTGGAAGAATTACTTCTCAGGTCTTGCTTACAGCATCCCAGAATTGTGTTTGCTTTTTCTTTTTCTTTTTTTGCAAGTGTTACACTGTTGACTCACATGTAGCTTGTGAGCCACTATGACCCCCATATCCCTTTCTGCAGTACTCCTTCCTAGGCAGTCATTTCCTATTTTATATGTGTGCAACTGGTCCTTTCTAAGTGGAGTACTTTGTATTTGTCCTTGTTGAATTTCATCCTATTTATTTCTGACCATTTCTCCAGTTTGTGCAAATCATTTTTAATTTTAATCATATCCTCCAAAACACTTGCAACCTACCCAGCTCGGTGTATCCTCAAACTTTATAAGTGTACTATTTTTCACTCTTATAACTTTATGCCGTTATCTAAATCATTGATGAAGATCTTAAACAAAATTGGACCAAGGACTGATTTCTGTGAGCCACTGATAACTACTCTCTAGGAATGGTTTTCCAACTTGTTATGCACCCACCTTATAGTAGCTCCATTTGGGTTGCATTTTCCCAGTTTGTTTAAGACAAAGTCAAGCAAGATGATATCAAAAGCCTTACTAAAGTCAAGATATATGACATCTATAGCTTTCCCCATCCAAAAGGCTTGTTACTCTGTCAAAGAAAGCTATTAGGTTGGTTTGACATGATTTGTTCTTGAAAAATTCATGCTGACTCTTACTTATACCTTATTATCTTCTAGGTGTTTGCAAATTGATTGCTTAATTATTTGCTTCATTATCTTTCTGGGTACAGAAGTTAAGATGACTGCTCTGAAATTCCCTGGGTTGGCCTTATTTCCCTCTTTATAGATGGAACTATATTTGCCCTTTTCCATTGCCCCTGGAAACCTGACAAAGAATGGGAGCAGAGGGGGTTAGATATAATTTTGGGATGGGATTCGGATAATTAGCCACAATGATAGCAGACAAGAGATGGTACTTAAAACTATTCTCAGAATTACAGAAATAAATTAATTTAATTTTCTATAGGGAGCCTATTTCATGCCATTATATTAAATCAAATAATATTATGTGTTAGGCTACAAACATAAATTGCAAGGTGTTTCATTTTGACTGTGTTAATATGCAAAAGTTTGGGAAAAATATAATTCCCCTCTATCTAGATAGGCACATTTAACTCAACCACTCATTTTGTGCTTCAGGATTCATGGATTGTAAACCAAAGGGTTCTCCTTCTTCTCAATTTCAGAAATTGGCAACATTGACTCATAGCTCTGGATTAGAAGGAAGATAGAACTGTTTTATTACCAGCATAAGTTAAAGACCTAAGGACTTGTATTCCTATTAGAATCAGCATAAATACTCCCAGATTTGACATGGAACCCTTTTTAGACCAATGGAAGGACACTGATTACATTAAAAGTGTTTTATATAAGTGGGAATAGGGATAAGGACAAGATCTATGATGAAAAAGGGAAGGAAAATAAACTTTCCTTACTTTCTTCATTTTGAATGTTGTCTTGGAAATTACTACTTTATATCATTTTTTTTATTTAGTCAAACAGTTTGGATATTTGCAGCTGCAAATTAATTTATTCTGCTGACTAACCTCACTGCTGCAATTTCGCTAACTCATTTAGCCACTGAGTTTACATTTCCTTTGCCAATTGACTTAACTGTCTGCCCAGTCACGTCACTTGCTTTGGCTTTCCTGGTCCCTCTCTTATTGTCTCTATTCCCCTCTCCACACTCTTTGATTTCCACTGCCCGCTTTACCTCCCTTCAGTCTTTCACCATCTCCTCCTAATCTCATGCACAGTTGTTTTTTTCCAAGGCCTTGATGCTGTAAAATAATCTTGCACCTGGGAAGAGAGAAGCAGGTGAAGAACTAGCATTTGTGCTCAGGCAGCATTCAGTAAATGGGCTGGAAACTGAGGTTGTTGCTCATTTCAATGCTCTTGACAAAGGTCTGTTGGGTCAAGCAAAAACTCTTAGAGGCAATGGAGTGTGTGCTGGTTCCTTATAAATGGATTTTCAATTGCTCTGACAAAGATGAAGAACACTTCCCACAACATCAACCAATGTAATGCTTACCCTAATTTTTCTGAGAATACACATTATGATTTTCCTTGATGTCGTTTCTCAGAACTGAGTCAACTCAGAGTCATTTCTGTGTGTCATCATCTGCCAAAATTTCAAACAAGACAAAGGTATTGGATTATAGGGTTCATTAAAAAATATTCCCATTTATCCATAACTGTGTCCTTTGCTTTTTTTCTAGGTACCACTTTTGGTTGTGTGCGTTCAACAGCAGAGACAGAAACAAGGGAATCTCCAACTCTCTTACTAATCCCTAAAGCCAGTTGTACCAATTTTTTCTCTCTCACACCCCAGCCCAAAAACGAAAAGTAAATAGCAGCAGCATAAGTACAGCAAACTTTTTCTCCCTGTCCAAGAGTACTATCTGCACTAGTTCATGTCACAGGATGACTTCCATGAGCCCCTCTCCTCCTCACAAGTGACACAATGGTAGTGTTGTCATCTTTTTCAAAAGAACAACATGAAAATGTGCCATCATGTAGTGCAATGGTTCTGAATCAGTGGTACACATGCCCCCCAGGGGTACTCAGAGGTTTTTCAGGGGGCATATCAACTCAGCTGGATATTTGCCTAATTTTACAACAGGCTACATAAAAAGCACTAGTGAAGTTGGTACAAACTAAAATTTCATAAACAATGATTTGTTCATACTGCTCTGTATATTATACACTGAAATGTAAGTACAATATTTATATTTCAATTGATTTATTTTATAATTATATGGTAAAAATAAGAGAGTGAGCAATTTTTCAGTAATAGTGTGCCGTGACACTTTCGTATTTTAATGTCTGATTGTGTAAGTTTTTAAGTAAGATGAAACCTGGAAAAATCAGACTCTTGAAAGGGGTACAGTAGTCTGGAAAAGTTGAGAGCCACTGTAGTGAATGTTCCTCTCCAAATAGTGATCTCTGAATGGAACAATCTGTCCCCACCCTTACACCATATAACTGATGGGTGGGTCTCTCCAGCCTCTATAGCAGCCCTGGAGGGTGGAAAAAGTGGCTTAAAGTCACCATATCCATGGGCTGGAAGGTCTGTGCTTTGCCTCTTGGAGATTGACCCATATTGATTCCCACAACTTCTGGTTGAGCTAGAGTGTATCTTTTAGAAAGAAATCCAGTGTGCAAAGAGCTCAAGTGTATCCTTGGGAAGATTCCTTTTCTCCCTCCACTCCTGCTACAACTAATTTTCTTGTACATCATTTGTGTTGGCAGTAATAATGAGTATTAATGGGACACTGCATAGGCAGACAGAGCAGGACTGACTAGTATGTAGAACTCCTACTGAAGGCACTGGACACTCTGTGCATATGTCTTAGGTTATAATTTGGCTCTAAATAGTCATGGTAATTGTTCTATTATGCTATAATTGCTTCCTTCAGAATAGGGACAGGGGACAGTCTGGTCTGCTAGCCATAAATCTATCTGGTGAAGAAAGAACTTCAGTGTCCAAGTCATGCTAGCATCTTTCATGAAGATTACATGCACTTTTTTCTTTAAAGTCTGATGTTCCTATTTTCCTGAATATCTTTAAAAAACAAAGAATCATTAGAGGCAGTTCAAGCAAAACCAGGGCCTTCTGCAAAGCTAGTAGATTCCACCTCTAATACAAGCCCCGTGGTGCAGTGTGCAAACCTCCTCAGCCCTTTGCATGCCCCACCACCATCAACTCATTTGCCCTTCTAGTATTCCACACAAGCTGAGAGTGAAGATGGCAGACTCACATATGCAAGACATAGGAGTGTGTCTATTCCCAACCTGCTGTGTGTACTAATCTTAAGTTAAAAGAATAGAAATAGAAAGAGGGTGGGAAATTGTGATGTCAGAGCTATAAGAAACCAGAAGACTTCCTGGTCCCACAGAGCACTCAAAATTATTGTCCCCACGTATAGTTGCAGACTTCCTCTCTACCTGGGGAATGCTCAACTCTCTCCCCCACACTTCAGGCCTGCCCCCACTCCACCCCTTCCTCCAAGCCCCCACCCCTGTCCAATTTCTTCCTGCCTCTGATTTGCCCACACCTCTTTCTGCCCCCCCCAACACGCCCCATTTATGCTCCTTCCCCTCACTCCCAGCATCTCCCACACACCACAGTTGATCATGGCAGGCGGGAGGCACTGGGAGGGAGAGGGAAGAGTTGATCAATGTGTCCACCAGCGGGATAGAGGTGCTGGAGGGGGAGCATGGCTCCCGCTAATATTAGCATGGCACTGTCACAGGGTCCGGGCCAGCCCTGTGTTCTCTCTGCTCTAAATAAGAGGACTTTACACCTTTCCACAGTGTTTCACCCAAGTGTCCTTTATTTACAGTCCTTGTGCATGGCTTTCCAGTGATAAATAGTGCTCCCCCAATCCCCTGACAGTTACCCACTGTCCTGGTTCCTGGGCTTCCAGGCCCCCGAGGCACCTTACATGCAGTCAGGAGACAGTACTCCAGTCTCCCATTCCCTGCCTGGCCCTCCTCTTCTGACCATGAGTCAGGGCTTTTCTAGCCCTGTCAGCTTCTTGCCTCAGCTGTGCTCAATCAGCCCCTGCTAGCTCCGTGAGTCCATGCTCATTAGGACTTCCAGCTAAGCTCTCCTGCTGGATACTACCAGCCCCTGCCCCTGGGCCTCCTGCCAAGAAGCAGGGTTTAACTCACAGAGGCAGGGCATTCTAGGGGTTTTACCCTTGCCCTGCCACAGGCACCCACTAATATTTTTCCTTGGCTGCACCAGACCTGAAGCAGCCACAGAGTTGGCGCCTATACTCCTCACAGATCTCTCAGTCACCATGAAACACCTCCGACTCTACACCACCTAAGCATTGAGCAGTGAATCGTAAGCAGTAAAGCTAACTCTGGTGTTTCAGACTGTTCTGGGTGAGGTAGTGCTCTCATGAGCCAGGGATCCCTTATGGCTAAAGATTTGGCCATAGTATCCAGCAGAAGCACATTTCCTTCTTTGCTGTAGAATCAAGGCAATATTTTCACTTACTTTCCTTTTCAGAATGCATGTATGTTAGGCTAATTAAACTTTATTGTATTCTTATTTCTAAAATGGCACCTAAGAGATTTGCAGTGTCATTTGTAGCCAACCTGGTGCCAGGATAGGAGAAAGACAAGGTGGGTGAGTTAATAACTTTTATTGGACCCAATTTATGTTTCTGGAAGGTACAACCTTTTGAGATACAGAGCTCTTCTCCAGGAGGGGGAAAGGAAAGCAGTGTGTCTGAACTAAATACAAGTTGAGACAGATTGGACAATATGTTGGAGTCAGTCACTTTAAATGAAGTAGGCAATTGGGGGCTACATTGTTATGCATGAAGGGCTTGAAGTAGGCAATTAAGAGTAGCAAACAGTGTGGAGTGTTACAAATTTTTGTAATGAGCCATAAAACCAGTGTCCCTGTTAAGACCATGATTGTAATTGTTTGATGATACCATATATGGATTCCAGTGTAGGGAGGTGACAACTAAGATGGTGGGAGGTGTCTTTTTCCTGTACTGAAGCAGTTTTTCTGGTGGAGTGCCCTTGTTTAGCGATAGCAGTTTTAAGAGTGTTTAGAGGATGCATATCCCGGCTTTCTCTTCAGAGAAAACTTTGTGGTATCGCAGTGTCTAGCTGTAGATAACAGATTTTTTAGTATGGCTGGGGTAAGTGCGGTGACCGGGTGATTTCCTGCATATAGTCAGTTGTAGGGTTATATTGATGGATAGGGTGCTAGTGGCCCTGACCAGGGCTGACTAATATATATATAAAAAAGTTACAAAGAGTCCTGTGGCACCTTAAAGACTACAGGACTCTCTGTAACTTCTGCAATTCCAGACTAACACGGCTATATAGGGTATATTAAAATTTATTATAATGTTAAATATTTAATTATATTAAAATTAAAATTCTAATCACAACATAGATCTTATTTTTCACAAGTTGTATATCTTGTGCTCTACACCAGTTCTACATTATTATAAGATATGTATGAGAGTGTGACTATGTTAGAAAACAAATTGAATTTGGAAATGTATTTGGATTAAAGAAGCAACTGGAAAACTTACAGTGCCCAACCAATAAGCTACATCTTAGAAATCATGCTGATCTCTTGTACTAACGACAGGAATCTGCCTGTTGTCATCTTAGAATGGTTTACTCTGAGCTAATCTTCCTTCCCCTCTGAAGGAAGAAATGGACATGGAGTTCATGCTTTGTGTTTATTGAAATAGTCTGAGATTTTTCTAAAAAATTATGTGCAAATAAAAAATAAATCTTAATAGTACAAGTTTCACAGAAGGGAGGACAAAAATGCAAGCCCCTGCACTGGGAATGCTTAGATCAAATATGTACATGTGCAGTGTACTTTCACCTCTGTGATTAGTGAGGACAACAAACATTTCTCCTATTAAATTAAGAAAACTTTGCCGTGGTTGATGGGGTCGTTATTAGTTTCTCTGAAGGCAATGTTGAAGGAGTTTCTTGGATGTCACAAATTTGCATATGCATGATACCCTATGAGTCATCCAGCAGCCAATGCAACAGACAAGAGACAACCAGGGCAGGTGCTAAGATTAAGAAGGATCTGATCTCTTGTTAGATCTCTGTTGTGTCAGGAAATATTAATTTCACTAGTCGCTGTTAAGGTGGTATTTTCCTCACACTTTTATAAAATCTGAGGTATATGACTTTCTTTTTATCCTCAAAAATCAAAGTTCAGTCAGGTAGGTCAGTAATACATTACAATCTTCAGAACAATAGTAGATCACTTTTCCTACAAGACTAGCTCAAATCTTGTGCTTTATTGAAACAGCTTCCATTTTAGGAAGATGATTGTATTCTGTTAGTATAAGCAATAATTAAAAATCCTTTATTTTAGCTATTTTGGGGCACTACATCCTCCCTCCCCCAGCATATTTTTGTAATGGTTAGTGATTCTTTGTTAATAGCATAGAACATCCTAAAGGCCAGATTCTGCTACCTTTATTCAAATGGTCTTGTTGAAACAAATAGGAATGTTTACATTTTAATGTACTGCCCAGAGAAGGGAAGGATTTCAAAATCTGACTCTATACTATTTACTCTCTTGCCTACACACAATTTAAAAACAAAATTACTTTTGAGAACTAACATATCCACTCTTTTCAATTTTCCTGAGAACCAAACTTCTGTAAGCAAAAAACAGGGAGGAAGGTACCAGCTCTGAGAACAGAAACAGCTTTATGAATACAAATAGAGGATAAGATCCATAAAATTTTTACTCCTGTGCATAGTACAATTGATTCCATTAGGACTACATGGGTAAGTAAAGTCTTGCAGGAGAAAGTCCTAATTTTCTAAGAAAACTGCTTTCAAAATTAAAAAGCATTTCATGTAGCATTCCTTGGGATTCATTACTTTAAAATGCTTTGCTTACATAATAATCTATTTCCCTTGAAATCTCCCTTGCTAGCTTTCCATGCTCTAGCATTATACTGCCACAAATATGGGCAGACAGACAAAAAAATTTAGTCAAATAAAATAAAATCATTCCCAGTTGTAGGTGTTCCAGGAGTGCTAATGGGACATGTACAGTAGCTTCCTTCTTTCTGTCTCATGCCATCTTAATATAAGCTCCAATATGGATCTTTGCCATTACAGACTGAAAAGAGTGTGCCAGGTCTCAGAGTCAAACTTTTATCTAAACAAAACTTGAGTCAGTCATGTCATGTTTTACTGCTATGTGCCAAAACACACACGAACTGCCTCCAGAGTGTTGGACTTCAAAGCAGCAAATGTTCCTTATGAAAAAAGATCTAAATAGCTGACCTTATTTGGAAACTTTCCACATTTGACTATCATGGACGTGCTCACTACCCACTCATGGCTTTCAATACCACAGAGAGAGAAAACCAACAAACACACACACACGCAGTGGGGTGACCAGAGAGCAAGTGTGAAAAATTGTGATGGGGGTGGGGTGTAATAGGAGCCTATATAAGAAAAAGACCCAGAAATCAGCACTGTCCCTATAAAAATCAGGACATCTGGTCACCCTAACATGCACCCTACTTTGTCTGGTGGTGTGAAGTGTGGCTTGTTGCCAGGCTTAGAAATCAGATGTTTGAACATGCCTCAAACGCTTCTACTTCAAAAAGAAGGGATTAAAAATGAGAGCTTCCTTTCATAACCAAGATATGAAAAGAAAGATATCTGCAGCACAAGATTAAAAAATTAAAAAATGGATAGAAAGGGCTAATTTGAATGAGTGCCAAGCAGGGGACAAGAGCTTAAATCATGATCTTGTTTCCAACTTCTCCAGGCTAGCAGGGCTGGGAGCACAGTAAAGGCAACCCCAGGCAGTGGGTGAAGAACACCACCAGTTTCTCCACTTCCTTTTGCTGATACTTGAAGTGACCTTGTGGGTCTGGAGGGAGCCACTTCCAATCAGAGGGAAGATCATACAGCTCAGAGTAACTCTAGGAGGTGAACCTTTCCCCTTAACTAGAGAAAGTATCATTTACTTTATATACACAATGCCGTGCCTTCACCAGATCACTAAACACATTCATTGGTGTAAACTTTCTTCGGAGAAAGCAATTATTTAGGGTTGTAAAAGGAGTACAACTAGAGTAAAGAACACAAGAAAATTTTAAGCTGAACAGCAGAGAAGAAGTCTGAAAGAGTGGATCTTTTAGAATATGGACTGATCTCCCAAGAAAAGTGATGGAAACTTCATCCTTCATTCCCTGGGACTTTTAAAACTAAAAACAGCATGTCACAAAGCAATCCTACACTGGGAGTAGATAAACTAGATGATTGAAAGGTTTTTCCTCTCTCTTATTCCTGTTTTTGACATTTTAGTGTTTATTTTAGTTCAATACATTTAATGGACATTTCCACTCAACACTAATTTTAGGTTTATTCCACTAACACAATGACATGATAAAGATTACAACAATTTGATAGTCTGATATTCTACCCCTTTTACATATCTTTAAATTCTCCTATATCTCATGTGCAATAACAGGCCTGGATATAGACCTGTAACGGGGTCGGTCACTCACCCGGCAGCACCCCTGTCTGGTCATCTGGGAATTAGCTCTCTTTGACCCGGGAGCGCCCTCTGCCGGCCGACGTCCACTTCTCCACACCGGTCCCATGCCCCTCCCGGACCCCGGAACCCCTTGCTGAGGGTGCTGCACCCCTGCAGTACCCCCCTGGTCTTAGGGTCTCCCCCTCCCTGGGGAACCCCCCTGGTCTTAGGGTCTCCCCCTCCCTGGGGAACCCACCATCCCCAACTCACCTCAGATACTGCCACTGCCAGTCATCACTGCCTCAGTTCACGGAGGCTGACTGCAGTCTCATGGCTACTCATCACCGGCGAGGAGGGGTTGGCCTGCTGCTTCTATTCCTAGCCCTGGGCCGCCCCCTTGCAACCCCCAGTACCCCGTGGGTCGGGCCTTCCCTAGGCTCAGCAAGCTGGGGCCCTCCAGCTAGAGCTAGTCGCTCCCTGGCTCCCAGCTGCCTTGCCCTCGCCTTATCCCAGTCTAGGTACTTTGATAAAGACTCCCTACAGCCAGGCCCTGTCTCCCTCTGAATACAGAGGAGACTGACTCACTGACTCCTGCCTCCCAGGCTTTTATACAGCCTGGAATGTTTGGGGCGTGGCCACACAGCTGAGCCTGCTTTCCACTTAAGCCTGCTAGCAGGCTCCCAGCTACAACCCCTGTCCCTGGGCTGCTTCCAGCCCCTTCCTGGGCTACCGCAGCCCCTTTTCAGGGGGGAGCGGGTGGTCACCCCGCTACAAGACCTAACAGTTATTGAAAACATGTTATTTGCAAGCTGTGTTCAGCACCTAGATAATTAGTTGTTTGCAGCGACAAGCTGTTGCAATGTTTGCTAAGTGCTGAGCAAATATTCTATTTAACTTCAAGCCAGTGAATGATTCTGCACAGCATATAGCAAAAACCTTACTCATTCTTTTTCTGCCATAACTCACTTTGACTTCAGCGAAAGTCTGGCTGGAATAAAAACAAAGTAAAAACTGAGTAAAGGCTTCAGGATTTGGCCTATAAGAATTACATACATTATACAGATACAATAAACCTCCATATACTGTACTACTAAAAATGATACAGCAGCCACCATGAGACAGACCTTATCTAAAGGTTTGCCAATTTTTGGTTGCTGCAAACAAACAAAAAAAGGAGCAGAGCACGAGAGAACCATTTTTCTAGCTGTCCTGTTTTATCAAAGGAAACGCTTTGGTTTTCCATCAGGACAATGACTGAAAAAATGAACTGCATTTATTGAGAAGAAGCCACTTCACTGGCAGACTTACCAGGCTATTATGCTATTATGGGGCTGAGTTCTCCCCAAGGTATTAATTACTGGAAATTACCACCTAAAGAAACAGCTCCCTCCTTTTGTGACTGGTTTTATGCTGCAGAGCATGGCAATGAAAAAGCGGCGATATCTGCGCTAATCCATATCTCTGGAATAGCAAGATAATCAGACACATCATTCCACCTGTACTTTCACTTGTCTGCGTGAGGCCGAGGAAGAGATGAAGCGATTTAATTTAAGCTTCTAATGATTGTGGCATGGTTAACTTCAGCAAAATAACTGTGTAATTTTGGAACCATTTACAAGGCAGCAGTAAATTATAAGTCACAGTACTTGCTGGGTTATCGCCAGGTTTTGTAGGCAAAGTACGGATAAAAGAAGCAAGCATTACTTCTGTAGTGCTTGTCACCCTGCTCTTGCTCCTATTGAAGTCAGGAAAAGCAGAACTGAGTTATCCATTTTAATAATAAGTGATACAGTATCACAAGCAGACCTAATATCTGCACCCAGAGTTAAGGTTGCCTAAAACTTACCATTATAACAAGCCTCTGTTTTCATTTGCTTGTAATTTGATCAGACTAATTATTTGGGCTGAAGTTTTCCTTACTCATTCGCGGCCTCAGACTAATTGTTTATTTTGTTTTGGTTTTGTTTTAAGTGTCAGCAAAAATATCTGAGCCATTTCCAAGAGAAGGGTACAGAAAACTGGGTAGTGTTCAGTGTTCAATATTTTCCCTAACTGTGTCTTTGAAGAGCTTTACTGCTTCCTTGGCTTGAAGCAGGAATTTAATATTTGGCAGAGGCAATCATTCTGGGCCAGAGAGTGACTTTTTGCTGTCCCCAATATAGCAACTTTGAGGTATAAGCCTCTGAAAATCACCATATGAGCTCAGTAGAGCTTATTAGGAGAGACTGAATGTTTAGAGATATTAGCCATCTGCACTGAATATGCACCAGCCTCACAGCTCCCAAACATACCCTTCACACTGAATGTGCTTGTAAGCATACAGCAAGAGCACTGGAGGATAGGAGATGGTTGACAGCAGCAGCTGCTGGAGGATTCACTGGGAGCCAGGCAATGAGTGACTGCTGTGCTTGAGAAGTGCTGGAATACGAAGTACCAGAGGCACTGTTCCCTCTAAGCTGTGTGCATGCGCACATGCACACCGATCCTAAACCCCACGCACATGGTGAAACACCGTGCGCACAAAAATTTGCACAGAATAATTTCTTTGCACACACGGCCTGCCAAAAATTAGAGGGAATATTGAGAAGTACCATAAAAGATGCCATCTCTGATCTCCCCAAAAATGTGCTGGAATGGCACCCTTGAGCATCCCTCCTTGGTGGTTCACCCAGACTGAGCTGCTCTCTTGCATCTTGGTGCTCCAGTTGGAACATGCCCAGCAAGGATGAGGGGGTGTGGCTTCCTTTGCCCAGAGTGTGAAGTTAACCCCTTCGTGCCCAGTGTGGGGCAAGTACACCCCATCACAGGGTGATACAGGGAAACTGTAGCTGCAGCTGTACAACTCACCCAGCTTGTAAACCAGCTGAGCATGGAACTCAAACGCCATCTTCCCTAGCCTAACACTTCTCTGGGAGACTAAGAGAAGGTTGGCAACATAATCTAAAACCCGTGCCATCCTCTGGAGGAAATAGAGGGGGTTGAAAGGTTTCTCTCCACTCTGCCCCAGCAGTTTTGGAGAGAAAGAGGGGAGGGTAGCACAAATGGACTGGATTTAGGGATTGGGTATCCTGAGAGCAGAAGAAAAGCACAGACACAGAGGTTGTCTTAAGTGTGTGTGTGTGTGTGTGTGTGTGTGTGTGTGTGTGTGTGTGTGTGTGTGTGTGAGTTGGGGGGAACGTATTATGCAGGCTAGCATCCTGAGAGGGAGGGAATAAAGTTGGCAGAGGGCACAGGTTGGTACCCGAGAGGAAGGAAATCCAGATGTCCTAAGGTGTCATGAATATGCTTGTGCCACTACATGGATGTGTAAAACATTTTTTTCTGTGTTCTGCAGCACTACATCTAAGGATTCTCCTGGCCCTTGCTTTTCTGCTGCAATACAGCGGTGTTCTGAGGCAGTTCCGGGGGGCGGGGGGAGGGCACACAGATATGCTCTCTCTCTCTCCCTCTCCCTCTCTAATTGGTTCATTATATTTCCAGCCTTTCCTTCTGATTAGCTATTTTCTCAGTCACCTGTCACCATGGAAATTAATGGAGGCTACAGTGATCAGAGTGCTGATGAATCTGTCAGACCTCAGCACCCTGTCACACAGGTATTACAGATCTTCTTTCCTCTTACTCGCACAGCCTCCAACGTAACAAATGTTCTCTAGACACCATTTTGGAACAGATAGCAAAGGCTTCATTTTAACTAAACTATACTATCAAGAGACTGTTCACTATAATAGGGTTATTTGCCCACTACACATAGGGTAGGGTCTTACACTACAATACATAGAAAGGAAATTGATACAGTCAACATTTTCCAAAAGCCTAGAGAATTCACTAAAGAATTCCAACTATACAGTATATTATATATGAAAATTTGGCTTTACAACAGTTATTTCATAGATTTAGGTATGTAAGAATAGTAAATGAATACTTACTGTGCACTAAGAATACCATTATACATATGGATCATAATAAGCATATCTCCATGAGCTAATTTTAGGGCACAGGTTCAAAATAAGAATCTGACATACTTGTTTCAGATATCATTTATCCTCTCCAGATAGACCCTAGTTTCAGAAGCAGTACTCCAGGGCTTTTTGTTGCTTTTGGTTTCTGTCACAATATAAGGAAACTGTGTGCAGTGAGAATTGGAATTTTTTTCTCCAACAGTTTAATGTAGCTTTAACTAACAATGAGCCGCATCCTGGAAGCCCTGTGAGTGTGGAATTTCCCCAATAGGCTGAATGGTAGTTCCTTGCATAGAAGGATTTTCAGGATTGGGCTCTAAGTTCTAACATGTTGCATTACACACATCATTTTATTCACACCAAATTCATTCTGGCAGAAAGAAGATTAATAGATACGGCTAAATCACCTGAATTTTCACACACTTGTTAATCTTATATGTATTTTATTGTCAAAATCTCGAGAGTATAACTCAACATAATTGCCACAGCAAAGTTATATCCACATTCAGAACAGTGGTTTAAAGTTTAACTTGATTGTAAGTTAGGTATAATAGATGGAATGTAGTGAGTGTCACACATACTTTGTTAGATATGTTTAAAACCTAAATAGAACTAGGGACTCAATTGAGTAAAAATCTCTCTCTGGCTTCCATGCAGTAATGACTCCAAAGTATTTAGTTCCATGTTCTTGGCAATGGAGATCCCAGATGGATTCTTTCATTAAAAAGGGCCTTTAAGATAGTTTTGTCTAGCATATTTATAAACCCAAATACTTTCATTTTTCATCGAATCCAAATACTTTCATTAACCCTCAGCTACATCGGTAAGAGACAGAATAAAAATAAGGTCTGATGGACAAAACTAGGACAGCTTTGCAAAATGTCACATTAGCCAAGGCAAAAATGAAAGCCAGGATTTGGCCCCATTTTATTTCAAGTGCTGAAGTTCAGGGGAGATTAATTTAATGTTCTATACAAAGCCAGTTAAATCAAAGAAATATCATACTCCCTGCTAAACTGTAATTGTAAATTACAAGGTGTTTCATTTTGACATGGTATATGAGAATATATACGCAGAAGTTTGGGACAGATGATATTCCCATGCAACTGATTTAATATTCCACCACTTATTTTGTACATTAGGACTCATGAATTTCAAAATAAAGGTTTCTCCTTCTCCATGTCAGAAATTGGCAACATTGACTCATTGCTCTGGAGTGGAAGGAAGACACACCTGGTTTACTGTTTGGATAAAGGTTTTGGTCTCTATATAATGAGCAATATGAGGTGGTTATGGAACAACCTTACTGACCAGCTTTTGGTTATATAAAGGTGGTTCAATTCGAGCTACTTATTGATTTATAAAATGCATCTATCTCACACTCAAGATGCATATACAAACTGTTGTACGATAACCGTTGTTATGTGTGGGGCCACTAAAGTTCATGGGATGCTACGAAAGGTTCTATTATCAGCCTCTCAAGCAATAATTACAAGTTTGTTAGGCCTTAGCTATACAGAGAATTCACCATGACTACATCAATCAGTAGCCAGGCACTCTTCTAATGAAATCCAAGCCTCATTGAAGTTAATGGCAATACTCCCAGGATTTCACTCCTAGTGCAGAATGTATCTATCCATTGTACTTATACCTCATTACTCTCATAGCTCAGGACAATCTAATGCATTTATCCTCACAATATCCTGAACAATATCCCTGTAGAGTAGGAAGTATTTTTGTCTCCATTTTACATATGGGGAACTGAAGAATAGACAGACTAAGGGCTTGTCTCTACAGGAATAACTCGAGAGCAGCAAGCTGGGGTGTGAATCTGCTTCACACTAACTGCTATGGACTAAATATTCATATGCACCTTGCTGATATGCATTAAACAGTTCATTAATGAGTTTTGCTCTACTCCTGTTTGAAAGAGGACTGGATGAAAGAGCATTGACAAACTGTTATTGTGAATCAGCAAGGTGTACATGTACAGTTAGCCCATGGTAGACTGCTGCAGGGTAGATTCACACCCTAGCGTATTGTGAATTTAATGTTCATGTAGACAATGCGTTTCAATAGGAGTCAAGTTCCTAAATACTTTCAGGAGCTGGCTCAAAGGCAGTCTTGTGGAAAAGCAGAGAATTAAATAAGGTCGTCCAAGTCAGCATCATGAGCATTGGGCCATCCTTCTTCCTTCAGGTAGACAAGGCCTTAGCATGCAGACAGAACTTCCCTCAATGCACACAGGTCCATGTTACCATACATCAGCAAGGCAGCGTTTGGAAACTTGCACTGCCAGTTCTGTGCTTCAACTGATTTAAGGAATAGGACCCAAAGCTATAAACGTATCATCTTTCCTGAGCGCTATACTTCATTTTAAGTGAATTATGAATTCATTTTAAAATTTTTGTTTAAACAATAATCAAGCTATGCATGTGTTTTTGTGCCATAATGCAGCAAGTTCTGGTGACCTGACTGTGGTTTACATCTAATAAATGTTAACTCAAGTCACCCAAAGTTAAATATTAATACTTTGATCTGAAACGGAACAGTTTTCCTGTGACATTTTAGTGTTTTATATTTCCTTCTGTGTGTTTAAAGGCAGAAGTCTAAATACCAGTCATTTAGTGATGATAGCTTTCTATATATTATAGCTATTAATGTTTTAGCTCTTTTCACAGCAGATTTTGATTTGAAATGTGATTTGTTTTTCCCACATTCTGTTTTTTAAATTGGATTTATGAAATCGCAGGAGATGTAATGGATTAGCTGATGGGTGAAAACAATTTTAAATCAGAATTGGAATGAGCTCCTACAATGCCTTCTAAAAAACCAATTCCATATTATGTCGCTAAATAAAGTGGTCAGTTGTCTTTTTAGCTTTCATTCAGATTCAGCAGTTAGAGATAAATTAGCTGTATATCTATGATCATTAATTTCATCTAAGGAGCTGCCTTAAGATAAGTTAAAGTTCTGCTTTTAGTAAAGTCTGAGCAAGAAATATTTTTCTAGTCACTAGTGTTATTAGAGTAGTCTATACATAGTTGGAATACGAATCCAGAATTCAGCTGCCTACATTCTCTCTTCACCTATCCCAACCTCAGAGAAGAAAACTTGTAATAATAAAACTAAAAGTACTCCAAGCTTTGCATTAAAATCAATGAGTGTATGCACACACACAGTTTTCCATTTGTTTGTTTCATTATGTGCCCTGTTCGTGTTTGGAATCTTAGCCAGATCCCCCTTGGATTAGTCAATGACACATGCTAAGACAGAATACTGTAATTTATACCACTGGGTAAGAAGCAATAGCCACATTTGTCTTATTCTCCAAACTTTAATATACAAAATAGTATTCCTGGTGGTTAAATTAATAGTTCCAGTAATTAATCAAAATTATTTAGAGATAATAATGTTCTCTCCCCTCCAAATTTCACTGGAAGCTGCGTATGTGCAAATATATTTAAAACCCTCCTCTCTGCAGCTGTAGGAATTCAGGCCTACATCATATCTGAGATCCATCCAGAGCTCTCTACCCCATGCAGAAGAATGGGGGAAGTCAGCCTCCACTATAGGATACTGTTTCACTTTCCCAGGAACCTGACAATGGTTCCATGCAATTGGGATCTGCACAAGGGGAGGAGGTAAACTGGAGGGAGTGAAAACCACAGAATGTAGACAGGAAAGACAACATAGCATCAGTCTCATGTTTTTTATGGCCCTTCCACTGTTGTTTAATAATGTACGTCTTTGCAATACCTCTTCATTCTTTCTGACATGCTTATTGGGCCATTTTAGTAGGAGTGGTTGAACCAGCTGAAGCTGGAGGCTTTTACAAAGCTCTGACTGTTCTCAAATTACTGAAATTAAATTGGAATTCATTAATCATTTTCCCTAGAAATTTAAAATATATTTTTAAACTCTAACTAAATTAATCTTCTCTGCTCAGTATTTAGGAAAGATGCACACCCTTAAAGCTAGACTGGCACAAATGGATGTCCTATATGTATCATGAATCAAAGAATTGTAAGGCTGAAAGGAACCTCCAGAGGCCACCTAGTCCATCCCCTTGAGCTAAGGCAGGATCAAGTGTGCCCACACCTTTCCTGAGAGACATGTCTCTATCCTGGTCTTACAAGCCTCCAGTGATAGAGATTCCACAACCTCCCTTGGAAACCTATTCCATTACTTAACTATCGTTATATATCTACCCTTATCGCTAGAAAGTTTTCCCTAAAATTAACCTACATCTCCCTTGCTGCAAGTATGTTGATTACTTCTTGTCCTACTGTGAGTGGACATGGAGTACAATTTATCACCATCCTCATTATAACAGCCCTTAACATGGTTCAAGTTCTATCAGGCCCTCCCCGCTCAGTCCCCTTTTTTCAAGGCTTTTTTAGCCTTTCCTCTTAGGTCAGGTTTCCAAACCTTCTATAAAACATTATTACTGCTCTCCATTGGATTCTCTCCTATTTGTCCACATCTTTCATAAACTGTAGCCGCCAAAACCGAACACAATAATCCAGCTGAGGCCTCACCAGTGCCAAGTAGAGTGAACAATTAACTCCCATGTCTTATATATAACTCTTATTAATGTACCCCAGAATGATAGTATTAGCCTTTTTTGCAGCTATATCACACTGTTGTCTCATATTCAGTTTGTGATCCACTACAATCTCTAAATCTTTCCTGAAGTACTACTGTCTAGCAAGTTATTCCCCATTTTGTATTTGGACATCTCATTTTTCTTTCCCAAGTAGAATACTGTACTTTGCACTTATTTTTATTGAATTTCATTCTTCAATTTGTCAAAGTACTTTTCAATTCTAATCCTGTCCTCCACAGGGTCAACCCTCTCAGCGTGGTGTCATCCAAAAATTTTATAAGCACACTCTCCACTCTGTTTAATGAAAATAGTGAATAGTTCTGATCCCAGGACAGATGCCTGCAGGACCCCACCATATACATCCTCCAAGTCTGACAGCAAATAATTGATAACTACTTTTTGACTAAGGTTTTTCAACCAGCTGTACCTACATCCACCTTATAATAATTTAATTTAGACCACATTTCTCTAGTTTGTTTATGATAATTTTATGTGGGACTATCAGTGAGAGTATATATACACTCTGTGTTGTTTACATTTGAATATATTGCTATTCATTAGTGCACACAGGCTCCAGTCAGATCAGGGGCTCACTGTTCTAGGTACAGTACTGTATACACATATCATGAAGACAGTTCCTGCCCCAAAGAGTTAAATCTCCTTTTCTGACCCTTTTTTCATATTCTCCATTTGTTTTCTCTAGCCTTGCTTACCTCTCCATTTTTTTTAATCAAGCCATTTCTGTACATCCCTTCTCTTCTTCCTCCTCATCCCGGTCTCTAAGCAGAGCATAAACCAAATAACCTCTGAGTTCCAACTGAACTTTTCAGGTTTTTAGAGTGTAATCTTGGTCCTATAGTCAGTGACTTAACTCCCACTGACTTCAGGGAACAAAGAAATCACATGTAATATTTAGGCCATCTTGCAACTACACTAAACAAATTCTCTTCTCCCTTTTTATATGGTCTGTAAAGAACTAAAAACTAAGACATTGTAAAACTGATGTACCTTTTCATTCTGCAGATATTCTACTTTGATGATTTGTTCAGTATTTTTCTTTCCTCTGCCTTGAAGTATATTTCCACATATTAGTCAGTGCTGGCAATACCAATCTAAATCTTTTTTATATTACGTTCATTGTTCTTCTCTGTTTACACTACTCTTTGGTATTTTACTTTTCCTCCCAATTTTGGTATCATTTGCAAACTTCAAAACCATCAGCCAAAGTCATAAATGCAAATAATAAAAACTTGACAACTACATATGTATGTTACTTATTTACAAAAGTAGACATAAAAGAATGACTCTTTCCTATGTCCTTATCACGTTATTAATTCCACACTATTGCTCTTTTACAGGGAAGGTGGGTTTTTTCCCCCTTGATGTTTCCCCATTGAATATATACAGTAGCTAAAATGCTTTTAATATATACTCCCTGTGATTCTGGCAGAGCAGGTGCCAGCTCATGCCAAGGCCCCGGACCTCACTGACAAATGCATAGCTGGAAACCAGTCTGGCTTACCTGTGTATTATGACCTTCTGAATATCGTATTATGACCTCTGTATCCCATGGTGTGAGTGTTTGCTTTAAACGTCTGTAATTAGAGAACTTGCCAAACAGGCAAAGAAACATTAATTAAGGTGAAGTGCTCACCCTGCACACAATATGGCCTACTGAAGGCGAAGAAGGCATTGTGTAGCATCAAAAGATACAGACCTTATCGACTACATTCCTCACTTCCTCCAGGAAGGGGGGACCATCACATGATCTCATTCCATCAGCTTGGATTCTGGGATGAAGGGGATAAAACCCTTTGACAAGGAGAAACTGGGATCTTTATGCTGTCTGGACTTTGAGGGACAAAGATTCCTAAATGTAAGTAAGAGAGCCCTAAAGGACATATAGAGCTGCTTATTATAGAAGCTTATATTACAGTCTTAGATTTTAAAAAGGTAACATTTGTGTATGTATGTTTCCTATTTTGACTCTGTAAACTCTTTTTTAATTAATAAATCTTTAGTAAGTTTGTTACAGGCATTGTCTTTGGTTTGAGATCTGAGTACAATTGACCTTTGGGAATGGGAGTAACCTGAATATTATTGTGATTTTTGATGTAAGGGAGCATCTGTCCCATAGTCCAGCTTCGCTTAGTGGCAAAACTAAGTGGAATGCCCATGGGGACTGTCTGTGACTCCATAGTAAGACTGTTATAGTGCTTTAGGAGTTCACACATTACTGGCTGGTGAAATCTAATTATAGATACAACCAGTTGGGGTGTCAGTTCTGCTTTTTGACAGTTTGCCCTGAGATTAACACCCTCAGTCATGAGCTACTCCAGACAGCATGACATTTCTTATTTCTTATTTTAGTTTTATGAGATTTTTTTCCCCCACACATCTCCTGAAATCCATCTATTTTTCAGCTCTCCCACTACCCATGTTCCTGTATACTTGCTTCTTGACACATAATGGCTTTTATTATGTAGACATGTTGGGAATGGTCATTTTCCTCTTGAAGCACTTAACTCCTGTAATGATTCATGTAAATTTCCTGCACCAACTGAAGAGACAATCAGAACCCCTTTGATTTTACTAGCATGCATGGTCCTAGTAAGAATTATTTTTCAACTTCCCTTCCCCACCCCCCAAAGTAGGTGTTAAGTTCTTCCCTCAGATATGAAAACATAACTTCTATGGAAATCAGAGAGTTATCTGTACATATCCCAAGGAATATCCATAGTATTGACCTGTGGAAATAGTACAGTACAGAAATGTATTGCCATTTTCTAACCATGGTGCTGCTGTGAAGTACTCTTTAATCCTGTAGCAGGGTGGTCACCTGCTCCAGCCCTGAAGGAGTTAAAAGCAGCCCTGAGAGGGCTGTGAGAAAATCAGCAAAAAGGCTGATTGGAATAGCAGCAACTGCTGTGGCTGGGTGAATTAGGGCCCAGCTGGCCCTTATAAGAGGGGTGTGGCCAGGCTCTTACACAGTCTCTCCAGGCTGGGAGGGAGCAGGGCCTGGCAGTCTGCAGGACAGGGTCCCTGAGGTGAATAGTGCTGGGAGATTAGGCAAAAGAGCTGGGGAGCTCCAGCCTAGCAACTCCCCAGGCTGTATGCCTGAAGTGATGCCTAAGAAAGATACTGGGCTGCAGGGAAGGGCAGCAGGTCCAAAAACCCCTTGCGTGTGATGACTGGCTGCTACACTGCAGTGTGCTCCAGGATGCGGGGGCTAGATGATGACTGGCAGTAGCCCTAGACTGAGGCAAGGTGGGGATTAGAGGGTTGGGGGTTCCCCAGGGAGGGGAGACCCAGAGGAGAGTGTGGGAGTATTTCCAGGGGGCAGAACCCCAGGAAAAGAGCACTGGGGTCCAGGAGGGACACGGAGGCCAGTGGACAGTGAGACACCGGCCTGCGTGAGGACACTCCAAGCTGGAAGAGCTAATTCCCAGCAGGAGGCGCCGCAGCGGTGAGTCATCACACTGCTACAAATCCCCAAAGAAACAGTTTTGATGCAAATAAATTGAATACCCATTTAAATGTCTTGCAGCGATTACGGGTAAAAGGGAAATAAACACCTTTTCTGGGCGCTGTTTCTATACATTGAAATGCTTTAGCTTTTTACTGCAAAATTCCCTAGTCCCCACTTTAAAAATTTTTGTCTGTTACTTTTCTTCACAGCATAATGTACCTCTTGTTAATTCAGACAGTGCCAGGAACCAGAAGGATGTGACCTAACTCAGTTACTTGAGACATGTCTTTCATTTTTCTCCAAGATCCTGGAACAGCCTCTGTATTTCTTCATAAATACATTCACTTTTCCCAGCTTTCCAGAAGCTTTCCACTACCATAGAAAAGCAAAGGAGCTAAAAGCAAGGTCTGGGATCTGCTTGGGAAATTATACATGAAGACACTAATTTGAGTTTTCATAAATGTATATACTATCATGCTATTCAAGGGATAAACGTGTTATTGAACAGAAATGGTAAAGCTCATAGAGGTACTTAGCTAGCTTGTATGGATACGTGCTCTGCAGCATGCTATGTTCCTTTCCCAAATTAATTTTGCACTCTATTCATTCTCAAAAAAGTCAATCACTGTTACACATATGTATGGCTTTGCAATTAGTGAAAGATAACAGAGCGCAGGCTGGAATAAAAGGTTAATGTTATTCTGCATCCTTTCCAAGGAAGTGACAAGGGTCAGTGAATTTTTTGACATATCTTCCTCCAGCTTTTGAGAAGCACTGCTCTGTGGTACAAAAATCACTCGGCATATTAGAGACAGAGGAGGAGAATCTCCAGGGTCATGCCTCATCTCCAGGGTCATGCCTCCAAAGATCACAAGTGCAGCTGCTGGAACCAATCTAATTTAACTGCTAAATTAAACATGTTTACTGCCTCAGGGACCTCCATGAAAGAGAGGTAAAACTCTCCTGTTTCTTAAAACCGTGAAAGTATAATAAAGCATGTTAGAAAAAGCAGCCTAGAAATGCTTTTCCAAAATCATGGTCTGTACATTGGTCCCTACATAGTAAACAAATGATGTTTTATGAATTGCAACCTGATTTCCTCTTTACTCCTGTATGAGACCAATACAGATTTTGATTCAAAACAGAGGAGGCAGATGAAGAGACTGACAATTCCCAGAGATACCATGCGTCAAACTGTATTAACATTTTTCCATGGAGCAAAGAGTGTTCAGAAATAAGCTCTAAATGTTGTGGGGTTAAGTCACAACAGTAATTGACATAGGCTCCCATTCTGTGTGGTCACTGCACATTTACAGTCTGATACACCTGTCCTGGTTTTATATTATTTACTTGCTTTCTACACATTCACTGATGTAAATCCCCATAAAATCCATTATGGAAATTGGTAATAATCTGTAATAGTGAAGAAAAATTATTGCATCCCAATCACCACTTACTTCTGCAGTATTTGAGCATAATGTAAGATATTATGTAAGCATAATGTAAGATAAAGAAAATGAGTATGATGATGCCCACTTATTTCCTGGAGAAAGGTAGCCAGGACTGATCAGATCCTCACTTACATTTTGGCAACCTTCAGGCTTTCAAATGGACAGATGAGGATTACCTCAGAGACTAAACAACCTCTATGCCCTAGAAATGATCCACATCTTCTTTTGAAACGAGGTTAAGCTAGAAACCTCCCATTCAAATTTTAGATAATTGGCCTTGTGCTCAGAAGAAAATCTAATGCGTCTGCTGGCAAAGCACCAGAACCAGTGCCATAGGGATTGCATCACTGCCTTTGGCTTTCTATCGGGCATCAGCACAGAGCACAAGAGAAAGGAATGAGTGTGGTTTGCTTTAGTTCTGAATTTGGAGACCTTTATTTGTGTGAATAATATCCCCAAATGCTGGTTTTAAATAATGAATACAACTGCTGTTTCATTAGCAAACACTGAAGGCAAAATCAGGTTTAGTTGAACAAGATGAACTTCAGTAAACCCTGTATTCTGCTGTCCATGTGGCTGAGTTGCTTCCAGCCTAACTCCCCATGTTGCCTGGTGTCCTATTAATAACAGATCCTTCAGGGAAGTGGTTCTGAACCTTTCCAGACTACTGTACCCCTTTCAGGAGTCTGATTAGTCTTCCATACCACCAACTTCCACCTCACTTAAAAAGTACTTGCTTACAAAATCAGTCATAAAAATACAAAAGTGTCACAGCACACTATTACTGAAAAATTGCTTACTTTCATTTTGTATGATATAATTATAAAAATAAATCAATTGGAATAGAAATATTGTACTTGTGTTTCAGTGTATAGTATTAAGAGCAGTATAAACAAGTCATTGTATGACATTTTAATTTGTACTGATGTCGCTAGTCCTTTTTCTGGAGTCTGTTGTAAAACTAGGCAAATATCTAGATGGATTGATGTACCCCTGGAAAACCTCTGCATACCCCGGGTGGAGAACCACTGCTTCAGGAACAATCAGAGCCTTTGGATTCCAATCCAACTGACCAAGACACAACTTCCATATTTTTCCAAGCTATTTACTATAATGAAAAAAAACTGATGCCTAGATCCCACTCCCTTGTCCTTTTGACAAGACATGGTTAGGACATAGAGTTGGAGTCTTGTCTTTGCCACGGATTCAGCTGGTTACATGATCTTTGAGATAAGTTGGTCTCATCAACAGGTGAACACACTGGGAGTGATCTTGCTCTCTCTGTCACCTGTCCCCAATTCTAACCACCCCTCTCTCTCAAGTCTCCTTTCTGCCTATGGGGTTGGCCGCTGGATGGTTTTTTGTCTATGTTCGGTGATGATCTTTATAGACTCTCTCTGGGTGTTGTGTCTGCTGGCTTGTAAGTAAGTGACTCCTGCTCCCTTGGATTACTTGTCCCCATTCTGCAGTCATCATCTTATATGACCTGGGTGCCACTGCACCCCTCACAACTAATCCCTTCTTCTGGTGTCTCTAATGGCTGGATCCTCAGGGGCTGCTAGGCCCTTGGCTTATATGTTTGTCATACTCTTGTGCCTAGTTTCACTGATAGTTTCATCGATAGTAGCTGGCTTTTGGTCGTTGGTCCTATGAGTTCCTGAGCTGCACTGTTTTTCAAAAAGTGCTAGAAAGGGGTTTGACCCAAAAGAAACAGCCTTATGTAACTGTCTCTTAGCTGTTCTCACAGCTGATTCCACCCTATGATTACCCAGTGGGTATGCTGGGGAGCAGGTGTGGTGATCAAACTCCCATTTGCTTGCAAATTTCTTCTGAGGCAAATTGGGGCCCACTGTCAGTCAATGCAGTGTCTGGAATGCCATTTTACAAAGGGGACCTTCAGTTTGCCAAACACTGACTTGCTTTTTTTATCAGGCAGAGCATCAACCTTCCCAGAATTTGGGTAACTAGTCCACTTAATCACTTACTGCTTTTTCTTGAAGGTACATAAATGCATCCCCACCTTTTCCCATGGTCAGATGGGCAATTCATATGGTAAAAGAATGTCTTTCTGCTGGTGGTTATCACACAATTAGCAAGGGTTACATTCTTCTATGAAAGAGGAGTTGTATATTCATTCCCAGCCAGTATGCACTCTGTTAAGAATCAGTGCCAACATGTGAGGTACAGTAAAACCTCCATTTAACGGACTAATTCGGGCGAGGGGGTGTCCGTTAAATCAAAAAGTCCGTTATTTAATAATAATTTTAAAAAATGAGCTGTCGGAGCAGCAGCCCGCCCGCCACAGGGTCGGGGCGACAGCTCCACAGCCCGCCTGCTGCTGGGACCCGGGCGGCAGTCGGGAACCGTCAGCCAGCCCGCCCGGGTCCCGGCTGCCGGGACCCGGGCGGCAGCCGTCAGCCAGCCCGCCCGCTGCCTGGACCCGGGCGGCAGCCGGGAGCCGGCAGCCAGCCCGCCCGCTGCCTGGACCCGGGCGGCAGCTGGGAGCCGGCAGCCAGCCCGCCAGAAATGGATCAGGAATGCATCAGACTTGCTCAGAAATTTTGTCCGTTGCATCCGAAGTCCGTTAAATCGAGGTCCGTTAAATCGAGGGTTTACTGTATGTACTTTTTGCATGACATCCTTGCGTAATGAGCTGGGGACAACAGCTCTCTCTGTACTTGAAAGATGATTCCATCCTGCACATTCAGTTCATCCTTTACATTGAAATATGGTTCTGCTCCTACCAGTATTTGTTGTGTTTTCTGGCCACCCTGCTAGTATCGCTGTCTTGACTAAACGTTATTAGACGTCCTTTTCAGGAGCCTCTTGGATTTCCATCAGCTTGGCTGTTGACACTGGGAGACAGTGTATCATACAGATGGAGTCAATGTCCTTTGCTCCTGGGTGATGCTGAATATTTATGCTCAGCGTGTCAGCTAATACAAATAAATCATCCTAGACCAGATCTGATCTTCCCTGGTAGTGCTGGAGGCACATCAACATGTGCCACAATCTCGTTGGAACACTAAGGTCTGGGCTTAGTGGGGGGACCGGGGGGCTTCGAACTAAGTTACACAACTTCAGCTATGCCATTCGCGTAGCTGAAGTCGAAGTTTCTTAGTTTGACTTACCTGGCCGTCCCCAAGGTGGCAAGTTGACCTCGACCGCTCCCTCACCGACTCTTACTCCTCCTGCCGAGGTGGAACACAGCCATCAATTCGGGGATCGATTTATTGCATCTAGATGAGATGCGATAAATTGATCCCTGATACACTGAGTACTACCCACCGATCTGCCTGGTAGTGTAGCCATATCCTAAGAAGGGGATTGGCCATGCCTGTCTCCAGGGATTTGGTTTCTCATTACAAGGTGTCCACAGGCGTCCTCATGGAATCACCCCACCACAAACATCACAGATAGAAGCTCTTGTTCTATTTGAGGGGGAAGCCCAGTTCAGGTGTCGACAGAGTTCTGCTGACATAAGCAGCTGACTCCTCCTGCAAAAGAGCTACACCCAAACCTTTCTTCAGTGTGTCACACTGGAGTACTAGCTGCTCTCCTGGCTCTTCTCTGTTTCAGCATGTCAAATGCTTGGTGTGGGAACTTACCCAGAATTACTCAACATCCTGCCTTGTGAACTGATGTTTGTGATCTTCACTATTGTACCCAGGTGTGGACAGCGATTGGACAGAAAATTCATCATTCCTATAAAATGCTTTACCCTTTTCACACCCACTGGAGCTGGCGTGTTTCTGGCTGACTTGATCTTGTTAGGATCTGCTTTCAGTTTCTCTGCTGCTAATGGATGTTCAATGTATGTCACCTCATGCTGCTTGAGTCATATTTTGTCTGGGTTCAATTTTATGTTCTTGTGCCTGTGTCACTGTAGAAAAACTTGTAATTTTCCATCTTGGACCAATTCCTCCTCCCCCAGCCAACAGAAGTCACATAGTGCATGAGTTGTTGGGAACAGAGGCAGAGCCCTTCTGGCCATAGCAAAGTAGGGCTTCCTGTTGGCCAGAGAATGTATCCAGCTGGGCAGAGAGAAAGCTGATGGGGACATAGGGGCCAGTATAAACCTAGAAGCCACAGCTGAAATAAGCACATTGCCAGGCTGAAGTGCACTTAAAGTGATACCTACAGAAAAAAGACACACACCCCCTGCTCCCTCCCCCTACAGTAAAAGCAAAAGGTAAGGAAATGAAGAAAAATGAACAAAACATTTAGGAAATAAGCACATAGGGTTGTTTCTAAAGTGACCGTCTCCGCATTTGGGAAGTGTGACAATGAAAATAAGAGAATCACAATTTAAAGCACAGATTGGATTTTTGACAAAGTGAAGTTAATTGGAGGGTAGATGCATAAGAGAAACAAAAGTGAAGAAGACTATAGAAGATGTTCAGATAAAAATTACTACAAGTGCAGCATTCAGTAAGAGATAGCATCCAAGAAAAGAGGAAGAGAGTAGTTTATAGACAGAAGAGGTAAAAATGGTGAAGAAACTCTCATTTTAGCCTCAGTATTTACAATCAAGCACAAGTAACAGATGTTGTGGTAATGCCTGGTTATTCTTAATAAACAGGCCACAGTCACTGGAAGGAATCTCTTGGGTTCACAGACAATATATGAAAACAGTAACCACTTTATTAGATGGAAGCTAGAGGGCAATAGGTCTGCTCTGCAGCTCGGCCGGAATAGCACTCCTAATGCCTGCATCTGGTGCTCCTAACCGCGGGTGGGTGTCCAGCTGCTGTTCACACACACAGAATTTTAAAGTGCCAATATACATTCTGCAACAGACTTCAGAGACAAGAGGATTTACTAGAAGAGAAACACGAAGAAAATCTGGATGATGATCATATACAACAAGCTGTCAAGAAGTTAAAATGCCTGAAAGCTGATCATTACCGTAGACTATTTCTCCATTGTGAAGTCAGTAACTACCTCAGTTTACCTTTTACCAACCCATCTAACTGAAAGTCAAAAAAAACTTTACCCCACTACCAACAAGGACCAGATACAATGCTGAAACCTTCCCAGCTCTAATGTATCTGATTCTATTATTGACTAAACCTACGACATTTAATCAGGAGGCTTAGGAGAAGCCATTTTGACTCACTTTTTCAGAAGGCGTGGCTTTTTATTTTGTGTGCATTCTCACTAGCATTAGCAAGAAGAATGGCACCCTAGCATAAACAGTGTCAATACTTTCGTTATAAATCCTGTCAGCAGTTCATAGCTAGGTTTTGGAGTTTTTTTTAAAAAGTGTATCTAGCCAATATATAATACACACGTCTTCAGCTGGGTAGAATCTGTTTTGCAATGTTTTAGAACAGCTGACAGTTCTTTTTTGCTATTCAAAATGCCCTGTGCTGTGATTTATTGAAGGGGTTGGAGTAGGGGAGGAAGAGAGCGTGTTCTGTCCATGGCTATAAATAAAAGTGTACATTTTCAAAACCAAAACTAAGTTTGGCTACAAGTCTGTTAATTTCAGTGGAATTGTGTCCATGAGCACCAAGGCTGAATTCAGTCCTCTGTATTTAATTCTATTATAGGCAGTGAAATTTTCTATGCTGGGTGTCTGTCTCCTGCTGACTTTTTTGGAAGTTTTTAGCCAAAAGAGTTCAGCCATTTCCAAAAGTAAGGCTAGGAAAAAATACATTGTTTGCCCCAGTTAAAAATGTGAGAACTTTTCTTTGCAATGCTCTGGCATGCTTACGAGCAGAGACTTGAAACTTGTCAGGTTAAAACCTTTGAAAAAGTGCAGATGGTACATGCTCAGAGACTTTTTGCTAAAATCTCTGAAGATTCCATCCCACTGAACCTCTCCAGACTCACATTGCTCCTACATGTCAGCAAACTGTGCATGCTGTATCCCCACAGAGCAACTAAGCATGCTTTGTCTGCTCACAGCTCCTGTGCGCGACTGGACTGCACATGTGCCAGCCACATTCAACAGACAGGCCGGGAATTAAATAGGCATACACTGCATCAGGGATCAGCAACCTTTCAGAAGTGGTGTGCCCAGTCTTCATTTATTCACTCTAATTTAAGGTTTCGTGTGCCAGTAATACATTTTAATATTTTTAGAAGGTCTCTTTCTATAAGTCTATAATAGATAACTAAACTACTGTTGCATGTAAATTGAATAAGATTTTTAAAATGTTTAAGAAGCTTCACTTAAAATTAAATTAAAATGCAGAGTCCCCCAGACCAGTGGCCAAGACCCAGGTAGTGTGACTGCCATTGAAAACCAGCTCGTGTGCCGCCTTTGGCACCCATGCCATAGGTTGCCTACCCCTGCACTATATTCTCACTCCAGAGTTGGTTTCTCTAAGTCAGTTTAAAAGGACATGAAGAAACTGATACCGCAGCAAATGAACCTGTGGCTAGACTGAGAATGCCTGTCAATGCAGAATCTTTCACTATTCCCACTGGAAGAAACATGTGGTAATGTTACATTGCTCTGTTAAATAAGGAGCTTGGGTGTCCTAATTGGAAGCTATCTGACCTTTGACTTCTGAATCCACAGGAAAATATTACAAGCTAAGTATGCACATACCATACATACATATTTATACTCACTAAATATTGCATCTCAGGCACAACTGCCTTTATGCACTGCTATTGCAGCAAAGTGATTCCGCACTCTGCTACCACAGGCTGTCTCTCAGAAGTCATCATAGAACCCATTATATCTGCATCATCTGTCACAGAAGTCAAGTTTGTTTTACATTCAGGCAATGTGTCTCAAGACTTCAGGACATTCTGGAAAGCAAAAGCCACCATCACATTATTAAATGTAAAATTAAAATAAGAAGTGCAGAAGCTTTGTGCTTCAGGAAGGCAAATATTAATAGGAAGCTAGATTTACTGAATGCAATCAAATAGAATGATATGCAGGTGCTTCAAGGGGAAATGAAGGGTTTTTCAAATGGAAAATATGGTATGTACAAAGGTTTGTTGGCATCTTCCTTCTCATTCTTGATCAAACTAATTCCCCTTCCATATGTGAGCACATAACCTTGTGGCAACCGCAGCAACTGCTTACTTGGAAAAGTAATACTAGGAAGGAATGTCATGCATTTTTAACTTGCTTGTTTTAAAATGCATTTCAGCAACTGGAAATAAGGAGGAAAGTCAGCACCATTACCCCCATTCAGGAAGGCACTTGAACATCTGCTTTCAGTACATGCTTAATTACCATGAAAGTCAATTTGAGATAAAGCTTATGCTGGAAGCACATGATAAGTGTTCTTCTGAATAGATATGTTTTGCTGAATAGTCTGTCCAAGTAACCAGTCACATCTCTATAGACAAAAGTAGGAGCTCCACACACACCACTAGTGATGGTTCTAAAACCACAGTTTTAAGAACCAAGGATGAATGCCATTTAGTAATTAGGAACTATCCTGAAAGAGGAACCCATGGGCAAAACATCTTAGGTTTGGGGCTGAATATTGTAACACAGAAAAGAATAAGAAAAACAGTGGCAAACATGAGTAAGCGGCGGGGAGGGGGGAACCGGGACGCTCCCGGCAGCCCGCCCGCGGCGGGGAGGGGGGAACCGGGACGCTCCCGGCAGCCCGCCCGCGGCGGGGAGGGGGGAACCTCGGCAGCCCGCCCGCGCGGCGGGGACGGGACAGCGAGGCGCTTTTTTTTTTTTTTTTTTTTTTTTGCCCTATAAGACATTCGCCCTATAAGACGCACCAACTTTTCCCCCCCCCGTTTTGGGGAAGAAAAAGTGCGTCTTATAGGGCAAAAAATACGGTATTTATTTTTGTGCATCTCACAGCATTTCAACTATGAATATTTTAATTACTGGGAAGTGTAATACAGCCTTCACACAATGTGTGCCCAATTTTTGAATTAGTAAAATGCGGTACTAATCTTTTGATCCCCCCAACCATATCAAGGGGGGAAAGGATTACCAAATAGAAAGGTATAGAATTCAAAGGAAGGAGGAGGAGGAGAAACAGTTCCAGTTAGGAAATAAAAAATGTTCTTGAAATGCACAAAGAGCAGACAGAAAGCCATGGTGACAGAATGGCCCTTAAAGAACAAGAGTAATAAATTACTGAGAGGTGAAACGGATATCACTCAGAATCCATTTTCAGATGTTTATATAGCATCCTACCATTAAAATAAACAAACAAACAAACAAACAAACAAACATCTATACTGCACTGAAATTTGGCAAACTACAATTCAGCCAAAGACTTTCACTAGATCATCTGCCCGGAGGAATTCACTGGGGAAAGATGAGCATATTTTTAAGTTAATTTAGGATTTTAGAGGAGCCAATTCTAGAATTCTATATGTTGCATTATAATTATTATACATATTTGACAGTTCATTATCAGGATTCCCACTGGAGCAGGTATAATAGACTGGAAGCAAAATCTAATTATTTAGTCAGTGACCTCTGTTTGTTGTAAACACTTATGGATTCCAGCTACAGCAATATACCACAATTCCCTTTCAAAGTGACTTTTGAATGCTTATTTGACTCCCATCTTTAAAGTATATGTAGTAAAGATTTCAAGTTTGCCTTCCAGACAGTGTTGGATCAGTTCAATATTTTCCACAAATCAAAGGTAAATTCTATTACCTTGCTGAATGACACCTTATTGTCGAGACTGCTGCCCCAATTTCACTGGGACATTTATGGAATAAAATACTCTCCAGTGAGAGTATAGGGATCAGAATCTGGACCCACATTATTAAAGAGCTACTTCACCACTATCAAAATAGAACAATATTTCTAACCGTTACTTAATTTTCTACTTCAGGCTTTGGTTTGCTATTTTTAAGGATTATTTCCAAAAGCTGTAGTATAATCTTAGAAAGCCCTGTTTGTGAAGGTTTAAGTAAGCTAGCTGTTTGAGAAAAAATATTAAACACATTCAGTGTCCCATAATGTAATAGATTATATGGCAGTTTAATGTAGCATGGTATAATTGCTTGTGACAAAGTGCTCCCATGTGTCAGCATGCACTGCAGCTTTCCAGGACAATTGATTTGAGAGAGAGAGAAAACTGATTTTATGTAACAGCGGGATATGATGGTATTTTCTACCCTATTCTAACCTCTCCCTAAACTCACTTCGCTATTTTAAGTAGTCATTTTATCATAAAGGAATGTCAAGAGTTTCCTTTATTATGTCAGTGTTTTATATTGTCATAAAGCAGGTACAGCTGACCCTCATGACAGGAATAGGGCATCACTTTATGCTAAAGGAAATACGTTGATTTTTCCTCTTGCTTGCCTTGAGGTTGCACAGAAAATCCATTAGATTTCAATTCAGCTACATGGCAATTCTTTTTCCCAGAGCACTCTGGGCTGTTGTCATATTGCTGTGAACCGTACTTACTTCATTTTGACAATTTTCTGATGTTTATTATTAAAAACTAAGCAATTATACACCAAAAATGTAGTGGTGCTGGTATGGTTTGAACAAAGACCTAAAACCTCTTTGGCCTGCACATTCTGAGCCTACTCATGATCCCGATCTTTAAAATTGTATTGAGTTGAACAGAATTCAGAGACAGCCTACTGCTCCGCACCCTGCTCCCTCTCCCAAATCCAGATATACGTATGCAGTCACTGAAGGCTTGCTTTGCTATTAGCCATATATAGCATGTGATTACCACTTACGTTGTCAGGGGACTCAATGAATCTGACATCTGCAGGGAAGAGGAGAAGTGCTCCCTAAGGCTCATTGGCTGAAAGCCAGGTGAAGTTTAGCTAAAGAAATGCCTTAAACATCAAAATCCCTCCAGGGGTATAGAGAGAGATACAGCGGTGACGTGTGTTGGGGGAGGACATGCGGGATCAGGTGCTTCCCCAACCCCCCGATTTATTGCTTGGCTTTTACTGAGCATACTCACACAGACTGAGCATTCTCAGTAATACTGCTGAAGCCAGCTGCCCTCTCTCTGCCCCCACTCTCCCATCAGCAGGCATGGATCACCCATCAATACTAAAATTCTGCAGTAGCCTTAAATAGCCCCTGGTGAAGGGCACTCATGTTGTCTGTTTCTGGACCAAATTCTACCACTTGTTGTGAGTGAAGACATCCGAATCTGACCCAGAGAAAGGTAGATGGAATGACTGACTTCCCCAGAAGTTGGTTCCCATCTACTTGGGTGTTTGAGTATACTGTATTGGTCTCTAAAAACTGTCCCTCTGGGATTATAAACTGTCAAAAAGTAAGTGGGGAGGCTGCTTAGTATTAAGTACTTTAATAGAGGCTAGTTTATTTCAGGAAGCAAGAGATGCTAATTATTATTATGTGCAATAAGGAGAGAGGTGGGTGGCTCCTGCCCTGAAGGCTGAGGTCCCCTGAATAGCGTTACTGACATGCCCTTGTTCCTTCATGGAAAGAGGATTTTTAAGTGGAGAGAATTTAAGCTTGTTTCTCACGTCTTTCTTGTGTGCAGTCGGATCAGTCCAGGCTGCTTAACTCTTAATGTCCTTCACACAATTGCTAGTTTCCACATTTTCCACTGATAAGAGAAAATGTCTCTGGGCTAGATTCTGTGGGACAAATTCTCTTCTCACTTAGGTCATGTTTACACTAGAGAGCTTACAGCAGCACAGCTGCACCAATGGAGCTGCATTTCTGTAAGATCTCCTGTGTAGTTGCTCTATGCTGGTGGGAGAGCATTTCATTTCTCTTGAGCCAGGTAAAAAAGCACCCCTATGAGGTAACAGACAACAATAATTACCTACTTTCCTATGGAAAGTGGTCACTGTGTCCTGGAAGTCACTTTAAATTTTACAGGAGTTTAGAAACTGTAAATTAAGATCGTTAAGGAATAACTTGCTGTGTGACCGGAAAAACTAAAAGCTCCAGAGTCAAACTTCCTAAGAAATCCAAACTAAATTCCATCCTATGGAGTGGGATGTGTTTGTCTGTCTGTCTGCTTTATGAATCAAAGGCATGATCTTTCTATGTGTGAATAATCAGACTTGTTCATAATTCGGTTGTAAGCCCTAAAGGATGTGAAATGCTTACATAGAAATCAAAGAATGTAAGGACTGTGCCCACTAAATTAAAAGAAATGACAAGGCTTCTGTTTCTCCTTTCTAAAAGATTGTTGCACTATAGAAGTGGTATGAATGGTGTAGCACCAGAAGGAAAAGGGAATACTGAAAAATAAGTACCTACCGGTAACCAGGATATAACTTCGAAATATGATAAGAAATTGCATTAAAAGGGGAAATTCCAGTCAATAGTCTGGGCTAATATTGAAATACAATTCTGTAAATGAATCAAACAAAGTGCCTCCAATAAGAAAAGGACCAAAGACATTTGTTACACACCAATACCGCTTAATGGATATTAACAGCAGCAGCAGAACAATGAGCACATTGAAATTGGAGTACTCCGTTGACAAGAGTCCAAGCCAACCCCAAAACAGGGTTTATAAACAGAGATCACCATGTGGGACTCAAGAGTTGAGTGAACCCACAGAGAAGCTGCAGAATACAGAAGTGCTTGGGCTGGCCAATGGAAAGATTTTCCCATATTCAAGGGCTAAGAAGAAATGGCAACATTTTTATTTAATAGAATATTTCCTTTCTTGAATATAAGAAACTGAAAGTGATCTTGTTGAATCTACATGCTTTGTAGTGAGACCTCAAGTAACCATATTTTGGATTCTAGCTAGGGCTATATGTATGTTTCTCCTTTATAAGCCCACACAACCTGACACAAATAATAACTTTAGGCAATTGTTCTTGATATTTTAAACTTGTCTATTTCATACCAAATTATTCAAATAGCCAGGCACACGTTTTCAAAAGTCCCTTAGGATAGGTACCTTCTTACTCCTTGGAAAATTACAGGAAGTGTACTAAAGAATTGATAATTGATAAGTAAATTCAATGAGAGAGCTTGGTGACTTTTTTGTTCCCTGGTGGTCCCCAACACTGGTCTATGTTAATTGCTTACAAGACTGCATGTGTACTGAGTGTTCAGTACATGCCTACAACATTTGTTGATAGATGAAATGTTGATTGTATGCTTACGTAGATCTTGGAGAATTAATAAACTGTTGATCGGTTAAGAACAATGAAGTGTCCTGAGGCAAGAAATACAGTTCAGGGTAAAATGAGACCTGAAAAGAACCTACTGCTAAAATTAGTACGTTAGTGCTTCCTGGGCTCAATAAAAAAGAGCTATCCTAATTAAATTCCATCCCAATATCGACTTAACAAATTGGCAAACTTTAAATTTAAAATGTAATTGGCACCTCAGCAAATCCCGAACATTGACCCCGTCTCAGACTTATGCTCTTTAGTCTTTCCTCATTTTCTAAGAGGTGACTGAGAAGGAACAGACCATGATCTAATGGACTTGACTGTGCTGAGTGTGTCACTCACAGGTGAAAGGGATTGAACCTTTTCATTGGGTGGCTCACAGCTACAGAACTCCCTTTCATTAAATATCAGAAACCCCATTAATAGCAGGATCAGTATGTCACAACATTAAAGAGAACCATACTATCCTTTGCAGGAGGATATCACCATGCAAAGGCTTCTGGGGCTAAATCCCCCAAGAGATTTATGCACACCAATACTCAGCTTTGCGATGCCTAACTTTTAGGTGCCTTGCCACCCAGTGGAATTCACAACCCCAAGTTAGGCTACAATGCATGGTGCGAATTAGGGGCCTAAGAATAGGATCCACTCTCCCTGCTGAATTGCAACGTATAAATCAAGCAAAAGATTCCCAAGATTTTCACTTGAAATCATAATTATGTTTAAAGGATCAAAAGATAAGTGCAGGGTGAAAACACAAAAATCATTGTGAAAAGACCGTCAGTTTTATTACTGATAAACCTGTATTCTCTCACATTTCAGACACATAAAAATACCATCAGCCTTCGAGTAAGGGAGCATAATCTCAGCTGAGTAATCAGTATCCTGATAGGATTCTTTTTAAAATCTTTTCCGTTGTCCTGCACTTCTAATACCAGCAGAAATTAGTCATCTAATACCTTTTGGGCTGCTCTTTTCCTGATAATTTTCTATATTGCCAATTCACTACTTTTTAAACCATTCTTTAGTGAAGAAAACTAATAGCAATTAAAATGTAGGCCAAAGAGACATGGCATTCTTGGCAGAGCACTATTTGTAAAATGGAGAATTAGCTCTCTAGAGCTTTAATCATTCTCATTATTCTTTCTTTTTATTGTATATGCGTCAGAGAAAATGAGATCAATTCTCATAGGAGAATTTGTAGGTTGTTTGGCTTTGATGCAATTAAAAAATATTTGTAGGCTACTGTTATTGTTTATATTACAGTTGTGCCGACTTGCTGACCATTTTGTGCCAGGTGTTTTCTATTAACAGATATGGAATAAAGATAGTCCTTGCCTCCAAAAAGCTCACATGCTTTAATATAAATATTTGTCCCTTCTTCCTACACCAGTATCCACCCTTCATACAACTATCTCCCCTTAGAAGGATTCTGGGACCTTGCAGGTAGTATGCTCAGTGAAGGAAAAAAAATCAGTAACACAGAGTCTGGCTATAATTCTAAGTGTAGCTGGCTTTACTTATATGCATGCACTGGTTCTACAAAGAAAACCAGTCACAAACAGTGCACAGGCAACTCCTCTGTAAGGAATCTTAGCCTACCCACCAATGCCTAGTGTTCCCAGGAAGACATTCTGTCTCATGAATTACCAATCAATATCCAATAAAATAGAGAGTAAAGTCTGCTCTCTGCCACAGCTTCTCTCCAATGACAGCTGAACAACCCACCTAAAAACAACACAGCACTTCTTCAAAGACTGAAAACTTGTTTGCATACTTAGAACCACTCCTGTAAAAATTAGGTGCAACTTCATCAGGTGACCTCTGCCATACAAACAATATTTTTGTCTGTTGACCTAATTTTTTTTTTAAAAAAGGAAACCACAGTCAGTTTATTTTTGTTCTTGTTTTATAGTTGAATATTCTCACTCTTGATCCGGCAAGCACACATGACATAAGCAACTCATTTAAAAAAGAAGTCAGAACATTCTTTGTTTCCTCTGTCTACAAGATTCTTCCACTCCCAATGACGCACAATGTCACCTACAATGGCAGCTAGCACTCACGATGTAGAACATCAGTTCCTACACACCTGAACTCTGCCAGTGCTAATTTATTCCAGCAAACTGCCTGTTAGTCTCACTTCCCATGCAGAACACAATTAAACTCTACAGAACTTACTCTGACTATGGTTACTATTGCTAGCCATGTTTGACTACCCAAACCAAAGGGACAGTACTTTAAAGAACAAAGCTTTCTAAGCTGTCCGTCTAACTAAAATAATGAGCTGTAATGCCATCAATGGTGCTCAGCAGTAAAGTACATTTATAAGCACAGTATTAATTTGCTAAGCCACTTTAATTATTTTTCTCTTCTGAACAACTCTGACTATATAATCTCATTTCTTCTAATTCCAAGTGACCCTGCTTAGTACTAATAATCTATGAAAACTGAATCTAGCAATCATTCTGTTAATTAACTTTAAAGAGCTAATTCACTTTTTTAAAATATCAATTTGTATGTTAGCATTTATTTGTTTAAACCAATCTTGGTGGTATTAATACATATTCCAATCACAAATTCTCCAAGTGCCACAACTAGTCAGCTCCTAAACAATCACATTTCTTATTAGCTGGATGGTTTACTACAAACATTTAACCCAATTTTCATGTCACATGTCTGATAGATAGGCAATAACGCATATGTTTTGTGGTCTTAATGATAAAGTGCCATAAAAAAAGACAACCTTACAATTATGATCATTAGGATACAGGAGTTTAAAATGAAGCTCACCAATTTGGCTAAACAGAAAAGATATTACCTTATTTTTTCATTCACATCCTTTTCCCTTGACTCACAAGCATTTTAACTTATTATTTATTTCTTAGCTTGGCTTAGCTTTAAATTGTGTGGACAGTCTGGTGAACAAGTAGGCTTTTGGGGTTAGATCCATAAAGAGATTTATTGTGCTGCAGTGCTTGTATTCATTAGGCCAGAGAGAGCTTGAGAATTATTCTACAGTCCAGTGGTTAGAGCATTCAGCTGAGATGTGGAAGACCCATGGTCATTCCTCGGCTCCAATGCATAACGAATTATACCTAGTGGAACTATTTCCACAGAAGAGAGACAGATTTGCCTAGAGTACTCCATTGCCCAGTGCTTAGGTTACTCTCTTAGGAGGGTGAGATGCAAGTTCATATCATTTTTCCATATCAGGCAGAGGGGCAAACTGAACCCCAGACTCCTTTACCCTGGAAGAGTGCCTTAACCATTGGGCTAAAAGTTATAAGGGGGCTGCCACCAGTCCTCCATTTTGTGTGTGGCTTGGTGTGTTGCCATGCTCTGAGTGTCTACAGGATCAGATCCTAAGTGCGGGCATGCCCAGTGTGAGGAACCTGTTGTGGCTTAGGTGTGAGCTAGGTGCCAGGCCACTTGGCTGCGTGCATGCTTACTGGCAGATTTTTAGGCATCTAAGGGATGCCACCAGAAATGTAGGTGCTGAGAGACATTAGGCACCTAGAGGATAAGATGGAAGTTGTGGGGGGTTTTAAGGATGTCAGTGGTGCCTAAATCATGGACTTAGGCACCTAAAGTGGTAGTTAGGTGCTTAAGTCCTTTTGTGGATCTACCCTTAGATTTTTTTTGGAGCTGAATCACAAATGTAATGCATTTTGGCAATGGATGATGGTGAGGGTGTATGGCTGGTTGATTAATATAACTACATTAATGCTGGTCTTAGAGAAGGCCACTCACTTCTTTCCCAGGGATGGCATATTCAGAAATAATGTATATTTCATGACAGGGAGTCAAAGGCACCCGGAGAAGTGGAAGCCCCAAAATAAAGGTTGTTTAGAGTGATCATTTGTTCTGAGCCAGGCATAATACAAAGGATTCCTTCACTTAGGGAGAGATCTATGTATAGAATTAATAAAAATGGATAAAAGGAGACTCTCAACATTTGTAGCTTCAGCTGAAACCTACATTTTAAAAAAAATAGCCTCCCCTGCTCAATAACAAAACTGTCAAGAAATGCTACTACAGTCTGTTTTCCTCTCCGAGTGACTCTAAAAATATTCATTTCCCATGGTGATTTCCAAATATTTTAGGAAATTTGTAACTGACATTCATGAGGCTTAGGGACTTATTTTTGGGGTGGATGGTGTTATGGTGGGGTGAAATAATAAGAGATCCTGGAACTTCTGGATTTCTGTAAGAAACATTTTCTGTAAGAAAACACATTGCACATCCAGGCAACAGTATTTTGTTTAATGTAGAAATATTACATTAGCCTCATTAGAGCTGCAAAATTAACTTGAAATATGGTAGATGTGACAGGTTTATTGCTTGCCCATGGGATTTAGAACAAAGCAATAAATAGCAGGTCTGACCAAGCAAGTCTCTCTCATTATGTGAATTTCTGCATCTGATGAGCAGTAATATCTGACAAAACAGATTGAATGTTAACCTTTCCCTGCTATCTCCTTCATGTAAGTAGGTTCATTAAGACTTACAGTACCTTGTCAATTCTATCAATAGAAATCAGTCTCTTTTTGAGAGGTAGTGGAATGTTTAATGGCACACTCCTAATTTTCCCCAAGACAATTTTAACAGGTAAGATTTATGGTATATTTGTGATTAAAAATAAACTTTGTAATGAACAAGTTATATCCATCTTCAAATTCACATTTCTCTTGGTGATGCTTTTGAAACAAGAGCCCAATCCCACGAGATGCTAACCTCCTGCTACAATGTGCACCCTCGATTCTCAAAAAGTTGGGAGTTTTGACACTGACTTTAATGGCAGCAGGATTAACCCCTCAGTGTGATCATCACAGTTTTAAAGTCAGGTTGAGTGATTTTCACATCTGATAGAAAAATAGTTACCACACATACAATGCAGACCATGCACGACTGTTTATTATAGTGCTAACTTGCTAGACACTTTCCCAAATGATACAAAAACAAGATTCCCTTCCCTGAAATGCTTACAATTTAACTGTACAACATACACAACATGGAGTTAGGCAGAGAAGGGGGACAACTAAGAAATATGACTGAACTATAATGTTACCACATGTGTGTGATTAACATGCATGTCTTTTGCAACAGGGCAAGTGTGTACTAAAAGTACATAACCACTTTGGAGAAGTGAGTTTTCAGAAAGCTTTTGCAAGAAAGGTTGGAAACACTTTAGAATCAGGAAAAGGGTTACTGGAGACTAAGCCCTGGTCTACACTGGGGGGAGGGAGGGGAGATATCGACCTAAGATACACAACTTCAGCTACGAGAATAGTGTAGCTGAAGTCTACATATTTAGGTTGACTTCCCGCGGAGTCTTCATGGCGCTGAGTCAACTGCTGCCAGTCCCCCATCACCTCTGCCTGCACCTCTCTCAGCAATGGAGTAACGGAATTGACAGGAGAGTGCTCAGGGATCGATTTATCATGTCTAGACTAGACGCGATAAATCAACCCCGATAGATCGATCTCAACCTGCCAATCCGGCAGGTAGTGTAGACCTGCCCTAAAGCTTCATGAAGACAAGCATGGAAGGAGGAGAGGAAAAAGCTTTGTCATGTGACCTGGGTGGAATGTAATTGGTGAGGAAAGAGACAACAGCAGATACATAGATAGAAGCTAGGATGGAACCTTGAAGGTAACACAAAACTAACAAATATGAACATGTTTCTGACAGTAAATGGAAGCTAGTGGAAAAGTCTATATATGTAATTAATGCCACGTATTATATAAAGAATCCTGTGTAGTTGTAACCATATCTGTCCCAGGACGTTAGAGAGACAAGGTGGATGAGGTAATAGCTTTCAAGTCACACAGAGCTCTTCCTTTGGGGTTGGGAAAGGTACTCCCAGGGCCACAGCAAGATGCAAGGTGGAACAGCTTGTTTAGCATAATTAGTTTGCACATATCACAAGAGACCATTCAAGGTAGAGTGGCCCAACACCTTTGCAGTCCTAGGTCAAAAAGAGCGGGTTAATTGGGTTACAGATTGTTGTAATAAACTATAAATCCAGTCTTTCTATTAAGTCCATGATTTTTAATGTCTAGCAGAGTAATATTTTTAAACTCCCAGGCTAAATCTATATTATTTTCATCCTATGGACAGATGACTTAAAACGCTCTCATGGATTTCCACCACAACTTCAACCACCACCCTCCTCCCCCATCCTTCAAATTCTCTCTGGAACAATCCCACACTAGCATCAACTTCCTGGACACCACAATCAGCTTCAGCAATGGAGCCCTACAGACAAACGTATTCAAGAAACCCAGAGATCACCACACCTACTTTCATAGATTTAGCAACCACCACAAACACACCAAGCCCTGGTCTACACTCCAGAGTTAGGGTGACATAAGGCAGCTTATATTGACTTAACTCTGTAAGCATTTACACTAAAATGTTGCTCCCCCACAATGTAGCTCGTCAGCTATGGCACCTTAACTCCACCTCCACAAGAGGTGTAAGCACTTAGGTTGATGTAGTGAGGACAATGCAGCACCAGTGTAGACACTGCATTGCTTACATCAACTGTTGCTAACTTTCAGTAGTCATCCCACAATGCCCCATACTGACATTTAAATCAGTGCAAGCATCTTGGGTGAAGACGCGCATCTCTGAGACAGTGTAGACATAACCCAAGAAATCTTATCTACAGCTAGGTAGATACCATAAAATATGCTTTGAGGAGAAAATGTGTATATCCCAGACTAACACACTTAAAACTTTCACCAAACAAGGACACTCCACCATAGAAGTAGATGACATCATGGAACGGAGCACCCACACACTCCAAAAGAACCTGGTTCAGTACAGAAGTAAAAACCCCTCTGACTGCACACCCCTGTCACCTACCACCCCACACTGGAACCCATATGGAGTAGTGTCAAACAGTTACAACCTATAGTCAATGGGGAAGACATCCTGCAAGAAATCTTTACTGAACTCTCTCATCTGGCCTACAAACAATGTTCCAACCTTTCCAAATGCATCATAAGAAGGAAGCTCCTCACAGACCAGCGCACACCAACTCAAAGCAATACCAGACCCTACCAGAAGAACAGGTGCAAAACCTGCAGACACCGCTCCCTTGCTAAATGATCAACACCCCAGAACATCTCTTTCAAGATCCATGAAGCCTATACATGGTTATCACAGGTGGTATATCTCATCCAGTGCACTAAATGCCCTAACAACTTTGTGGGTGAAACTAGACGATCACTAAGTCCACGTTCTTGAATGAGCTCACACAGGAAAAAAGATAAAAACACCCTGTCAACCTGTGAGTGAACACTTTTCACAAAGTCATCACTCTACATCTGACCTCTCAGTCCTCATCCCCAAAGGACCTGCACAACACTTTCAAAATATGAGCCTGGGAGCTTAAATTTATTTCTCTGCTAGGCATTCAAAATCATAGACTGAACAGAAACATTGGATTTATGGCTTATTATGACACTTTGTAACCTAGGAACCCCTTCTTTTTTTCCGGTGGCTGCAAGAGGTGTAAATGGTTCACTATCTTAAATGGTTCTTTACAATACATGCTAACTACTTTACTAAAGAAAGCGAGAAATACTTGTAGCACCTTAGAGACTAACCAGTTTATTTCAGCATAAGCTTTTGTGGGCTGTAGTCCACTTCATCGCATGCATAGAATGGAACAAACAGAAGTAAGATTCATTTATACACACAGAAATAAAATTAAAAAAAACTTGTAAATTACCATACCAATTCTAAGAGGCTGTTTAATTTGTATGGGCCATTATCAGCAGGAGAAAAAAAACCAACCTTTTGTCGTGAAAATTTAGTGGATCTAACGGTTGATAAGAATCTGTAAAAGAAACTTAACTAGGAAAATGCATTCAATTAGTATAATGACAAAGCCACTCAACGTCTCTGTTTAACCCTTGGTTGACAGTGTCCAATTTGCAAATTAACAATCTATTTCACCTTGCATTTTTCTGTGATGCTGGGCGTACCTTTTCCAAACCTGAAAAGCAGCTCTGTAGCTTAAAAGCTTGTCTCTCTCACCAACAGAAGTTGGTCCAATAAAATGGGAGAGATAATATTTTTATCTATCTAATAAAGAATCCTCTTCCTTTTAATTTTGGACACCATTTAAAAACACAATGAAGGAGACCAGACCAGCAGATTTGTCATATTTGAGAATGTTATGTTCTAGGGTAGCTTTCAGATTTACAAAAAACAAAAAAACAAACCATTTACCCACTAATTTTAAAAGCAAAATTAAACCATATGTAAAACCGATACATCAGTCTATCAGAGTTTTGTTTGAGTAAAGACTGCAAGATTTGTCGTCGTATTCCCAGAACTCGACTCACATCATGAATGACCCATCTATGATGCTTATAAAAAACAACAGGAAGCACCACGTTGGTTTGGACTTTATGTAGAAACAAATGGAGGAGGAAATGAAATTTGCCAAAATAAAAAGCACATTACTGGTAGAAATGATACATGGGCTCCCTCCTGTTTTTTAAAAAAGTATGTTACATTCAATAGAGTTTTAAAAATTAGTACAGCATTTGACAGTCTCTGTCTAATATCACAGAATATTGTCAAGAATTTCTGAGAAAAATCAATATATACAATCAATATCTGAAAAGAAATAAACTTCAATGGGAACTCAAATTGGACCTCTGTTACTATGGTTCCATTTCCAGGAGTATAAATGTCATGTTGGAATAGATTGCCAAGAGCCAGCTCAGTCAGAACACAGAATTTCTGTGTTTTTTGTGAGGCAAAACAGTTGTTCCCTATCAAAATCTGTGCATCTAAAATGCAATCCTGACAGGCTTGATTATTCACTTACTTACATCAATGTGATTTGTAACTCTTTTAGCATCAGTGGAGAAACAGGCCTGACAATCAGTTTGTGAATCCTTAAGGCGGCTCTGATCTGGAGAGGGGACACAGCTTGGTTTAAATAAAAACATGAAAAGAGAAAAAGCCTTGTTTTGAAAATGATGACCTGATCTCAAACTGCTAAGGTCACCACCAATCCATTTGTTCATTGATGCTTCCTGTGACCTGAGCTTGCATTTGGAATGAAAATACTTAAAGATACAGAATTTTTCCCCAGATTAATCCTCAGGTGATGTAGTTCAATACTATATTGTTCAATGCCACAACAGATTTACCTGAAGGAATAAGGAGAGCATCCTTCCTGCATTCTTTTTAGGTTTGTGAACAATTTGGGGGGGGGAGGGGAAGGTCACCTTTATAGCACAAAAACACTCCGATAGTACAATTTCTATACACAGCATGATTCTTAGAACTGCACAGAACATAAAAGAAAGCCATTTTCAAAGGTTGGCACCTAAACTGCACCTGAAAAATATGCTTAACTATTGTCATATAACAGCACACACTCTGCATTGGCATGGTTTTAAAAAATCACTTGTGTGCACTGAAAGGGTAATTCTCTGATCTGAATGCAACTGTCTGCCCATTCACAGATTTTGCAAATAGTATAATGTGACAACCTTTGGCTGATTAGACCTAAATGTTGATTGGTCTAATTATGCAAATCCTGAGAACATCACTATTTCTTGTCCTTCAATACATAATAAAGCAGGGTCTCAGAGCTCCTCTAGCAAGAAGCATATTTTTAGCTTTTGCCTGAAGAAGTACAGTTAAAGTAATTTCAGATTAAATCAATTGTCTTCCTTTTGTCCAAGATATGTTATGTGGGAAAAGTATAACATATCCATGAAAACCCTTTTGTGGATTAGGATTTGCTATCAGACTAATCTACCAGCCTCCTAAAATGCATAATGGAATAGAAAGGGAGTTTTCAGGTCAAACATAACGGGCCAAATTCATCCCTGGAGTTACATTAGGAATTAGCTTAGTACAACACTACTCTGAATAAGAATGTTTCCTTTTAGATTTGGGAAGATGCGTTGAGATTTACTGTTCAGCAGAGGACTAGGAATGGGATCTACACAAATCCCATTCAACAGGTGAGCCTTAGGAGGAAATTTTAGCCAAAGGTAGCATATGAATTTGGAGCTGAACTCAGTTTTACAGGCATCTTTGTGAACATAGATCAGTGGCCCCAAAATTATTCAAAATGCCTGAGAACAGTAGAACTGAAATGCTAGGGCTAAAATCCTGCTCCCATTGCGGTCAATGGGGATTTCACCATTGACTTCAGTGTGACTAGTATTTTACCCCAGATGTTATTCAGAGTCTTATTCCAATAGTCAAATATCCAACTCCATAGGGATGCCATACCTCAGCTCCATCACATTTTGTCTTAAGGCCTACAGGCACATGGAAAACAGATGATAAAGTACACAATAGCAAATGAAAGGTGATCCGCTTAAAACTAGAATGGAGCTTCATTCAGTTTTGTTTTTTTAATCACATTTCAGATTTTTTTTAAATTTTGTATAGTTACAAATAGCTGTTGACGACTATAATTGAACAAGAGCAGAGAGAAAAATAAATAGTTGTTTTAATAGACTTGATCCAAAGTCCATTAAAGTCAATGGGGGTCTTTTCCTTGATCTCAGTAGCTTTTGGATTGGGTCCGTTGCATATTTGACAGCACTTTGCTCAGTGTTATTGCTTCCCTTCTATTAATCAGTGAGTTTATTTGTTTGGATGAGATTGTTACAAAATAGCAACAGGAGAGAAAAACACAAATACACTTTTAGAATAGGAAATGAAGATTGTAAAACTACAAAAATTATCCTGGGGATACAAGGGCAGCTGTTATATCTGAAAATACTATTTTTGTTTCAATTTTCTACATTTAACATCTTTGGTACCTTTTTTTTTTTCTTTTTCTTTTTTTTGGCAGGGTTGTTTGTTTGTTTTAAAATTATATGTAAGTAGATAGTGTTACATTCAAACATGGAAGTTTTAAAGATTCATAGAATTTTAAGACCAGGATGGACCATTATGATCATCTGGTCTGATTTTCTGCATACCCCAACCTGTAGAGAATCTCACTCAGCTAATTTATGCATCAAGAACATAAATTCTGTTTGAGCTACAGCATAGCATTTAGAAATATATCTAGTGTTAATCTGAAGACTTCAGGTGATGGAGAATCTATCAAATCCCTAGCAATGTTGTTCTAATAGTTAATTACCCTCACTGTTAAAAATATACACCTTATATCTCACCTGAATTTGCTCATTTTCTACTTCCAATCATTCAAACTTATTGTACACCTTTTTCTGATAGATTACAGAGCCCTCTGCTATAGTTCAGCATTAACTTTACATAGATATCAGGTTTCTAGCTCTCTTTTAAAAATATATTTCCATCTAAATTAAAATAAGAATAAAGGATATTTCTTTAATTAGTGGAACTAGCTAGTAAGCAAATGCTTACCAATCTTATTAGTAGAGCAAGTGGCAGGAAACAAATTAGGTCCATTCTAAAATTAGCTTTCTACTTTACAGTTAAAAACCATCATTTAGTCTTATTATAGCAATGGCATTTGAACTGATATTTACTTTATGAAGATTTTGAAAAATATTCAGGTTCCCCCTCCCCTATTTTCAGACTTCTTTAATTAAATCCCAACTGTGATTATTTATTCTAGTTAATTAGATAGGCTTGATTTAAATAGATATGACAATTAGCTGAGTAGGAATGAATCAGATATCCAATTCCATTAAAATGTTCTCATACTAAACTTAAACCCCATTCTAGAGGCAGAGTACAACTGGCTGAACCAAAAGGGTTTAGGGTTCTGTTTCACTTGCTAAACAGATTTTTATGCTCTGTGTAGATCCATTAAAGTGCTGGCTCAAATCTTGCTTACTTCCATGTCAAGAACACTATTCATATGAGTAAAGAAAGCAGAATTTGTCCCACTTATATTATTGGTATGATATATTAGGAAAATATAGCTCCACTGACAGAGTTGACAGCTGTTGGGGAAAAACAAGAAAAGCTGAACTGCAATTTTAATAGTTCTATCAAAATTGTTGTATGACAAATCTGGAGAAATTAAACATTTCTACTGTTCTGTTATATGAGCACTTTTTTTAGATAATCTCTGTTAAAGTAGTGCCATTTAACTATGAAAACTCAAGTTAATCAATCACATAAAGGGTAAGGTTACACTTACCGGATTATAGCGTTTTTGGTTGTAGCGGTACCCATATACCGCAATAGGTATTGCGCTATAGGAGGTCTTGGCATGGCCACATTTGCGGCAGTTGTTGCGGCACAAGGAGTGGTGCATTCTGGGCAGCTATCCCAGCATTCAGCTGGGTGCAACATGCTTTTGAAACAAGGGGGGTTAGGGGGAACGGGGAACGTGTGCATAGGGAGGGAACTTCAGGCTGTCAGTGACTTTTCCTTAGAGAAAACTGACAGGCTCTGTATTTAAGTCACACAGCTCCGTCCATAAGCATTTCCAGTGGTTATTTGCTGTGAGTTGTAAGAGAGAAACGGAAAAGGTACTTCCGCATTTTTCCTCCTGTTTTTAAAACAACACTGGGATTTCTGAAGTGCAACCTGGGACAGTGGGACCTCTGTGCCCCCTTAACTCTCTCCAGTCTGGGCTGTCTCGCACAGTGCCTTCCTAGTGATGAGCACTAAGCCCCTCCAGGCACAGTTATCACTCAGCATGACTACATGTGGAGTCCCCATACCCAGCTAGATTGCATGAATGCTCTCAGAGCCACTCATGAATCACAGAGAAAGGCACCAGCCAAATCCCGTCCCAGCTCCCAGCACTGTACTCCAGGAATCTACCATCTTGCACTGCTCAAGATGGCCAGTGAAAATGTGTTAATTGGTTCACCACCTCACCAATGGAAATTGGTTATACACCAGCCTTTGCAAACCTGAGAAGTTTGCCATACACTCCATACAAACTCACTGGTAAAGATAAACAGACAAATTTATGGACTCCAAAAAGTAGATTTCAAGTGATTATAAGTGATAGGAAAAAAGTCAGAGTTAGTTACCAAAATAAAATAAACATGCAGTCAAAACTCTCAACCCTATTAGGCAATATCTGGTTTAAGCATTTTTCTCACCTCACTGGATATTGCGGTTCATATAGTACACAGATTTCACCCTTGAAACCTGGGCCAGTCTCATCTGGTAGAGTGTTAAGTCTTCTTGGTGTCCTTGTTGCTTGCAGCATAGGTGGAGACAGGAGAAAGCCAAGCATGGGACCCCTGTTTTATACCCTCAGTTGCATGGCACTTGGAAAAACAAATCTAGGCATGTCTCATGGGCATTGTGGAGTCTCTAAGAAAGGTTAAGCAATTCCCCTGGTGTGGCCTCATGCAGGTGAGTCATTGAATTGTAGAGTCTTGCTGGACTATGCCTGTCAATGGGTTGTTTGACACCCTGTCCAGATGTTGGTTACTTTCCTTGCTGTTGTCTCTGGGGAGAGAATATCTGGCTGATCCCCCAACTTACAGCATGTTTTAGTGACAACCATACAACACAATTCTCATAACTTCATATGCATTAATGATATATATATATATCTATATGGATAGAAAAATGACTTTCAGCAGATCATAACCTTTCCCCTGATACCTCACATAGCCTGCTTTATATGCAATATCACAATTATATACAGATGAGGAATATGGGGGTTACAAGACACTCCTCCAAAGGTATAATATGTTATAGTATTCATGTGATATTTCTCTCCAAATAGTATAGCAGGTCTTAAGAGGTGGGGGGGGGGGAGGTGTCCAAACATTTCACCAAAAGAAGTGTCTTTTTTCCTACTAAAAATGCTTTTTGAACAGTGAAAATGTTCAATCCTCTCTATTTACTGGTTTTCTGTATTACATTTGTTTTCCAAACTGTATAAGAAAATACTATGAGAATTGGCCACAATGCTTGGTAATTTATTAGTTTTGTTATTGCTTGGTGCCTTTAAAAAAATTGTGACATATGTAGCATTCTGTACAAAAAAAAACACCCCAATTGTTATTTTTCTTAATTCTAGAAGATAGAATACAAATACTGGAAAAGAAATACTTCTGCTGATGAGGGACATACGTTTGTGATTTCAATCACACCCACCCACTGCTGAATTCTCAATCATGTCTGCAAAACTGGCAACTCAAAACAGAAGCTAAGTAGTCTAAAACAAAAACCTTTATATTTGATGGTAAAAGGTTCTGCAAACTGACCCTATGAGTTAAAGGTAAAAAGTGAAAAGAAAATATTGAAAAATTGAAAAGAAAAAGAAATGACAACCAGCTTCATGTATGGGGCTGAAAGAAATAAAACAGGTGGAGGGTGGCAGCAAAAGCGATGCTCAATTCTAAGTTTCCCCTTATTTAAAATGACATGGCTTTGGTAATGCAGTGTTGTTGTAGTTCTGTTGGTCCCAGGATATTAGAGAGACAATGTTGGTGAGGTAATAGGGTAATGGGATGGGGTTTCTTCTGAGGGTGGACGCAGGGACCAGAATTTACCCCACTCTCTCAGACTTGGGGCCACTGTGGTAAGAAACTAAACATACTTGTCAACTTCTTTTTCTCTCCTGAGTAATTCATGAGTGCTGTCAAGAATAGAAACCATCAAATGCTCCTGAGAGCACAAGCAACCCCTTATTTACTAACAGATTAAGACACCCACTGAACCAAATGCATTTCTCAAGCAGCAAAATGGTGTTCCCATCTCTGCCACGCCTCATCACAACAGAAAGTCGCAACCAGCAGAATGCAATGTGCAAAAGGAAACACCCCCACATACACAAGACAGTCCCAATCCTGCCCTCAAGCTGATTTTCATGGCATTGCACAGCCAAAGTTTGGCCCACAATCTGAGATTTAGGATAAAAGGATAATAAGTGATTATAATTTTTATTGAGTTTCCTCACTTGCCAATTTCTAGTTCTTTCTTTTATGCCCTACAACACTCGCATGCCTCCAGAGAGAAAGGGGGGGGGGTTGTTTTTTAAAAGAAAGAACTTCTGCATTGTGAATCTAAACTTGTTTTGGGATGAAGGGAGGATAACAAAAAATTTATTCTTAATCTCACTCTTGACATTCAGAGGACTACGTTTCAATTATTCATATGAATCTTTTTCTCTAAGCTACAATCCATTTGTAGCAATACTTCAAAAAACAAAGGACACTTTATTCATTATTAACTTCTTTTCCATCACAGACAGGGAGACTTTGGAGAAGAGGCTTTGCTCTTTTAAAGCAGACTAATGATAATATGTTTAAAGATGGTTTTGATCCATTGGTCTAATCAATACTGTTATATAGTCTTCCATCCATCATCATATTAGCTGAGTGCCTTTTTACACTTTTTGATCTGCTATTAGAAGAGTTAAGTTCAAATACATTTTGACACCATGCCTTTGCATCTCAGCATGCCTCAAGACACCGGGGACTGTTTCTATATTTTTTCCTTCCTTTATTAAGAATCTCCTTCTAGATTAGATTTTCCTATCAAGATACCAAAAGACTCAAACTGGCACTTTCCTCCCTTTTACCATACGTGTTGATTTATGAGCTGAACAATAGTTCAAAAAGCATTTTCACAGAACATTTTGTATGAATTGTTTTCTAACTAAAAATGGATACACATTCATTCCTTTGAAAAGATTATTAGAAATGGCTTTAAAAGTGAAAAACAAATGAGAAAAAAATGTCAGATTATTTAACCAACATCTTTATTTGCAGTCATTTTTTAGTATTAGATTTATATCAAGTTATCGGCATGAGCATTTTCACAACTGAACTGTGAACAGAAAATGCTAAATTAAAATTGATTTTAGAGTTTTATCAGTCAATTTTAATAGCCATTTCCTAGTCTGCTGATTGCAATGTAATAAATTTTGCTTTTTTAAGCCTTCAGGATACTTTAAAAGTATATAAAATTTTATTTACTTGTTCCCATAATATAAGAACTGGGAGCCATCAAATTAAATTAATGGGCAGCAGGTTTAGAACAAATAAAATGAAGTTCTTCTTCACACAGTACAGTCAACCTTTGGAACTCCTTACCTTAGGTTAAGTCCATTAATAGCTATTAGCCAGGATAGGTAGAAATGGTGTCCGTAATCTCTGTTATCAGAGGGTGGTGATGGATGGCAGGAGGGAGAGATCACTTGATCATTACCTGTTAGGTTCACTCACTCCAGGGCATCTGGCATTGGCCACTGTTGGTAGACTAGATACTGGGCTGGATGGACCTTGGGTCTGACCTAGTACAGCTATTCTTATGTTCTTATATGGCGTAGCTACAGTATCCAATTTGCTGATGCCTCTCAGGTATGTATAGTGTCAATGACGACATTATGGAAGTGTTTGTCCTTCAAACTGGTGAACCTATGAAATGCTTTTGGATAAATGCACTATGCGATAACAAGGATATGGCCTGGCCATTAAAATAATTTAGATAGCAACATCCATGTGAGGATCAAAGATTCACAAGTTTGGTGTACTCTGAGCACACCCACCAGATTGGGTCCCTGCTTTGAGAATTCTGTCAGAGCTGAAGGAAAAGCAAAGGCTTTAAGAGGCTCATTAGCTGTGTGGCAGCATCAGGATTTAGGCAACTTTGCACATGCCCAATACTGGAAATTTAGAGGACTATGGGATTTAGGTGCCTACAGGGTTAGGAGGAAACTGAGCAGTTATTTTGAGAATGTCAGTGGTGCCTAAGTGTTAGACTTATGCATCTAACTACCTTGTGAATATGGTTCTTCATACATCAATCTGTAGCCTCCAGCCTGTAAGGTTTTTTCCCCATTTTATGGATAATGCCACAGGAAGTCCATTGCAAAGACAGGAATCAAATTCAGTTCTCTTGATTTCCAGTCATCTGCCTTAACCATAAAACAACCTCTTTCCCTAAGTGTTGCAAATACTAAACTTTTTATAGTTTGGGGACTCTCATTTGATAGATGTACAATTATTACAAAATCAAAATCTTTTTAAAAGTCAGACTTTTTAAAAACTCATTCAATAACCTGAAGGTTTATCAAGGGCAGACCACCTACTGCAGAAACCAACCTTTATACAATGCTCACTTCACTGAGTATGCATATGGTTCTCTTCCCCCACCCTCATTCTATTTAATAAAAAATCTTTCATTTCAGATTTTTTTAGTTTGTTTTAGTTTTTCAGACATTTTCTATGAGGAATTATTGTTTATACAGCAGTTTGTTCAATTACAAAACTAGTTTTAGCTAGTAGTGAGGCATTTCAAAAGCACTCAGTGATGGCTTAAATGTTACAACTTTAATGGCACCAGACCTGGGTCAAGGCTGAGCTCTTTTGAGAATTCCACTGTTTGTGAACCCAGCCCAGCATTAGTTGAAATCAACTGGCTTCCGGCAGTTATAAATATATGAAATTACTAAAAAAATTATCAGCTTAAACCCATGACTAAGCCATAATCTTTACAGGGAAGGGAGATTTACTTTCTCCCACTATGTAATTTCCTAATTTGTTGCAGTCTTGCAGGCAAGAAGGGCTATGTGGGTCTAACAAGCGATACTATATTTCTATCTTTAATAATAAAGTTTTGCAGTTAAAACCTGTTTTGTACAGGAGGAGAACCACACAGAGAAGATTCAACTCCGTGCAGAGGGTTAGTACAAGGCCCAGGCAATACTTAAGCCCTCAAAATAATATTTAAGTGAATGTAATCAGTCCATCTGTCTTTATACTACCTCTGCAGAGAGGCAAAATTTCACTTTAAATGCCCCCCGCCAATCAGGAATACCAGTATGATACTGTACTAGTTCATCTGATCTATATACTAGAGGTTTTTTCTCTTTTGAAAATACAGATTTTAGAAGCTTGTTTGTTCACACCTACTACAGTGGCTACAGGAAGCATGTACTAAATTGATTATATATAAAGTGTGCTTTTTCAATTTGGGTGGGTTTGTAGCACACTGAAATCATGAGCCTTTAGTACTGAAGAAAAGGAAATTGCAACTTTGCCATCAGCAACAACTGCTCATGGTAGTTGTGATTTTTGCTGTGTCTTTTTGCTTGCCTTTGAAAGAGTCCTTTTTCCCTCCAGGTCATTAGCATGGAGAAGTAATAGAAGGGGTTGAGAAAGAATGGCCCAGTGATTAAGGGTGCTAATCTGGGACATGGAAACTCAGGTTTTGTTCACTGCTCTACCACAAATTCCACGTGTAACCTTCAGGCAAGTCACCTTGTTTCTCTGCGCCTCAGTGCTCCTTCTGTAAAGTAAGGACACTAGTAGTTTCCCACCTCACAAGGATGTAGTGAAGATGAAGACTGAGGCACTCAGACACAATTGTAATAGGAGCTATTATCAGCAGCTAAAGTAGACAGGATTCAGAAATAATACCCATGCAATAAAAGTGTAGTTGTTTATACTCTGTTTGGTCCCCCCACATCATTCTTATAGTTATATTACAATGCACAGTCCACTTAGAAAATGGCTCGGAGAGCTCTTATGCCTGGCCATTATTCATTATTATTGGATGTAGGGTTATATAATTCCCCAGCCTTGGGCAGTTTACAATACAATAGTGAAATACAATAAAGTCTATAAAGCACTTTTCCTGTCAAACATCCCAAGGCACTGTACAAACAAGATCTAAGAGATACGACCCATCCCAGTGTTATGAAGAACCAGTGCAGCAAACACAATACATGTTATTTTAACCCTAACTGCAGCAGTGTTTGTTTTTTAAACCCAACTCCAGGTCTTTTTTTATGATAATATCCATAAGACAGACTAACAAGGAATTGCAATCAATCAACACAGGATTTAATAAACACATTCACCAGCCTGTGAAACCTGACCGTAAAAGAAAGGGCTCACATCTGGCTGGAACTATGAGGTAAGCAAGTCTTCATCAATCATTGTTGAGTCTCAGAGGATAAAGAAGGGTGGAAAGGATGATGGATAAATTGCTAGCTGGAAGGCGGGGAAGGGTAAAAGCTACATTGACACGATCTCTATTAAAGGAAAATGACACCTTAAGGGCAAGAGGCATGTAGCATCTTGTGCGGATCAGAAAAAATTCTGTTTTGTCAGAATTAACTTTAGCCAACTTTGAAACATGCAAACCTGAATGTCCTTAAGCCAACCTCTTAATGGTTTGAAGTCATTATATGGATCAGCAGGAAGAGCCAAACAAAACTAATTGTCAGTGTCATAAGAGTGCATACTAGGATTATTTGGCATATGACATTTTTCACCAGAATATGAAAATAGTGAAGGGTGAGAGCTAGAAAAATATCCAGTCTTCACTGTGAAGATTGTACAGTGATTGGTTACATAAATCTAATTAGTTGATGCTGTAGCTTGTGATAAGTGCAGAGCATCTGGAATAGGCCGGAAAAGCACAGAGCCTATTTTTCAATCTTACACTACATCTAACTATCCTGAAGAGTCTGTACTGGCTGCAAGCCAAGAAACTGGTTCAATTAAAAGCACATGAAATATCTTGCAGACAGTGTAGTGATCATTACGGACTTCATTATGAAATATAGCTCTACAAATGACACTTGAGGCATGTTGATCCATATCCATCATGAGAGACACAGTGTCTGTGCTCTGAAGTATAAGCTACTGACACAAAGTAATAGACTTTAGGACATCCTTTTCTTACCAACAAGGGTCCAAGGCAGTGATTCTCAACCTTTCCAGACTACTGTACTCTTTCCAGGAGTCTGATTTGTCTTGAACACCCCAAGTTTCACCTCACTTAAAATTTATTTGCTTACAAAATCAGACAAAAATACAAAAAAGTGTCAGCCCACTTACTGAAAAAATTGCTTACTTTCTCATTTTTACCATATAATTATAAAAATAAACCAATTGGAATATTAATACAGTGAAACCACGATTTAACGGACTAATTGGGGCAAGGGGGTGTCCGTTAAAGCCAAAAGTCCGTTATTTAATAATTTTTAAAAATCATTAAATAATAGGACTTTTGGCTTTAATGGACACCCCCTCACCCGAATTAGTCCGTTATATAGAGGTTTTAGGAGCTGTCAAACGCCGCCCCCACCTGCCTGGCTCCCCGCAACGGGGAGCCGGGCGGGTGGGCTGAGAGCTCCCGCCTGGCTCCCCGCTGCGGGGAGCCAGGCGGGAACTGTCAGCCCGCCCACCCAGCTCCCGCTGCGGGGAGCCAGGCGGGAACTGTCAACCCCCCCGCCCGGCTCCACGCAGCGGGGAGCCCGGCGGGAACTTTCAGCCCGCCCGCCCGGCTCCCTGCTGCGGGGAGGGGGGGTTGACAGTTCCCGCCAGGCCCTCCGCTGCGGTGTCGGAGCAGAGGGGAGCCGGGCAGCCGGGTTGACAGCTGCTGCCCGGCTCAAAACCCCCCCCGTCCGTCCGTCTCCCCGCTGCGAGGAGCCGGGCGGGGGGTTGACAGCTCCTGCCCGGCTCCCCCCAGCGGGAAGCCCGGCGGGAGCTGTCAAACCCCCCGCCCGGCTTCCCGCTGCGGGGAGCCGGGCGGGAGCTCTCAAACGCCCCCCCCCCGCCCGGCTCCCCGCTGCGGGGAGCCGAGCGGGGGATCTCAAACGCCCCCCCCCCCCCGCCCGGCTCCCCGTTGCGGGGAGCCGGGCGGGGGGGGTTGATAGCTCCCGCCCGGCTTCCCGCTGGGGGGAGCCGAGCGGAGGCTCTCAAACGCCCCCCCCCCCCGCCCGGCTCCCCGTTGCGGGGAGCCGGGCGGGGGGGTTGACAGCTCCCGCCCGGCTCCCCCCAGCGGGAAGCCCGGCGGGAGCTCTCAAACCCCCCGCCCGGCTTCCCGCTGCGGGGAGCCGAGCGGAGGCTCTCAAACGCCCCCCCCCCCTCCCCGTTGCGGGGAGCCGGGCGGGGGGTTGACAGCTCCCGCTCTGCTCCCCCAGCGGGGAGCCGGGCGGGAGCTCTCAACCCCCCCCCCCCCGCCCGGCTCCCCGTTGCGGGGAGCCGGGCGGGGGGGTTGACAGCTCCCGCCCGGCTCCCCCCAGCGGCAAGCCCGGCGGGAGCTCTCAAACCCCCCGGCTGGCTTCCCGCTGTGGAGAGCCGAGCGGATGCTCTCAAACGCCTCCCGCTCCCCGTTGCGGGGAGCCGGGCAGGGGGGTTGACAGCTCCCGCCCGGCTCCCCCCAGCGGGAAGCCCGGCGGGAGCTCTCAAACCCCCCGCCCGGCTTCCCGCTGCGGGGAGCCGAGCGGAGGCTCTCAAACGCCCCCCCCCCCCCGCCCGGCTCCCCGTTGCGGGGAGCCGGGCGGGGGGGTTGACAGCTCCCGCTCTGCTCCCCCCAGCGGGGAGCCAGGCGGGAGCTCTCAAACCCCCCCCCCGCCCGGCTCCCCGCTGCGGGGAGCCGGGCGGGGGGGTTGACAGCTCCCGTCCGGCTCCCCGCAGAGGGGAGCCGGGCGGGAGCTGTCAGCCCACCCGCCCGGCTCCCCGTTGCGGGGAGCCGGGCGGGGGGGCGGGGGGTTTGACAGCTCCCGCTGGGGTCCCTGCTGCGGGGAGCCGGGCGGGAGCTGTCAACATATAACGGATTTCCCCCAATAATGGATTTCGGATGCATCGGACAGGGATTGGGGCGGCAGCCGGGATGCCGGCAGCCAGCCCGCCCGCTGCCGGGAGCCGGGCAGCAGCCGGGATGCCGGCAGCCAGCCCGCCCGCTGCCGGGATCCGGGCGGCAGCCGGGATGCCGGCAGCCAGCCCGCCCGCTGCCGGGATGCCGGCAGCCAGCCCGCCCGCTGCCGGGATCCGGGCGGCAGCCGGGATGCCGGCAGCCAGCTCGCCCGCTGCCGGGATCCGGGCGGCAGCCGGGATGCCGGCAGCCAGCTCGCCCGCTGCCGGGATCCAGGCAGCAGCCGGGAGCCGGCAGCCAGCTTGCCCGCTGCCGGGATCAGAGCGGCAGCCGGGAGCCGGCAGCCAGCTTGCCCGCTGCCGGGATCCGGGCAGCAGCTGGCATCCCGGCTGCCAGCCCGCACGCTGCTGGGATCGGGGCGGCAGCCAGGAGCCGGCAGCCAGCTCGCCCGCTGCCAGGACCGGGGCCGCAGCCAGGTTTGTCCGTTGAATCCGAAGTCCGTTAAATCGAGGTATTACTGTACTTTAGTTTTACACAAATACGATGGAGAAGAATTTGGTCCTGTGGTCTTAAATACATGGCAATGTCCCTTTTTTGTAAAATTTTCCAACCCAAAATTCCACAGAAGAAAAATACACTGTCATCTGGCTTGCTCAAAAGACTGTCTAAAATCATAGCAGCTACTAGATTTTGTTCACATTGGCTCATTAACCAGATCAATTTATATTTATTCCTGTTTAAAATCTTTGGACCTGTTTGAGACTTGGAAGTTCAGCTTTAGCACAGTAACTTTGTTATGTGCTGCTTTAGTATATAAAGATATGCATGTAGCAAAAGTGAAAACCTATGTTTCCATAGCACTAGAAAGTGCCATATCAGATAAGTAGTTCTGGTAAGTTTGGAAATAATTAAATGATGGACAAGAGAAATACAAATAAAATTTTTTTACTGCTTCCTAGAAGTTTTGTTAGTTCCATGCTTGCTCGAATTACTATGAATCATGTTTGTGAGCTACATTATAAAGGAGCCAAAAATTTGCTTCCAATTCTGCACCTATGGTTGGCAAAAGTCAAAGTTGTGGGTGTAAATGGTACTAAATGTCTGATTTACAAAAAAAGCAATCAGACAATAATACAACTAGATTTTAGGTGGTTTTGCTTGAAAAACTGGAACTGTTTTTTAGGAAATTGGGCCCTTTATGATCAAAAATATATGGCACGTTTTTGCTGGTAGCATATTTTGCTGCTTAACAAGTTAAATACACAAAACAGAAATGTAATTATATACTGGAAGTTATTTTAATATGTATTTTAAATTGTTAGAGTACTGATGTACAGTAATTATACACCTAAATTAAATCAAATTAAAGAAGTACAAGATGCAAGAGAACAGCATGTGAAAGGAAAATGCATAGAAACCAGCAGCAGACGTGATGCAAAAGTTACCAATACTACCGGTCCTGACCGGAAGAGTATCTGCTTGAAAAGAGTATTTACAGATCCATCTAATATCCTCCAAGCACCACATAATTAAGGGATCGAACATGTATGATTACATTCACTCACGAAAAGACTACCATATTATATATTAAATATATATTTTCTATACACAGTTCTTTCAAAAGCAGACCCCACACTGAAGCTTTTGTATCAGTGCTGAGCTATCAGAGGAAAGAACAATTTCCACGTGTGAAGAATCAGTCATTTTGCAATCAAAAGAAAAAAGAAAGAAAAATCAGTATTCCTGCAAATCAGAAATCTTTACCATTGGAGAAATAAGACCTGAATAGTTTGTGTTCAGTTTAAAGATAAGGGGGGGGCTTCTAATATGAAACTAATGCTGGTGTAAGCATCTTTCTAGGAAGTCCAACAGTCTGGGAACAACTTGACAGCTTATATAATGGGGACCCTGGAGACTTTCCACAATGCTGGCAGTTGTTTGAATCTTTAATGTTCACTTTCCAAACACAAAAGGGGTCCAATATAGCTTATAAATATATTATGCTGTAATAAGTGAAGATGCAAACCTATTAAAGTATTTTCTATTTGGACCAGTACTATTCTAATTTAGTGTAGTAGAACCATTTATCTTCTGTGACAATGAAGAGTTTCTCAACATTTATTTCAGTTGTCAATCATTATGAAGCTTCAGACTGGGCTAAGACAGCAATTTGTCAGCCACCTGAAAAAGAACATTTTGTGCTCTAAAATCTAAGATCTCTTTTTAAATGAAAAGTCTGTAGCACTTATAATTGCAAAGAACTCCCAATATACAAAATAAACTCTTGCAGCACTTGGAAAAGGAATAGTCTCAAAAAATTTGCCCAGTCTCATTTTGGCACTCTACATAGATGTAGGCTGGGTTGTGTGATGAGTTTGAGAGAACATCATCATTTTGTACAGGCAGAAAGGCTATCTTATTTGAAGAAATCTGTTACAAATGTTGTAACAGTATATTTCATAATTCAGGGCAATTACACTGGCATTCCTTCTCTGCGGCCCTCCAAGGCCCGCTCTTGGTTCCCAGCTTCTCAGCCATCACCTCTCGAGAGGGGCAATTAATTCCCATATATTACATACGACAGTCCTGCTAATTCTTCCAAGAAACTGCCAACTGTCCCAATGTAAAGGACAGATAGGAGGAATAGGAAGAGGCCAATATGGCTCAATAAGGAGCTCTTTAATTACCTGAAAATCTTACAGGAAATCCTACTAAAAGTGGGTAACATGGACAAGTTGTTAAGGAGGAGTACAAAGGAATAGCATAAGCATGCAAGGACAAAAGTCAGACAGGTGAAGGCACAAAATGAGTTACAACTAGCATGGGACATGGAAGGGAATAAGAGGAGGTTATTTAAATACATTAAGAGCAAGAGAAAGATGAAGGAAAGCATAGGTCCTCTACTTAGCAGGGAAGGAGAGCTAATAACTGATGATGTCAAGAAAGCTGAGGTGTTAATGCCTATTTTGCATCAGTCTTCACCAAGATTAATGATTACCAGATACTTACAGTTATTAACAAAGGGGAAGGAATGCAAACCAAAATACAAAAGAACAGGTTAAACAATATTTAGATATGTTAGATGTATTCAAGTCAGTAGGGCCTGATGAAATTCATCTTAGGGTACTTAAGGATCTAATTGAAGCAATCTCAAAACCATTAGCAATTATCTTTGAGAACTCATGGAGGACGAGTGAGGTCCCAGAAAACTGGAGAAGGGCAAACATAGTATCTATCTTTCAAAATGGGAACAAAAAAGACCTGGGGAACTATAGACCAGTCAGCCTAATTTCAATACCTGGAAAGATACTGGAACAATTATTAAATAAGCAACTTGTAAGAACTGAGGGGATAATAGGATAAGGAATAGCCAGCATGGATCTGTCAAGAACATATAGTTCAAAGCTAACTTAATTTCCTTCTTTGACAGGGGTTACTGGATTAGTAGATAGGGGGAAGTAATAGATATGATATTTTGATTTTAGCAAGGCTTTTGACAGTCTCTCAGGACATTCTCATAAGCAAACTAGGGAAATGTGGTTAAATTAAATTATGAAAAGGAGGGTGCACAACTGTTTGAAAGACCATATTCAAAAGAGAGAGTTATCATCAATGGCTCTCTGTCAAAACAGAAGGGCATACCTAGTGCAGTCCTGCAGGGATCAATCCTGGGTCTTGTCAATATTTTCATTCATGACTTGGAAAATGGAGTGGAGAGTAGGCTTATGAAAATTAACAGACGACATCAAGGTGGGAGGCTTACAAACACCTTAGAGGACAGGATTAGAATACAGAATGACTTTGAAAATTGGTCTGAAATCAACAAGATGAAATTAAATACAGACAAGTGCAAAGTACTACACGTAGGAAGAAAACAAACCAAATGCACAGCTACCAAAAAAAATGGAAGTAACTGTCAGGGGGGGTAGTACTGCTGAGGAGGATCTGGGGGTTACAGTGGATCACAAATTGAATAGGAGCAAAAATTATTGCAGTTGCAAAAAAAAGGCTAAATTAGCAGGACTGTCATATGTAATATATGGGAAGTACTGGTCCCTCTCTACTGGTAAAGCCTCAGCAGGAATTCTGGGTGCTACACTTTAGGAAAGAGGTGAACAAATTGGAGAGGTCTAGAGGAGAATGTGATAAAAGGTTTAGAGAACCTGATGTATGAGGAAAGGTTAAAAAAATGGGCACGTTTAGTCTTGAGAAAAGACTGAGTGGGGACCTGATGACAGTCTTCAAATATGTTAAGGGCTGTTATAAAGAGGACAGTGATCAATGTTTCTTCATGTGCACTGAAGGTAGAACAAGTAGTAATAGGCTTCATCTACAGCAAAGGAGATGTAGGTTAGATATCAGGAAAAAAATCTAACGAGAAAGGTAGTTGAATTCTGAAATAGGCTTCCAAGGGAGGTTGTACAATATCCATCCTGCTCCAGGATTAGTTTGAGTCTCCAGAAATTAAATCTCCAAGAATCTGCTAAGAGTGACTTGGGAGATGAATATTAGGGCACTCTGAAAAGTAATATTGAACGTTGGATCGGATTTATAAAATATGCCAAATGGTGTTTAATACACCATAGTAACATGCAATTGCCTGCCCAACAGTTGCACTGCGAGTGCATTTCTTTACCTTATGTGGCTGTGACTATGTCATGAGCTAGTCTGTGCACCTTAATGGATATACACATGCACAAAGGCTCTTGCCTCTTTAGTCTACACCAGGGGTGGGGAACTTTTTTTCTGTGAAGGGCCATTTGGACCTTTATAATGTCATTCGCGGGCCGGTCCCCTCCCCCCCTCTCCCCCCCCCCCGAGGAAGCCCAGGCTGGCAATGGGAGTTGAGACCCCAGCTGGCAAGAGGCCAGCGGGGGAAACCCCAAAGCAGTGGCAGGCGGAGTGCTTAGCCCTGCACTGCTTTGGGGTTTCCCCCGCTGGCCCCTTGCCAGCCAGGGTCCTGCCACCTGCCCCAGTCAGCTCCCGCTATCAGCCTGGGTGTAGGGGGTGACCTTCCTTTACCCCCGCCCAACCTCCCCCCATCTAACCACCTTTCCTCCCCCACCCCTGCCTGACCCGGCCCATCCCACCGAGCCTAACCTCCCAACCCAGCTTCCTACCCCCCATGCCTGACCAGCCCAGCCTCCCCCCCACCAAACCTCCTTCCCTCCCGCACCCACACCATCCAGCCTAGTCTCCTGCCCCCCCTCCCCGCCCAGCCTGTCCTCCCGCCCACCGCCCCCTTGCCTGCCCCCCAGCCCAGCCTCCCCCCCCCACTGCCCCCTTGCCTGCCCCCCAGCCCAGCCTCCCCCCCCCACTGCCCCCTTGCCTGCCCCCCAGCCCAGCCTCCCCCCCACACCTCCTTGACCGTCAGCTCCCCGCAGCTCCTCCTTACCCTGCCCGGCTAATGGTGGCCACGCGGCGCCGGCGGCTCCCCCAGGCGCTTCCCGGACCCTTCGCCGAGCGCGGAGCCGCCCCTGCCTGGCAGCCCACGCGCGTCCCTGGCCGACTGCTCCCCCAGGCTCTTCCGGCCTCTTCACCAAGCACGGAGCCGCCGTCCAGGGACGCACGCGGGCCAGATGGAAGGCTTTGGCAGGCCGTATAAGGCCCATGGGCCGGAGGTTCCCTACCCCTGGTCTACACTACCCTGCAACTGCCTTGCACTTTCAGAAAGAGAGAAATAGGTGATGGTGAGGGCTCTTCAAAAACATAGCAGCTCCAAAGGTACTGTAAAAAGAGAACTATTCTTGCTACACTAATGACTGGTGTAGAGACTGATTAAAATCTGGCTTCACAAAGTCGATGAATTTACAGCAGAATGCATTGTGTGTCATCAAGCATTTTCTATTAAATGTGAAGGGAGACAAGCTGTTAACATCCATGCAGAATGTACAAGACACAAGGAATCTGAAAAAAAATAATCAGAAACCTGTCAGCTTGACAGAAACAAGCACTTCAGATTACATCTTTTTTTATTATTACTAAATAAACTAAAAGAAGGATACACATCAACGCAATCTAGTGATGGCAGCAGAAATTGGAGAAATTTACTATGGTATGGATCATAACTTAAATTATGTTAGTCCAGACTGTGGTAACATAATGCTTGCAAAGTTTCTACCAGATTTAGAAATTTCAAGAAAAATGTCTTGTGGAGACACAAAAGCAACTTGTATTACTGAGAATGTTCTGGCACCAACACTGCAAGAACTTTTGATTAACAATCTTGAATTGGGGGGGAGGGGGTGAAAAGTGGTGTTTCAGTTGGATTGGATGCCTCTAAGAAGGGAAACAGAGAGTTTTTCCCAGCAACTGTTCATTATTTTTTTCAAAAAAAAAGGAATGAAACATGGCTTGCTTGATTTTTACCACAATGAAAAGACAAGTGAGGCCACTGTTTCATGCATTTCAAATATTATAGAAGCAAACAGCCTTAGTATAAACTGTGTGCCATCTTACGTAGCTGATAATGACAATGTTAATTTTGGGAAACACAGGTCAGTTTCTCAGAAGCTTAAACAACTGAATGACTGAATGATTCAGGTTGGATGCAAATGCCAGGTAATTTATAACTGAATTAAAAATCGTATGAAAGCTTTGAGTTTTGAGGTTGAAAGTCTTCTGCTGAAAGTATATAGTGAGTTATCTTCCCCCGCTAAAAAGACAGAATCCCTCAGTTCATTGTTCAAATTTCTAGAAACCGAGTACAAGGAACTTCTGAGTCATGTATCAACTATGTGGCTGTCTCTTCTGTCTGCAATAGGATGAATCCTATGATGCTGGCCTGCATTAGAGGCATATTTCATATTGGAAGGGGAAGATTATGGGAAACATTCAGTGACAATGAGCAGGAGTTTCTCTCTTTTTATTACATTTACTTTCTACATAACCTGATGGGAGTATTGTATAAAGCTCTCAAAAAGCTAGAATGCAACAATGTCAGCCGCACAGAATTAGATTATGTCCTGGAAGGTCTTCAATCTAAACTAAAGAGAAGAATAAAAAAAAGAGGACAAGTTCAATGGAAGATCAACTCAGGCTATTTCGTGCCATGTTTCTCCATCTAATAAGAGGAAATTTGAGGAAGAAGCAGATAAGGCATTATTGAGATGTATGGCATACCTTGAGAAATGGTATGATTTCAACATATCTGTTTTTAGACAAACATCAGTCCTTTCTCTGGACAAAGTAGTAAAATGGTCTGATTTTGAGAATTTGGCTCAAGTTCTTTGCATTGAGATTGATTTTGACAAGCTGTATGGTGATTACTGCATTTTACAGCAAATAAGATGAGAAATAATGTCAAAGGAGAAGAAAAGTGTATCCGAGATGGGTAGAAGTTTTCAAATAAATACCAGAAAGTGGAAACAGCCAAATGTTTAAACTCGTGCTTTCACACTTTCAATCCCACTCTCAAAGGCCTACTGTGAAAGGGTTTTCAGGTTAAAGGACTCAACTTTGGAGCAAAGAAAGATACAGTGAAAGCACGTGCAATTGAACTACAATATGTCATGACCTGACTTTTATGAATACGTCAAAAAGTCTCCGGAGCTGCTGAAAGTAGCATGAAGCCCAACTGAAGTAAAAATTTAGAAGAAACTGTGAGCAAAGACATTCCACTAGAGAAGACTCAACTTCTATAAGGCAAATACAACAACATTTGATTTTAAGTCTAATCAATCAGTTTTTTGCAGCAGTGATGCACCGATCCATGGTGTACCGATCCATGGTGGTGAAGTGGTATCTGAGTTCTCAGATGAAGCTCTCTGTTTATGAGTCAATCAACATCCCCATCCTCACCTATAGTCATAAACTTTGGGTAATGACCAAAAGAACAAGATTGCTGATACAAGTGGCAGAAATAAGGTTTCTCCAGTGTGATTGGGCTTACTTTCTAAGACAGGGTGAGGGGTTTGATTGACAGGAGCCAGTTGAAGTGATTTGGGCATCTGATAAGGACATCTCCTGGGAGACTTCCTTTGGAACTCTACCAGGCACATTCCACTGGGAGGAGGCCCTGAGGCTGACCCAGGACATGCTGGAGGGAATGCATCCCTGGATGGCCTGGGAATGCTGGAGAATCCCCCCAGGAAGAGCTAAAACCTGTAACAGAGGAAAGGGAGGTCCAGTCCTCCCTGCTCTCCATACTACCACCACCACCCTCATCAGGAAAAGCAGCATAAAAGAAAAAGAAAAGAAGATGATGATTACAACTGGAGATTTTGCAATGTTTATTCTTAAAATGTGAAATTATCATTCATATGATGCTCCTTATCTCCACCAAAAGCAAAAATGATGGCTCTGCAGTGAATGAGGTTTAGAATACAGTAGGCCAGTCATCAATGCCATTATTTCATGTGATGAAACCTCCTGGAATAGATCCAAACAGGTTGGACAAACACTTGCCAGGAATAATGTTGTTTACTTGGTCCTGTCACAGCACAGGAAGTTGAACATGAAAACATCTCCATGTCTCTTCCAGTCCCCATTTCTATGATTCTATGACTAGTTTAGTCTTTCCTTTATACAGCTTGGACCTTTGATCTTGGCCTCATGTAACAAGTAATCAGATCACAATAGCCCACTCTTCAGGGTGTAACATCAAAAGGCTGGGGTTTTGCATACCAGAAATGCGGAATTTGCATTCGCTTTCCCCTAGATATTCTCTATGGAAACCAGTTAACACATTTAGTTCTAAAAGTCCATTTTTGAATGACACATTCTTCAATATAGTCCTTTAAACCCCCAGGTCTCACATGTCACAAATCTCCCCTCAAAAGGGTCACCTACAATGCCAGCCCACAATACATAAACACTTCATTTAATACACGGTACCCCAAAGATATTTCAACTTAATTCAAAGGTTTCCCTAGGATGTGGCAGGAAATTTCCTCGTTAGTCTTTACAGGGTAATACCCAGACTAGCACTGAACCCTGCCGCAGTGGATATGAGATTTGCATAGCCATGCAATGTGAATGACGCTAAACAAGCTTGGAAAGAACATGTTTGCAAGCACAGGTCACATGGACTTGGATTTAATCTGCTGTTTAGACATACCATTAGACCAGCCCCCAGATTTGCATGTATAGAATACATCGGGGGGCCCAGAGTAGCCCAGGATCAGGAGGGTGCAGAGATGGCTGAAAATTACCTTAGGCCCCACAGCTTTCCCACCAAATGTGGATGCTTTCATTCACGGGAAAACACACTAAGATGTGCGTTGACTACACACTTTTAGTTGATTTGGCTTCACTTTTCTTAATTTTCTCATTTGGACAACTCCTGAGAGATGCAGCACAGAATTTCACCAGGATTTGCAAGGGTGAACAGAGACAGACAACAGCTGTCAGGGAGGTTTTCTAGAAGCAAGGATAGCAATTAACAGAACACTTAAATGATTTAGGTCTTGTTTGGACATACAGTGAGGTAGAAGATCACACTTAAAAAAAAAAAAGGAGGAGGACAGCAGCATTCTGCACAGTCTAGAATGTTAGAAGACCACAGGAAAGGGAAATGCCATACTCAAGGGGAGAAAAAATGACGGCATGGATGAGGATTTCAGAGATATAGTACAAGCAATAATGGAGAAGGGCATATGACATTTGAGAAGAGATGGTAAGTTCAACTATTACACCAAGGCTACTGAGAAGAGAGGCAAATCAGAGGCCTAAATCAAAGATGAAAGTAGAGGAGCTGAGGATGCTCCAGCAGCAATGTACAAACGGTGCAATTTTGAGTACGGTCTCAGGATATTTTTCTTAATTCTTCTCTGTTTCTTTAACTGGATATCTACACTTAGAAGTACTTTTTCCATCAGCTGGTAGCAACATTAAGGTCAGTCATGTCTTGAGTTTATAGATTTTGACTGCCTCCCTTTGATTTTAGGCTTTTAGCCTGACTGCTTTATATTATTCCTTCTATTTTTAACCTTTAAAAATACTTTACATCTTTTGACACACCGGAACAAAGGAACGCTGATAGATTGTACAGTAGCAGATGACAGGTGAATAAAATACAACACAGAGAGATGACCCTATAACTAAGCCTCTTAGAAATTAATTGCCTAGCCATTGCACCAACACTGATAAAAGGGTTGGAATGAGTTTGATATATAGCCTATTCTATAGTTCAATCCTGACCTTAACTGGCTACTTGATTTCCTTTGTTAGGGAGAGATTGGAAGTTCACTGCTATAAAAGCTTTATAGAAAAAAGTCTCTGGAATTTATGAATGCTGCACAGCCAGAACATGGATAGAAGATTCAGCATGGAAGCAATGTAAGCAGATCTAGCACACGCTTTCAGGGTCACTGTGAAGAGGGCTGGTGCTACAAGGTAAATATTGGGGGGGGGGGAAAAACGACATTTTAAAAATTTGCAAAGTTGTAACAGCAAACATCTTTCCTGTTTGTTAGAAATAAATCTAGACTGAACTAATAATGCCTTGTTTGAACTGCAGTCTTCCTGATCTTCAGCTAAAAAGGGACTGAACCAATCCTTTAGGAAATGGGCTCTGGGAAGTTAAGATCTAGATTTTGTGGCTTGGGTGTGTCTTTATATGGCTTGCTGCTTTTTGCATACAATTTTATTCTCTTAAAGCTTCCAGGCCAAATCCTGCAGTGACTAATTGTTATTCAGGTAGGAGCCTTATTAAAGTAACGGAGAGCTTTTCTGAGTAAAGTCTGTAGGATTTTCTACCCATTAATCAAAGAATCAGATTAGGCAGTTTACAAAAAGGAGCATTCATTGTTCAAAAGAAATTCTAATTTAGATTATGAGAAGAAAACTTCTAATGCAGGTCTGCACTAGAACCTTTGCCAGTACAACATTGTTGGCTAATATTTGTTTTATCATAACGCCTAGGAGTCCTAGCCATGAACCACAACTCCCTTGTGCTAAGTATTGTACAGAGAGCAAGCAGATGCTCCCTGCTCCTGAGATTTTACATTCTAAGCAGGAATGTGAATATAGATGCAGTTGTACTAACATAAAAGTGCTTTGATTGCCAGTATAACTTATTTTGCTCAGGGAACTGGTATAGGTATTTTTGCTGGTATAAGGAGGATTGGCCAGTATAACTATACAGACAAACATTTTCTAGCGTAGCCCTGATTCTACATACAAGAAAAACCACAGATCAAGCAAAAGCAAAAATTGAAGAGGGTATTATTAAATCAGACAGTTATCTAGAGTGGGAAACTTATCACCTCTCAAACTCAATCTCACATGTCCCAGCACCAGTGTGGGGAGGGAGAAGTTTCTCTTGCTGGTGAGCATGGAGATGGCAGCCACCATGACCATTTCTAAAGCAGCGCCAGGAAGGGGAAAGGAGTGTGTCCAGAGCAAAACAGCACTGGTCAAGATGGTGAACGCTGAGTGGGATCTAAGCTTAGTGTAACCAGAGAGAGAAGTGTGTAGCAAGACTGGAGTTTGTGGACTTAAAATACAAAGAGCTTTAAGCAGCAGCAAGAGAACTCCCTAACCAAGAAGCTCCCCATTTATTAAACTCCCTTCTGCAACACACCCTGGTCCTGTCTGGTAACTATGGTGGTCCAGGGACTCTATAACCACGCCATTTCCCTTTCTTTATAATCAAAGATAAAAACTTAACATTACAAATTAATTACAACACAATTCAAAACTAATTTCAAAATTCCTTAAACTATTTACACTACTCTATCTCGTTATCACTGCTTGGGATATCTCCTCCTAGCCGCTCTGAGGATTAGCTCCGCTCCAGGTGATGCACTCTCCTCTCATGGTCTCTTCACCTCTCTCTGCAATTCCAAGTATTCCTTCCTGGTGACTTGGCCCTCTGGCCAGATCACTATATGTGCTGCCTCCTCCAGGTGCAGACTGGGCAGTTAATTGTCCCATCTGTCCATCTTAACCCCTTCAAGTCCTGTGTGGAGTAGACAACCCAGCAGAGAGTCTAATCACTCTTCCAGACTATGCACTTTTGCGGCGTTTCTCCAAGAGCTCCCTGTGGAGGGGGCTTCCTTTGCTACACTGGGAAATATGGAAGATGAACCCATTTCCTCCAGATACATTTTTTTTGAAGTAAGTAGGATCTGGGAGTTTCTGCCAAGTTCCAGATATCTGGAAGCTTTTGAGTCAAACTTTTTCCCTGATCTCAGTTCAGGTAGTGCTTTGTTTTCTGTTTTTTATGAAGGTTTATTGTTGCTGAGTTTTTATTTGGCATCCTGTTTTCAAAATTTCTTTGGGTTGGGCCACTTAGATTTAATCTGTTCTGGTGCCACAGGTAAAGGCATCCTTAGTTGTCTTCCCATCAAAAGTTCTGCTGGAGATAATGCCATTTGAATCTGGACTGACTGATGTGCCAGGAGTGCTGTATATGGGTCCACTGATTTTTGCAGAGGTCTTTTAAAAATGTATACTGCTCTCTTCTCTTTCTTGTTACTAAGTGTAATGTTCAAAATCAAAGTCCTGTGCAAATGCTAGGAATGTGCCAGAGTTAAATTCAGGCTCATTATCAGCTCTGACAACTTCAGGAACTCTGTATCTTGCAAATACTGACTTTTGTTTCTGGAAGACCTGTGTAGATGAAGTCTATATAAGTATAGCCAAGTCAATATATCTAGAGAAGTATAATCACTTACAATAATGTCCTTTCCAGAAAAAGGAATCTGTGGCAACCCACTGCCAAGGTCGGTCAGATAGCTTTGTAGAGAGTAATGGTTTCGGCAAGCTTTTTCCTTGTAACATCTCTCTCAGCCATCTACTAAGATCTGAATTTGCCCACTCAGAACAGGCCACCATATGGATTCTTATGATCATGCCCTGCACTTATTTATTTGTTGGTGTTCCTCATGAAATGCATCTCCTTCTGAAGTACCACAGAAGTAAGAAAGCACTGTCCTTTAAGGAACACACCATAGGCCTTGTGAAGGTCATTTCAGTCCCATCAGAATGCTAGCCAGTCTGTTGGAAGTTTACTCCTTCAACCTCATTCTTTTTTGGCAGAGTTAAAAGTCAGTTTCTGGAAAGTTTCATCCTTTAGTTATTCATTTTTAATTTGCGGAAGTTGGCTGACAGATGCAGTAATTGCTGCCCGAACATCAATTAAGACTTTGACATTTTCCTCTAAAGCCTTTTCTTCTTCCATGGGTGGCTGCTCTGTCCGTCACTTGGGGTTCTAGACAGAATGTCTGCTGCTATTGGTGCTTTCCCTGGTATATGTAGAATGCTTAAAAAATCACATCAGCCATTAGTCAGATGTTTTTAATCCCAAGTGGAAAGTCATCCTGTGATTTTGAACCCAGCAAGAACAATAAAGGTTTGTGGTCTGTTTCTATGTTAAAATTCAAGCCAAAAACATATGCACTGACCTTTTCACGGGCCCAACACTTGAGCACCATACTTTAAGCAGCAACTAGGAGGACCAGGGACTCTGCCCATATATTAAGCTCCCCACTGCAATGCATCCTGGTTCTTTCTGGTATCTGTGGATGACTCAGAACTTTATAACTACTCCACAAAGACTGGTACCAGCAAAAGGAAGAGGGATAAACTCATCTGTATATGTCTGGAACTGTGAGGCAAATAGGAGAGGAAGAACATGGCAGCACTGTAGGCCACAGCCCCCTACTGCTGCCACCTCTTAGGAAGTTGAATTAGAAGAATCCAGAGCAACTGTGGGCTAACTCACACATGAATAGGCCTGTGCTGCTGAATTACTGCCTTGTTGCCAGTTACCCTCATGTTTGACCCAACCATACTGCACTGAGCTACAACTGACGCTGACCATATTGTGACTAATGTTGTGACCCTGGCAGCAAGGATGACTCAAATGACCATCTAGTCATTTCCTTCATCTGGATCCAAACATTTAGTGTTTCTGAGTGATAAAATCCATCATGTGACCACGGATATTTATTTATCTAACAAAGCAAGCTAGCCCACCATCCAGAGAGAACATGAAAAATGACCATAGGCTGCTTTTAAATTAGTACATGTTAACATTTTCTAAGCAGCAACATTCATATTAAAAAGCATTTAAAGGCCAGCCTAGCAAAACACATAAGCTATTAATCAAAGGCTGGGAGCAAAAGTCATTGTTGTCAAGATAAGAGAGGCCTACATTTGCACTATCCAAAGGAGGGCAGGAGAAATCAATAGAATCCTCTAAAATGGAAACCTTTTTCCTAAAGTGATATTTTTACACTACAGCAGTCTTAATGTGCATTTGATCACAAGATTGAAGAATCATTAGTCACCCTTTGACTTGAATATAAAAACTAATGAGCTCTTAAGTAATCAGAAATATTAGTAACCACTCAACTCAAAGCTGCCACTTAGGACTCAGTTAAATTCAACTGAATTATATGATCAGCGCTTCACTGTTACCCTGTTTCATATCCTGCAGGCTCCGAACTGCACAGTACTTTGTCTCCAGGTGATTAAAGTCTGCACAGAGATTGTGTGTGACAAAGACTTGAAGACAGCTTCTTTGCAATGAATCATAATTAACCAGATATGAGTAATAAATTACGGACACTTCTTCAATTAAAGAGCATCTATCAATATGAAATAATGTGAAAGTCTGCTCTGTAAGATAATATTTGCCATTGAGTTGAAGCATATCTAAAAAGGGATTCTTGAATACATGAAAAAGATTGATGACTATGACATTTACTGTAACACCCATTAAAAAGTCATTGTTGTAAGGCCTCCATTGATGAAGGTCATAGACTATGAATGGATTTTCATGTTACTTGCTCAAACAAGTCACTTCACAATTGTCTTGTGATGATGTAACAAATACTGATAAACAGATTTCACTTTGCATATGCAAACTTGTGAACACTCTTTTGAGCACTAAAGTTGTACAGAAAAGTTTAGTTTTCTCTCAACTTTTTTTTAAATTAAAGAGAATAAAACGCAAGATATATGGTCAAAATATTTATAATGAAAAGAGTTTCATTCTGTACATTAGATATCAAATATTCAACAGAAACTTGTTTAAAGTAATCATTCACTAAGGGACAGATTCTGTGGCTCCCTCATTCAGATTGGGCAGCACAGTATTCTGCAAGTACTACCACTGAAATCAAGGGTACCAGGCACAGAGTACAGTACTGCCCAGATGTAAGGGTGGCATGGCAGAAGCTAGTCCTAAGACTCCAGATGTTAAGAAGAGCCTTTATCCTACCAAATGTGTACCATAGCAATGGTTTGAAGCCAACAGCTATGTTTCTGAGAACTGTTCAAGTTTTGTAAAATAATTGAATAATCATTTTCTACTGTTCTTAAGACAACCAATTTGAATATTACCACAGGCATATTCCGTGCCAATTTAGTTTTAGTGATTTTTTGGGGCAAGATCTAATTTTTTCCTATGACTAATAGGTGAAAAGGCTGAAGAGTTTGTGCTCTATGCTGCCAGACACATCCAGCAAAAGCACCTACCTTTCTTGAGAACAAAGACTGAATGCCAGATGCTGTTCTGTAAGTATTCTGAAGGTTCTCTAAGAAAGTATAAACCTAACTTGATGTAGCTGAAATTGGGGTATCTAGGTTTGTAAATTAGACACAACATGGCGTGGCGGGATTGATCATTTGGTTTACAAATAACTGAAAGATTAATCTGGATTTAAATTAAATTAAATTAAAATAATGCAAGTGTCTGAAAAACCTATCATCACTAGAAATGTTACATCTTTCATCAGTTTCAAAATGAGAAATACGCCCCTTTAGAAATCAAGTCATCAGCTGTATATTGTCAGTTTCCTTAGATAATCATTCTCTTCTAATATTTAGGTAGGCTTTGTGCTATGACTCTTAAGGTACTGAGTTATTGCAATAACTGAATTGCCAGCTGTGAAGATTCTGCTCCTGGTGCTTGAAGAATATAATGTTTTTCTTCTACAATTGGAAACCCTTTTGAAAATTTGGTCCAAGGACAGTAAAATTGCTATGAGATGCTTAGAGAGGAAAACAAGCTATTGTATATTATCTGAGAGGGACAGTCTCACTGTCAACTTTATTACAAAGTAAATCAAGGAATGGCCTCTGGTTATTTTAATAAGACACTTTTTATAATTTGTTTCTTGCCATTTATTTCTCTGTAGCTTCAGCAACATGTTAGAGAACACCACAAGAATAGCCATATGGGGTCAGATCAATGGTCCACTAGCTCAGTATTCTGTCTTCTGAGTGGCCAGTGCCAGTTACTTCAGAAGACCTCAACAGAACAGGGCGGTTTGAATGATCCATCCCCTGTTGTCCAGTACCAGAGGTTTTAGCAGTCAGAAGTTTAGGAACATCCAGGTGCCTCCCTGATAATGTTGCCAACACTCCAAGATTGTCCTGCGGTCTTCAGGAATTAAGGATTAATGTCATGTTTGAAACCTCCAGGACTATGTCCAACCAAAATTGACGATCCTAGTCCCTAACCATCTTGGCTAATAGCTATCTTCCATGATTTGATCTAGTTCTTTTTTTTAACCCACTTATATTTTTGGCCTTCACAACATTGCCTGCCAACAAGTTCCACATGTTGACCATACATTATGTAAAGTATTTCCTTATGTTTGTTTTTAAACCTGCTGCTTATTAATTTAAATTGGGTTACCCCAACATTCCTCTCAATCATTCTGATAAAAGACAAAATTAGTAGCTTCCTACAAAGTCAATACCACTCCAAAGATATGAGGGGCTATTATTTATGTTGCAGTGGTAGGAAATTATTATTTATACTGTGGTAGCACCCAGGAGCCCCAATCAGAGGGAAGGCCCTCATTGTGTTAGGCACTGTACAAACAAACAAAAAGAAAATCCCTACCATTGAAAAGCTTACAGTTTAAGTATAAGATGAGAAACAACATGTGAATACAACTAACAGATGGGGGAAAACACATGGTAACAATGAGACAATGATCAGTGTGGTAAGCAGAGGTCACAGCATACCAACTGCCTAATCATTGTAGAGACTTCTATTGGCACCATGGAAAAGGGGAGTTTTAGGAGCTATCTGAGGGAGGAGGGCTTGTGAATGTTTATGAAGAGCTTTTTCCATGTATAAGGGGTTACACAAGAGGAAGTGTGAAGATGTTTGTTGGAAAATATGACAAATGAGCAAGTTTGCCATGACTGGAGGAGCAGACACCCTAATATAAGATGTAGCATAGGGATAGGCTATGGTGGACTTTTGAAGCAAAGATACAGTGGAGAAGGGGAGCCAGTTTAAGTATGTGAAGTAAGAGCAATATGGTTGAAGTGTGGTTCCAAAGAGGGGGCTGAGTCAAAGATAACTCCCCGGTTACGGGCCTAACTATCAGGGAGCGAGGCACTGTGGTGTACTATAACTGAGAACGGAGGAAGGGCTTAGGGGCAAAGATTTAGAGTTCTGTTTTATTTGTGTTGTGTTTAAACTGCTGGCTAGACAAGCCAAACGTTTAGTTTGGACAGAATGAGATGAGTCCAGAATGAAGACGTATTTCTGTATATCATCTGCATAGAGATGATAGTTAAAGTTATGTCTCCGAATGACATCGCCCAGAACTCTGAGTAATACACATAGTTGGGCGACTCTTCCTAGTAAGGACGAAGTTAGATTTAATTAAATACTGATAGATAAGCCTGGAGCCCAGTCATTTGGTATATGCACTAATATACAGACAGACAGACAGACACAATGTAACTAAGAAATAATTCCATTTTACTTACTGAAAACATTCATCTAGCACAGTGAATTATATTTCATGTCGATTTATCATCTAATTTACCTGAAGTAATTGTTACAAAGTTTTCCAATTATAATAATGTACATTCAAGCAAAAACAGCAATCAGTACAGCTCTATGTGTTATAGCACTTGAACTTATTTTTTAATAGCATGCCTGTGGACTTGGGTGCTGTACATACAGGTATAGAGACTAGCTTCCTGTCCGGAAGAACTTGCAATATAAATATTCTATCAGTCATTCTATCTTTATTAGTATATAGGTCTGGACTTGACACTATAGTAGTACTTTAAAAGTCTCTTTAGTGTCTTTTCTATTCATGTACAGCAGGGGTTCCCAAACGTTTTTCCCCCAAGGTCCACCTGTGCAGCTTCAATTAGCACTGCAGCCCACTATCAACCACATCCATCAGGGAAGAGGGGCCCTGTGGGGTGTGTGACCCCTCGCCTCAACAGGGACCAGGGCCAGGCAGGTGTCACAGCTAGCCCCCACCGACATCTCCTGCCTCAGCAGCCCATTGAGTGCCTTGAGCTGGTCATCTGACAGTCCTGCCCCAATCTCTCCTCCCCCCAGCATGCCTCACAGGCACACTGCCCCTCCATCCCATCCAGGAATGAGGGAAGTGTTTGGGGTTTGACAGTGCTGAGCAGACCTGGACATTACCCTGATGGTCCCAGTCATGGCATTGTAGACTCAAGGCAGAAACAGAGCAGCACCACTGAGTCCAGCCCCAAGGAGGTCAGGGGGCAGCAGCGCACGAGCAGCCATAGGGTTACCATATTTCAAGTTCTTAAATAGAGGACACTGCCGGGGGGGGGGAGGGGAGGGGCAGAATGAGCTAGAGTGGGGGTGGTAGAGGGGATACCTGCATTATCACTCTCTAGGTGGAGCGCAAGGTCACAGCTGGTGCAGGTCTGGGATACAGCACCAGCCCATCAGTCAGTGCCTCCCTGCGGGCCTCTTCCCCTCCCAGATGGGCTCTGAGGCTCCATGGTGGGGCAGGTTAAGAGGTGCTTTGTGGCTCCACAAACCCTCCAGCATCATCGAGCCACCCTGAGAGCTTCCGGTTCTCAGGCCCAACCCCTTCTCCTCACCCTCTGCCCACTGCCCAGCAGCTCCACTTTGACCTCTGCTGCCCGCTGGGGGTGCTGAGCCTCTCCAGCCCTGGACGAGGGCCATTTCCAGCTGCCACTCTGTCAATGTATACAGTTCGGGGGACAACATCCTCCCATGGCCCCCTCACTCTGCCCATGGTGGACTACCTGGGACTGTGTCATGGTCAACCTTTGGGCCACAGCCAACAGTTCAGGAACCCCGATGTACAGTGTAACAATCTATAGTTCACTAACAAACCCCCCCCCCCAAGCTGCCTTTCCCCCCATCCATTCCTACCTCGCCCACTCACCAACTGCAGGGATATTAGTCTATTTCACCTTGAACAGCTCCTTGAAATGCGTTAATGTCTCATGCTAAACAATCTGTTCCATCTTGTATTTAACTGACACTCTGTGTGTTTCCCAGACCTGAAGACCACCACTGTGTAAGCTTGTCTCTCTCACCACCAGAAGTTGGTCCAATAAAAGATATTATCTCATCCAACTTGTCTCTCTAATATCCTGAGACCAACACGGCTACAACACTGCATACCGTAGGTTATTGTTAGTTTCACAAAACAATCCCAAGGGATTAAATATAAAAGACTTCTTGTCTTTTAAACTGCCATTTCTTTAGCAAGAATAATTGTCCCTGTGAAATGTCTGGTAAGCCTGATATTAGCAGATCAACCTCTCTGATAAAATGTATTAGCAAGGCTGACCTTTTGCCTTTCTTCACATAATAGTTTGGAGTTTCTCTCTGCGCTCAGCCATACAGCTTTAACTCATGATCGCTTTTTCAGTCAGATATCTGAGACTTGGAAAGGAGCAATCTCCCAACCAGTTGTCATGTGTTTTTCTTCTAGTGAAATAAGACCAACGGATCACCTTCCCTGAAACCATTAATATGAACAGCCTAGGGACCTGCACAGGACTCACCAAGGGCCAGAACTTTTATTTTGCTTCTGTGGAGTGGAATTACAGGTGAGTGGAAGAAGGACAATTATTGGCCTACTGTGGCTCTGAACCAAGCTATTCCAGAGTGGTTGTTTTTTCCTGTGTGCTTATTGCATTTCTCTTGAGTTATTGTAGAGATCTACATAATATGTGATTGTTTAATTTCATCATCATGTTTGAATTACACAGATATATTAAAAGGAGCAGTTGCTCAAATAGGAACTTGTGCATTTATTTGATAGAGTCACATTTTGGCCCAGTTCCTGCTGAAACTTTCAATGTAAAACTGGAAAGAATAAGTTTGCTTTATGTACAGGACTCAGGTCTATGTTGTAACTTTTTCTTAAATATAAATGCTAACTAAATGGGTCTGCTTGTGTAATGTTTTCTAACAATGACTCTCAGACTCTAGAGGAAAAAACCTCTCATTTTGGAAAGGACATTTAAAAAAAAAGATTTGATTTTAAAAAGCTTCCTAGTTTTAATGGAACAGAGTATCTTCCTGCCAAAATGCATATTGATGCCATTCAGAGAACGGCCACAGGAGGCACCCTTAAACTTGGTTTAAGATTAGCAGCCATGCTAGTCTCGAAGGTGCTACAAAGTCTTCCTCGTCTCCCTTATAACTGTTAGCCCACTAGTTAAGGCACTCACTAGGATTTTGCTTCCCCCCTCTGCCTTATGTGATGAAGCTTTTGAATTTAGGGCACACTCCTAAGCAGTGGGGACCCAACCCCTGGGCAAGAGGGTATTCCAGGGGTAGGTCTCTCAAATCTCTCCTGATGGAGCAGTTCTGCTTTACATGAATAATTAAGTGTGCTTTGGAGCAAGAGGAGTCGTAACCGGATCTCGCACATCTCAAGTAAGTTCCCTAACCATTTGGCCACTTCCAACAAATTTAGCCTGCACCCACAACAAAATTTTTCCATCAACTTTTTCAAGTCACCAAAATGTTTTGGAATTTTCACATCAACCCAAACCAAAGAAAATAAAATAATCAGAACATGCAGCAAACTGAAAAAAAATAAAACAATTATTCACCCAGCTCTAAGAATAGAACAAATCTCAATATTACTACAGGTTTCCTTGTTTGTTTTGGTTTAGGCTTTTTAAACTACATGATTTTCAGTGACCCCTTTTTATATCCCTCACTTCCTGAAGACTGATATCTTTATTATTGGTAAAATAATTTAGTAAAACTGGTAACATAATATGTTACCAATAGCCTAAACATGTTGCCATTAAAAACAAACAGCAAAACCTTATGCAGTATTTCAGGTATTTGTTTGCAGGCTTTGTTAACAGAATTCTTCAGTCTCTACATAGCTCTATGTTTAAAAACACAATTATTTTTAGATTCTTTAAGTATTAACATGGAGTTGAACTAGCTCTTATATAGACTTCAACCTCTTTGTTGACAGCAGGTTTGGACTTGCACTTGTTGGCAGAAACCCATTGATTACCTCAGAACATCAATCAATGATGTAGAAGAGAAGAGTGTGCTGCAATCTGTAATCATAAAATAATGCATCTCTCTTTCTTTCTCTCTCTCTCTCGTGTCTGTTTTGTAGCAATTATTGTCTTTGAATGATGTAGAAGTGAAGAGAAGACAGATGCTCAGGAAGGAGAAGCTGTGCCCAGATTGAGTTTGAGGGTGGAAGACTTGTTTTGGGACTTGAATACTCCAGAAAAAGAAGAAAATTCTCCCTAAGGTCTAAGGTAGAGGGCCAACTCACAAAAATGACCAAACCAGGTGAGATGGTCAGGAGATACAACGTGAGATACAACGTGAGATACAACGTGAGAGAGGGGAAACTGTCCAAAGTAGCTTGTCCAAAGCCAGAGCAAATAAGTGTCACTACAACATTAGGCCAAGATATTTGTTTGTCAATGAAAAAAAAAAGTCCAAGAAACAGTTTGTTTCTTTTAAGATTTTTCACAGATAATAACACTGTCTGACCAGCTCTAGTTTACATACAGATACATCCCATGCATATATTTATTTCCTTTCATAAATGTGTCAATCAATGTTTTATGTACAAAACCAAAACAGAATGTTCCATGCACCACATTGACCTGCAAATCTGATCTCCATATTGGGAGGGGAGAAACGTACCTGGAATACTTGATAGGAGAGAACATAGAACTGTTGGTCCTCTTCTCACAATGAGTTCCACTAGTGCTCACTGCAAAATTGGGGTCAGAGACCTTTACAGATCAGCAAGAGACTGAATGCATGGGACAGAGATGCCACCTAGATGATACAGGGCAAATTGTCTTCTAGATCAAAGTCACCAACAAGTATAATTCAGACTTCAACATTTTCTCCCAGTCTATAATTCCCATGATACTAAGTAATCATATGCCCTGAGGCACCCACAATGGGCTAGATTTACAAAGTGATCTAGGGGTCTAGCTGCCACCTTGGTACTTAAATCCAAAATGTAGGCTTCACTGGCATTTACAAATCTCCCACGCACTTGTCCTATAACCCCGGAGGTGCTTAAGTTCCCATCATTGAAGTTCCTGAGGCACCTGACTTTCAGCAGCTGTGCATGCCCACAACCACTTACATCTCAACACCACCCAGCAGCTAAGCCTCAGCAGGATTTACGAACCAGCCATTTCACTACTTATCTTGCCTTTGGGGACCAACTCTGATTCCCACTCAAAACAGTGTGAGGGTTGAGTGGGGTGAGAAGAGATGGCTCAACACTGCAGCACCTAACTCCCTTTGTGAATCGTGATAAGGAGAAGTAGGATGGGGAGTGAGACACTGTGCACAACAGTAGGTTCCTCTCCAGATTGTCCTTAGCACACCTGCTCCCTGAGCTCTGAAAAAGTTATCAAAAGGAGGCCAGAACGATAACAACAGGGAACCACCACAGACACATCGGCAGATTGCTTAATCATTCCCAGCCAAACCTTCTAGCGTGGACCCCAATGGCTGGCCCATGCCACAGGGCATTGGCAGCAGAACAGTTTCATTGCTGTGTAGATTTCCAGGGTTGGGTTGGAGCTAGAGCTCTAGGACCCTGTGAGGAGGGGGAGTCAGAGCCCAGACTCCAGCCCACACCCGGAAGTTTATACAGCAACGAAATAGCCCCATAGCCCAAGACAGCCACCATGGGCCAGCTGTGGGTTTTTCTTGGCTGTGTACACATTCCCATGGAGAACCATTGCACTTAAATCATGATAAGACATCCTTAAGAAACAACAATCCAATTTTCCAGTTAGTGAGCATTATCCTCCCTACATAACTATGGGTAATGGCACACAATGAAGTTGTGATTGAATATATAGCCCTGAAAGAAGGCAATTTTGCTACCTTTTTATTAGCTGTCCTTTGGAATTTGTTTCCCCTGCCAGTTTTACCTCAATACTTCACATCTGGGTGGGACTAAGATGAAAAACAGCAAGACCACACCTATGCCTCATCAACCACGAGCCTTCTGTATTTGAATCAGTAAATTAGCTGATTGTTCCCACCAAAACCCTTCCCAGTTGAATAATCAAATGTGCAGAAAATCCAGCTCTTCATCCCTGGCAAATACTGTTAACTGTAACTCATTGGCTATACAATTGTCTTGGTAGAAGAGGGCAGCAAGCAGTGCTTAATTTGTACCAGGGTTTGCCAGGGCTGCATCCAGCTCCTCTAGTCTTGGCAGTTCCTAGTCCCAGCACTACTGGGCTAGCCATGTCAATTATGAATGTAAGAAGATTGCTCGAGCACAGACACCTCTTTCATTACAAATTAAGCATTGCCAGCAAGTTTTTGTGATTACATTTAATTCCTTATCCCTACAGACCTTTCCTCTGAGGATCTCAATGTGCTGTGCAAACACTAAAAGTTTGCAACTTACTTTTGGATTAAATTAGAATTATACTACCATGATGTAGCTAAGCAAACTGAGACCCTGATTAACTTAAAAGCACATTATAGGCGGCAGGAGAGCCAAGACTAGAAAACAAAAAGTCCCAACTCCTTATCTCATCTTCTAAACAATAGTGCTTGGTCCAAGTCGTGTTCTTCTCACTATGGGCACAGTCCTACAGCCCTGATCTGTTTATCTCCCATTGTTTTTGCATGATATGAGCAATGACTTGAAAGACGTATTGTGAAGCAAGGGATGCAGCTTCTCAAGAAATATGAAAGTGAGATAATTGACCAATACCAAAGAGGAAAGAGCTGGTGGGGAGGGTGAGGAAAGGAAATGGCAAATCGCAAAAACAGGCTGAAACTTAAAAAAAAAATTATGGGGGTAGAAAAGGTGAAATGTGGTTTGATTTGGAGATTTTTCTTCTTTTTTGGTTTCTAAAAAGGCAGATTTATGTGTGTTTTCACTGGATTGCAGTTGAGGATATGGAACATTTTATAAATAAAAATGTTATGCTGAAAGATGCTAATGGTTGCCATTACAGGAATCCCTGATCCAAGGACCACCACAGACCTCATTAAAAAACAAGAGTGTGCCAAGCACACACAGGTTTAAATCCCCCTAAGAAGTAAAAACAATAGTGTGTATTTTGGAGAGGGGGTGGGCGCAGGCACTAGGACACCTGGCAGGTCAGAGCTAAGCTGTGTGAACTCAGGGGTTCCCCTTGGACGCAGAAGCAGGGGCTAGGATATTGATAACTGGCAGTGGGTGTTGGCAGAGAAAGCAAGGAGAGGAGTTGTGAACACCCGGGAAAGCAAGTACAGAAACAGCTCTTTGAGCTCGCTGAAGTGTCCAGACTTGGGAATTTCTGAGCAATGAAACTGAATGTTGTTCGTTTCCACCATATTCAAGGAAACAGAATTTTGTGCATGTATTTTTGTAAATAAAAATATAGCTGACTTACATCACTGATTTCTCATGTTAGCCAAAACAGTCCTGCAAGTCCCTGAATTTTAAGCTAACTACTCAACCCAAAAAGCAACACTATTATGCCTTAACAATCACAAGCTATAAGCCACTAACCAGGGTGAGGATTTGGAGTAACAGTGAATAGATATAGTTCAAGCCATCAGCACAATATCTGGAAACAAATTAACTTAGCAAACAAAATGCTGATTTGTAAATAAAACCCCAAGTCAGAATGTTACCAGGTAAGGCACTGCATAAAGAACTAATGCAAAACTCTGGGTGTCATGAAAGGAAAGATACTGAAGAACCAATGGACGAGAATCTGGTCCCAATCTTTATACCTCCATTGAAGTCAATGGAGTGATGATAAATTATACCAACTGAGAATTCCTAGTCAAAATGTCTACTGAAAAGGACAAAAATGTGATTCAGTTTGAAGTAATCTGGAGAAAATTGCACAGAAATCTGAGGGGAGAAAAAAAATCACTGGTGCAAGTTCATCAAACAACAGGTGAAAGTAGCAGAGTGGCATAACTTGCCACAATATCAGTTAAGACATTCCCTGAAAGACATATACTGTATTTCAGATTTATACTAGTATAATAGAGCAGAACTTAGCACCAGGAGCATGGAAGGGGGAGGGGAGGATGGAGTGGGAAAGTTAACAAAAAATAAAAGAGAGTCAAACCCTTTCCCAAAACTAGCTGTTCCATCCTCACCACTTCCAGGGCCAGATGGATTTTAATAGAAGTTATAGTCTTACCCCAGGGCTTGAATTTGGTCCTCAAAGTAATTTACACCGATTTTTAAGCTACTAATTAGCTAACCAGCTGACACGCAACATAAAATTTACACCATTTTCATTATCATTAAATTTGGCCTTGGGTTTTTAAGGTGCTATCAGATCTTATAAAAATTCAATTTATATTCACCTGAAGAAAAGAAAATAAGTGGTGTATATAATATTGAAGGACATAGTGAAGGGGAATACAGTCATTAACAAGACACATTTAAACTAAGTGAGGGTCAAGTACAAAGGGAAATTTTAGAAAAATGTCTTTATGTAGAGCAATTAATGTGTGAAGTAAATTATCAAAGACACATAGAGGAATCTGTTCCACTACTGTACCACTTCTAAGTGCCTGCTTTCTCAAACAGTAGAGGCAGGGCCGGCGACAGGGGGGTACAACGGGTAGAGCTGTACCGGGCCCCTGACTTCAGGGGGGCCCCCTGAAGTCTGGGGACCAGTACACAGCTCTACCTGTAGTCGTCCCCCCTGGGCACCACACTGCATTTCCCCGGCTGTGTCCAGCGCCGCGGCCAGCTGCCTCCCAAGCCCTTCAGCCGCTGCTTGTCCCGCGCCCCAGAAGCCGCCCCGAGGCACCCCCGGCTGCAGCGCTTCCCCCGCCCACCCGCATCAAGAGCCGGGCCAGCCCTGGGGGGGCCCCAAACGCTCAGAGTAGGGGGCCCCCAAACGCTCAGAGTAGGGGGCCCCCAAACGCTCAGAGTAGGGGGCCCCAAAATTTCTGTCGCCGGCCCTGAGTAGAGGAGTAACCAGGGCCGGCGACAGAAATTTGGGGGCCCCCTACTCTGATAGTTTGGGGGCCCCCCAGCCCAGCCGGGCCTCCCCCCCCCAGCCCAGCCGACAGCGGCTGGGGGGCCCCCAGCCCAGCCGGCACTCCCTCCCCCCCCCCCCCCCCGCTGACAGCGGCTGGGGGAGGAAGCCCAGCCGGCCTCACCCCCCCCCCAGCCCAGCCCAGCCGGCGCTCCCCTCCCCCCAGCCCAGCCCAACCCAGCCCAGCTGACGGGAGCGAGAGCCCGGGAGTGGCGTGAGCCGCCCTTGCTGTTCCCCCTCTCTCCCCCTGCTCTTTCTCCCCCGGACTGCGCCGCTGCCGCCGGCCGGGCTCACTGCTCCTGCCGGGGCCAGGCGCGCTGGTCTGGGGGAGAGCCGCGCTGCCTCCCCGCCCCTTCCCCGCTCTCCAGGTCCGGCGACAAGGGGGGACGACAACGGGTACAGCTGTGTACCGGGGCCCCCCTAAAGTCGGGGGGCCCGGTACAGCTGTACCCGTAGTACCCCCCTGTCGCTGGCCCTGGGAGTACCAATGCTACAAAGATATTATGCAGATATTGAATGGGGTTTTCAAAAGAGCTCAGTGATGACCTATATTCCTTTGAGAGGGAGGATGGTTCAGTGGTTAGGGCCCTAGCTTGGGACTCATAAAACCCTAATTTAACCCTGCTTTGCAATAGACTTTTTATGTCAGTGTGTGTGGCCTTCAGATCCTACCTATATAGAGGCCATATAGGTAGAAGTCTGGTAAAACTCCTGTGACATCAATGGGAGTGAACGTAGGACAATACCAGGTGTTTTAGAAAATCCCACCCAGTATATTTAGATAAATCTATTTTTCTTCCACCACATTATGCATACACAGCACTTTATAAAAAAGAGTTTAAACACATGCCTACCTCAATAATTACTGCTTAAATTGGATAGATGAAACACAAACCATTTAAGGATAAGACAGGAGGATGGGAGCAAACAGAGCTGTATTCAATCAACAATGGAAGGCTATACAAAAGAAATGGACCTTAAAAAGGTTTGAATGTTGAGGTCCAAACTTCTTTTACATATGTTTGCCTTATTTTCTGAGGTTTTATTATTCCACTTTAGTGAAATGAATGTATTTTCTCAGATTTTCCTTGTACATTATTTTGCATTTTGTTCCTCATCTACCTCCCTTCACAGTTTCAAAAGACAATAATTGCTACAAAACAGACACAAGAGAGAGAGAGAAAAAGAGAGAGAGATGCATTATTTTATGATTACAGATTGCAGCACACTCGGTAACAGCTCTCAGCTATACAGGTCCCCATCTCCAGCAAACATGTTTTACTTGTGTAAGTGGATTCCATTCAGTAACAGATGTAGAAAATTACAAGTTTTTCTTACAATTTTCTGTGAAGTATTATAGGAATAAACATTTCACTGACATTTAATTCACAGACTAAATTGAAGGTTATATGTCCTGAAGGCTTATTTAGTCAGGGTATCCTTGTAATAAAATTCTTATCTGTATACCATCTCTCCTTTTTAGTAGAAGGAATTTTTGGATTTTCTCAACATCATGAGAAGGGGAAAACAATTTTTAAGCCAGTCCTGAAAAGGTAGAAGAGCACAACCATCAAAACACACACTATCCAGCTGCACACATGTGAAAATGTAGCAATGAGAAGATCCTATGTATGTAGGAAGGACTGGTTTAATGCAGTGTTGAGCCTCAATATAATTATAAAATAAACAAAATCAGAGTATTTCTTTTGTCTATCTACTCCCTACTCCTTTCCATTTTCTGTGCTACTCCAGCATTTTCCAGTTTGGGTTTTATTCTCTAAAGTAGAGTTAAGGTCTAGAAAGACATCATCAATACAAATGACAAAGCTGAACTCTGATGGACAGCTCCCTAGGCTAATTTATTTTATAGGTGCTGGGAGGGATCTCTTTAGGGCAGTCACATAGATTGATAAGGAATTGTGCCATTCCATCAAGGCAAAGCAATGACCTAAGTTTAATTGATTCATATTGTAAAAGAACTAGACCCTTATAAGACAAATTGGAATGAAGCCTTTGATAGAATGTCATCTGGTCATTTTCCGAAGGACAATTACATGAACTGGTTCTCAACCTTTAGCAACCTGAGGACCCCAATTCTCATTTTAAAAATGTTGTGGACCCCCCAAGCCAGGTTCTAATTTTCCCCAGGGGTGCTCAACCTCTGCTCAGCCCCAAGCCCCACCCCCACTCCACCCCTTCCCCCCTAGGCCTCACACCTTCCCACCCCCATTCCACACCTGCCCCTCCTCTTCCCCACCTCTTTCCACCCCTCCCCTCCCAATGCCTCCTGCATGTCATGGAACAGCTGTTCTTCAGCATGCAGGAGGCACTGGGAGGAAAGGGAGGAGTAGCTCAGCAGGACCAGTAGCCCCAAACATGACTCACGGACCCACAGGAGCCCACAGACCCCAGTTTGAGACCCACTAGTGTAGGGGACTATTAGCTTTATTTGTATAGGGAATTTTCTTCTAGTAAAACACAAAGAATTTGCCATAATTTACAATCTTCGAGACATAAAATTTGAATACATGGTTAAAGGAAGAGCTTAGGAAATCACCTCTCATTGCCTCTAACAACATTGCTATGCATTGTATTAAATGAATCCAAAGGCTTATTGGGTAGGGACATATTCAAGAGAAGCAGCCACTTCTGAATCATTCAGAACACCCACATTTAACCAATTCCACAAGTGTCATTTACAGGAGCCTTTTCTATTTTTGTATCTATACAAAATTTCCTGTCCTCCAAAGCCAGTTAATACAAGATGTTATGCAGTTTAACAAAGGGGAAAAAAATCAGATAAGGGGCCAAATTCTGACATGGTGAAAGTTGACTCCAATAAGGGTCATACTTTTGAATTCTAGGGTAGAAACCAACTGTATTTCCAACTCCTAAGATCGTACACCAACGGTGGGCAAACTACGGCCCACGGATCCTTACTGACTGGTCCCTGAGCTCCTGGCCAGGGAGGATGCTTTGGCCCCCTCCCCTGCTGTCCCCCCCTCTTCTGGAGCCTCAATGAGGCACACCGCCAGTGCTCTGGCCTGCCACTCCAGGGCAGCGCTGTAGCAGCAGGGCTGACTCTGGCAGGTCCTGAGCTCCTGCCGCTCTGAGCAGCGTGGTAAGGGGGCGGGGCTGTGAGCTCTGGCAGGCCAGCGTGTCTTGCTCTGGTGGACCTGAGCAGTGTGGAAAGGGGGTCAGGGCCAGGCCGGGGCCTTGGATAAGGGGCAGGGAGCGTGTGTGAAAAGGGTCAGGGAAATCAGGGGACAGGGGGGCTTGGATGGTAGTGGTGTTCTGGGAGGCAGTTAGGATTGAGGGGCTCAGGGGGAAATGGTCAGGGGACAAGGCACAGGGGAGCTTAGATGTGGGGGTGTGGTCCCAGGCTGTGGTTATGGGTGGGGGAGGTGGGGTCTCGAGAAGAAAGTTGTTTATGTTCCAGTCCATTTCTAATTGCAAGGCAATAAGGTAAAGAAGATTTGACAAAAGTAGTGGGGTTTAAGGTGGTATTTGAAGGAAGGAGGGAGACTTGTCCCAAATACAGGGGTTGCATGGAAAAAGGTGCAAAGCTGGGAGTGGAAGGAGAAGACAAAGGGCCAATTGGTTACAATTAGCCACTGATCAGGAAAGGTGCCACTGTAATCGCAACAAATCAAAAAGAGTTCAGAGGAATCCTTTCCCAAGCAGCCTAGCTGGTTTGCATAGGCAGCACCATCCTTTAATAATCTATCATTTTAATGCAGTCAGACTGGCAGAACCATTTGTTCTGGAGTCTGAAAGGGTTTGGAAATTATCGGTAATTGGCAAGAGGTTAACATTGCAAACATCCTCCTACTAGATCACAGTGAAACCTGAAAAACAGCCATCAGTAGTGAATCAGAACTGCTGATTAGCAGAGTTCTTTGTCAGAACCTGAAAATGAAAGTTCTGTGATTCTGCTAATTCTACTATCCAGCCTTTGAAGAAAGAGTCTGAAATTATTTCCTGGATGAAAGAAAAAAAAACAGCAACATTATAGTATTTCCATAAAATTATGTGGGCAATTTCCATAATATTGTTGATTTGTCAGACTGAAATTACATATTCCCTGAAATATGACTAAAAAGAAGAGGTGTATTTTACTTCAAAAATAAAATAGCTAATTTATCCAATTTTATACCATGAAAAACTGTCAAGTAAATAGGAACTTTGACATTGACTTCAATGGGACCAGGATTTTACCTATAGTGTCTAAAATACTTCTCCTTTGCAGGTCATCTTTAATAGTTCTGTGGACAGCCTAAAGGGTTTTTGTTGTTCTTTCCCCCCAAAAAGGGTTTATGATAAACACTGAAGCCTTGTTTTCATTGTTTTCCTGCAAGTCTATAGGGACCTGGTAGGATGACAACAGAAAAGCCATGCAAAAGAGACCTGACTGAAGGGGGAAGTGGTTTATATCCAGATTGTTGAAAACAATAGTGTACGTTTAACACCAATTTAACTCAAATGTCAGACAAATATAATATTCTTTGTCAAATATTCAACACATTCTGCCCTTACCTTTCCTCCACATCTCAGCTCCACAACACTTGTTATACTAAAACCTACTAACAGTTAACTATTCCCAGATTATAACAAATATTACTTATGCATGTTATTGTATTTAAACATAACATGCATTCTTCATTGCAAGCAATGTATTTATATATTACACCTGAAGGACATTTAGTAGAAACCATACCTGGTTGTCTAGTTAGTTTCTTTTAAATCAATGATTCAAATTATTTGCTCTAGCCTGCACTGCATCTATTTTTGTTTGCTTTGCCATACCACACATAGGTGAAATCTAGTTTGTCTGTACGATTATCGATATAACTTACTGATAATATGATCCTGCATGACTTAAACAAAATGTTTATGAATTTCAGAGGATATTTTGCCTGAGCAAGGCATTCAAGTTCAGGATTAAAGCTGAGCTATTGAGCATATAAAACAGTCTTGTAATTTTAGAGGTTCTCCTGACTCTTAATGAATGGTTCATTTCAGCAATGGATCTGTTTGAGTTCTGAGGACTGTTTCTTGTCAAAGACCCTGGAATCATGGGGGCTGGATTAATGACAGTACTATGCTGATTTAGGCTCTGATTCAGCAAAGCAATTAAGGATACTCCTAACTTTAAGCACATAGGCAGCATCTGACTGAATAATTTCGTTGAACTCAATGACAATGCACATATTAGGCAAGAAGGATTTAGCCCCAAACATATTGGCAAGTCAAAGAAGGCAAATAGTTTAATTGGGGCAGAACTGCTTAAATATCATATTTTAAGGAGAGAGCAACTTGAAGGTTTTTTTGCCACCAGATGTGACTGCACAAGACAAAAACAGACTTTCATGCACATATCTGTATTTGTAAAGCACAAATTAAATTACAGAGGAAACTGACATACATGGGTTAATTGCACCTTCTATTATCACTGCTATTCAGAGGCTGTGATTTCTTCCTCTCCCCTGTAGCAGCATTGCCAAGAACTGTGCCCACTCATGTTGGGTGTGCTTATTAACTGAAAATCCATATGCCGAGCTTTGGCATATTTTTCTGTGAGAAGAGTCAAGTCTGAGGCTGATTCTTGGCTAATTGCCTTACTGGCTGTGAAGCTCATTCAGCCAAATCATTTAGTATGCTCAGCTTCCATACAACCTGATTTTATTGATCCACTTTGTCCCTGCTGATGTGCTTACCTTTTTATGTACGAAGTAATATTTTTCATTGCTACACTCCTGAGAATACACTCCTACAGGAAGTCCTCATTACCTTTCCTCCCCATATTCAGAGCTAAAATCATGCCAACTTGTAGGGGGGAGAGGGGAAGAGAAAGAGAATCATGTTTTAATTACCTGTGAACAGTCCCTGAAGCAATTTGCCCAAATCTCTCCCACTTTGATAAACCATGTGACCTGGGTCCTGAGCAGATTCTATTTATCAAAAGTATAATCAAACAGAAAGGGTGAAACATATCACCTCTTACCATCTATAAATTGGATATTGGAGAGGAAAATAAGATGACAGATTTCCCAAGGGATGAAAGCTTCATGCATGATCTGGATAAGATCAGGCATTTCAAAAACAATTTTTGTTGGTTTCTTTGTTACAGGTTTCCATACATATTTCTTTTTTAGTGTCCAGCCTCCTACTCCCATCCACACCTGAGACACACAATAATCTTTAACACAGTATTGGAGCAGTTTTTATCTCTTTTCAGAGGGAGTCAAACCCAAGTTTGTATAGAGAGGATTGGAAAATAAACTCAAATATAAAGGCAGGAGTTTAAAAGCTATAAAATGTTTTTCAACCATCAGAAAAAAATCTTCATAAGATTTTCCAGTTGCTTTGTTCCTTTAAAATTTGAAGTACTTATATTTCTCCTTCTCTCTCTGTGTGTGTGTGTGTGTGTGTGTGTGTGTGTAATATATATATAAACACAAAGAGAGAAAGAGATGCTACCCAAAAAAAATTACCGACACACAAGTAAACCCACGGACTCAATTCATAAGCCTTTGTAGGAACAGAGCTCTAATTTGCACAAGAGAAAGCTTGTGCAGTGCAAAATAGAGAGTAAAGAATAAAAACAGCATAAAGATTCCAGTGTGACTGGTGGTCTATGGCAACTCATTTCCTCTGTATGTTTCAATATGAAAATGCACTCTGAGCTGGGAAATGGAAGAATAGACATGAAAAGGCTCCTCTCTGTGTCAGTTCAACTATCCAGCTAAATGTATGGAATTTATATTTTATAAAAGGTTCTCCTGTACACTTAAATATCCACCGTATGTACAAGTTGCCATTGGTATAGGTAATAGTTTACCAATAATTTCATTTCTCCCTTATCCACCCTGGCTTTAATTGTTATTCTAAGGCACCATTGCTCTATTTCCAATGTTAATTCATTACTTCAACATTTTACTTATTGCAATTTTATTATTTAAATTAGAAACAGTAATTGCTAATTTGTTCTTCAGAATACTGGAATTGTCAGCAACATATTTTATGTTGAGTAACACAATGTTACATGCCATTAGTTACAAAATCATCACTCTAATACTGTATTATGTCTTTATAAAGTTACTTTTGCTTACCTCTTACCTCATGAGAATTTTACAATCTTGAAGGGATGGTCTCCACTGGGGGGGGAATTGACTGTAGATACGCAATTTCAGCTATGTTAATAACTTACCTCCCGTCCTCACGGCGGCGGCAGCGGACGGCAGCGCGGTCCCCCGTCGACTCCAGCTTGCGCCTCTTGAGGAGCTGGACTTCCGGAGTCGATGGGGGAGCCGCTGGCGATCGATTTATCGCGTCTTAATGAGACACGATAAATCGATCGCCAAAAGATCGATCCATGCCGGCTCTAGTGAAGACAAGCCTGAAGATAGGATAATCTCTTCAAACTTAATGAGTTTTTGAAACGGATGAAACTTGGGGGGCGGGGAGCACAGTGAAAGGAAGTCTATAGATTTTACAATAACTAGTTCAGATTGCCTAAAATTTAACTCATTTTTCCCCACAAAGGCAATTCAGTTTTAAAAATATTTATCAAGCTTAAAAGGGACATCTGTTCAGAGACAGCATTTGTTATACAGCACCAGATAACACCTATATCCACTCTCTCGAGGTGCTTACTCTACCACAACATAAGTACTGGTAATAAGAGATCAGATACTCCCTTCACCCCCAACAAGAGCTAGTACAAGTGAGACATCTGTTCACAGTTTATCATTCGCATTTCTCTCTTTCTACTCTGATTTTTTCTTCAGTCTCTCTCTGTATTCATTTCATGTCTCTTCCCATTTTCCATCCTATTCCTTCACTGGAGATTTTTTTTTTCTGTCAGCTTGTTTTCCCTAAGGGGTTGGAACCCTAAGAGTTTGGCAGAGGACCCATTGTTCTGTAACTCCTGTCAGGCCTGATAAGCTCACTACACCTAACACATTGCAGTTGTAGTCATAGGCATGTGCAGCACTAGTCATTAGGGTGTGCACCCAGGGAATTTTAGTTACTTTATTTATTTTAAAGGCGCCTTACTGCATGCAGAGCCACTTTTCTGAGACATTAGGGTGTGCCTGGGCCTACACCTATGGTTGTAATGTTCATCTGAAGTCTGTTGTGTGAAGTATCAAATGAAAACTGGTCACACACTAGTCATGAATATCATGTTGTGATGTACATTCAGGTGATGTGTAAAGAGTTCTCCCTGTGTGTGTGCTGGAGATATATTCGTAAGATGTTTTGGAGGCGTCTAGACAATGGAATGTGGTTTTTCCTTTTTGCCTGTCTCTCTAATATAAATTGATTGATGCCAGAGACAATGGGCAATCATTTGCATTTGAAGTAAACAGTTATCAGGAGGCTGAGGAAATACCATGGCATCAGCACACCAGAGGATCCTTGCACTCTGGACCCTTTTCCTGACTCTTGAGATGAAGACAGCACACTTTAGGGAATATAAGAGAAGCAAAAGGGGGAATTGTGTTATCCATCATTTAGGTGACAGAGAGGCCAATGCTCTGTCTCTCTGAATGGTGAATCCCCTCCAATGTGAGTAGGTGACACTGAAAATTTACGTCAGGTAAAAAACCTCTTAAACAAGCATTGGGATGTGTTGAATTAAGTTTCAGTCACTACCAAGTGTGATTATACTTTTTTGTGCCTAACCATTTTTGTGTTTCTATTATCTCTGCTTAGCATCACTTAAATTCCAATTCTTTATTAATAAAGTTAGTCATCTTTTATTATAAATTAATCTTGGTGCTATTATATTAGAGTGAGGTGAGCATCCTTAGCTAAGCCAGCAGGTTGATGTGTATTCTGTCTCCTTGGAAACAGCAGACTTGTATTTCTGTGGCCATCTAGTGTCAGGTGCTGATTGCTGCCGGGAGACAATTCTGGAGAGTTCAGGAACTGAAGTGTACCAAGAGTCAATCTGCAGAGCAAATTAGGAAAGGACTGGTGGAATCCCAAAGAGTTTGTTTGGCTGCCTAACACACTGGGTGCCAGGGAGCTGCCATACATTATAGCACCAACAAATCCCTCTTTTGCAAAGGCAGAAAGATAACAGGTTGACTTACAGTTCTGGGTGCCCCAAGAAAGCATCACAAGGTGGAATTTACAAGAGCAATTGCAATGCTCACCACTACACTGTTTTATGTCCCTGCTGCCTAGTGGAATTCAAAACATTGAGTTATGCTGAAATAAATTGGTTAGTCTCTAAGGTACCACAAGTAGTCCTCATTTTCTTTACAGGTACAGACTAACACGGCTGCTAATCTTAAGACCGAGTTAGGCACTCAACCTGCCTCAGGGCCGGCGACAGGGGGGTACTACGGGTACAGCTGTACTGGGCCCCGGACTTCAGGGGGGCCCCCTGAAGTCTGGGGCGGGCCCGGTACGCAGCTGTACCCCCTTGTCGCCGGGCCTGTGAGCAAGGCGTGGCTCGGGCAGCCACTGCAGCGCTCACCAGCCCCCTCCCCCGGCACCCAGCAGCCTCCCCCCGCCCCCCTTTGCTTCTGGCCAAAGCGCATGTGGGGGTTGGGCCCCCGCGGGCGGCGGGAGACCGGCCGGGGGGGGGCCCGCACGATCCGCGTACGGGGCCCCAAAATTCCTGTCGCCGGCCCTGACCTGCCTATACAACAATAAGGCTATTTCCTGCAGATATCAGAACCTTCCCAGTCCTCTCAGTGCCTCTGCTACCAGTGGCTAGCTCCCTGCCTGGTACATGCTCATGCCTCCTAAACTGTAATAGAAATGTAGGGCTTAAAGGGAGCCTGAGAGGTCATCCGGTCCACCCTCCTGCACTGAGGCAGGCCAAGTATACCCATGGGGCTTCAAAAACTACAAAGAAGGATTTTCTGCTGCCTATTTCAGGGTAACTGTTACTCTAGCATCAGTTAGCCCTTGGAGAGGAGAGAAGCTGTTCTCTACCTTGTACCCATGCTATATATTCCTTTGTGGCATGTAGTGGCTTTTTAAAATAGTTCTGAAACCAGCAACATACTGATTGCTAGCTCTATTGTGAGGACAGAAGAAATCACTACTCTTCAGAGGAAGTTTGTCCTATTAACTGGGTGCCACAACATATTTATTAAAGTTGTTGATTTATGGAAAGTGTTAATGTACAAGAGAGCCCCTGAAAATAGGTGAATTATTACAAGGAGGTGAAGATTGATTGGTAGAGAATTCCCAAGTCCTCCATCATCTTTTCCTTGCTACCCTATAAATAGTCCTGGCTCCTTTGTCGGTAAATGTCGTGTTTGTTGCTGCCCTTTGAAACTCATGCCCAGTTACGCTTGCTGTTTCTGAACTTATTTTTCAAAGTGAATGAAATGAGACTTGGGTAAAATCAAAGTCATATCAAAGGACACTAAAGAAGAAGGGAAATGGAAATACAAGAGGCTATTGAAATTGGCATGGGGGAGGAAGAAGGGTGGATTTGAGAAACAAAAGAAGAAAGTGAAGGGGAGAAAATGGTCTCAGTAAAAAGAGTAAATTACACATCAGGAAGAAAAGTGCCATGTCAGAGAAAATCACCTCTCAGAGCAGAAAATAGGGGTGGCCTTGACAAGTTGCTGTGAGATAGGCTGACCATACGTACAGTTTTGAACGGGACAGTCCCGTTTTTTTCATATTTCTGGACCGTCCCGTCTTTTTAACAAAAATATAAATTTTGTCCCATTTTTTGGGCAGGTCCCTCTTTGCAAGCTGCTTTCTAGGGGGAGGTTCTTTCTTTGCAGGACTCGCAAGAGCTCAGGTGAAGAATCTTGCTACCTAAGGACAAGTATCAGATGTCAAAATCTCCGATGAGCAAACTGCATCTTGCCAGCCCAGCACCAGTGTCCCACCGCTGGACGGGTGATGGCAAAGATGCCTGATATATCGGGTCCCGGCAGTGGGCGAGCTGCGGAGCTTCCAGTCCCGCCCCTGTGGCGGGTGGGCTGCTGCTCCGACAGCTCGGGTTTTTTTATTAAATAACGGACTTTTTGATTTAACGGACATCCCCTCGCCCAAATTAGTCCGTTAAATCGAGGTTTTACTGTATAAAGCTTTCTAACCCCTCCTTCTGAGAAGGTTAGTGACACTCTAATCAGGTACAAAGCTTATGAGATTAATATGCTACTCACAGTTAATTTAATCTTAGAGATAGAAGGATGATTCAACTCTCCCAAAGCTAGAAGAGGGGAAAAGAGCTTCCATAGCTGGGGGGGGGGGGGGGAAAGAGGTCGAGCTCACCCAAAGCTCTGAGGGAACTGGAACTGACTTCCTGGTTCTTCCAGGTGGGCTAATCTGCCGTCACCCCTCCCCCCCCTTCCCTTAGTTAACCCCATACAGGTAAAACAACAAGTCTCAAGCACTTCACACTCATGACACACGCATACACCATTTGACTTTTATATATATAGATATAGGACTAGAAGAGGGTCCTGGTTTCATTTGTATCTGTCTATGCTAAATATTTTGTGGTGGGGTTGGGTGAAAACTTTTTGAAGCTGGCGAGTGTAATTTATCCTTCATTCAGAATAAATGTAAAATGCAGTTAAAGGTGGTTGTGGAGTAAGATAGGTAAAAGAGTAGGAGCCAATCACCCGAAACTACACACCCAGAGAGATGCAGTAAAAAGCCAAGGCCAGACAGAAAAGCACTTGTAACATGACCCTGAGAGAAAGCTAAGAGGCAGTTTTTGGGTAAACTGCTGGCTGGAGAAGGGAGCTGAACTACTGAAAGAGAAAACTGTTTGATTCCTACTCTGTTCATGCAAACAGGACTTTGAACATTCTTTGGAAATAAACAGAACTACATCAAAGAAATACTTGACTTTATCATCAATTATTGGGTCTAACAGAAGTATCCTGCAAGACCCCCATTACAGGGTGGCTGGCCTCTTTCAACATTTGTTCCCAGTTTCACCAGTTAAGAGGTGGGAGGAAGGCTGCACCTGGGGCTATAAAGAGTTAGGCTGTCAGTAAGGGAAGGGAGAAGAAGTGTTCACTAGGAAAGGCTGCTACAGTAAATTGAAAAGGGGAGTTGGTGGTGGCAACACGTTGGAAGAAAAAAGGCCTCCAGGAGAAAGCCCTGAGAGGCAATTCTCAATTAAAAGAGCACAGTTAGGTTTACCATACATCTGGATTTTTCCAGACATGTCTGGCTTTCTGGTTTTTTAATAGCCATCTGGAAGGAATTTGTAAAAATCTAACAAGTCCGGGATTTCCCTCCCAATGCAGAGCGTGGTGCGGCTGACAGGCTGGCTGGGCCTGATTGAGCCACTCGCATTGGGACCTCCAGCAGCCAGAACCCCTCCCCTGCAGCTTCAGCATGCCACACCAGCAGCACTCTGGAGGGGCGGGGCTGCGTGCTGGATGGGTCGGGGCTTCGGGGGGGGGGGAGGGGTCCAGGGGACAGGGAGAATGGATAGGCATGGGAGTCCCGGGGATTTGTCAGGGGGCAGGGTGTGGATAGGGGTCGGGACAGTCAGGGGACAGGTACGGGGTGGAGTTTTAGGGGGGAAGTTAGGGTGGGGGGTCTCAGGAAAGGGCAGTCGGGGACAAGGAGAAGGGAGGCTTAGATAGGGGGTGGGATTTTGGGGGGCAGTTAGGGGCAGGGGTAATGTGAGGAGGTGATCTGGGGACAAGCAGCAGGGGGGTTGGATGGGTTGGGGCTTCTGTGGGGGGCAATGAAAGGGCAGGAAGTGGGAGGGAGTGGATTGTCCTTTTTTCGGAATGTTAAAATATGGTAACAAGAGTGACTGCAAGGCAAAGAGAAAGGTCCCCAGTACGCTGTAGGCCAGTGTGGACTGAGAAACGTGGGGGAGGGGGGTTGATTTTTTTTTTCCTTATGTTTGGGACATAAAACTGTCTGAGCTGAAATGCTGGATGTGACAGTGGGTGCTTCATGGGCTGGGAACAAGCCAGCACTTTACAGCCCTGAATACTGGCTAACTGATTGGGACAAAAGGGTTGTCAATTGCAGCCATATATTCATTTCTACAATACCTTATACAACTTAATACGAGAAGCAGTAGGTAGGTATGTGAATTATTACTCCCAAACAAATAGCTGTATTTTACAAACAGAGTTCAGCAGTCTAACCCTCAGACAAAGCTTCCTGTGGAATCTCAAATACTTGAGTAAGGAATGCAGCACAGGACCTAGCTCTTTAACATACTACTGCAGGAGGCATCTCAGGTACATGGGGCAGGGCAGGCCCGGATAAGGACGAAGTGTGGCCAGGGCAGATCAACACCCCTGCTGTGCAGCAGCCAGGTAATAGACCTAGTAGTTCAGTTCCCCTATGTATGAATCAGACCCTTTTCACAAGCTAAGAATTGGATAAGGGTTGTGCAGAAGAGGTGATGAGGGTTAAAAAACAAAGTGCATTCCTACAAGCCAATAAAATGAGAGACCATTAATAATTTCCACTTCAAACTTCATCAGTTTTAACTAACTTTAGTTGAAGTATAGGGGTTTTATATTCTCCATTTGTATATCTTTTAGTTAGTACATTCCTCACACAGTGAACATTGCCATGGTGCTACATGCGTGAGAATAGTGTGTTTCACGGGCACTGTAGCTCTTCCTTTGATTTAAAGCACAAGTAAGCTTCACTGTTACGCTATGCTCCTGGCAGCATAACCTCGTTGTCTAATAATTCCCAGCAGGAAAAGTTAATTGAACTATCTCCTGGCTGAGGCAAGGTTTGGTTTTCCTTTCTTAAAAGTCTTCACTTGCTTGAGGTACTTTGGGCACATTCTGGGAATAACTAAAGGCAAAATTGCTCCCATTTCAAAGAGACACTTCATTTCTGTTTAAGAGGAACTTTAAATTAGACTGCAAGATATCAAGCTTAAGTAAAAGCAGGAGATAGAAAGGGCATTTTTCCTAAAGCTTGATTAGGAAAGTCTTGGGTACCCTCCAGAGTATTCAACCAGACTAAAATTATTACTCAGACAATCTTGCTTCAGTAAGAAGCAGCAGAAAAGAACTGACAGTGAAAAAAATTGTACATTAAAACTCATACAGATCTCATTAATAGCTGCGTAACTTATTTGTTGCTGTTTCTGTAGCATCCTTTATTTCTCATTGGTTCACAACAGAAATTATCAATAATTCTACACAGCAACAGATTGGCTCCCATATAAATGCTATTTAAGCAATGATCCAAAAATAGCACATAGTCTAAAACAATTACTTTCTGGTGTCAAAGAAAAGAGCAATTAACATAAGTCTATAATGTCTGCCAATTGAAGTAATGATAGTTTAGTGGTGTATTGTTCTTGTATATTATACCATAGTAGATGGTTTCCATAAAAAGTAACATATGTTCTCTGGAGGTTCACAGGCTGCAATTCATTGGGTTTTCTTATGAATTTTCCAGCAGCAACTTTGATGACTATACTGAGGAAATGTACATGTGAGAACTCATTGGACACATACTGCAACCTTTTTAATATACAACCAGGGCAAATTTGTTTTATGCAGACTTTACAATATACAATCTGGGATGCATAACAGCCTTGTCTTGTGGCCAAAGCATAATATGGGGACTTCAAGAGTTGTGCAAGTACTTTCCCACTTCTGCAAGTGACTTACCTTGTGGCCTTAGGAAGTCACTTAGGCCCCAGATTTTTTTAAACAAAAAAAACAAAAAAAAAAAACCCATGCTCTCTACTTTTGGGTCCCAAGGGTAGAGAGTCAGGAGCAGTGGGAGCTGGACATTGTTCAGCATTGCCAAAAATTAGGTCCCAATTGCCTACCTTTGGTCTCAAAATTTGATGTAAACCAAATTTGGCTTAACACTACTCTATGCCTCAATTTTCCCCACAATACATAAATTGAGGATAATCCCTCTAAGTGATGTTGCAAGGCTTAATTAAAGATAAATAAGGTTGGCAAAATTTTTAATTTTGATTATATCAATGTTTATTTTTATCCATTTAAATTTTCAGTTGTGGGAAATTATTAGGTGGGTGAGACAATTGTGATTACCCTTGATGTTGTGATTCAAAAATTTATAACTTTATACCTGTTAAAACACTAATTGTCAAACTATACAAAGTAAATATATTTAAATCAGACTAATAGGTTCTCCAGTATTATCTTTCTTATATTGCTTATCTGTCCATTTTAATTAACATTGATGGTAATATTTTTTTCCTTGGCTTGTAGTGAATTCTATATTTTACCAATATTTACTGATAGTCCAATCCTTACAAGCCTAAATATAATGTACATATAGTGCCCAACTATAAAAAGAGGAATAAGGACAACCCGAGGAATTACAACCCAGTCAGCTTAACTTCAGAACTGGAAAGAATTTAACTGGAAAGAAAATGGAGCAAATAATTAAGAGTCAGTTTGAAAACACCTAGAAGATAATAAGATGATAAATAACCATAGATTTGTCAAGAACAAATTGTGTCAAACAACCCTAATAGCTTTCTTTGACAGGATAACAAGTCTTGTAGATGCAGGGGAAGCCATAGATGTGGTATCTTGACTTTAGTCTCTCATGACCTTCTCATAAACAAACTAGGGAAATAGTAGATGGATCTACTATAAGGTGGATGCATAACTGATTGGAACACTGTTCCCAGAGAGTAGTTATCAGTGGTTCACGGTCAAGCTGGAAGGGCATATCAAGTGGGGTTCCACAGGGATCAGTTCTGAGTTTGGTTTGATTCAATATCCCCATCAGTGATTTAGATAATGGTATAGAGAGTACATTTATAAAGTTTGTGGATGATACCAAGCTTGGAGCGGTTGCAAGTGCTATGGAGGATAGGGTTAAAATTCAAAATGATCTGGACAGACTAGAAAAATGGTCCGAAGAAAATAGGATGAAATTCAGTAAGGACAAATCCAAATATGTTCCTTCCCAAGTGGCAAATCAGTTGCACACATACAAAATGGGAAATCACTGCCTAGGAACGAGTACTGCAGAAAAGGATCTGGGGTTCATAGTGGATCATAAACTAAATATGAGCCAACAGTGTAACATTGTTGAAAAAAAAAAAAGAAAAGAAAAGGGCAAACAGCATTCTGGGATGTACTAGCAAAGGTTTTGTAAGCAAAACACGAGAAGTAATTCTTCGACTGTACTCCATGCTGATTAGGCCTCAATAGGAATATTCTGTCCAGTTCTGGACACCATGTTTCAGGAAAGATGTGAACAAATTGGAGACATTCCAGAGACGAGCAAAGTTATTAAAGGTCTAGAAAACATGACCAATGAGGGAAGATTGAAAAAATTGGATTAATTTGTCTGAAGAGAAGACTGAGAGGGGACATGATAACAGTTTTCAATAGGATGGCCAGAACTGTCTCGATATTTAGGGCTTTATCTTATATAGATGCCTATTAACCTCCCCCTTCCCATCCCGATTTTTCACACTTGCTTTCTGGTCACCCTAGTTTTCAAGTGCATAAAAGGTGGGAGAGGAGGGAGAAAAATTATTCTCCTTAACATCTGAGGATAGGACAAGAAGCAATGTGCTTACATTGTAGAAAGGGCAGTTTAGGTTGGACGTTAAGAAAAACTTCCTAACTTTCAGGGTATTAAGCACTGGAATAAATTACCGAAGGGGGTTGTGGAATCTCCATCACTGGAGATTTTTAAGACCAGGTTAGACAAACACCTGTCAGGGATGGTCTTGACACTATTTAGTTCTGCCATGTGTGCAGGGGACTGGACTAGATGACTTCTCAAGGTCCTACAATTTTATGATTCTACCATAAGACCTTTGAGGCATATGAGCCCCTAACCAAACAACTAATTATCAGAGGTTTGTGGTTTGTGTCTATTTTAGACATTGAGGCTGAATAAAAACAGAAAATCATGTAACAAGAATATGTACGTATGTTTATGTAAATAGCTCTGATTTATTCTTTGTTTGCTAGCAGACTTTTTGTTTTATCATAAAGCAAATTACATCTTAGGTTAAAGTAATGTTTCAGATCTCTGTATCTGTAAATTTCTGGATTTAGAAGAAGCAAATTGTTCACTTTTCTCCCAGAAAGAACAAACAGGACTATAAAAATACATAAGTAACCTGTGCAACTTACAGCCACCAAAATAATTGAAGGCAACAGTTTAGCAGGATTCAAAACAGGAATAGACATTTGTATGGATAATGAAAACATCCAGTTACATTAGAGAGAATGAAAAAATATTTTTAAAATTTTCAGATGGGATAAAAGCCTCATGCTTCAGGTCATAAGCCAATCACTACTTGATAGGGAATTGGCAGAAAATTTCTCCCATGGGCAGGTTAGTCCATGACTGCCCAGTGTTGGCTTTCAGGCAATTTCTGATGAAGGTTTAACAAAACAAAAATAATGTGATCATGTAATTGTCATAACGCACACGCACTAACTCAGTGGGTGGGTTAAACCCTCTAATCTCCTTTTTCATGGATAATTGAATAAACTAAGTCTCTAAACACTCAACTCATTTTTGAAATCATCCTCCTCCTGAGCAAATTAAGATGTACACAGGCAGCTATTTTCTGCTTGCATTTACATCATTTCTGCATTTTCCCCTGCTGTGGTATATTTCATGCTCTGGTTCTTCAAGTTAGGATATTTCAGGAGAAAAAATAGTTTCTCATATATTTGATCACAAGTCCAGAGAAAAATATTTGAAGTAGCTGTAGAGATATCATGTTTGTAAAACAAGAAGTGCACTACAGTGAAGCCCACTATGAAAGTTAAGACAATAGCCCCATAGTCTAGCACAGGGCTCTCAGCCCTTGTGGGGGCTGTGACTAATTTTTTCTAATTGCTTTCTCCCCTGTCCTCCCGCCCCCCCACACACACTTCATTTCAGTGCAGATAACTTTGGAAACAAGAACCTTTTGTAGGCCATTGCAGTGATAGCTGCCTGAATCAATAGCTTTAAGAGGTCTTTCCTGCCCTATTCATCTCAAATCCAAGGTCTCTCAACTTTGCAGTCAGAGTTTGGCATTCCCCACACCCACTCGAGACCATGCAATAGAAAACTTTTGCCAGGGAATATGCTATTGTGTTGTAGACAGTTGCCCAAACTTTTGTTTTCCATATCTGGGTCCTGCCAGTATGTGTCCACAACTGTCTTGCTCTCCAGCTTTCCCCACAACACTTAGTTGGATTGTAGGGCATGTTCCTCACACATAAGTAATTAGGTAGTGATGACCATCCTGTCTTACCTTGTATTTTCTCTTCCATCTGTCACTCATGGCCTGATTTTTCTCTCTCTGGACTCAGACAGAAACATGTACCAGAGTGCTTGTCAAAAGAGTTGTCACAGTAGCCAAAGGATTCTGGGGCATGCATACAGCCATTAAAAGGAGAGATTACTGTGCCATATGAAGACCGGGTACCATCTTCATAAAAGAAGCCTATTGATTTTTTCAAGAAAAAGTTTATAGATTTACAAAAATCAGGAGACTGTTTCATTAAATGGCAATATTATAAACAAGACAGTTCTCTAAGTGTTATATTCGGAGTCTGTTGCATTCTGGGGGGCAATTCACCAGTTGCCACCACTTGCCCTGTAAGCCTGAGTGCTTTCAATGCTCTGGTGCTGCAGCTTCCTGCCTGGGATGCTCCAAGTTAGGCAGAAGTATGCACTCTGTGTCCATATGTTGTGCAACCCTAATCCAGTACTCCGACATCAGCAGTTTGCTTTCTGCAGCAACACAGTCACTCCCTGGTTTCTAGCAGGTTTGATTATACACACCTGGCAAGATGATGACTCCAACACCCCTAAGTACAAAATGTTCCCAAAACCACATGCTCTGTAACGTCCAGCCCTTTCCTGGATCATTCAGAGGAATGGTAAGATTGGTATGTGCCTCTAAAGAGACAAAATGCACAGCTTATCACTGCAACTGTAGCTAATCACTTCAGTTCAAAACACAACAGATGGCTGGCTTAGATTAAAAGGAAAACAAATTTATTAACAAAAAGTTATGGGATTTTAAATGACACCAAGTAGCAGGAACAAAGTTAGAAAGGGTTACAAACAAATATAAATGAAATAAAATTGTATTGACTAAGACCTAACAAAACTACAGTCCTGGCTCAAGGTAAGATTCTTACCACACTTCCTTCAAAGAAGATAGCTGACCATTCTCTAGTCTTAACAGCATCTCCCATGAAATCCTGTTCCTTTCTCTTCTTAAGGGAAAGATAGAGGCAAAGAACTCCACATTTTTTTATGGTCCAGGGAACATTTGAAATGGATTCTTCTGAAGGTTACCCCTCCCCCCCCCCAAAAGTAAAGCTCATTCAAGCTGTGAGGAAGGAGTCTGCTGGTGAAGGAAATTCCATGCTGGTTTCTCCCCCCCCCCCCCCCCCCACTGGCATTTGCTAAAATGCAAGCTGATCTGTTCCTGCCCTCTGGTTTACCAACTCCCCAGACTTGTCTGATAACACATTTTAGATGCACAGTTACACGTTCACTTGGATGTTTATGCCATACATATACCACTGGGGAATATTAATTATCAATGTATTAGCCTGTCAACGATACCTTAGATGACACATATCAGATACAATTTATGACATTAGGTCCTAGTCAAGTTTTAAAAAAAAATTCCCTTCTCTGGTGATGCAGTCAGCCAGCAAATTCACATTATGGCTGCAGACGTGAAGCGATGGGCACTCACTCAAAGCTGGCAGCTTGTCTTGCACTCTGAAGTTCATTGGCTTTCATATGACAACATTTGAGAATCACTTGTTTTGAGTTCATAAAAAGGGTGAGGATTTTCCTGCTGAGTGTGGTTTTATTCTTACTTCATTGATCAACATGTTCTGAATCCTTCTCTCCAGAAGAGGTTATGAACATTCTCATTTTGACCAATTGACTACGCTATGCAATTGTCTCAACACTTCACCAGTGGTTGCTCTGGGTGGCAGCAGTGTACAGTGTCTTGACAACTGAAGCTAGATGAATAATGCAAATGATATTTGATGAGTAATTATTTAAGTGTCCAGACATTAGACAAGATGGCTTTGGGGGGGATCCTTGGAGAGCAGAGTTTTACCAGCATGAGCTATGTACAGAAGGTCCAAGAAAGTTTCTAGAGGCTCCTTATAACTATTGTCTAGATATCACAGTGATCGGTGCTCTAGGAACACCTGCATAGATGTATTTCCATGTATTTCCATTTCCTATCCCATTGGTTTTCTGGCTAGTTTCTGATTAAGTTTCTGGGGCAGTCTTGGTATGGAAGAAGTTGAGGTTGAGAACAATTGATCTAGCTGAGAAATTCTGCTTCCTTGAAGAATCCTTCCCAAAAAGAATTTAGCTAGCAGTATATTGACTTCTAATGCTTGGAAGTCGGAAACTGAAAAATAGGACATTCCCCTTGGTCAGATATCTAAATTATGTGGAGTAGAGAGAGTAAGAAGGGTGAGTAGCCTACACTGAGAGCTAGGTGAATAATGCTTTTACTTCAGTGCAATAATAAAAAATATTCAGTGATCGAACATTTCTTTAAACTATATTGGTGGAGTTGAAGTGTTTCACTGCTCTTCATGTTTCTTCTACTGCTTATTATCATGTAACAAGCCCTGTTATACTATTGCCAAAATACTGTTGCTGAGCTTATGTTTGGCCATAATGAGTATTTTCTATTTTGTATAAATTGATCATGATGGTGTTTGAACACATTGTGGCCTGAAGTTAAAGAGAAGAATGTCAGCTTTCCCCACCCCTTTGTGCCATGCCTTGCCCTTTCTTCTGGCATACATAGCTTCCTTTGTGTCCTTTGTTAGTGCTGTTCTGTGTTGAGGACTCTTTAGAAAGCAATGCAATCAGTATCTTTCCTCAGGAGTTTAAACACTTGGGCCATGTCTACTCTACCACATTTGTTGGTATAACGTATGTTGTTCAGGGGTGAGGGAAAAAAAAAACCCACACACCTGAGCAATGTAAATTACACCGAGAGAAGCGCCAGCATTGACAGCGCTATGTCAGCAAGACAGCTTCTCCCCATGACATAGCTCCTGCCACTCCTGGAGGTGGGGTTATTAAGTTGATGGGAGAACGCTCTCCTAGCAGCATAGAGTGGCTACAAGAGCAATCTTACAATGGTGCAGTATCATGGGGTACGCTGCTGTAAACTCATTAGTGTAGACATTACTTTACTTTTATGATGTACTATATCTTCACTGGGTCTGGAGACATAGGCACCGACTTTCCAAAGCGCCGGGGGTTTCTTGACCAGTGGCGCCACCCCAGGTCCCGCCCCCACCCCACTTCTTCCCATACCCTCTCAACCTCCATCCCGCCTCTTCCAATCCAGTTCCACCCACTCCCCCAAGCGTGACGCATCATCGTTACTCCCCCTCCCTCCTAGCCTCCTGCATGCCACAAAACTGATAGCAGCAGGCAAGCGGTGCGGGGAGGTAGGCACTGACCCATGGGACCCCCTGGCATGGGGAGGTGCTAGGGAGGGGAAGGTGATGAGGGGCCACCATTTTTTCCCCAGGGGTGCTCCAGCCCCAGACCACTCATGGAGTCACTGCCTATGTTTGAAGTGGAGTACTGAAGTTTCTCAGAGTATGTCTCACTGTGCCATCTAACTACCAAAAGAGCAATAGGTCCAAGACATACATACAGTTGCAAAATAGCTACCCAGGATACTCTGTCCAGAAATTATTTAAATTCCTGTGAGAAATGTGAATTTAGAAATAGGCAGAAAACTGTCACTCCTGAAAGCTATTACCACCCTAACATTTAAAGAGATTCAAATAGGTTTTGTAGCTCTTTGCACTCATTCTGGTCCCACTGGGCTGACTTCGTGATCTAGACATGCAAAATGTACCACAGCAGTCACCAAGTCCACTGGTCTTGTTCAAACTGTTACCTTGTATTCCTCCACCCTCACCTAGGTCCCTGTGCAACCTTTTGGAGAATGTTTCATCTCGAAAATCTCATTTTTTATATCATCAGATAGCAGGAAAGGGGCAAAGAAGAGTAGAGATGAATCCATTTATTATCAAAGGGATCCAGCAGCCTTCAAATCTTTTGGGCTCTTTTTGGACCTTCTAACACTTCCCCTAATGAAATTATCCACAAGAAAGCATGTGACTAGTGGTGGTCAGAACATTTTTGATAACATGTTCTTTTAATCAAAATATGCACTTTTTGCACACTTACCAGAAACACATGGATGTCAGTGAAGTTTTCAATAGAAATGTTACAGAGGTTCAGGGTGAGCATATTGAGATCCCCAAATCAAATATCTGACCTTTTCAATCCAAAAATGGCTATTTCAACACAAATCCATGTCCTGGAAATACTCAAAAAGGTTCTATTTTCATTCTACCATGGAACCAAGATTTAAGGTTTCAAAATTTAAGTTGCTGCAAAGCATGGTGGGCAGCCACAAGCAAAAGTAAAAATGGAGTACTGGCCTGAGGAGGTAGGCTGCTATGCCAGAACCTTTGAGATGACAGATACGCTGTAACAGCTCCTGACACTATTTTCAATGCTAATTTATTTTTCCACTTCTTACCGTTGATATATTACTGCTTATTTCAAGTGCACTAAACAGTACTGTTCATTTCTGTGGAAGCTTATGAATAGCCAAGTTGAAGAAGGATATTATAGATTCCAGAATGATAGATTCGTAAAAGTATATACTAAGGAAGGAAGTGTGGTCTAATGGCTATAGTATGGGACTGGGAATCAGGATTCTACCACTGACTTGCTATGAGATGCAGAGAAAGTCACTTAACCTCTTTGCCTAAATTTCCCCAGTATTAAAGTGGGGATACCTGCCTCATAAGGGTAACTTGAAGATTAATTGATACTTGCAAAGCACAATGAGATGCTAGAATAAAAGGTACTGGTGACAGTTAGCACATGGTACAGTAATATTTTATGTTGCATGGGTGACAAGAATGATTTATTTACTTTCCATACAAGGAAAGACAAACAATAAGATTCATAAACGTAAGGAGTGGAAACTACTCCCCTTCATACATACACCCCAATCTCACCCCATACTGGCCTATCCAAATGGAATATATTCATTTCCCTAATCTTGGAAAGAGTATTACAAAGATCATTTGTGCAGTTATGCACTATCATGTAACCTTTTCATAAATTCCATTCACTGCCATACCATACCACCATGTTAGTTCTGGAACGTTCATCTTAAAAGACTGTTTAACCCATTGTCTGTAAGACTCATGTGTGATCTGAAGAGAACAGAATGGTGACAGATTCGTACCATTGCTGGCCATCAAGCAGAAGATTTTATGACAACAGCAGATCAGGCACAGTTTTTATGCCTGTCAGCTCATCCACAGCACTGAAATCAGAAATGGGGGGGGGGGTAAAACTGTCTGCACACGCATGTGTCTGTCTTGCTCTCTTCAGAATTGGAACAGCTGCAGGAATTCAACTGATTTCCTCAGAGACACTGATACGCTTGCCCTCTCTCTCTAGGCTTTACTTTTAAATGGCTCTCTCTAGAAGCCAACTTTTTTCCTGCTGTGTCCCCAGAAATCAAGGACCTGCCTAGATCTCTAAAAACTGAACAAAACATTTTTTTTTAAATAGGAGCAACTGTAATTATACATCTCTCATTATGATGACTCTCACCCCATCTCCACTATTATGCACCTCCTTTTTTTGCCTTCCCATATTACAAAAACAAAAGGAAAACATTTAAAACCTGTACATTAAAACAAATGAAAGGAAATACTTCTCTCATAACATGAATGGTGTATGGAATTTATTGCTACAGGAGGTTGTGGATTTTTAGGGAGGTAATTTTATGGCCAATAAAAAAAACCATGTAGTTATGCATGCTAAAATAGGATTAATCACATATCATGCTTCAGGGTGACAGTTTATTGCCTCAAGGATCGAAAAATATTGTTTTTTCTGTCTGCAGCATTGCATAACTGCCCTGTTTCCTCTTTCTACAAAGCATCAATTAGTGGCTACTGCTAGAGGCAGGATATCTGCATTTAAAGGACCAATGGTCTGATATAGTATGGCACATGTACTGATCCTAACTTGATCCAGAAGGAAAAAGTTATGGAAGGAATATCCAGTGACTGGATAAGAATGGTAAACAGACATGATATGTCTTAATCCATGTACAAAAATCTTCAAAGGGTTTCTATAGTAATAATTTTATATTTAAAAGTATACACAAATGTAAAATGAATGTGAACTATAAAACCCTGAAAGTAGTTTTAAATTCCCCAAAAAGTGAATTTTAAAGGAACTCCTTTTAGAGGTATATCATGTCTCCTAAATCCTAAAATATTTGTGAGTTGGGGAACATGTGGCTAATTCTTGGGAAATGTTATGAGCTTCAAATAACTTTTAAACAATGTGCCAGACAAGAAGGAACTTTTGGGATAGACAAAATTAAGTGGGTTTCTTAGGAAATACCTGGCAAGAGGTGAATGCAACTTCTTACTCCCAGACCCAGCCTTCTGAAGCTACAATCTGAGGAATGTACCCATTGTCTGCTGATTACCTGATCCCAGAATCTGAAGGTTAGAGGCTCAAGATGTATAAAGGAGACACTGACTCTTTCATGAGGTTCTTGTTCTGAACCGGGGCCATTATGAACTTGTAATCATAGAAAATTCCCTTTGTGGGATTTGAAGGGCTCACCACTGACCAAATCCCTTGTTGGAGTTGGAATAATCTCTGGTAATCTTATGGTTATCTGTGTGGGTTCTTTTATTGTTTTCTCTAATACTTTTTACTTTAAAGGATAAATGTACTTGTTTAGAAAGAGCTGTGTAGTAACTTATAACTGCTGGCAATCAAGCTGTTCACAGCCTTCAAAGAGAAAGAGCAAAGCACATACTCTGACCAGTTCAGGAACTCTGGTTGCTGGGGTATGACAGTGTAGGCAGGGAACTGTGAAGTATGGGAAACCCTGGTCAGGAGGGAGAGAAATGCAGGTCTTTGTTCAAGAGAGGTGATGGTTGAGGAACCAAGAACCTAAAAGTATGGACCATCCTTGGTGGACCACAGAGTGGGAAAATAGGGTTGCAGTTCCTCTGAACTGTGACAAAATCTACATTACAGTTGCTGCATCATCATCATAGTCAATGGAAAAAGAACAGGAGTACTTGTGGCACTTTAGGGACTAACAAATTATTTCAGCATAAGCTTTCATAGGCTATAACCCACTTCATCGTATGGAGTTTCTGTTGACGTAGTTATTCCATTTCTCTGAGAGGCATTATCAAAGTCAACTGAAGAGTTCTTCCGTTGATGTAGCTGCCTCTATACTGGGGACTAGGGCAACCTAACAACGCACTCAGGACACATGTATCATATCCCTGAGGAAAGTAGCTAGGTCAAACTAATTTTTAAGTGCAGCCCATACCACAGTCTGTTCTAATGGTATAGCACAGCGTTCCCAAACGGGGGCAGGGGGGACAAGCGGGTTTCAGGGGGTCCAACAAAATATACCAGAGTGGGGCCAGCATTAGACATACTAGGACCCACAGCAGAAAGCCCAAGCCCCACCACCTGGAGCTGAAGCCTGAGAAACATAGCAAGCAGGGGAATTGCTCAGTGCCCCACACCACACCACAGGGAGGCCGGCCCCCACAAAACTATCTGCTAATGCCAGCCTTGGCTTTTAATCTACTGAACATGCAGAACAAAGTTGTTGTGGCAGAGGTGGGCTGTGGATTTTTTAATAGCATGTTGGGGAGGCCTCAGAAAGAAAAGGGTTGAGGACCCCTGGTATGGCAGATAGTGAAATAAATCAATAACAGAAAAGGTCCAAAGTAGTAGTTCACTGCAAATTAAACAGCACAGATAACAGAAAACTTGAATTGAAAGCATGTCCCTCCCCAGTTGCGGTTACTTTGTAAACAGAAGTCCATGTCAAATCTTGTCCTATTTTAATCCATATTTAATTATCAGGCTTTAAATTACTGCTAATGAGAAAAATTCACACAGCACTTGGTAACTAAGGAGCTTGTGATATGTTCCAATGGTTTTTTCCCATTGCCTCTGTGGTTAAACTAACATGCACATGTGACCTCCCAAAATAGACCAAATCCTCATATGCTGAAATCATCCCATCTATAGAGGATAATACCACTTACAATACATGAAAGCTGCTGTTAATTGTTAACAATTGCAGGCTGTATGGATGCTTTTATCCCTTTTGTGTACCTGTCTCAACCCAAAAGCTGCCTGGGACTGTTGAGATTCCACTGAGAATGTTCATAAAAACAATCCTATCACCTGCAAATACATTAATGCCTTAGCCCTTCCATCTAAGATATCAGAGATCTACATCTCACCGTGGACAATCAAGACAGATTGGTCAGGATGTAACTTTCAATCGGGAGATTAGCATTTTGCTCATGCCAATCATTTTATTGTCAAGGAGAAAGTCTGACTTTTAAAGACTGCAAGAGGCTAACAGGCTATGTTGTCAGAGTGTTTACCAATTTAACTCATGACTTGTTTTCGAGAATGTCCCTTTCCTTCACCTACTGGGATGCTATACTGAATTGTGACCTTCTTAATGAACAGTGAAGAAAAATGCTGGCCCTAAATTCTGAATGTGGAGCTCAGGAGTCACAACTGGGCAGGAGATAGAAGAGGGAAGACTGGGCAGAGAAAGAGAGTTAAGCCTCCTTTGTTTAGCCAGATTATGAGCTTCCCTCATCCCCCTCCATTAGCAAAAGCAATGCTTGGGACTGCTCTCACTTTGGTTTTGAAGCGCCTTTCATCAGCAGCCACCCTACTGAAATAGTCAGAACAGAGTGCTCTGGTGTATGCCACCTCTTTTCCCAGAACTGTTCCCTCTAGGCCATATCGGATACACCCAACAGAGGTGGTGAGATGATGGCAGCATAGGACCATTAACTGCCATCTGGAGAAGAATTCCTCACTGGGATGGATCTCGTCACTTTCCAGCGTCATTACATAACAGGAGCAGCATAAAAGGGGCCAGAACACAGCCTAGAAGCAGGGCTGTAAGTTATCTAGAGAAAATAGAAAAAGGCAAGATTCTGATACAGTACATTACACCAGTGCAAATCCCACAACTCCACTAAAAATCAATAGAGTTGCACTGGATCTACACAAGTATTAGTGATCAGAATTTAATCTAGGAAGCATTAATTAAAAATATTATATAAGAGCAGTGGCAACTGAATTAGAAACCCTTCTCAATTACAACTGATAAAAGATAGTTGTTGCCTTTTTATGGAGAAGCATTGCTAGAATTAGAAGTCTTTCCATGTCCAAGACCGTAATATAAATCATTTTCCCTTAACTATTGGTGATGCCATTTGGAAAACTGATTAATGAATTTGTATTGCAGTCTTTATTCTGGATTCAAGTGAGATCATTTAATGTCAGACAAAATCAGCAGGTACTATGAAGGAGACAGCTTTGAAATGCAAATTCAAGAGGCATATAAAATTATCTCCTCTCAAACTGATACACAGTATATACTATGTATTATAATCATTAGCTTGACTAGTGCATAGATGTATACTTAGGACCATCTTTTCACTACTTTTAGACCCTGAAGAATGAAAGGCATGGAAAGACTGGTCAAAAAACTACAGTAAGCATATAAGGAAGAAAATAATCCTAAATAGCACCATATCATCAAGTTAGAGAAGCACTGAATAGCTGAATATCTTTCAAGATACTGAAGTGCAGCTGACTGGTTTATAATTCCCTGCATTTTCATTATTCTCCTTTTTATAGATAGGTGCTAGTTTTCATGCTGGAAAATATTGACATCTGGTGTTCTGCAGTATCAAACTGAGTAACAAAATCAGTTTTGTACAATTAATATTTGTATTGGAGGAGATCCAAGAAGTTCCTTGCTTGAAAAGTTTAACAGATTAATTTAATATCAAAATGGAGCACATGGACATGAACAATGGGAGGGAAATGGAGGATGATTGTAATAAAACTGTAGTTGGATAGGCCCAGATTCACAAAGGTATTTAGGCTCCTAATTTCAATTGAAATCAACAGAAGTTAGGACCCTTAATACCTTTGTGGACAGGAATCATATGTTAAATTAACAATGGATTTTTGGTATTTACTGATTGTTTTATTATGATGTATTGGAGAGAGCACATCTAAAGTTCCATAGCAGCTGTCACTGTCTTAATGACAATGTGTATGCTACATTACAAAGATTTATATTCACTTTAATTGGGTCTAAGTCTTCATTTAAATAATGCTCTTTGTTTACCTGTAGGATGAGATCCCTACCATAGGCATCTGAATGACTATGGACTACATAATTGACATGTTGACTAGTCACAGCATCTTATCCAGCCAAAAGGACATGATGTATTGCTTACTTCTTGACTACCAACATTGACACACAAGGACTGGGAATATATATAACCACTATTCCTCATGATGAGCAATTTGGACTTCTATGAAACCAAGAATAACCTCACTATTCTATATTAGTCTGGAACAGGAAAACAGCATCTATTCTCATGCCATATGTAACTTCTTGGATGGTTGTGTATATCTATATAATCACTACACAAGAAAAATTAATACAGGTGCTTGTAAACTTTGTTTTACATGAGCAAATCCATTTTGCCTAGTTTCAAACTCATTCAGAATGACAAAGATGTTATTGGATTCATATTCCATTTAGGAAACAAGGAAGCAGACAGGTGTCAGAGAAAATAACCCCAATAAAAAAGTTAAGAGTGAAGAATGGAGGAAGAACTAACCAGTCCCCTCCCTCAAAAAAAAAAAAAAAAAAGCCAATATTGGCATCATGGGGGGGGGGGGGAGAGATCTAATAAAACCAAAGACAGTATATGTTTCAGTACTATAAACTACTTTTGGGCACCCTTAGAATCAGCTTAGTATAATGGGAGGATCTTCCAAAAAGCTAATTCGTGGCAAAGATTCTCCCTTAACTAGAGGAAAAGGGTGACACTTTGACCTTAAGTCAGATTACTCTTGGGACAGGGGAAAACTGAGTTACAATTACAGGATTGGGGAGGAGGGAATCTCATAGAAACTAATTTTACATATTCAAAAAACAATCATAGTTTTTTCTTGTACGGCACTTCTAGCTGTAGATCTCAAAGCACTTTAAAGGGAAGCATATATCGTTATCTCTGTTTTACAACAGCAAAACTGAGGCACAGGTAGGTGAACTGATTTGCCCAAGGTCATTCAACAGGTCAGGGGCAGCGTTGAGAATGGAGACAAAGTTTCCTGGCTTCTAGTCCAATGCGCTATTTGCTGGACTACATTACCTCTCAAATATACTTAAATATCTGAATAGTTCAAGTGGTTGCAAGCCTCAAATTCAATGAGGATCAGCCATCCCCATTCACATATAAATAACCAAAAGTCCAAGGGAAATATCTTATGGCGTAGTGCAAAGATACATATTCTGTATTGCAGAGGTTAAGAACATTCACCATCCACAAATCTATATACACACACTGCACAGAGGATCTAAATAAGAAGCCACTAATGCATCCATTTTACAAACAGATTGTCCTGTACAAATATAATTATAATCATTTTACTTTTCCTCCCTTCATCCCCTTTCACTGTGGTGAGTTTCAAGTATCACTTTGGCAAACAATGCTATCACCCCTCTAGTCCATAATACAAATGAGAACAGTAAAAATATTGAATTCCCTTACATGCTATTAGAAGAGTGGGGCACATTCACTTTGCCCAGTAAAAATTGCTATCAGGACAATGAATTAACAGAGATTGATTCCCCCCCCACCCACACACACACACACTAAATGTGTATCATCTTTGTAGTCCAGATGCACTTTACACTTGCCACAATTTAAAGCAAGAGTATAAATTCGTGATGTATAGTTAGTGTTTAACAAAGTGAAAATAAGACAGATTTTTCCAATCAAATAAGACAGATTTTACAAATCAAAAGTAGGAAGTAAGATTATATGCATCTTCCCATCAATTTAAAATATCTGAAATATAGGGATTACATGTGCTAACACCACCTCACCTGATTTATTTGTATTATTAACTGCTGGCATACCACTGAGGGTTTGATCTAAACCTCACTGAAGTTGATAGGACAACTTTCACCAACTTCAGTTAGGTTTAGATCAAGTCTTAAGAGTCTTGGATCTGAGTCTGTGATTAAACTAATGAAAAACAGCTACCTTGATCTATAAAAATAATAATAATCTTTCAGTGTAAGGAACAAAAGACAGTGAAAGCTGCTGCTATATCTTAGGACAGCCTGCACATAAAATAAACTCCTGAGAACCCATATGCTAGTCTCAGCTCCTATGTCACTATTGTGCAGATGTTAAATGCCAAGGTCTTGTCTCTGAAAAGCTGGGCTACTAGCCAATAAGACAGTTGCACTGCAGAATAATCAATTCCTGGCCTTCCAGGAGATTCAGATACTTTGATTTCTATTGAAGTCAGTTTTTAAGAGGTCTCATGCGTTTAAATGTTTCCTGATGATGTTTTTAAAATATTACTCTCATTTTACAAAATGTCCTTCTATCCTATTTCCTCAGTGACTCTGGAAATGCATTGCCAATTTATTTCACAGGGATGCAGTAATAGTCTAGACAGTAGAATAGACAGAAATTGTTCCAAGCCCACCTCATCACTCTAGAGCTTGTCTGTAAAATTTATGATAAAGTGAGTTTTAACAGACTATTGTAGATAATATTGCAATTATTGAGATACGTCCCTTTCAAAAATTATGAGTTGCAGTAAATTCTATACAGAGCCAGATACTTCCATAGCAAATCAGCTCTAAGAGTTTCCACCTTTGACATTATCACTTTCAAGGCTTTTGTACCTATAAATTAACCTTAACATATTGTAATTCATAACACCTACACTGGTGAATTAAACCTTAAACGGCACCACTATAATAAAGACCCACAATCCCAGGTCTTTACTTTTCTTATCAGCAGACAGGAAATTTATATAAATTAATATGTAACACTGCAGATCACACCGTGGGAGGACTAACACTTTAAGGGTACTTAGTGATCTCTGGATTGGCCAAAATTTCTTTGCCTATGCACAAAAACTTCAGGCAACCCTTTTATATAGGCACTGCTAAGTCTTGTGTGCATATACAGTGCTGCAGTGACACAGCTGCACTAGTCAGGATTAACAGATTCTTCCTAAAAATAGGGGGGGCCACAAGACCCAATCCGCGGCCCTGCCCCTCCTCTTCCCCTTGATGCCCTGCTTCCTGGCCGGAAGCCATAGCCAGGCCCCTTTACCTGTCCAGGGTGCCCCCCCCCCCAAGAGCAGCCCACAGCTTGTGTCCCCACCCCCTGGACTCCCCACAGTGACTCCACACAGCTGCGCATGCAGCTCTTATCCCAACCCTCCTCCAGCTTCTGACCCGGGCTGGGGGTTGGGCCACGGAGGCCAAAGAGTCATGGCTGGGCCATGGTAAGAGCTGCCCGGGCAGCTGTGGGAGCCGCAGACCCCCATTCTGCCCTGGGCAGAGGGTCCAGGGGTCAGGGACACAGGTCGGGGGCTGCACTCAGACCCCTAACCCCAGGCAGGTGGAGGGTCCGTGACTCCCCAGATCGCTCTTGCTGTTCGGTTTCAAAGGTAAGTCAGAAAAACGCTTCTCCCCCAAATCCGTACAGAGTGCGACCCTGGTGTTTTAGAGCATAAACCAAGCCCATAGCTGTCAGAGTCTTCCGCTTCGCAAGTTCAGTGTAAGTAACAGCATCACGGATCAAGTTTTCGAGAAAAACTTTGAGCATGCCACGAGTCTCTTCATAGCTCAAACCAGAAATACGCTTTACAGCGGCACGACAAGCTAAATGACTAATAACCGGTTTGGTAATACCGTGAACATTATCGCGAAGTACCTTCTGATAGCACTTAGTGCCCCTGTTTCCAAATAGTTTGCCGACTTTTCCCCGACCAGACATGTTACTACTAGTCACAAAACTCTCTCTTCCGCAGCCAGGCTCCAGCCTGGCCAGGGGGTGGGAAGAGGAGGGGCAGGGGTCTAGGCCCATCCACTTTCAAAAGTGGGAGGGCCATGGCCCCTTGCCTCCCTCCCCCATTCCAGCACCCCTAGAACCAGAGCAGGCTTTATCCCTTAGTAAAGACACCACCTACATTGACAAGAGAGCTACTTCCAATGGCATAGGTGCTCCATGTCCCTGAGAGGCAGTATCCTGGTCAACAAGAAAAGCCCTCCCATCAACATAGTGCTGTCTACATTGGGAGTTAGTTCATTATAAGTGCACCACTCAGGAGTGTGAGGGTATTTTTCCACACCCTTGAGCAATGTTTTTATACTGACATAAGTTGGTAGTTTCGACCAGATCCAAGTATAAGGAATTGGGTCAAAGGGGAGTAAAGTACCTTTTGCTTTGGTGATCCTAATTTGCTTTGGCTTGGACCGTCTTCCTTCTTATAGGAACAATAGCAGTATTGTCAACCTCAAGAGATCAAAAATCATGAGTTGGACCAGAGGCAATGCATGGAGAGGTTATGTGTGGTCATATCCCCCCAGGGCTAGATTTAGGGGCAGCTGACTGTCTGGGATGCTGGGTTTGGGGGGCACTGGGCTTGGGGGGCTGTTTTTGTTGTTAGTGACAAAAGGGAAAATAGAACAGCTGAAGTAAAATGATGCAGGTATTTTGTATGTGGATTCATTTTTCGCTAACCTCCTAGAACAGGGGTCTCAAACATGCGGCCCGGGGGCCACATGCGGCCCGCAAAGCCCTTCCCTGCGGCCCGCCAAGCTTCCTGGCGCGCCCTCCCCCCCCGGTCCTCCCATAGCAGTTTGCAGGACGGAGGGGCCAGAAGTGGAGGCTTCTCTGCTGCCTGGCTGGGCCGTGTGTGTTTCTAGCTCTGGACTTCCTAGATTGCTCTTGCTTTGTTTGCCAAACAGCTGTTGGTGGTGCCTAGTGCTTTCCAGGAGGGAATGGGGAGCTGCGTGCTCAGAGGAGGAGGTGGGGCAGGGGTGGGACCTCTTGGAAGGGGTGGAGTGGGGGCGGAGCCGGGGCAGCAAGGGCGGGGTGTGTGTCAGTGGTGCGGCCCTCGGGCCAGTGCGCTAGTCCTCATGGAAGGGGTGGAGTGGGGGCACAGCCGGGGCAGCGAGAGTGTGTGTGTGTGTGTCAGTGGTGCGGCCCTTGAGCCAGTGCACTAGTCCTCATGCGGCCCTCGTGGTCATTTGAGTTTGAGACCCCTGGCCTACAATATTCTGAACCTCTGTAGACTCTCATGGAACCTTCCAAACTTTGAGAACTACGTTTTCCTCAAACCTCCTAGAATGTTTCCTGTGCTCTCGTGAGAATATAAGGGATGGGGAGTCGCCAGTTACTCCTATATGACAGAGAGAAATCATGGAAAGTCATGAAATGGGTTACAAATGCAATAAAAAAAGAAGTTATCCAAATGTTTAACAAATGGAGGGTCGCCAAAGACACCCCTCACCGGGGGCACCATTTGGTCTAGGGCCCTACGTCCCATCCATACCCCTGCTGCTGCTCACGCAGACTGAGCATGCTCAGTAACATCTGCTGAACCCACTACCCTCCCCCTATCCTTCCACTATTGATAGGTACAGGTCCTCTCGGAGGTGAGGCGTGGGGAGGCCTGCGGTGTCAGGTGCCCCTGCCCCAATTGGTCTGCTGGAGGCAGGGAGGGAGACAGAGCCACTTGTCCCTGACAGAGCAGCCAAAAGTGCCAGGGAGAGAAGCATAGAGACACCCACTGCTAGATAACAAATAGTTTGAGAACCAGTGATGCATCACAATCCCCACTTGCACATAGAACTTGTATTACTTTTTCTGATGGATAAATTACAGATTTACATAGTAAAGAATTTACATTAACTCCTGCTTTCTAAATTTAATTGAACAGGGTTCAGAGGACTATGTCAGGAAATAGTGCCAGACAAAAATGAGTTCTCTATTGTATTCCAAAGCAGAAGAGAAATATGCTCTGTCATTACTTATGAATAAACTCATCTGTTTATGTAGCACTACAATAAAGGAGTACATAGCAATCGTAAGTATAACATGTTAGCTAATAGGCAACTATCCTGTAACCAGCTTCCTTAAGAGGTACAATGTTATGTAATTTCCCATCATTCAATAATTCAAACAAGTGTTAAGCATTTGTAATATTCTAAAAATGACCCTATATAATAAATGTTTCCATCATTCATAATAAGGAATTGCTTTAGCATTTTGCAAGAAGCAAAACTTCCCTGAAACTCTCCCCCACTCCACTCCCCACCCAGCCTTTCCTGCACATCCCTCTGAATCCCTAAGTGTTTCACCTCCTCCTACCCCTCATTTTCCCATCCACCTTTCCTAGTGTCTCTCTGCTGTTCCTTACAATCCCACTCCATGTCCTGTCCAGACCCTGAACCACAGAGAGACAGCCAAGTTGCCCATGGGTCTCATTGAAAACAGTAAGGTCTGGCCCATGGGTCTCATTGAAAAGAGTAAGGTCTGGCAGCCAACTTTATTAAGTGCAGCTTCACTTCCAAATGCAGACAGACTGTAGGGAAATTGTGGCCACCTTGCTGGCTTCAGCCCCATTGACAGTAATGGAGGGGAAATTGGTGAGCTAGCAGCCTTTCATCATACTTTAATGAGACTGGTTTAAAAAAAGGCACCCCAAAAATCACAAAAATTGGCAATACTGGACTAGTCAAGTGCTTACAGAAGTTTCTGTCCTATCCCCTGGGAAGGGTTCGCACTCCCCACCCCAACTGGAAAGTTACTGTGAGTCTATAAACACTTCAGAGCTATTGAAATGTATACACTTTCTTAGGAGCAGCACATTTTGCCTTGCTGAGACTGCTAATGTCATAACAAGGTGGCTGAAGGTCTTTTATAATCTATCCTGGTCTGTACAGATAATTTATTCCCTCCCATCCCACCAGTCTGGTTTGGGCTTAGAAAATAAGTAAATAACATCACAGCTGCTTAATTTTACTATGTACTTATAATTACTGGTGAAAACTCCAGTGCAATTCCCCAAAGCTTGTCTCTGCAAGAGAGCTATGAGGTCATTATTGCAGAAGGGCTTTGCGACATTCCCCATTTTGATTTGCGCTGCTTATAATCTGAACCTACTAGCAGCTAATGGTCACTGTTGCTCTACAGTAATGCAGCCAGAACAGGCCATTTAAACAGAACAGTTTTAAAGGAGATTCAGTCAAATGTCAAACAAGACAAACGCAAAAAACAGTGTCCAGAAATCAACATCCTTACTTCACAGACTACGCTAAAAAGAAGGAATAGGGAAGAGTTAACACCATGATCCTCCAGTGCAATAAACCACTTTCTTGTGTGGTGTTTTAAGCTGCAAGCGTGGTAGAGAGAAGTATCTCTCTATATTCAATAGATAAGAGGTTTACAATATTTATATTTTGGCAAGCTATCTATATTCTTCCTAAAAGAATCAACTGAAAGAGCACTGAAGAGTTTGGATACTTACACTCATTTTCCAAAACTTTTGAGGTCTTCTCTTTGTTTCTCTCTCTCTCCTCCTAGCTCAAATAGGCCCTTCTGCAAGATAACCTTTTGCTTTCCACTCCCCACAGTTATTGCTTTCTGAAAACATCTCTATCACACACTCACCCACCCACTCACCAATAGGTCTATCTTCAATCAAAACAAAATAATGTCCTATCTTTTCAGAAGTGCTGTACAAGCAAGGTGCCCCTTAAAGATATTTAATTAATTCTACCCAGTTGTAAGGAAGGTTCTGTTTAATTTACATTGTCTCATTTACATGCAGCTGAGCTGGTAATAGATAATCAGCTGAGCTGGTTATCAAACTGTGATAAATGCCACCTGAGAATCTGCTTCTGGTAAGAACTACATTAAAAACATCATAATAACTACCAGTGCAGAGATGGATCAGGAAAGCCTGATCTCTGTTTTACAGCAAGGATGTACTTGAAATTCACCACATGGACTAAGTCCAGCTTTTGATTAATAATGTTTGAGAGCCATCTGACACTCCCAATACACTCCTAAGAAATTCCATCTTGACATCCCAGCAGATTTTTATCTTTTTAAAAAAAAATGTTTTATTTTATTTTATGAAGAAACCAAGAATATCCTGGTTGCCTGTAACTGTAGGATTGACAAATCCTCACTTCATTTGCACAAAGTATTAATCATTAGCAAACAAACTTAATTAAGAGTGCCAATTAAAAGATGTTAACATCAAAGCTGCACCTGGTTTCTAAACTAATTTATGTTAAAGTATAAATATTTTATCTACAATAGATGAGAAAATAGAATGTCACCAATGTTTAATCTGTACTGTTCATTACAGATTAATATTAACCTTTAGAAAACCAGGAATCCACCCTGGCATTCTGAATGAATCACTGCTAAGAGCAACACCTAAGCCAATTAAAAATGGAGTGAATGTACTTCAGTGAAGAACAAATCACTATCATTATTTATTATGATTATTATAGTATTGTTGGAGCAATGCTAAAGCTAAGGCCAAGATGGCACAAGTGTAAGAACTTGTTAGTAAGTGCTTTTAACATTTTTTTTTAAATTGCCCTTTAGATTGAAATTTTTCATGTTTGTTTTCAGCCTAAAGATGAAGTTTTGTAAAAGTACTTTGTACAAAATGTGGCCATTTTTGAGTTATCCAAGAAATATGTTCATGTGCTTAAATAATTCAAACAGATTTAATTTTTAAAACTTCAAGAGAGTAGATGTTAAAAATGAAGAATTGCCTCTCATTCGTTTATAGGTATAGATTTTTATTGTAAGCAATTCTTTATGATGGTTTTATAAACAGATAACAAATATACTGATTTTTATTCTGGACAAGTGGGATAATATACAAAAGGAATTCCTTGGAAATTAAACATATGCAGTATTTATGCAGCATTGCTGTAGCCATAATGGCCCCAGGATATCAGAAAAACAAGATGGGTGAGGTAATATCTTTCATTGGACCAACTCCTGTTAGTGAGAGAGACAAGGTTTTGAGCTTACACTGAGCTCTTCTTCAGGTCTGGGAAAGGTACTAAGAGTGTCACCATACATACTGTTTTATGCATATCCACATATACACACTCCCTTTATATAAAAATATGTCAACATTTAAATGAACAAGCATTCAAACATATTATTATGAGCTGACAAATGTAACCAAAACTTATTCCAAAATAATCAGTGAAATTGAAAAAAGCAAATACTATAAAATAGTAAATATTTTACTTAATAGAAAATAGAGTTACTAAGTGTTATACTTAGACAGTAGAGAGACTGGGTCAAAGTTTTCTCTTCATTTAGGGTTAAATCATGGAAGTAAACACACAAAATTGTTCAAGGGAATAGTCACGTTCACTTCAATTAGACTTCTCATTTGAGTAACGTCATTAATGTATGTAAGCATTCACAGTATTAGACTGACAACAACAGCTGAGGCCAGGGGATGTGTCTCGTTCGTAGTGACATACATATTGTAAAGTGACATTTATTAAATGATGCACAGAAGTCATACAGTGCTCTGCATCACTTTAATCATAAAAACATATCTCCTTATTTCTTCTTTTACCCTGATATAAGATCAGTGAGTATTTTTTTTTATATCTTAAAGTCCAAAACAGTTAATTCAGTGGCAACTTCTATTTCAGTTTCATTACCACAGAAGAGAACTGACAATGTAAGGAGATGACTGTCATAGTGTCTGGGAATCTTTTTTTCTACTTTCTCTGTAAGCCGTCAGTTACTAATAATGACACTGAGACTGCTGTTGAGCAGGGGCACAATTTGATACAGGGTGAAATTGCCTACTTTGTGATTTATAAATTCATAGCAACTGTTGGTATGATAAATTCCATCAAGCACAGAGCAGTGAAATTCTTCCTCCATCCCTCAAGTGTTATGTGAAATGGTTTCCAGTCTCTGAGGGATTAAATCTCTAAATAATCACCAAATTCATGTGCCTCAATAAGGGGAAGTGGCACATGAAAGTATGAGTTTTGAGAAAAAGGTAATATGGCAGAGGATAGGGGAAGGATACTATATTGTATCAATTTACATATACCAATATGGTATCCTCCCACCCCCACACCCTGGATATAGCATGGTATCCTCCAACAGACTGGCTGTAGGATATTGCTGTTAGGCACACAATTAAAAATATTGATAGTGTCTGCAAATAAAGCAAATTATTGCAATAGCAAACCTGTCAGAAAAAGCAACTGTGTCCTCCCATTGGCAAGAAAAGTAGAAGGTTGTAAAAACCATTGTGACATATACCAGCTCTCATTCCAAGGAATCCTTATGCAATGCACAAACTCTATACATATATACCCCTGCTAGAGTGCACTCACCTCTAAGGTAGAAGTTAGCAGCTGACATAACTTCATCATGCAGGATAACAATAAGGGAGAGGGAAAATTCTGGCCAGAAACATGAGATAAAAATCCCTATTTGAAGTGCCATGGGGTTTTTGACGTGTCCTTCAAGATTAACAAAAACATTCTTGTAGTTAATAGATGAGGAAGTTATAAAGAGGTGAACAGTTCAAAAATTATTTCTAAATATCTAAAATAGCAATTGAATAGGGAAATAAGTGTCACATTTTCCCCATACTCTTTACATTATAGCACTGTAAGATTTTACCTTAGGTTAGGGTCAAACTAGATGAAATTTACAGTTAATCATCTCACTCTTTCTTTGGTCCATGTATTCATGTCTCACCATGTGCCTCAAATCTTGTTTGAAGACTAAAAGACTCCCAATAAGGAACTTCCTAAGGAATGAATAGGTCACTCATTCCTGGTATAATTCTATTCCACTGAAGCCATTTCAGGTTTGAATCTGAGATCATGGCTCAAAATTATCTTGAATGATTTAGAAACAAACACTAAATGTAAACAGACCAAAATTTGAGTTCAGATTCAAATGCAGATTTCAGAAGTTCAGCTTCAGGATAGTTCAATTCCAGAGTTTTGTGTCCTACATCATAGGGGCTGAAGAGAAGGGCAAACCTTTTCACTCAGTTTTGGTTTATATCACTTTGCCAGTACTCATTTCAACCAAATCCAGGAGGTTCTGTTGTGATAATTGGACCTACAGAATACCCTAATTGTGAACTCAGCTGTAAGAAGTGAGTGGAAGTTTGTAAGATGTCAAAATAATGTATTGATTTTGATAGCACTATTACAATTTTCACAGCTATCAATCTGTTCTGCAAAGTTCAGAGCCAGATATATAGTTAAGATCCAGGGCTTTAGTTCCACCACATTTTATGTCCAATCATTTAATTGTTTGTTCTTATAAAATATAAATAAACCTATGTGTTAAAACATGTATAATGGTATATCTGATTAAAATGTTATCTGTAATTGCAGACTATCACCAAGAGATTGTAAAATCACAAGTACAGATCTGAAGAGCAAATGAATATTAACACACAGCTGCCATGTAATATAGGAAATGGGGAAATAGAGCAAAGATGACTTCTGCATGAGTGTAAAATATAAACTCTAAAATTAAGCTTTGTTGCTAACACTTAGGTCTTGCAGAATCAGGTCTTAACTTTTTACAAGTGCACAGAATGCTCTTGGCTGAGTTTTACATGCAAAATGGCAGCAAGATCAGGCTCCCTAACTGCTTTGCCTTGTGTACTGTGAAATGCAATTCTCCCCAAGTCATCTAAAGGGCAAAGTAATAACCAAAAATGCTGTGACACTCTGTTCGGAAAAGAATTCAGTCCTTAGAAAATAGTTTTCCATAGAATTTTTTAAAAACCAATAGCTCCATTTCCTGAAAGGTTAATATAGATACTTAGTAGCTAGACAGCACACTTTCATTGGTAGGTCTCAAACCGTTTTACAGAGATAAGTGGCATTATTTCCTTGTTTCATAGATGGCAAAACCAAAGATAAGTCACAGTGACTCAATGGAAGAGTCAGCAATAGAACTTGTAACTCAGTCAGAAGAGAGAGAGAATAGTTATTGACCCCCCAATATTATGTTACTGATAATATTAAAAAGAGAGTTCCAAAACACATGGAGAATAAGAAATTTGCTATTAATGGAAGCAGTCAGATAGTCATGTAATCATTCCTCAGGAGTTTCTTGAACTTGTGGCACTCTGCCAGTAAGTACATTCCAATTTTCCTTTTTCAATTCCAGGAAAAATCAGCAATTCAAAAAAATCCTGGTACCTTAGTGCCCATCCCTCCGTCCTGGGACCTGCCAGAAACCAAGACAGTTCCCAGTATGAGAGAATTCTCAGGACTGCTCTAAATGATGGTTGGCTACCCATAGCACTAACAAACTATTTTGGCAGCTGGGAGATTGCTGAGGAATTAATAACACTTGGTCATACCCCCTTTCACCCAGATATGACCTGTATGCTGGGTATCAGAATGGGAATGGCATATGAGCTGCTATGGAGGCTATATACTACTCAGGGAATCTCTGCCTCTGAGTTAATATTCCACTAGCTAGTTCAGCTGGCATTATGGTTACCTTGCACTGCCTAAATGGCACACCGCAACTGTAGGAGAGTCAAATATCTGACCCAAGCCATAGAGAAAAGAGATGTATGTGTGAATTGGATCCTTGAAGACACAGAGTAGACTCTTTACTGTCCCCAATTCTTTAAGTGCAAGTATCTCCAAACAAGGAGAGAGAGCAGATATTTTGAAATCCAAGCTCCCCTCTGACTTAATGGATTATTGATAAGATATTCTACTGAATTGAACAGTCATTGGCAGTGGATTTTGATAACTTGAGTTCTAAATCCCTCTACTTCTAAAATACATAGGATTGCTAAATATCACTGCCAAAATAGCACTCTCATGAACCAGTTTCCACCTTTTTTAAGTGTTGTCTAAGTTTTCCCTATTTAATCTTTATATGACCATTACATGAGACCATACAACACTTGAGATCTTAAAGATAGCAAGCAAAATTCTGTCGTGCCATCAGCCTAGATAAGTTCTAAGGTCTAAGTTTGGACGATTGTGTAATTCACTACTTTTGTGACTACTACTTAATGTTTTCATATTTATTAAGTTCAAGTACAGTTTAGCATAGCTCTATACACCATGTAGATATTTCACAAAGGAATGTGAAATTCAGCAAGGTTTGAGGTTGAATATGAAGATAAAACCTTCTGAGTTTTATGTGAAGCTTCTGAGGCCTGTGAACCTGCCATTGAAACGCAAAACTTAAGTTTTTTGCTGGCACAAATATTTTTTAGTTAATTTTCAGAGTTTAGTTTTTGTTCCATAGTGAAAATTGTGCCAACTGGCAGATTTCCATGTGAAACAAACCTTGTACAATCCTCAAGAACCCATCTCAGATGCATGTTACTCTTTCAACTTCTCATTTTAAACCAAAATCCAAAGATTACAAACCTTTTCACTCAGTTTTGGTTTGTCGCTTTTCCAATACTCTTTTGAACCAAAGCCAAGGGGTTCTATTGTGATAATTGAACCTACAAATATACCCTTGGGCCAAAATGTTTGCCCACCTCTGCCTTAGAGTGAATTCACTAAACGCTGTAATCCCCTCAATTCACTCTAGTCAGAACCAGATACTGATCAAAAAGTATTAATTAATAATTCTCTAAATTCTACCAATGCTTGTATTTAGAGAGAGATTTTCCCCCACACATCCCTGATGATCAACTACTTGAAGTATACACCCATATATCTTCAACTCCCCCAACTAATAGATGAACAAAATTTTTTGCTTGATTCTCATGATATACCTCTGAAATTATGGCTGCTGTAGGTGACATGAAATTGGTAATACCCTGGGCCAAGATGGCTTTCCAGTGGAATTTTATGCCCAGTCCAAAGACACCATGACTCCCAGACTGGCCAAAGTACACTCTGAGGCTTTTGGTTGAGGTATGCTCTTCAGTGAATAAAGCCCTAATCGTAATCATAGTTAGGCCTGACAGAGATGGCCAAGACCATGCTAGCCATCGACAACTATCTTTAATAAACCCTGATATCAGTATTGTCTAAAATCCTAGCTGGATTATTAGAAAAAGTAATGAGGACATAATACATCTATACCACCATACCCATGAGTTTATACCAAAGAGAAGAGGGTCAGACAACACATGTCAATTTATTAATGTGCTGCCCTACTATTAAAACCTCTTAAAATGGATGGCTATTTTGGCTTTGGTCATGGAAAAAGCCTTAAATAGAGTTAACTGGGCATATTTGTTTCTTGTTTTACAAGAATTTGAATTTTGGTCCCGCCTTCAATTCCTGGGTTAGAGTTTTGCATTCTAATCCCAGCTCCCATGTTACAATTATTAGTTACATCTCCCATCCTTTCAGTCCCTACCATGGTACTCCTCCTATTTGATTTGGCCTGAGAGCCACTGGCAATACAAATTAGAGCACACCAGGGGATCCAGGGTGTAAAAATAGCATCCCAGAGACAAAAATGCATATGGGTTGATGATATACTTTTATTCATCATCAGTGCCCTTCAGATCATCCCAACATATTACAAGATATTGAGTTGTCTGGGAAAATCTCAGGGTACAAAATTAATTGGCACGTGTTGGAGGCTCTCAGTATCTCATGAGGGCTGCATAGTCTTAGTAGTACTGTTTATTGGCAGCAGTTGGAAATCATTTTCCCGAGGAATATAAAAGAAAGTCAAAATTAATTCCAATCCCATTATGCACAGATAGTTTTGGATTTACATTGATGGCAGGCCCTCCCTGTATCCCTTTGGGGCAGAGTTAATGTATTAATGATGAATGTCCTACCCAGACCTGTATTTGTCCTTAGCTCCCCACTACCCCTTCTGTTTTGTTTTTTTTCCAGAATTAGCAACATTTTAAAGACCTTCTTGTGAAGTGTGAACAACAAACCTTGATGATTCTTTGAAAGAAATGCAGTTTCCAATTAAATCAGGAGACTTTTGCCTGCCCAACCTCAGGCTTTATTATATATCCTCAACCTTGAGGCAAGCAACATAATGGCTGACCCCCTGACATTCCAGCTCTTCAGCCTGGCTGTGTATGTACATAGCACAAGAATCAGTGCTAATCTCAGACTTCTATTTTTTCCCTAAGGAGAAATCTGTAACAATTTTGGCTACCAGGAAAGCCTGACGTGTGATTGCTTCTGAGTTTAAATGTCATCCCTTATTGCATCTGCAGACTTTAATTTGGGATAATGCCAAAATTCCAATTCACACAGACCCAGTCTGTTGCCTGATTGGATTAAAAAAGGGATTTTGAGCATACACCACATAATTGCATGCCTTAGGGAGAAATTCTCACTAGACCCAAAGAAGAGATTGCAATATCTTCAGTTTAACATGCTCTGCAACACCAATTTGGTCTCCATGCCTTAGCAGCACTGGATCCCCTGGGGCTTTCTGAAAAAGGTAAACTGTCTACTAGGCCATTTTCTGGTCTATATTCAAACCTCATCGGTCACACTGGCAATCATCAGTGACAGCATCAGAAAGAATTGGGAACATGAGCTGTCAGTTCCCTTACCAATATTCAGTAGAATCAGATTTGTTCCAACATGCACCATTGCTAGATAGATTTGGGGTTAAGATGGATCCAAAAGAAGAGATTTTGGAGGATGCATTAGACTCCAGGGAGAGACTTTTCAGGTTTGGAGTAGCCAGACAAATTCTGGTGCTGCAATTCAGCAAGTGCTAACTCAGGCCATGGTTACACTTACAGGATTATAGCACTTTTGGTTATAGCTGTACCCATATATAGCAATAGGTATAGCGCTATAGCATGTCCTGGCGTGGCCACATTTGCGGCACTTGCAGTGGCACAGGGAATGGTGCATTATGGGCAGCTATCGCAGCATTCCGATGGGTGCAACATGCTTTTCAAACGAGGGGGGTGAGGGAAAACGTGTAGTGTGTATGCGGATGGAGAGAGCGAGGGAATTTTCTACGGCTCAGAGTCTTCTCAGTGGTTTTCTTTGAAATTAGAGCCTGCTTTAAGTCACACAGCTCCCTTTGTAAACATTTGCAGTGCTTATCTGCAGAGTTAAGAGAGAAACTCTGAAAAGGTACTTCCGCATTCCTCCTGCCGTTTTCAAAACAAAGCGAAGAATCGTCAATTGCCTTAAATGGCTCAGAGGCGTGCCAGAGATCACTTATAGCGTAATGACGGTTTACACTTGCCATAACACGCTACAGGGAATACGCAATAGCTGTTATTCCTCAAGGAAGGGAGGATTACCAGGAGCAGTATAACTGTGGGTTTATAGCGCAATACATACCTTGCCAGTGTGGACGGGTAGAGAGTTATAGCGCTCCTGGAGGCTTTATAGCACTATAAAGTGCCAGTGTAACCAAGGCCTCATACCATATTCTTTGGGATTGCCCTGTGATCAGTCCTTTCTGGATGGAGGTAAACATTCAGGCCAATGTCTTTCTCTGCAGCAGGGTGGAACTGCAGGCTCTCCATGCCATTCTAGGCCTAACTAGTCTGTCCTGGAAACTGATATTTTTTGAAAAAGTATGGTTGGATAGAGTGTCACCAAACACCAAATTCTACAATGGTGGAAATCCCAAGTGTGTCCATCTATCAAGGAATGGTGCTCTGACTTGAGGAGCCTGGAGGCAATGGAACTAATAATGTTTTGCAGCAGAAAGAACCGAGATTGTCCCCATTTGGGGAATTATTGGAATAGTCAATTACCTTCCCCATTAGATAATATTTTTGGTTGTGCCCACCCAGGAAATTAGACCCCTCCTATCTCCTCAACCCATTCCCTCGGTCTCACTCTCCTCCCAAAATTCCTCTCCTATCCTCTTTTATTTATCTTTCACACTTTTCTTTGGTTCTCTTTTAACTCTTAACATACCTTTTTCTCTTTTACATCTTTCTTTTTTTGAAAAGGAATAATTCTAGAGATTATTTTATTATCTTACTTTACAAAGAACCCCAAACTTAGGCTGAATAACAAAATGACCATTATGACATAATTGCACTGGCAAATCTCTTTAACCTGTCAAAAATATCTTTGTTTAATTATTCTTTGCCCTTCATATTGAATAAGTTTGGTCTTACCTACCATGTTGTGAAATTTAATATTGGCTCTCTGCTCCAGGTTAGATCACTTTCTTCTCTATTATTTTTGTTAGCTGCGTTAAAACCAAAAAGAATTATATATATAAACATTTTAATATATTTATTAGCTTGTTTACCAATGTGTGTTCTAGTCAAGGAAAATGCAGCTAATAGGCCTCCATGAAGCTAGTGAGCAACATTATCAGAACATGTTCATGGGGAAATTGTATTAGCTACAAAATAGTTAGCATTTTAGCCTCTCTAAGAAACAGAATGTTGTTTTACTTTTAGAGTCTCAAATCTTAAAGCGTGATTACAGCACCGCCGTGTGTACTCAAGCATGAACACTTCACTAGCAATTAACTCACGTTAACGAGAGAGTGAATGTTGTCCAGGATATTACAGACATTTTGCCTTTATTTAGGAACATATACCATTTTCTCTCCTCCCCCACTTCCCCCAACAAAAAATTCCCTACTAGCCTCTCAAAAACTGGCAGATGCAACTCGGTTTCAGATCTAATTTAAAGGAAGGCAGCTGCCAGCACCACACTGGTTTCCCAGTAATGTGCAGTGGCATCAGCATCTGGTATAAGCTTCAATTTCAGTCTGGGCAATGTGAATGCTCAGTCACTGGCAGTGACTCAGATCTTGAGATAATTTATTATGTCATCTCAGGATACACAATGCAGCGGGCATAGGAAATGGGGAACAAGATAAAGAACCTGTCATAGAAAGTGAGAGGTACAGAGGACATAAACTGACTTAATGGTGTAGCCACCTCAAGGACTAACCAGTGGGTGATAGTGTAGCCACCTCAAGGACTAATTCAGTGGGCGATAGTGCAGAGAGATTACCTGGGGCTAGATTCACAAACACTGAGTGTTTGTACCTCCTAAATTGTCACCCTGCTGCCTACTGGAATTCACAGCTTTAAGCTAGGTGCCCAGGCTTCCCCTACAAATCATGGAAATAGTTAGGTGCCTAAGAAAGGGATTCCCAGGAGCCAGCTAGCTGAGCAGGGAGCCATCTATGATATCCAGGCGTAACATGCAGAGGAAAGGGGTGGGGCTGAGGGACCAGATCCATAAAGATATTTAGGCTCCTAACTTCTACTGATCTGGGCCTTTGGCATCTGACCGACTAGCCAAAGGGAGATGCCTATTTCAATTCAAGATGCTCAACCAGAAACCCTTTCCTGAAGTTAGGCACCTAAACCCAGCCAGCCCTTTCTCACCAAGAACCAGAAAAATCCTCCCCATTGTAGCCAATGACATTGTAACCAATACAAGCAGTTAGGACACTTAGGTGGGTTACAAGAAGTACTTCATTCTTGCTCACATACCCAGGGTCTAATTGTTCACCGTGTGTCTTGTTGGGAAGAAATTTTCCCCCACAACAAATTGGCAGTAACCTTGGGAGGATTTTTCCTTTCCAATCTGGGATGTGGCGCCACAACCACAAATTCTATTTAAAGAGGTGAAGAGCTCTGCGTAGTCTCTACAGCTTGTCTCTTTCACCAACAGACATTGGTTCAATAAAATATATTTCCTCACCCACCTTGTCTCTCTTTTTAAAAATATAATGCAAGTGTCACCAAAACCAGTCAGACAGCTTTTCCACCTGAAGAACAATGACTAAGTTCACAAGCCAACAGCATTTGCCCCAGAAATCTCCCAAAATTTCACACCAACCAGTCAGATGACGTCTGACTAAACAGAGGATCATTTTCCTCAACCTTTTGACCAAATCTTTTGGACAGAATTTTAACATCAGTAAAGACATTAGCCACTGTATCAATGGCAAAGCTCCCCTCATTTCAATGGGAATAGTATTTATAGAGCTCTTCCTTCTCTAAGTAATGTTCAAATTCCTTATATTTTGAAAATGTGAGCAATGAAAATATAAAAAGACACCTATAAGCCCCACTTACCATTATAAAACATCAAAGAAAGGTGTACTATCACTGTTAAATATTCTACGGCTCATCAAACCAAAGAGTGCTGCTATAACATTGAGTGATTCATCTTACAGTGTCTTAGATAACAGAGCTAGAGACATTTCTGGATGCTTCATTCTCATCAGAATCTAACCCTGCAGCTAATCAAGATGTCCTAACTTAAACTTTTGATTGTTCTCTGTAGGGTATCACATCCCAACAAATGTTCATTTTCCTCATTTTGAGGGCATTCAGTCTTAATCAAGCATCACAGTTTGCAGGAACTGGGATATCAGTTGTCCATTGTAAATATAGAGTGCTGAACTGAACTAGCATCTGCAATGTTTAAACCGAGGAGATTCAGCGAACTAACATAGCTCTTCTAAATTAAAGAAAATATTAATATTGTTTCCTTGTTTTTTAACTAGTACAAATCTAGAGATAATTAACCCATCAAGCTCAGAAGACATGTAATCTTCGGTTTCTGGGCTCTTAGAAATTCTCATACAGAATTTAGGATTTGTATTGTTGAGTTTCTCTATTGTATAATTGCATTTGTTTAAATACAAAAAGGTACATGAAGATAAGTATTAAGACATATTACAATTGGGAAAAATACTTTCATGACCCTGCAGCTCTAGAACCTGGGTCTAGAGAACTCTGAGGTAACTTCCCAGCTCCCACCCAACACCTAACTACACACTAACTGAGCTGGAGAGACCAGGACTTCTGAAGTTACATCTGGGTAGGTTTCCCTGAGCCTGACTGGATGAACACCATGAATTCTAGTGTTTAAACCCAAAGAGAGCCACAGGAAGTTGTCTGCACAGTTGGGCTTTGCCTGGGACCTTGACTTCTTGCTTGACTCCTGAACCCTGCTTTCCTGCCTGGTTTCTGATCCTTGCCCCCAGTCTCTGGCTCTGACTCCACCTCTGACCCATGGTTTGACTCTGAACTCTGACTCCTGCTCCAACCACTAAACCTAGCCTGTGTCTTAGCCCTAAGAAGTACAGAGAAGAATAAAAATGATTATGGGCATTGAACAGCTTCCATATAAGGTGTGGGCAATGGGTATCACAGGCCAGGGGAGGTGAAGCCTTCCCAAATAGCCCAATGTGGCCTCACCCATGCTCCACTCCCAGATCCCCTCTGGCTTCCCATTCTTCCCCTCACTTGGGGCCAGGGTGACCTATGGGTGGGACTGGGGGGACTGGGGCTGGTTCTTGTGCCACCTGGCACTCTGAGGCTGTGGCCGCGTCACCTGCTCGGTGTTTTGGGGCTGGAGAGTTTGGGGGGTCTGGAGCCGTGCTGCACATACAGTGCTATGGCACTTGGGTTGGAGCCATGCCGCATACCCAGCATTTCAGTGCTGGTGGCACTCAGGCGACCTGGGGCTGGGACAGGCGGGAAGAGGGGTAGCGGCTGCAGGGAGGGGGGCCCTCGGGGCTCTGGTGGGGGAGGGGACTCAGGCAGAAGGGGCGGGACTGGGGGCCAGCCTCCCCCAATGGGCGGTTCACATGCTGCCCATGATAGGAGGAGAAATTAAAAACAGTGAAACTTCTCAGCTTAGAAAACAGATGACTAAAATGGGATATGAATGAAATGTAGAAAGTGAATAAGGAAATGTTATATACCTCTTCACATAACACAAGAACAGGGGTCACCCACTGAAATTAATAGGCAACGGGTTTAAAATAAATATAAGGAAGTACCGGTACTTCTTCACAAAACACAAAGTCTACCTATGAAATATGGTGTTCATTCCCTTTGAAACATCTGGCACTGGCAACTATTGGAAGATAGGATACTGGGTTAGATGGACAATTGGTCTGACCCAGTATGGCAGCTCTTATGAGACAAACGCAATGGTTGGTATTGTAAATCAGTCCTATTGTCCTTAGACTTTCCAGCACATATGGTCCCTGATCCAAAGGAATCATAACACTAGGCAACAGTACAGAGTGAGAAAATCCATATTGGAAGAACAGAGGATGAGAGCTCAGTTCTAGTTAAAAGTACGTGTGTACAGAGGAGCATGTGTGCCATGTTACTATCTGTTTATGCGTGTTTATGTAAACCTGTGTGTGCAAACACTGGATTTTTCAAAAGCATCTCTGTAAATTTGCAATAGCAATGCTTTAATTTGCTTCATATAAACATCATGATCCTATATACATTTACCTGCATATACCTTAGTTTTGTTCACCTGTAATTAGGTTTACATTGGGCCAATCCTGCTCTCAGTGACACCCTTGTATCACTATTAAAGTCAATGCATCAAAGAGACTTCAAAGCAAGACCCTGATTTAGCTCCTATGGAAGTCAATCAGAGCTCAGTTCAACTCCTCGCAGAGGCATTTGTACTTTGCAAGACTGGGCCCTAAGTAGCAGAAAATTGAACTACCGTGTAGAAATTAGAGATCACAACCAGAGCAAAAGCCATCCTGATTCTACTATTTATTGATAGAGAGTAACTGAGAGAGAATAATGGGGAAATAGTACATGTGTCCAGAAGTATTGCTAGCCCATTTGGGATCCTATGCAGGAATATTTTGCCCCTCTATACACTCCCCCCCCCCCCATACATAACACATGCTAAAAAAGCCCAAAGAAATTGCCTAGTCTTCTTATGCCTAACAGCGGTTCTGCATGTGGTTGGCCATAAACTACTTGAATTTAGCATGTAAGAAATGGCTTCAGAGATTACAGCCTTAAAAGAAAACAACATCACTTTTGGGTTGTGACATGAGAGATTTTAGCCAAACACATATTTTTCCTCAGAAAATTCAAGGAACTGGAAACTGGGGTTATACTGGAAGCAGTCTAAATAACTAAGTGTTAGATAGTGAGTGCTATACTATATAGAAATGAAATGGGAATATATAACCTGACTTTGATTTTCTGGTTATGTAACTTTTCTTTAAAACTGGCAATTATTTTTAGGAGGAAATGTTGTAGTCTTCAGTTTTCTCCCAAGAAGAGCATCATGCAACTTTGTTTTACAAAGCACCCCACCCCCCTTTTAAGCACTTCCTACATTTCTAAACTTTCCACTAGCAAGTACACACTGAATGTCTTTCTTGCTGATTAAAAAGTTTCCTTCCAAAGCAATTCTATAGAAATCTGAAGAAAATTCAAGGATTTTGACATTCAGGTTAGAAATCAAAATGACATTCAAATCCCAAAACCATAGCTAGAAATCTAAAAATCTTTTCTGAAAATTCTCTAAACACTTACCTGTGCAATGTTCATTAATCTATTTCTCTAGGTACTTATGACTCCCCTCACTATAGTTGCTTCAGGCCACATAAGTATTTTAAATCAGAAATAACACCAGCCTTCCTAACCTGCAGGTGAAATAACAATTAGCTTATAAGGGTGTTTGTTTGCTTACTTGGATGCAGTGGTGTAGATGTGTGAAGGACTTATTGAGGAGACACTAAGTCAAAGAAGTGTATATTGCATTTAGTTGTGGAGTGGAGAGGTTTGTGGTCCTGATCTCTTGTTGTGGCAGTAAGCTCTATAGGTCAAGCTCCTTGAAACCTTCCCAATTGCTCAATGGTTTCATTGCTGAGCAGAATACAGTGTTTGTGGGAAATCATAGTTGTGAAAATAGAGGTCAGTTTCTCAGGAACATCGGACCAATCCCATAGACCGCTTTGAATATCAAGAGTCTTGAACTGTACAGTACTATGTATTTACTGGGGATCCAATGCACAGAGTGAAGAATAAGGGTGAAGAGTTCTCTGCACTTGTATGTTTTCAACCACTTGCAACTAGAAAACAGTTGCCATGGATGCCACTAAATGTATGTAGATTGCTGGTTTCTATTTTCTTTTAACCTTTCAATAGTTTTGTGTATTATGTCTGGAGGTGAAAATGCATTTCAGATTAAAATGAATGGTCTTGATGACAGATGAGATTCAGCCATTTGCAACTGTATATTTACTCTCAATACTAGATCATTGGGTAATACTTTAATTGACCAATAGTAAATCATGGCATCAGCAAAGAAATGCATATTTTGACTTGCTTGCTACTGAGTTAAACATATGCTGTGTACACAGCGTAACATACCTTATTAAACAAATTGCTTGGTATTTGTAACTGCATCATGCCACACATTCCCTAGTCTTGCATGCAGACCTCCTAATCAAGTCAATGAACTTCAGAAATAGTCTCAGATCTCAAAAAGACTTGTGCATCTGCTGCCACCGTCCACACTAACAGGGCTGTAAATTCTAATATGCACCTGCGTGTCATGCCCTAGCTGGCCTGTCTGAACCTGCTTGTGTGCACAAAAGGTCCCTAGTGCACATGTATGGAGTCCCATTTCAAACAGCACTATGTTAACACACACTAGAGAGCTTTTAGTGAGTGCCAGCAGGATCCATTTGCAGCAGTTAGCGTGTGACATGCTGTTCGCATTAGAATTCACACCCCTAGTGGTGTATGGATTTAAGGCACCATGCAACTGAAAGTGGTCTTGCACGATGAGCTAGATTTCAGAAAATGGCCAGCATGGTGGCGAAGTAGGAATTGATTTTCAGTCATGTGGAGAAACAATATGCAAACAGAGCATATTTCCATCCAACTGGAACAGAAATTACAGCATCCTTTGGACCCTGGTTCGCTAGTTAGTGATGTCCACCCATACTCAGTGTGCACAGGTAGGACACAGCCACCACCAAAAGAAACTAGAAAATCCCTTTGCCCATTAAGTTAAATTGATTTGTTTTTTTCAAATGGGGCCACTGTACCTGAGAATTATAGGCAGGGCCCTACAAATTCACAGCCACGAAAAAAGCGGCATGAACCATGAAATCTGGTCATGTGCTTTTACCCTCTACTATACAGATTTCACAGGGAAGACCAGCGTTTCTCAAATTGGGGGTCCTCACTCAAAAGGGAGTTGCGGGGGGGGGGGGAGGTTACAAGGTCATTATGGGGGATCATGTTACTGCCACCATTACTTCTGTGTTTGCCTTCAAAACTGGGCAGCCAGAGAGCGATGGCTGTTGGTGGGGTACCCAGCTTGGAAGGCAATGCCCCACCAGCAGCAATGCAGACGTAAGGGTGGCAATACCATACCATGGCATCCTTACTTCTGTTTTGCTGCCTTCAGAGCTGGGGGCCGGAGAGTGGTGGTTGCTAACTGAGGGCCCAGCTCAGTAGACAGCAGCACAGAAGTAAGGGTGGCAATACCATACCATGCCATCCTGCCTTCTGCGCTGCAGCTGGCAGCGCCTCTGTCTTCAGAGCTGAGCTCCTGGCCAGCAGCCGCCACTCTCCACCTGCCAGGCTCTGAAGGCAGCACCGTTAGCAGCAGCACAGAAGTAAGAGAAGCAGTACTGCGAACATCCCCTCACCCCCACCTCGCTCCCCACGCACACAACTGCTTTTTGGGTCAGGTCCCCACAATTACAACACTGTGAAATTTCAGATTTAAATAGCTGAAATCATGAAATTTACAAATTAAAAAATCCTATGATTGTGAAATTGACCAAAATGGACTGAGAATTTGGTAGGGCCCTCATTATAGAGCTTCTCTTCCAGCTAATCCTCTCCATCTCCCACAACAAAGTTTAAAGGGGAAGAGAGAAGAAGAGATAGGGATGGAAAGAACAGAAGTTGGGGCAAGTAGCCATTTAAGCTGCTCTCTTTCTTTATTAATCCAGCTGTACAATCAGACTCACTGTCTAATGTAACTTAACTCCTAATTTAGGTGTTTCAACAGAAAATGAGAATTGAAAATAGTTGCTAAACTACAAACTTATTGGGGAGAGGGAGATGAGCAAGAGATGGAGTCCAAATAGTACAGGAAATCAAAAAAGAGTTTTTTAAGGTTAATACAGTATAACAATTCAGGATAGCAGAGAAAACGGTATCTATAATCTCCCTTCACTCTCTTAACCCTCCATTATCAACCATATTTTTAGTGGAGCGCCATGTTGCATAGCCCTCCAAACTGAAGTTTAAAAGATAAGAAAAATAAATGTAAAATTAACAAACCATACTGTAGTAGTAATAAGCCATTCCAGCATGCCCATTAGTAGCCGATAGGTGCACTTCGCGGTTAGCTGAAGGCAGTGAACTCTCTTCCTTTTGCCTCACAATACACCTGAGCTGTGCGCTAACTAATGCACACCCTGTTGTGGCTTATTGCTGTAATAGAGCTGTCCCCAAAATAACTATCCTCAGCTAATCAAAACCACTATTAGGGAAGAAGCACACTGATTTAAGACCTCCAGTAATGGCAGCAATGGCAGATTCCCCGAGGCACTGACAGGACAATGTCACCAGCTGAGAAACACTGATTAACATGCCTGCTCTAGCTGGCTTCCTATGGAGGTCACATTCCTGCTGAGGAATAGAAGGAATGTTTTAGAGGACGCTTGCAAGCCTTGCAAGCTTACAAGGCAGGTGCTGCTGCTCCTTAGAAATGGAGGCATCTCACTTCCATTGTCTGCATATATACTTATTAGAACTGAAGTGAGATTGCATCCTGTTATAAAATAGTGGTGACTTTTTTTTGGCAGCATTTATTATTTACTCTTTTGGGTAGGGATAAAAGGTGGGTTTAACTTAGAGTGGAAGTTGTGTTTTGGAAGAACATGCTGGTGTGCCTGGTCCAGGGGCTAGCTGAGCAGCCCATGTATCTCCTGAGCCAGTCTCACCCCATCCCCCAACAGTAGGAATTTGGAGTGCAGGGGGCTCAGGTGCAAGGGCAGTGCTTACCTAGGGCAGGCTCCCCAAAAGGGCTACAGGAACTCCCTCAGCTCCTAGCCCACAGACACTGTGCCCACAGCTCCCATTGGCTGCAGTTCCCAGCCAATAGGAGTTGCAGAACTGGGGCTTGGAGTGGAGCAGAGGCAGCATGTGGAGCTCAGGAGCCAGGTAGGGTGCATTCCCCTGCACCACCCACCTTCCCCCCAATCACTTGTGGTGCCCCTTGAGCCACCCCCAGAAGGGGTATAGAGTAAAAGTCAGACAGGTGATGTGAATTTTTGTTCACTGCTCATGGCCAAAACTTAGTCTTAATTATAAGACAGTTGGTCCTGTGGGTACAGAGACTGATACGGGGTTGGCCAGAAAGATTGCCCCTCACCCAATGGGACATAGACCTGGCAACTGTGACCATAGGTTTGTTTGCTCCAAGCTTGCTTATGGCAACTTATATCTAGAATGAAGCTACACACCCTGAAATAGCTCTAGCTGGTATAGAAGCATACATCATTCTAAGGCTCTATTTTCTACACTGGTGTCTTACCCAATACACAATCCATTGCAAAGTCTCTGTTCTATTCACAGCCCTTCACAGAGCTTGCCCTAATGCTCACCACTCACTTTGTGGTCATGACCTCCTACAGTAACTATATTTCACTGAAATGATTGATGAGTATGGGAAGGTTTGTGAGCACAGGTGACAACTTTCACAGGTACTAGACTAAGGCTATGGCATTCACTCTTGCAAGAGATAAGAATGTGTTCAGGCTGCACCACTTTCAGAACTCCATGCAAATCTCTGACTTTACTTTCCCTGAGTAAGTTCTTCTGATGCAAAAACAGTGGCAAAGAAAAATCCTAGAAACTAAATCAAGCCAATTCTGCTACAGCAGGAGTTGAGAAAAAATAAATAAATAAAAAAAAGATGGACATCCACTTTGAATTCTCCTACAATACTAAAAATTGACAAAATGTATTTGGAGGATGTGGCGGTTGATTTGGCTGTCCCTCAGTTTGTATTAACACCAGAATTCTTAGCTCCACCTTGTATGTAAGAGGTGCAATACTTGCCAAAATAAGAGGTTGCTCACAGAGCAGTAGTTATGGTGCCTTCACAGCCAGGGAATGTCATTCTCTGGGACAATGTATTGCATTGTGGATTTGATATCTCATGCTTAACAAGGAATGAAGAACAGAAATTTAAACTCTTCCTGTTGGAAGAGATTTTGCAGACGCCTCTGCCCAGCTGTTTGGAGCTGGAATGTTTTTGATGTTAAACCCAGATCTGAGAAATATTTGGGAATGAAGAAATCCAGAGGCAAAAAGACAATCAAATGGCTAGAAGCTGAAATTAGACATATTCAGATGGAATAAGGTGTTCATTTTTAACAGTGAGGGTAATTTACCATTGGAACAATTTGCCAAGGATCATGGTCGATTCTTCATCACTGACCATTTTAAAAATGCAGATTGGATGTTTTTCTAAAAGACCTGATCTAGGAATTATTTTTGGGAAGCTCAATGGCCTGTGTTATACAGGAGGCCAGACTAGATGATCGCAATGGTTCCTTCTGGTCTGACAATGAGATGAACTCAACACTGACTATTTTGAAGGGGATCCCATGAGTTCAGGCTCCCCAGAAAAGGCAAGGAAGCATAGGTTTGGGAACAGCTTTGATAAGGAGGCACTTGGCTCCGAAAGATTTTTTCCTGATGGAGGCTGTCTTAGTAGCAAGAGAAGTAAAAGTGCATGATACTTCAGCACCATCTCAGTATTGTTTCATTACTTGCTCGGAGTGCTCTTTTGTCAGGTCCCCTAAGGGTTTCATCTTGTTTGCGGTCTCGTTCAGTTTCTATAGTGGACTGCTAAGAAGTAAAGATTAACGTCTCCCCTGCTTTCCATCAAGGCTGTTTTGTTCACCACAACTCTTGAAGCCATCTAGCTTTCAGCATTCTATAGAAAAGCAAACTACTCAACTATAAGGTGTCGATGAGCTGGTCCATGATTATAGTGCCACTGACAAACTACATGAGCAGACACACACAGAATAGTGTAGTGGAACAAAATGCACTCCAAATCCATCACCTACTGCACATGTAGCAAATTGAGAAATTTTTACTGCCTGGCCTTCGTAACTGCAAAATCACACCTGCCAGAAATATTCTACATAATGAACCAGCTTCTTCACTTCTCCTAAAGGTATATTAATGTCAGTGTGTGGATTGCAGAGGTAGCTGCAGACTAGTATGCATGCTAGAAATTGTCTAGGCCTCAGATTTACTCTTAAATCCAGACTATTTAGATGGGGTAGCAATGCTGCTCCACCAAATAAGACAGAACTGCAGCCTGTGATCCAACCAGGCTCTTGTATGCAATTTCAGAGACTATCAAACAGATTCAGTGGTGTTGTTTCCATTTGCTCTGTAGAAGCTATGTGATCATCTGGTCTGGTGCAGAAAAATGAAGAATCTTAACTCACTTGTGACATTACTACTATGAGGAAAATTCCCAAATGATTTCAAGATGTATCCACTTAATAGATGGAAGACTAAGTTATAGGGACAAATTCAACTCTAGACTCCAGTTACATCAGTAGAGTTGCATCCGCTCCCACCTGGACCTACTGTGTCTCATTATGTCAATTCTGCTATTACACCAATGAAACCAGATTGACTTCAGGCTTAACTAAGGGTTGCACAGATACGATGGAGAAAAGCTCATCCAGTCTGGGAAGTAGTGGGAATCCTTTATAGTTCAATTTATGAATACATGTGAAGGCACATTTGTGAACCAACTGAATCCTATACGAATAAGAAAATCAGTTAAAAATGTAAAAAAATGCATTAACAAGTGCTTGGATCTTAAACTATTTTCTGTTTAATGTAAAACAGGAAATATTGAATTTGATTAAAGCTATTTGTGCATGTGTAGGTTTACACCATGAAAAGATCTGAATTCAATATCAATATCCATTTAATATACTAGAAAAAGGAATTGGTTAATCTTTAATATACTAAACATGCACACTCTTATACGTAAACAATACATACATTTTAAACGATCATCATGATCTGTTTAAATTCAGGTAAACTGAACTGCTGATTTGCACATTTTACAGGATGTTAATTTTTCAAGTTATACAAATTAACTTGTAATCTGGAAATGAATCTTTTTTTAATACTTTTACAAGAGTTTGATACTCTAATAACCTTTACAAGCATTTTAATTACAGAATGCAACCAATATATATCTTTTTAAAATATCCATACACTTCAAATATGCATGTGAAGGAAAAAAAGACAGACAAATGAAATCCCAATAATTATGCCATTGTAGTTTAACTGTTTGGTAGACTCCTGATCCTTTTAAGAGAGTAAGAAAAATGTTGTAAGAAGCTGAGCAGTTACATACATTACAAAGATGCAAAAAGCCATAAAAACAACTCCAGCAGTTCTTCAGTGAGGCACCCTACTTCAAATACTGAAAACTGATTTTGTATATCTATGTACTATGTAAAAAGATTAGGCAATAATTTTTATATTTTAATGGCACAAAGTGGAGAAGTTTCCACACATTCTTAGTTAAACTTTTTTTGTCTATACTATAGTTGCATTACTCCCAAGTAAAAACACTATCAGGTGATTAGGTTAAAGTTCTATGTTGTTTACAAAACAAGGAGGGGGTAGTTTATAAAGGCTAATACGAAATGAAATATTTTGATTTTTTAAAAAAATATAATGAAATATTTAAATAAACTGTTCTGTGCAGCGTTATAAACAAGTATTGCGTGAATGCTGGCAAACCAGAGTATAAAATTTACTATACTATCAAAAGTCAATCTAATTTTCACTGCCTAGGCCAAGTACAAGTTAAATAGCATGTACAGTGGGGGAAAAAAGTTAATGGCCTTTATTATTAGCAACACTGTACATTTTAAATATATAGTTAAATTCATAAGTGTCATGTTTATCTGTATTCTGTAGTATAGCTGAAAGTGCATATAACAATGCTATTATTGTATAAAGGGATCAAAAAGTGTCATCCGTGGATTTAAAACATTTTCAACTTGTAAATATTTCTTCTCATTTTAAGACAAATTCCCATTCTGCCTGTAAACATATGGCATTTTCCCCTCCCCCCACTCTTAATGCAACTCAAGTAAACACCCTATACATATGAACCCAAAGATTCATCTCTAAATCTGAAACATACAGTGAATGGTAGACATTTCTATCTGAGATGTGAAATGTCATTCTACAGTGTTGTAAAAAAAGTAGACTGGACAGTTTATAGTAGTTTCTATGTGCATCTTGAACTGCTGAGGATCACCACCGAACCAGCGTAGGATTCAAATGAGGCACCATATTATGGTGAGAGCTGCCACAATGCCATTCAGTATTGCCATACTATAGCCCATGTGGAAGGAATGCCCGGTCAGTCTCCTAGAGAGAAAAACAGAATGCTAATTAATACAACAAAAACAGTAAGAATTAGAACTCACAAGGAAGTTACCCGAGGTATATTAAGGCCTTTATGGTCCTAAAAGCGGTAACTATTTAAGAGGATTGGAAAGTGACATCTAGGTCTACAATTCAAGACAGGTTTAGGATAGCTGATGATCATGCATCATCTGATGGCTTTTCAGGGGTTGGGACTATCAGAAGCAAATTAGATTCTGTTGGGCCCCTAGTGAATTTCTGCCCATATGCGCCACAATTATGTGGCTGCAGATTCTGCCACAAAAGCCTATGCTTTCATTTAAAATACCGTATATACTCGAGTATAGGTCGACCCGAATATAAGCCGAGGCACCTAATTTTACTACAAAAACCGGTAAAAGTTATTGACTCGAGTATAAGCCGAGTTCCCCCTTCCCCGCCGCGGGCGGGCTGCCGAGTTCCCCCTTCCCCGCCGCGGGCGGGCTGCCGAGTTCCCCCTTCCCCGCCGCGGGCGGGCTGCCGAGGTTCCCCCCTCCCCGCCGGACCAAAAAAAAAATGTGCGCCCCGGTTCCTCCCCTCCCCGCCGGACCAAAAAAAAAAAAAAAAAAAAAAAAAAAAGCGCCTCGCTCTCCCGTCCCCGCCGCGCGGGCGGGCTGCCGGGAGCGTCCCGGTTCCCCCCTCCCCGCCGCGGGCTCACCGCACCGCACCAGGTCCATGCGGGGTCTGGCTCGGCCGGACCGGGGCTGGTCCTGGGGGCGGGAGGGGCTCTGCCAGGCTCGGTGGTCGGGGCCCGCCCGGGGGCGGGAGGGGCTCGGTCGGGGGTCGGGGCCTGCCCGGGAGCGTGGGGTGCTGCTGCCAAGCCTTGCTCCGGAGCGGGGCTTTCCTCGGAGTGTCGCCCCGGGCAGCTGGATCGGCCCTGCGGAGGCTGCTCTTCCTGGTTTTTTTTTTTTTTTTTTTTTTTGTCCGGCGGGGAGGGGAGTTACCGGGGTGACTCGAGTATAAGCCGAGGCGGCTTTTTTCAGCCCAAAAAGTGGGCTGAAAAACTCGGCTTATACTCGAGTATATACGGTATTCGGTTATCTTTATGGTTCTGAAGCTAGCCTTCCATATGTAAAACTGTGCAGTGCTAATGGAGTCCACAGACTGAAACAGAAGCTTCGAGGTATGAATGGTCCATTTGTCTCAATGTAACACTAACTCAAAAACTTTGATGATAATGTAAAGTGACAATGATTTAACAGAGATTATCATTTTACCAGTTACATCCAGCTAAACTGTATATTCCTCACTGTGGGACTCAGTGAAAGGTAACAGTCGGTAGAGCTGTTTGTACTTAAAGGCTGCTGGGATGGAAATTAGTGGTTTACCATCAACCATGGCCACTCTGGCTGGTGCAACAGGTGAGAGTGTTTGAGGACAACCACACCCTCTCCCCAAAACCCCACTCTTTACAGCCACTTCTTATCACTTATTGGGTGCCAACAACGAGGAGCTCCCTACCAGTGTGCACAAGCCTTTATTTAGCTTTTCTTCTGGCAGACAATATACAGTATGAGTTATCAAGATACAATTTCATAGCACAATTTAAATATTTGAGCAGAGAATAAATTGAAACATTCCAAATTAGAGATTCAGCATCACAAGGAATACAGCCCACATGTATTATTCTTTTCCACAGATAGATAAGAACTCTCTGAATTCTGAAGCAGAAAACAAGCAGCCTTGGTGCAGAATTTAGGTCCAGCATGCTAGAGAAGCATGGAATAATTAAAATATAACACAATTTATTTTAGAGACTTAGAATATACTTAAGCTTTCAGAAATGTCATGTTAGTACTTTGCAAAGACTCTAGTACAACACAAAGTGACAGTTCTATGTTAACTGCAGAAAATGTGTGGCTGTGTCAGGGTCAAATCTATGTGAAGTATCCAAATTATAATACACATCTCAGAACTAATTACTTTCCATTTCTAATTGAACTATGTCACAGATCTGCCTGCAACTGACCATATTTTCTCAAGGTTTTATTGCAGGGAGACAAAAATAAAGTTTTCCAACAGTTTAACCTTGCCAAGTGCACTGTAAAAATGAAACAAAACCAGGGGAGTCTATCAAATACTTTCCAAAGTTCCTCTAAAGTGCAAAACCAAAACAAACGATGCAAGGATGATAAATGACTGTGTTAAAAGAAAGCTAAAGTTTCACTGTAACTAAAGGCATGAATTAAAGTTGTATGCACAGGTTTAAACTCTGTCCACCCCTGCACTTGCATTACAATACAATCTACTTACAATGTATTTTGTGTGGCATACACCGAGCAAAACTCTGCAGCTCAGCCACTGCAATTTATTTATAAATGTTGTCATGATTAGGAGGCTAGCTGCACCTCTGTCCCCTTTCTGTTCTTTCAGAACACCTGTCTCAGGTTTCGAGCCTCTTGCCCCTGCCTCAGGATGGAAACTGACAATTCTACTGAGACTTTGTCCTTGTACAAAACCCCCCCTTTACCAGGCAGGTGCACCTCTGTTTGAGCACCTACATGATTCTTTGGGAATCTGAACAGTGACACTGACCACCAACATTCTTAAAACAAAGTGTTTTTACTTAGCAGTTGAAACAAATCATTAGAGACAACAAAAATAAATACAGGCCAGAGAGGCTGATTAGTCCAGTGGTTAGGGCACTCACCTGGGAGGCTCAAATTACAGTCCATGCTCCAATGACCAGTTTGTTTGTTTTTTAAATTAACAGTGAAATAGCTCCAATAGGAGACACTGAGACCCACCCCAACCATACCACCAATGATTAAGGTACTCACCTAGGAAGACCTGGATTTAAGTCCCTGTGCCAAATCAGGCAGAACTGGGATTTGAATGCAGTTCTCCCAAATCCTGGGCCAGTGCCCGAACCACTAGATTATAGGCTATAAGGGAACTAGAACAACCACCACCACCCTCCTGTTTTTCTTGAGAAAGAGCTTTTCTGGCTCAGGCATCTACCAACAGAAGAGGGTTCGCTGCTGTGAATTCCAAACTGTTAAATGCCTCCCTAAAGCCCAGAGTTAGGCACTTAATTCCCTTTGAGGCAGGGTACCTAGGCCCCCTCCCTCTCTTTGGCACTTCCTACTGCCTAGCTTAGGCAGCTAGCTCCACACTTAGCATGGTTCTTTTAGTCAATCTTTCTTACATGCCTAACTCCCCATGTGTTGTATGGAAATTGGACACCCAATTCTAGGCAGAGAGTTCCATAAGCTGCCAGGACAAGCAAGCAGCCTATAAGTTTGGCCTTAAGTTTTCATCAGAAAGTTCCAAGATCTCATAGTTCCAAAGATGAATTGAATGTAAGTTCATACTATACAGTGATGTCCTAAATCTACAAACAGTGCCCTTCGTACTGCTCACAACTTGTCCATTCTGTGGTGAAAACTGAACAGAGACTTTCTTGATGCTTATGAAGTTCTACCTGCTACAGTTTAAAAAAAAACAAAAACAAAACAACAAAACAACCCTGACAACCAGAGCAATTTTCACTCTCCCACTGAAGGACACCCCAAATTAAGACACAGATAGAATAAAAGTAGCAGCAACTGCCCCCCCTCATGCAGCCGCTGGGAAGTCTCAAATGGAGACATCGACTAGTAAATGAATATTGGAAACTGAGCCCTATGTGGGGACCACAAACAGAATCCTAATACAAGTCCCAGCATGCTCTATTTTCAAGCAACTTGGGATGCGAGAGGTAAGTATCCTCTGCGCAACAGCATGCTCTGTGCAACTTAGGGTGGTGAGAGGTAAGCATCCTCTGCACAAACAGAAGCGAGGGAGTAGACAAGTGTGTCTATGTAAGACAGTAATATTGACAGACAAGTTAGAAAAGTCGGTGAAGAGAAAGATCTATTTTTGTAGGAAGAGACGCAGCATACATGCTGCATGACATCATGGAAGTTATTGCAAGGATACTGTTCTGTACTAATGACTTCAAAACACCAACATCCAAACAGAGCCCTCACCTTTGCTGGTGCAGAAGCAGAGAAACTTCAATGGTGGAGCCTTTATCTACTGCAGTGAAGTGTTGTTATCACACACCCAAGCTGAGGTCAGATGAAATAAAAGAGTCCATGTTCAGATGCCCAAGGCCCTGTTGCTGCTACTTTCACATGCTTCCCTCTATCCCCATTAAGTCTCCTCCTGTGCCCTGGAGATAAACTGGAGGAATTAAAGCATAAAATCCACTGGATGCAAAAAGAGTGATTTTGGGAAGGTTGTATTTTTCTCCCCTTCAAGTTTTTGGAAGCTCAGGGTCACTTTTTAGGCTCTCCCTTCACCTCCTACAACAGTAGCAGTGGGGCCCCCCAGAGACATATCCTGGAAATAAAAATGTTTAACATGCAGTTTCTCAATTCCTTTCTCTGTCTGAGACAAAGCAGAGGAAAAAATGCTGAGTCTGTGACTGGAGCTCTCATCCCCATGTTGTCTATATGGTGACTGAAACAGAAGAAGTAGTTCTAGCAGGACTTCCATGAATGGGTAACTGCATTTTTGAGCCATGCTAACACAACAGTTGCTCATCACAGGCAAGAAATGATTTAAAAGTGGATGGACTAGAGTACATGCTGCTGCTTACAATGCAGAAGGAGATGCAATACAAAAAGCTTTCCATCACATTTACCGTATATACTCGAGTATAAGCCGAGTTTTTCAGCCCACTTTTTGGGCTGAAAAAAGCCGCCTCGGCTTATACTCGAGTCAGTGAAAAATGTGCGCCCCGGTTCCTCCCCTCCCCGCCGGACAAAAAACAAAAAACAAACAAAGAAAAAAAGCGCCTCGCTCTCCCGTCCCCGCCGCGCGGGCGGGCTGCCGGGAGCGTCCCGGTTCCCCCCTCCCCGCCGCGGGCGGGCTGCCGGGAACGCTCCCGGCGGCGGGGAGGGGGGAACCGGGACGCTCCCGGCAGCCCGCCCGCGCGGCGGGGACGGGAGAGCGAGGTGCTTTTTTTTTTTTTTTTTTTTTGGTCCGGCGGGGAGGGGAGGAACCGGGGCGCACATTTTTTTTTTGGTCCGGCGGGGAGGGGGGAACCTCGGCAGCCCGCCCGCGGCGGGGAAGGGGGAACCTCGGCAGCCCGCCCGCGCAGCGGGGACGGGAGAGCGAGGCGCTTTTTTTGTTTGTTTGTTTTTTGTCCGGCGGGGAGGGGAGGAACCGGGGCGCACATTTTTTTTTTGGTCCGGCGGGGAGGGGGGAACCTCGGCAGCCCGCCCGCGGCGGGGAAGGGGGAACCTCGGCAGCCCGCCCGCGCAGCGGGGACGGGAGAGCGAGGCGCTTTTTTTTTTTTTTGTCCGGATTTGATATCGGCTTATACTCGAGTCAATAACTTTTCCAGCTTTTTGTGGTAAAATTAGGTGCATCGGCTTATATTCGGGTCGACCTATACTCGAGTATATACGGTAAGTATTTAAATCAGATGAGAAAAGTGTGTAAACATAGCACCAATAATTTTTTAGTTTTGACATGTTTTTGCATCAGACCAAACTTTCTAAGACATCTTCCATTGTGTAATAAGCAATGCTGCATTACTGTTGAACAGTGCCAAATTCAAGCAGGTGTACCAATAACACTTGGCACTGTCCAAATGAATTAATTTCCCATGTGACACCATATGGATTGCCAATCTGGTCTGCACACTTGAATATCAGGGAAAAATACCAGACAAAAAAAGCTCAGAGGTAATACAAAATTAAGTTTTTCCTCTATTCAACAAAGATTTCAGTAGATATTTATATTTCTACCACTAGTTAAGTTAAAAGATTAAAGCAGATATTAAGCCAAGTTTATTCATATTGAACAGAAATACCTGAGATAGTGAATATATGGAAAAGTGCTTACTTGTCTCAAATTGATTATAGAAAATTACGTTTTCCATTTATCTATTATTTCACTCTCCAGGCAATTCTCCTGTGCAATAAATAATCATTTTGAGGACATCACATTTTATTGATGGCATCTTCAGCAACTTTAACACAATACTCTTTTCAGATACAGAACATTAAGAAAAATATTTTCCCATACCTGGAAACATTTTCCGAAATGGCTAATTCTGTGCTATGTTTGCAAAAAAAAGTTGGGGTAAAATTTTTCAAAAGGGACTCAGTGACTTAGGGGCTTAAGTACCAGTGACTTTCAATTAGGTTTAGGAGCGCAGGTCACTTATGAAAATGGGATTTAGGAAGTTTAAAAATTTACCTTAAAAACTTTTTTCAAGGTGAAGTCTTTCCTTGCAGCATCTATCCTTATCCCATTACAATCTGTAAGACAATATTTTGCCACTGTCATCTAAATGTACCCATGACATTCCTGTAACAGTCTTTCAATCAGATCTTCAAAAATCATCTTAATTCAGGAGCAGTCTCTGTCACGGATACCCAGGAAGTGGCAAAGATCAAACATCCCATTAGCTTTTCCAATAGCAATAAGTAAAGTTTCATGTAATGTGGCACATTTGATCTTGAAAAGCCAGAACATTTGCAACAATCTTGAAATGAATACTTTTCCATTTTACTACTAAATTCTTCTACAGTAAAATTAAGCATGGTCATGACTCCCGTTTTCTACCACTTCCTCAACTTTAGGCCCAGGTGCATTAGACACATTTTTACATCTGAGATTGACAACTCACTAGACACCTACCATGGTGTGGCAGCTATTAGTCTACAGCTAGGATGAGAACCAAACCTCTGCAAATTCAACAAGGAAATCAAATGCCCAGCCTACCTTAAAGAAGTTACTAGTTTCTAGCAAACCAAGCCCTCTAACACTTCTCATAACTTCACCAGCTCACTTCTAGCCACTCTCCTTATCTTCTAGGAAGCAGTTGTGTAACTTGAACTACACAGCAAAACATTTGATCATCTCATCTCCTTTTAATCTCTCAGAGTACTTACAGTTTTCATGCACACACCTTAAAACTAGAGCCCAATGATTCTAATATCAAAGAGCTTTCAAATAGGGTATGTTCACATACATACTTTAGTATCAGATATTCAAAAAGCAGAACCATTACCAGGCTGTCTTTTCAGGGAAAAGTTTTCCCAATCTGGTGTATGAACCTGACCAAAGCTATTTCAACTCGAAAAAGGGGGGAGGGGGAAGAGGAGGAGGAGGAGGAAGGGGGGAGAGAGAGAGAGAATTCTTCATATTTAAGGATAACTTTGTTAAATAAAGTATTGATAAGATCTCTTACTAGTGTCAGGCACACCTTATGTTTTAACGAACTAAGGTGGGCAACAGCATGAACTACAGATGATGGGCCTCATGGAAACCAAAAACATCCCTATCAAAAAGCAGCTGAGACATTGAAAGCTGAGAACTAGCACATTACAAAGATCCAGAAGACTAGTTTGGAGTCCATCTAACTTAGATGTCAAAGCTCACAAAAGGGATTAACTTAAAAATAACTTTGTTGTAATAGTTCCTTAGGATAAAGTAGTTCCTTGTTGCATCTATTTGGGAGTATAACTTTTGGCCTGGATCACAGCTTTTGTTTACACACAGAAAATCCATGCAAGGTAAGAATCCAAGCAGATTCTCATCTCTTCAACCAGAACTCTAGTAGCTTCAAATTGTGCACAAGACCCTCAAAGTGCATGGCCTCTCAGCACAAGATAACAAGAAAACTAATTTCAACTGAATACGCAAGTGTTAGGTTTCAGAGAAAACCTAGTGGATTCATATCATGATGCACTGAGAAATCAAGAGAATGTACTTCAAAAAGCAAAATCAGAATCCATACCAATGCTGTATTAGTCTTGTAGAAACAACATGCAATGAATTTCTCCTCCTGAAGGAGACAGCCTATGCTTAGACAGTAATACAGCTGAATTGCAGAAGGTATTGCCTAATTTATCCTTTAGGGGTTTTTAAAAATCATTTCCCTCATACTAGATATGTTAACTAGACCAGCAATTCTCAAACTGTGGATTGGGTCCCTAAAGTGAGTCACGACCCCATTTTAACAGGGTCACGAGGGCTGGCTTAGACTTGCTAGGGCCCAAGGCCAAAGCTGAAGCCCAAGCCCCACTGCTTGGCACTGAATCCAAAGGGAGGAAGCTTCCGTCATGGGTGGTGGATGTATGTTACAGGCCCTTTGCCTGGGGCTGAAGCCCTTGGGCTTCAGCTTTGCGACTGCCCTCGCCACAGGGCAGTGGGGCTCAGACTTTAGTGCACTCTCCTGGAGTCGAGTAGTATTTTTTGTTGTCAGACAAGGGTTACAGTGCAATGGACTTTGAGAACCATTGAACTAGACTGTAATTTACAAGGACTTTTCTACAAAAAATGGGACATGCAGCAGAAACCTTGTAGGGTTGGTTCTTTTCAGTCTACAATGATTTTTCCTTGAACGTAAGTAAAATGTCCAAAAATTATCTTTAATGTCTTTTTCTACTACTATTACCATTCTTGATTAAGAGTGTGTGGCTCTAGTGTCCTGTCAATTGCTCTGGCCTTTTTATTCTTGCACTTTCATCTTTAGCTTCATTATTTGTCCTTTCAGTCATATTTCAGCCAAGTCAAGCTTAAAAGTTCTCCCATACAGAAGACGTAAAATAAAATAGCAATCTTATTTTTTTAAAAACAAAACACGTGTCACGTGTCTAAAGACTTGAAAGCTTTATAAACCATTTTTTCATGGTATTAAACTAGATACCATTTGCTTTTTTGATTTAATATGGTCCTCTTGAGGTTAATCTACACGACTATTTCCCTTTTGTTTTCAAGATTTGTTTTTGAACCAATACTGCAGTGTTCATAGAAGGCAAGTGATAGGAGTAAAAAATGGGGATTACATGTTTGATTACATCTTGGGTTTCAGAAATATAAAATATATCAGCAATAAATAGAGAAATCCAAGCAATTAGTGAAATATACATGGCACTCTGGTAACAAATATAAAGTCAAACATGGTGTGGTATGTGCCATATTAAGGAAATGCTTAATTTTGAAGCTCTATCTCAATGATAAATTATCTACTTTTATTAATGCAGGGGGGAAAAGAGGCAGAAAATGTGAAGGATTCCAGCATTCTCTGGTGGGAATTATAAACATAAGCAAGTGATTTTTTGAAAAGCGAAGACCAAAAAAAAAACTAGTTGAATGTTTGGTAACCGGTAAATTTCCATTCACATGTGGCAAAAAAAACCCACAAAGCTACTTGTGTGTGTTATTCATATATACCACATCAATAAATAAATAAATTTCACCCTGCTTTAAGAAAAACTATTTTATTTGTTTATATGGAATACATGAGCCCAACGAGTAAATGGTGTTAATATAACCCAGTTACTGTCAGATATGAAACAGTTTTAAACAATGTTCTGCATAGAGAGACTTGAGTCTGCTTAGTACCATGGCAAACATACCATTAAATATCTGTTTAAGCTTTAATAACTGTTCTCTCCATCTTAAAGCATTTGAAATATAAAGTATTACAATAAGGCTTTCATTTTAACAGCCCTTGTCCTCTCCTTTCCTTTTAGCTAGCGAGTTTTTTTAAAAGAAAAAAAATCCAGGTTTACCATCTCAGACGGTAATAACTGCCATTTATGGGGAAAAGAGAAGTTAGTTGTGACGGGCTGAAGCTGTCCTCACTGCTGTTGTTTCCTAAGACTAATATATCAGAGCAGAGAGAAAAAGAACAGCAAAGAGAAAATAAAGCTTCTATCTCTGGTGCTGATTCTCACTTGCAACCTATAAACACTGAAAAAAGCTATTTAAAACCATCATAATAAAAGGAGTGATATTTAATAGTATTTTGCTAGGATTTAAAAGTATTAAAAACAGAGTTAAGCAGAAGTCTAAAATACTTGAGAGGTTTTTCCAACCAGGTGCTCTTGGTTTGGCTACTGAACTTCAAGGTGAATACACCCTGAAGCTCCAAAGAGGAGACACTTAATACCCTTTGGGTATGGCTATTTTGTGAGCAAGCACTCACCCTGCTGGCCAGATGACAAAATGCATTGCTTTATCTGCCATTTTTTTAAATTGTGAAATTTATGTGAATATAAGGTTTTAAAGTTCTCAGTTCAATTTAAAAGAGTAACTTGTCATCTAGATTTTTACTTCGATAAATAAAAAATAAAAATTTTGATGGCAAGTTTGTCTTTTTTATGGATTACTGTTGGAAATTTAAAATTTTTATATCTACAAAATGAATTTTAAATATATTTCCAACAATAAACTATAAAATAGTTTTAAATCAATCACACATCTTAAGTTAACACCATTCTAACTAGCTTAATGTTCAAGAGTAACAAGACTACCCCCTGCAGCCCGGGAGTTCCCTGTGGAAGCCGCGGCTCCGCCCCTGCCGGGACAGGGAACTCTGGGGCCATAGGCGCCGGTGTCCCCTGCCTCCGGCAGGCGAGGGGGCAGCGGCTTCCACAGAGAAATCTGGGACTGCACTCTGCAGCCCCGGAGTTCTCTGTCCCAGGCAGGCACAGGCTGCAGCTTCTCTCCCCTGCTGGGCAGCAGGGAGAGAAGCCGCAGCCCCTGCCTGCCCTGGAGTGGTACCCTGCTATAAGGCGACCCCGCATTTAGTGTGATGGGATTTCTTGGATCTCATTGGTCAGTTTTAGCAGGGCTCCACTGTACTAGATAAAGAAACTGGACTTTGCAGTAACTGAAGCAACTGTAAAACTTCTCTTTTTAAACTAAGTTCACCACAAGAGAAGGCAGAATCAGAAGTGTCTGTTAACTTGGATATTTTTTCACAGACAAAATTGAGATTTACCTAGATGTACGTGAAAGATCACTCCATTCCAGTCTTAGAAACCTTTGTTTGTAGTAACCAAGTTTACTTTCAAATGCCTATAGTTATGAAAGTACAACCCAACTTCTTTCAAGTTTATTTTTGACTTAGAAACACAAGCTTAATCACATGAGACTCATATTCTAGTCAAAGTCATCTCTCACATTTCAGGTTACATTTGAGGACTAGCTAGATGCTACAATAACACCTCAAATTTTATCCCAAATGTAAGAACTAATAATAAATAAAAAGAGACATATATATATTTATAAATATATAAAATCTGGATATGTAAGAGACTTATTAGTATTTCAAGAGAGTCTAATAATGTGTGGTTAGTTTGGTATAGTCTGTTTAATAAGCCTCCTTCAGTACAGAATTCCTTAATTCTCCTCTACCAGAGTACCTCATCAACTTGCTTTATCATATCTATGAAGACTGCTTCACTTGATGTAAAGATGTGTATTAAAAACAAAACAGATTTCAGCAGACTAGTCCCCATATAGGTAATCAAGACAGCTACAGTTGGAGTAAACAGTACTCTCCTTTGACAGGCAAGACCAGCCTGTCTAATTCTAATAAAATTGGATGTATATTTATTTTTTTTAATCGTTATTATTGGAACCCTAAGCACTGGAATGCTTAATCTATCATCTAGTATTCACTAAGGGGAAGTCTACACTACAAAATTAAGTCAACCTGAATTATGTTGACATGTTGTCACTGCAGTAATTGAATCAGTTTAACATGTCCACACTATGAAACTTGTGTCAGTGGTCCATAGCCACACCAGATGCACTTGAACTGATTTAACCACCAGTTCCTTTGCCCTCCAGATCAGTTAAGGCACACTTAGGGCTTGTCTTCACTACCCGCCGGATCAGCGGGTAGCAATAGATTTCTCGCGTCTCCTGAAGACGCGAGAAATCGATCACCCGCAGCGTCCCCGTCGACTCTGGAACTCCAGCTCACTGAGAGGCGTAAGCTGGAGTCAATGGGGGAGCGTGCCGCCGACTGCCACCGCCGTGAGGATGGCTGGTAAGTCGGCTGGAGATATGCAGACTTCAGCTACATGATTCACATAGCTGAAGTTGCATATCTGCAGTTGATCCCCCCCGTAGTGAAGATCAGCCCTAAGGGAGCAATATGAAACTTGTACAGCCGCTGCTCATACTTTATCTATTGTGTACTGTGACTAGTTAGGCTGCCCATCCAATCCTTGCAATTACATTTCTTTTTTTAATAAGTACTTACTTGAATCGTGCAGGAGAAAGTGGAGTTGGAGGAAACATTCCTGGTTCAAAGGAATCAAAGTAAGTCACCGTCCAAGAAAAGCTGCAGCATGAGAGCCCTGCCATCAAGGCTAGAACAAACAGACCCCAAAATCCTTCACGGGGGAATAAAGAAAAGTCACTATAAGTATAACAGTAAATTTCAGAAGATTTTCCACAGAACACAGCTTTGCAATATAGCATAAATGTTCTACATCCCTGAAATAAGATAAAAAGAACTAGAAATGTCCCATTTTAACTATATGCCACATAGAGCGACACGGTGGGTGAGGTAATATCTTGTATTGGACCAAATTCTGTTGCTGTGAGAGAGACAAGCTTTTGATCTTATACCGAGCTCTTCACCGGTATTACCTCACTTACCTTGTCTCTCTAATATCCTGGGACCAACATGGTTACAACACCTCTCCATACGCCATTTGATCATCTTTATTTCTGTGTACCAATAAAAAAACCAAACTGGGCAGAAACCTTTGCAAAAGTGAAAGTTACGTGATTTAAACAATCTAAAATTGCTCTATGTTTTTAGATTAGCTCCAGACTTTAGACCCGGCCGGAGCGCCAAGACTCTAGCTACAGGGAAGCATGGTTTTAGCCTCAGAACTCCCCCTCTAGTTAAAGACCTGAGCTCCAGGACCCTCCCCAAGCTGAAAGCAGAGTCCCAGCGCCCGCCATGGGGCTAGATCGGGGAACGGAGCTGAAGGGCTGAAGCCCCAGCACTCTCTCCAGGTCTAAAGCCCTGCCCCACAGGAGCACCAGGGCTCAGATGCCCCGACCCCAACTCCCTGCCCTGACTGCCCCTGCAACCTCCACTCTTCCCCTAACTGAAGCCTGTAATGTCTTGTTCAGAGTTACAGCACATTTCAGAGTCACAAATAACCTCCATTCCAGAGCTATCCGTATCCTGGAGGTTCAACTCTGAGGCCATTCTTATGTTTAGGGTGCTACCAAATTCACGGATCATGAAATCTGGTCCTTTGTGTGCTTTTACCCTATGCTACACAAGTTTCATGGGGAAGACCAGCGTTTATTAAATTAGGGATCCTGACCCAAAAGAAAGTTGCAAGGGGGTCACAAAGTTATTTTAGGACATTACTTCTGTGCTACCTCCAGAGCTGGGGAGTGGTGGCAGCTGAGGGCCCAGCTCTGTAGCCAACAGCGCAGAAGTAAGGATAAGAGTATCACAACGCCCTACCCCCAATAACCTTGCAACCCTCCTCCCCCACAACTGCTTTTTGGGTCAGGACCACAACAATTACAACACAGTGAAATTTCAGGTTTAAATAGCTGAAAGCATGAAGTTTAAAATTTTTGAAATCCTATCGCCATGAAATTGACCAAAATGAAACTTGTATTTGGCAGAGCCCTAATTATGTTCTTAAGAATAAAGGACAAGGTACATGCATGCACTGTGTATCATTTTCAGTTAGTTATGATAGTAAATACTCAACTTCCTCTCCTTACACCATCAACATTTTTAAAGCAAGACAATATAACTTTCTCTGAGGAAAGTACAGTAGAGCCCCTGTATAATGTGCCCTGCAATAACGTGAGTTCGGTTATAGCGCGATTATACCGTGGCTCCCAAGTCCTTGTTGTCTGTCCCCAGCAGGCGCAGGGGCCACAGTTTCTCACCCCTGCTGGGCAGCACGGAGAGAAGCTGCAGCCTCCCCTGCCAGGGACATAGAACTCAGGACTGCAGGCGGTGGCTGCCACTTCTCTCCCCGCTGCCCAGCAGGGGAGAGAAGCTGCGGCCCCCACCTGCCTGGGACAGAGAACTCTGGGGTTGCAGACTGCAGCCCGGGAGTTCCCTGTGGAAGCCACGGCTCCACGCCTGCCAGGACAGGGAACTCTGGGGCTGCCGGAGTCCCGCTGTCCCGGCAGGGGCGGGGCAGTGGCTTCCAGCAGGCTTCTCTGGAAGCCGCTGCCCCTGTGCCTGCTGGGGGCAGGGGACACAGGCGCCTGCAGCCCCTGGAGTCCCCTGTTCCGGCAGCTTCTCTCCCACGCCTGCCGGAACAGGGGACTCCCAGGGCTGCAGGCGCCAGTATCCCCTGCCCCCAGCAGGCACGGGGGCAGCGGCTTCCACAAAGAACTCCAGGGCTGCAGTCTGCAATCCCGGAGTTCTCTATCCCCGGCAGGCACGGGACCACAGCTTCTCTCCCCTGCTTTGCAGTGGGGAGAGAAGCCGCAGCCCCCCGCCTGTCAGGAATGGAACCCTGCTATAATGTGACCCCGCATTTAGCGCGATGGGATTTTTTTGATCCCATCAGTCCCGTTATAGAAGGGCTCCACTGTACCTATAAAATGTGAAAGAGCCAGTTGTGTGCTACCAGAGAACAAAATAAAACAGGCATCTTTTTCATGGTTAGATTTCAGCTCTGGGGAATTAAAAAAACAAAAATAAACCAATTCCCCCTCCACCTATGTGATAATGATTGTAAAATAATTTCTTCCATATTCCAATTTTTACAAATAATAAATGCAGAGAAATATATGCTTAACCTAAAAATCCCTTGTGCGCTCTGCATGGATTGGGTTCTAGCTATTTCAGATACTCTCCATCATCTGCTATGGGGATAGTTATCCTCAGAAAAAGCAAACAGGCAGACATGCCCTAGCAATAAATGAACTGAGTCACAAGCTCCCCCCGGTTGTCCAAAGAACCAGTTTACGCAATATGGCTGTTATTTAAGACAAGATGTTTTTTAGCCTCCTTTGAGCTGGAGAAGCACGAGAAGTAGGAATACATACCCAGCAAGCCAGTTTCTATACCATCTTCATTTTTCTCCTTCTCAGAGCGCAAATCTAGGGAGAGGAATCAGTTAGGAAGCGTTTTCTAACACAGCCATTTCAGAACACGCCAGCAGGTGCTCACTGTGCCGCATCGCCCCAGCAGCGCTGGCTCTCAGGAGCCGGTGCTCAAAGGGGTCTGACAGCAGAAACTAGTATCCCAAAGCGACACTCCCGCCTCTCCGCCAGGCCCGCGCCCTACACCACGGCAGCCGCAGCACTGGGCTCAGACTGGCGAGACCCAACACCCCCCCGAGCTTACAGGCTGCAAGTGGGACCGGCAGGGACCTCGGGGCGCGGGCGAAGCGGTCCCCTCACCTTTGAGCACGAGACAAGCGATGGCCAGGAGGAAAGCGAGGGCGGAGACGGCCAGGAGGCAGCACAGCACCGAGCAGGCCCGGGCCGGCCAACGCTTTCCCGCCGGCGGGGCCATCCACACGCCATTCCGCTTGTGGGACAGCGGCGGCAATGGGGCCCCGCCCTGGGACACAGAGACTCCGCTCGCCGCTCCCTCCTCCTCCTCCTCCTGCAGCAGCTCGGCCTGCAGACTCCGAGCCACCACTTCGTTCTCCCACCAGGGCGTCCCGGGGGTCGCCCCCCGCCGGCCGAGCCTGCCCAGCCGCCCGCTGTCACCCACGGCCAAGGACATGGCGCAGCCTGTGACCCGCCCGCCCGGGAGGCGCGAAACGCCGGCCCCAGGCTCAGTCAGCCCGAGGCGGGCTTGCCCAAGTCGACTCCTACTCCTCCTGCGTCACCAGGCACCTACCAACCCGATCGTCCGGAGGGGCGGATAGAAGAGACTAGCAGGAACTGCTGACCCGGAACAGAAAAGACTGAACGCGGCACGTACCAACTCATAGCGACGACGGGGAAGACGAGCTAACGTCTGTAACTAGGCACCTACCAACTCGCACCCGAGGGGTGGTTGAGAGCCGCGCACGAGTATCATTGATAGGAGACTAAGGAAAGCGCGCTTCTCGCCCCCCCTCCTTAGGTATCAATGGTTCCCCCTAGCGTCCTTAGCCCCGCCCGCATCACCCACGTGACCCCTTTCCCAGCGTTCCCTGTACTCGTCCCCCCCCCCGCCGCAGTTCCTTCCCCCTCGCGAGCTCCGGAGGCCAGCGCGAGCAACCCTCGCGCGCTCTCTCCCCCGGTGAGCGACGGGCCCCAGCGTGCTCGACCGCGCTTCCTTCCCCCTTCCTCCAGCGGTGCGCGCCCCCTCCTTTGGCGCGGCCCCCCTCGCGCGCCCGACTCCGGCGCGACCCCTTTCTCTCCCGCCCCCCGCTGGGCCTCTTTAGGCGCCCGATCCCGGCCAGGGTCCCCTCGTTCCTGCCCGCCGGCCGCCGCTAACGGTTTCCTGTTCGGCTTCCGGGGACTCCGCGCCTCCATCCGTGGGCCGGGCTGGGCCGGGGGTCGCGATGTCGGGCGGGGACTCAGCGGCTGCTGCGGCCTCTCCTCAGCCGCTCCCCTTCTCCTTGCCGAAGCCCCCTCCCCTCATGCAGCTGACGCCGGGGGACGCCGTCCGCCCCGTTGCCTCCCCTGCGGACCAATCGCCGAAGAGTTCCCGGTTGGGAGGACGCCCGGATTGGCCGGGTGGAAAGCCTGTCAGCCTCCTGGCCCCGCTGCTCCCGCCCCGCGGGGAACCCGAGCCTCTCATGCCCTTTGGCCCTTCGTCGCGGCAGCAACTTAGAGGGAGGCTGCTCGGCAGGTGTGGCGGGGGGAGCCTCCTGAACCCCTCGATGAGGCCGGGCGGAGTGGATAGAGGATCCCTCATGGTAAGTGAAGGGTTAAAGGCTGCGGAGGGGAAGGGGCGGGGACCTGTCGGGGGAGGAGGGAGATGGCTCCCGGCAGCATCCTGAAGGGGGCACCTCTGTGGCTGTTTAACACCATGGGAGCAGCTCTGCTCCCTTTCCCAGGAGCCTGGACTGGAGCCTGAAGGGAACCCAGAGCAGTAAGAGCCTGGTGGCATCCGACTCCGGCCTTTCTTAGAAGCCCCTTCCGGCGAGTTACAGGATTGGTTACAATAGGACTAGTGCAGCCTGAGCCCTGCCCATGAGGACACTAATGCGTCTCTACTGGCTCCTGTGGGAGAGGGAGGGGACCTCTGTCTCAATGTGGGGCCGGCTTATCCTCCCACTGCACTCCTCTTAGACTGGAAGCTCTTTGGGGCAGGGACTCTAGCACTGTTTTGTGGGAAGTGCCACACACATTTTACTTCCCTGCATTTCTGCCCTCCAAGAGTCCATGGAGCATGTTTGTTTCTCAGCTAGCACTGCAAAGAGAGCTGGCCTACAGGAGATCCCTAGTAGAGCATGGCAGGTGTAGTGGTATTACTGGGATGAGATGTTCTCACCACAGTGAAACTGAGATAAGTGCTTGTATGTCTGGGGGAAACTGGTTGGTAGCTACACCTGGGAGAAAAAGGGGAGGAAAATGGCCTGAGATCAGAAAGGATAACCTTTTCCTGACCTATCTAGGGGTGTAAGGAGGGAACTGGGCAGACTTTGTTCCTCCACTCATGATGATTTATATAATCAGGAGTTTTAAAAGTACTTCATGTTACTTCCTAAATATGCAGTTTATCAATATTTACTTTTCTACTAACCTAAAATTTTCACATTAATTTCTCTTAAATTTATTATTCTGGTATGACGATGATGATATGTATGATAAACAGAGAAAATTAAAGAACATTTTAAAAAACAATTGTGTAGGTTTTTTTGCTAATGAGAATCCTCCCATGGAAGCAAGTTATTTTTTGCTGAGTTAAATACATTTTCATATAAACAATCCAATTGATGTAAAATATGGAAGTATAAGATAGCAGCAGAATTATTTCTAAGTAGAATGTCTTTCATTACTTACTATGAGGTATTTCTAATTCTGAACGTTTTGGCTTAGTGACCAAGGACGATAATAATTTTTGAACTACTATATGGCAAATTGTGATGATCAGGAATTGAAAATCTTATTGGCCAGTGATCTAGAATCTTCTGTAGTTTTGACCAACTATATATGTGTGTGTGGGTGGGTGTTAAAAATCTTTCCTATTGAAGACACCAGGTGACTATATAAAAATCCAAAGCCTCAGATAGCACTGACACTATAGATAAAACTTTTTAGATAATGCTTTACTACATATCATTGGAAAACTGGGAATCCTTGACAAATTGTGAGATGTTGCAAATTAAAATTGCAGTTCTCTTATTATTCCTTGCTTTTATTCCACTTGAGTTTCAAAATATTAGTGATTGCTTTCTCAGTAAACACTAGAGTTAAAAAAAACATTATTCTGTGTATTTGGATTTCAGCGTGCAAACTTTTGATTACTATAGTTTTCATTTTACAATACCAGTTGATGTTATATTGGTAGTGAAGCTAATGTTGGTATATTGAAATAAGGAGATTTTTGCAGGATAGTTATCAGTGGTGTGATTTTTAATTTATTTTTAATTTATCTAAATCATTTTTCAGTATTTTAAAACCTTTCATATTGCAATAAACTATAGCTTTTCCCATTCGAGAGGATCTGCAAGGACCCATTGAAATGAAAGTACAAAAATAATGGAGAAGCATCTGGTTATTCTTTCAATATAACCAGTGTCTTTGATATTATTGAAGGAAGGGGAATCACAATGGAGATATGTCTTTATTTGTTTTATGTAACTAAAAAGTGATTTAAAAAGTTACCTTCCACTGACAAAAATACTGAAAACTACTATTTAGTTATTAGGTGTCACTTCTGCTTTAAAGCCAAAATACCTGTAGTGGATCAGTACAAGATCAGTCTTTTAAAATGTACTTCTATAAGATGGAGAAAATACTTCCATACTGTTCCACATTCTTGTAGATCAGAATATTCTCCTGACCCTGGGTCTCCTGGTGCCAGTAGTAAAAGCATTATCTAAAAGTTTTACCTTGCCAAGTATAGATTCAGCAGTAGGTTACTTTTTCACTAATTTTTTAGTAAACTAATCATCTGCTAGAACTATTAGTGACAAAGATTCCTGTGGCATCTTCAAGACTAACAAAATTTGTTGTCTTTAAGGTGCCACAGGACTCTTTGTCGCTTCTGCAAACCCAGACTAACACGGCTACCTCTCTGATTCTTGTTAGAACGATTGTTTATTCTAAAAAGAAAAGTGTGTTTTGCCATAAAAAGTTTAATGATATAGATGTTTGTAGAAAAGATATAGAGAAAATTTACTGGAGCTAATCTATAAGCAGCAACACTGACATTACAGTAAACTTAAATGTAAGAAGGAAAAGATCTGTTTCTGTTTTCCTGCCTGTGTAAACTTCCATTAAGCATAGTCAGATGGTATGGCATATGAAAATGTTTACATCTGTAGGTGTATTAGGCCTTTACATTATATTTACGCATTGAGGGAGTTTTCCAAGTTTTTTCTCTGTATTCTACTGGAATTTTTAAGTACATTCGCTAACTTTGTATATATATTAACAATTTCTGACAATCTTTAGTTGTCCACTCTTCTAGAGTGTGATCCGTTTTAGAGCTATGTCATGAACATATAAGCATTTTAATGTAGATAATTTTCTGTGTACTTTCCTTCATCCATCAGAAGATAAGATAAATGACCAAATTCCTTCTGTAATGGTATGTTTATTGTGCACCTATTCTTTGTTATATGTTTCTATAGTTTGTGCTTTGGGTGCTTTGATGTTAATATCTTTGTTTATTAACATTGTTTTTCAGATGGGGCATCCAGGCATGCCGCATTATCCACCTATGGGAATGCATCCAATGGGCCAGAGGCCGAATATGCCACCAGTTCCACATGGAATGATGCCGCAGATGATGCCTCCAATGGGAGGACCAATGGGTCAGGTAAGGCAGCTAACACCCCCCTTTTCCCCACCTCCACAGTGAGCTGAGAAAATTCCAAAGACAGGTAAGAAAGACAGGTAAGATAGAAGAAAATTACAGTAGATGAAGGGAAGAAATGTATAATTCTTTGGTGCTATTTTACACTTCTGTAACATACTGTTATTTCTGTCCTGTTGTCAACATGATGTATGTCTTGAAAAATAAACTTGGCCACTCAGTGGTGAGTATAAAATTTTGTTGACAAGTAAAGGAATCTAAACTATACATGTGTGCATGTTGTAAGGTTTCTATTTTTAACACTAAGAGGTCCCATCCCTTGTTAAGTAAGCTCTGAATTTGAAATGGGGCAGTTCCCTTCCTGAATATGCAGAAATCTCTAGTGTTGCTTCTGGTTTTTCTAAACAAAAGCAGAGTCAAATTGACTAGATCGAGGGGTTGGAAGGTGAGGAGACACCCTTCCTGTGAACATTGTGAGTAAGATATGAAGCAGATTCAAAATTACAAGACACCTATTAGTCAGAGGCCGGTATGAAAGATAGAGCCTCCTGCAAAAGGTGCAGGGACAGCACTATGGTAGGAATTCTATCAACCCCCTTCCCACAGTATTGGGGCAACCCCTGAATCTTAATGCCTGGAGGGTGGCTCACCTACCTTATTAGTAGATGTAGGCACACAGCATGACAGTCTGTTATATTGGATACATACCTGCTGCAAAGAGTAATGCAGTTTAAAAAGACAAAGGCACGGGGGGGTGATGCAGTGTGAAAACAAAGTGATTAGGTTGATCTTATGTGCACATAAGCACATTCATAAGCACAGGTCTTATCAATTATGAGCGTTTGTGTTTTTTTTAATAATACACTAGTCAAACCCCTTGCCATCTCTTACCCAAGTTTTCAGCCAGAGTCCCATCACCCTTCTGTCCCCTTCATCCATCATCTTACCCCTTCTGTCCATGTAACGAGCAGTTCCCACATAGTGTAATAAATGGAAAAAGTAAGTAGATAACTTAGTCAGCAAGCTTCTGGAAGACATTGTGGAAGAAAAGGCTCTTGAGGGGATGGGAAAGGGAAAGTAAATGAGGGGAGGTTTGAGGTTTAATGACTATATGGCCAAAAAGAATGGGCCAGTAGGCTGGTGGTATGACTCTCAATCTACTAGACTGCAAATGTCAGTCTATTGGCCCATCTCTTTGGATGCTAGGACCATTCCCCTAGCAAATACCAGGTTCATCTGCTTATCTTTGAAGCATTCTGGGAAGGGACAGTCTGGAGCTTTGTAATCTCGCTTCCCCAGTGCCTTGGTGGGACAAGGCCATTACTGCTCTTTGTGTCTTTGGGCTGGTCTCCACTACGGGGGGGGATCGACTGCAGATACGCAACTTCAGCTACGTGAATCACGTAGCTGAAGTTTGTGTATCTGCAGCCGACTTACCGTCCGTCCTTATGGCGGCGGCAGTCGGCGGCGCGCTCCCCCGTCGACTCCAGCTTGTGCCTCCCGGCAAGCTGGAATTCCGCAGTCGACGGGGGCACCGCGAGCGATTGATTTCACGCGAGAAATCGATAGCTACCCGCCGATTCGGCGGGTAGTGAAGACACGCCCTTTGAGTGACTCTCTAGGACTGCTGCCTTTCTTAATTCACAAGAAAATCTCCTGGGGCTTAAGATAATTGGGTCTTTTTTCCAACCTTCAATCTGCAAAGGTTTGGGGCTTGAGAATAACTGCAGTATTATCTAAAAAACTACAGTTTTTCTCACTATAGAGAGAGGCTTCAGAGCAATAAGGAATGCTTGAGATTCCTGTAGGTGCTTGCTTGTGCTAGGGCTTCTGGGGAACTTCACATGTTTGGATCCCACTTAGTTGGAAGTAGCAGTGGGGCAAGAGTGCTTTCTTCTCCTGCTTCTACAGGATGACGAGGAATAGGAGGGCCGCCTTCCAACTTTTCCTTTCTTACTCATCCTCCCAAGAAAACCTTGTGGATTGAGGGTGGAGCAGTAGCCCTATCAAATATCCCTCTCTCCACACAAGATGCAAGATGAGGGGAGTGGTAATCTGATGCTCCCTGAAGATACAGGGGGATGGGGTCACTTGGCCAGCCTGCCAAAATCTATGAAGGTAATGGGGGATGACTGAAACGTAAAGGGGTTGACTTCGGAAGGCCTCTTTGGGGACTGATTGACCAAAATTTCATCAGCTGAATATGATCAGATTAGCATAGCACTACTATTTGTGCTCTTTGCCATATTTATTTATGGCTTATCAGTTCTTAATAGCGCGAACTAGTGGAAAACTGGGAAAAGTGCAAAATATGAAGGAAATCTTATTTTAAAAATTTTAAACGGCTATATAGTGCATTAGTTGGTCACTAATAAGTAACTTTGCTCTGGTTACTGCCTCTTCAGATTAGTCTAAGCATATTCTCCCAGACAAAAGTTAGCTTATCAAAATAAAAGCTATGGGTCTTTGTTTCATCAGACAGTACAGGAATAGATCTGTACTATAATTTTAAGAAATTGTAATAGCCAATCCACATTACCATGTTCAAATTGTTTTAAAGGAAGTACTGTACTTTAAAGGTAGCTTACATAGTTTCCATTCATGTTGCATGTTTTTCTAGATGTTTATAACGATTCAAGAACTGGTTGAGAACTCTTCGCTCTTGCCACTTACCTTTTTAATAGCACTGTTCATCTTTAAAGATCTTGGCAAACATTAATTCTTATAATGCTACTGTGAGGCAATTACCTCAAGAATGACTCCTGCTAGTGGACAAGGGAAAGAAGGCATTAACGTTAAGGGAGTTGTGGAAGATCACAGAGGGGACCAATCTTAGAGACTGAATTAGCATATGTGATACTTAACCAATTTTATTATTTAGTGGCCCCCAGATTTTCTGAGAAATCTTTCCTTTTATGTTCCCTGTTCTAGCCTAGGATTTCTATTATGACAAGGCATAGCATTATCAATAGATTACTCATCTTGTCATTTGTTATTGATTCTAATGTAATCTAAATAGTGCTGTCTACAATATGTCTTGGCTTTCTTCTAATATTTCAGAACTGAGTTGAAATGTGTGCTCATCTTCCCTTTAAATTGGGGAGTCTGTTGGAGTAGATTTGTGGAAAATCTAGCTATATCCTAACTTTGTTGCTAGTTTTATGTAGATTTCTACAAACTTCTGTTACACTTTCTTGTGTCCTGGGGGATTATTATTCTTTTTTATCAAACAGAATAAGTAGTTAGAGACTAGTACACTATCATAAAAAGTTCATACTTGGTGCTATATATTTTCTCAAGTACACTCTACAATAACATTTTAATCGTAGATGCCTGGAATGATGCAGTCAATGATGCCTGGAATGATGATGTCTCATATGTCCCAAGCACATATGCAGCCTACTGTACCGGTAATTGTTAAAACCTGTCTCTTTAACTTTTTAAACTACTTTATCCTATGTGAACACTATTACCAGCATTTCATAAAGTTTAGTCAAGCTTTTGAACTTGTATGAAATTATGATAAAAATGTCCTTTTTTGTATATAAAATTCTGTGCCAGAGGTGAATATTTGAATAAAGCTTCAGAAAACTCACACCCAAGCAGCCCACTTGCACCTCACTGATTTTGATTTCTTATAAGACCAAGCACATTTATTGTAACTTTTTTAAAAATAAGGTGTTCAGTACTCATCCAGATTTCCACATTAATAATACACAGCAAAAATAGTGAAACAATTTTAATTCATTAAATCTCTTAAAAGATGCCAATAACAGAAATATTGATTTCTTTCATATTAAGTTGATTCTGGATTTCTAACATGGATTGCCCACTATAAGCTTTGGAGGAATTTCAGAGATCTCAGAAAAAAATGTAAAAAGCATTTTGGTCAAAAGAGGTTAAAAAGAGAGATCTGGTATGCTAAAATTCAATCCAATTTTAAATATATGAAAATATGATTTCAGTAGGTTTTTGGAGCTCAGACAAATATTTTCAGATTATAAAATGATCAGGAATAATAAAATATCAGTTAAGTACAACTCACAAATTGTATGGTGTTTAAGGATATGCTATTTCAGAATCTAAACACTACAATATTTTCTGTTTTTAAGTAAAATAACTTTCATTTTCATGCAATATGGTAGTACAGTAAAACCCCGATTTAACGGACCCCGATTTAACGGACTTCGGATGCAACAGGCAAAATTTCCGATGCATCCGAAATCCGTTTTTCGCGGGCTGGCTGCCGGCTCCCGCCCGGGTCCCACCTGTGTGCGGGCTGCCGGCTCCTGCCTGCGGGCGGGCTGGCTGGCTGCCCGGTCCCACCTGCGGGCGGGCTGGCTGCCGGCTCCCGCCCGCGTCCCGCCTGTGTGCGGGCTGCCGGCTCCCGCCTGCGGGCGGGCTGGCTGGCTGCCCGGTCCCGCCTGCGGGCGGGCTGGCTGGCTGCCCGGTCCCGCCTGCGGGCGGGCTGGCTGGCTGCCCGGTCCCGCCTGCGGGCGGGCTGGGTGCCGGCTCCCGCCCGGGTCCCGCCTGCGGGCGGGCTGGCAACTCCCAGGTCCCGCCTGCGGGCGGGCTGCCGGCTCCTGGGTCCCGCCCGAGTCCCGGCAGCGGGCGGGCTGGCTGCTGGGTCCCGGCTGTCGCCCGGGTCCCGGTAGTGGGCGAGCTGGCTCCCGGCAGCCGGGACCCGGGCGGGCCAGCTGCCGCCCAGGTCCTGGCATCTGGTGGGCTGCGGAGCTGCCGCCCTGACTCTGTGGCAGGCAGGCTGCTGCTCCGACAGCTCGTTTTTTTATTTTTATTAAATAACTGACTTTTTTGATTTAACGGACACCCCCTCACCCGAATTAGTCCGTTAAATGGAGGTTTTACTGTACAGATAAATTGAACTTGAATGTAGCCCTTCTGAAATTTGGAGTCTGGAAATCACTTGAGTACACTCTCTCATATTATCAAGCAGTTTATTGGTAATTATCGTTTGATTTTTTTCATGCTTTGAAAATCTAAAGTTATCTATGTTGGGATATCCTTAGAGTGCTTACTTAGCTGGGCAGCAAATTAAATAGAGCTTTAGATAGTGTAGTTTAATATATAAATATACAGTTGGTACAATTTCCAAAGGTGTCTTAGTGACTTAGAGACCTTAGTCACATTGATAGTAAAAGAGGCTTTCGCTTTAAGTCACTTAGGTACTTTTGAAATTTTTTCCCAGTGCATTAAGATCAGTTTCCCTCAAAGTGAGCATTTGGGTAACCTTAAACTAGATTGGTATTTTTATGGTTCTGCCTTACTATTCTGTATCATTTAGACGTTTAGTTGTCTCTGGGTAGACTGCCTGAAAAAAAATCATGTAACTGAAGGATTGAGTCCAGTGAATGGTAAACTTTTGTACATAAAAAGATAGGTCAAGAAATTCTTAAATCCTTTTACTCCTCTTCTCTTTCCCACTTTGAATTTGAGATTGGGACTCTTTTATACCGTTAGTACAAATCAAGGCTCTGGGTACCCATGACAATCTGTTAAAAGTTAAGCAGACTCAGCTGTTGAAGTATAATGATTAATAGAAATAATAATCCATGGTAGATTTAGTGCATCAATTGTTAAATCCATTTTTCTGTTAGTACTAAGTTGAAAAAAATGTGTGGGATAAATCAAGTGATTGAACTAAGCATACTGGTGATATTTCAGTACATCTTTATTGATTAAATATGAAAAAAATTATTCAGACATGTACCCAAGGCCCATCTCTTCTCCATGAATGAAAGCTGATCTATTGCTGTTTGAAGTAATGAAGGTTTAAAGTATTAAACAGGTGGTGATATCACAAATACAACCTCATGGTTTGAGTTGTGTGTTATTTCAGTATTGGAATTAGCTGATCATCTTCACTGCATATAGTGGATGAATGTTCCATTTGCATGTTGAAGGTCTGTTCTTTGTGAGGTTGGCAAGAGATTCATTGAAATGAATTGGTGAATATATGACCCTTTCAGAAAAGTAGCTTGTTATCCTAAATTACTTTCTTACAGAGCTGGAATTCCCATGATTATTGTTATATGTGGGGAGAATGGGGATCCACATTTAAGTTCATGGAGCATTTTGCTGCTGGAAAAACTTGAACAAGTTTTCTTTGACTTATTACAATATTTAGTAACATATTTAATATACTGTTAGTGTTTTAAAATAATATGCTGTTTGTTTCTACAGCCAGGAGTAAACAGTATGGACACACAAGTAGGTATGTATACACAATCATGAAGTTTTTAAAATCTTTTAATAGACTTGGTTAAATCTCAAAAAAAGAAGTTTAAGATTACAAACAATATAAATGAATCTTTATCCAATTTCCCTTTTATTTATATAAACTCTTTATTAAGTTTAGTTTATAGTGATGCTTTACCTTTCCTAATGTTTTTTTCAGAAATGAAAATACTTTCATGGAAAGAAAACAAAAGGATAGCTTTTATGACTTTAAAACCTTATTTTGTCTCTTTTTAGTTTTCTTCAACATTTTTATATATTCATTATTTTACACACTTCAGAAATATAAACTTGAGACTCTTATCCTCTTCTGGTTTTATTTTATTTTTTCTCCTTCAAGTATTGTCTGTCATTATGGACCTCTACTCTTGAGACGCCCAGCCCATCTGTATTCCCCTGCAATACCAAACTTTCAGACCAAGATGGTATTTCGGGAACTCATACCTCCTTCCCATATTCTTCAGATTGTTCCATATTTAATTTGGCATACATTCTCCAGTAGAAAGATTCTTTCCACCCATACATAAGGAGCACCTTCTTGAAAGCTGCGTTGAAGTTAGTGCTCATGAAACTGCTGGAGTTGCCAATTGATTATCTAGAGCAAAGATGTTTGTGTAAGCTATTCCTTGAAGATTGGATTGGCATTGTATAGAATGTCATTATAAGGAATCTGAGCCCCATAAGGATAGTCTGTGTCTTCGCTAAGATGGTGTTTGGTTCTGCTGGAACTCATGCTATTAAGTTACCCATGTTTTCTCCCAGTACTCAGTGCAGATCAGGGGCAGATAAATGGCATAGCTTAGGTGTTGAGGCCCTTATTTAATACTTGGATAGAATTAAGGTCTCTCTAAATCTTCCGGACTATTTGTAATTTCTTATAAATCCAGAGAGATTATTTTTGCTTAGAGGTTGTCTAAATGGATTGAAGAGCGCATGCAGGTCTGTGATCTTGCAGATATTTCAGTGCATGAGGGTATTGAGGTTCATTCCACCAGGTCTAAAATAGTGTGTGTCAGCCATTCCCACACATTATTAGTTCACATACAAAAATTAGTTTTAAAAAAAAAAAAATGTTGGAAGTGCCAGATGCAAATTTCTCCTTAGGGCACATTTATTTTATGTCTTAATAGGCTTAATTTAAATATTTATTGACTCTCAGTAAAATAAAATTTGAATGAATCTGGTGGAGATCTGCCTGGGGGAAATTAGAAAAGACTGGAGGAGTCCCACTGAAACCTTAAAGAACGTGAGGTTTAGAACTAGTTGAGAATTCTTCGATAAATCTGTTTAATCAAAAAATGCTACTTTGTCAAGTTCTTTAACTTTTCTTCAAGAATTTGTAAGTTTCAATAAAATTTTTGTCAGGAGGGTTTCTCCGATCCAGGATGGAATATCTCTGGGAAGGCTGGCGGGGACCCACTATAGAAGTGGTTCTCAAACTGTGAGAAAGTGAGTCGCTGCCTGATTTTAATGTGGTCGCCAGGGCAGGCACAGACTTGTTGGGGCTGGGGCCGGAGCCTGAGCTGCATCACCTGGGACTGAAGCCCAAATCCAAGGGCTTCTGCCCTGGGTGGCAGGACTCAGGTTACAGGCCCCCTGCCTGATGCTGAAGCACTCGGGTTTTGGCCCCCTCCTCCATCTGGGATAGTGGGGTTTGGGCTTTAACCCTGCCACTTGGGGCAGCTGGGCTCAGGTTTCGGTCCCTTCTCCTGGGGTCACATAATAATTTTTGTAGTCTGAAGAGGGTCACAGTGCAATGTAGTTTGAGAACCTCTGCACTGTTGTGTGGTTGTTAAGGCACTCACCTGAGATCAGTGAGACTGAGTTTCCAGTCCCTATTTCAGTGAATATTTTTCTATCCTAAGTGGAACAGCTTCAACAGGAGATATTGAGACAGATCCACTCCAAAAAAAAAACCCAAACAAAACAAAACTAAAAACCCCCACAAAAACCTTTGAAAGGTCTCAGTTTTCTCCCAGTGCAGAATGGGAAAAATTTTGAAATCACAAAACATTTTTTGAGGTAGGAAAACTGTTCCCTGCCCAGCTCTAATGAGGTTAGCCTGATGGTAGAGTTTTGAGTGCATGTGAGCTCTGTTGAAGAGCGCATGTGTCAGAAGGGAAGGGTGGAGAGGTGGGGAGTCTTGGGTCATGTCTACATTTACCTCCAGAGCAATCAATCCAGCGGGGATCGATTTATTGTGTCTAGTGAAGAAGCATAGGTGGAGTTGATGGGGGAGCGCCAGCAGTCGACCCACCATATTGAAGAAACCATGATAAATAACTCTAAGTATGTCGACTTCTGCTACACTATTTTTGTAGCTGAAGTTGCATAACTTAGACCAACTTAGCTTGCACCCCCATCTCCCCCCGCCCTTTCCAGTGTAGACCAGGCTTTAGTAGCATTAGCCTCATTTCACTCTTGTTCAAAATCTTCAAGTTCTTGGTTTCTGTCTGGTTCCCTCTGAGCCAGGCAACTCTGCAAGTCTCACTATAGTCCCCCCTCCCCAAAGAGTCTTCCCCACAGGTCTGCTTCTGCCCTTTGGAGCCACAGATTCCTTCTTCTTGATTAAGGGTTTCACAGCCTTTCCTTCACAGGGCTGTGCATAGAGTCAAGCAGGCTTTCCCAGCTTCTCTCCAGGGAATTACGCAATCAATCACCCTGATAATTGCACGCTTAATACATTTCACTTTGCATAGGCATGTAGTATTGCATAATATGGCCTTGACAAAGGCGCTCCATTGCCCACCCAAATTTATTGTCTGAGCCCTTGTCCTCACCTTTATATTGGCTTGATGGGTCCATCTCCCCACAGTGCAGGGCCAGCAGCACCTCAGCTCTGCGGCCATCAATGCTGGCACTGGGCATGCAGACTGGGCACAGAGAGTGAGGGCAGTGCTGCCTATAGCCACTGTGCCCTATCAAGATGGGCTGCATGGATTGTAGGCTGGCTCGAGCAGTAGGGAGAGGTGATGGGGCAGCAAGACAGGTAGGGTGAGGAGGGGCAACAAAAGTGGCAGCATGGAACAGTGTAGAGCCCAGCTAATACCATGATGAAAGCCTGGCCAGACAAATGCATCCCCCTGGCTAGCTTATATTGGTGGCTCTGGTAGCCTGCAATGCTGCTGGCTAGTGCTGTAAGGGTTGACCTAGTGAGCACAGGAAGCCAGGCCACAAGGCTGGTCAGGGATTGGGAATGTGTCCCCATGGGTAGGCCTTTAGGTCCCCAAGCTCTATAGTCTTTGGGTGCCTGCCTCCCCCCAAATATACCAGAATGTGAGCCTCACATTCTTTGAGTATATGCCATACCCCTCAGATATAAGGCCCTCCCAAAGTTTGGTCTGTGTCATTCACTGAGAGGAAGGAATGCTTCTTGGTTCCCACCGCAGGGCAAGCAGTGAGACACTGGCAGAGACAGGTCTGTGTGCTGCCACCATCTCCTTTCTCTGTCATGTGGTTGCACCTCCTTAGTGGGTGGTGCTGGTCGGCCCTGGCCAGCACCCAGGGTCACAGCTGGTAAGGGAGATGAGGCCTGCCTCATCTCTACCCCATCTGGAGGAGGAGAGAATGTGTTTGGGAGCTGGAAGGAGTGTGTCTCTGTCTGTCTGTCTCTTGCGCGCACACATACTCAAAGCCAGGGTAGGAGCTCATTGGATGGAGTAGCTGGAAGATGGGGCTCAGGACTAAGGGATGCTGTTATATTTGTCTGTTGTAAGTTACGATCCACCCAAATTTCCATTCCCAGCTATACCACTGCCATTAACCATAAAGGATATAGTAAAATGACAGGTGACAGTGAGGATAGATGAGGCATTAAATAGTTTTGCCAAAAAATACTGATTGTATTGTCAGCTATGAGAGGAAATCAACAATTGCATTCTACCTGAACAAATTACAAAATAATTTATAAAGAGGCTTAATTGCGAGGACAATCTCATAAAATGTAGTGCTGTACTTCAGCTTGTGTCAACATAACCACAATCGCTTGATAAGAGCAGTTGGATGTTATCCATAGAATCTTAAAAGGATTACGGATGAGCAGAAATGACTTTGATTGGTCATCTAGTCCAGTCCCCTTCATTGAGGCAGGACTAAGTATTGTCAGAGCCATTCCTGCTAGGTATGTCTCTAACCTGGTCTTAGAAACTTGCAATGATAGAGTTTCCACATCGTCCCTAGGTAATTTGCTCCAGTGCTTGACTGCCCTTACAGATCGGAATTTTTTCCTAATGTCTAATCTAAACCTCTTGCTACAATTTAAGCTCTTTACTTGTCCTGTCTTTAGTGTATTTAAAAATACATAGTGTAATTAAAAATAAATGTTAATTTTTTTTCTTCATTTCTACTTTCTGTGATTCAGTTACTTTAGTTATTTTGCATGTATTTTCATATTTGGAATAAAAGAAAGATACTGTGTATCTGCACAATTTATCTTGCATATTCTTGTACAGATTATTACAATATTACAATATTCTGTTTATTTTTTATTTCAATCTTGGAGTTTGAAAGATGTGATCATCAGCTTTATTGTAGAAAAAAATATTTTTGGTACCAATTCACTATAAAAACTAGTCTTAATTTAAGTAACCACTATTTTTCAGTTTCACAGACCATTCATGCTGGGTCACTTTAGCATCACACTTTTTGTTAACTAATGTTCAAGATATGGGTTTTGTGGTTAAAATGTGCTTTTATAAAAACAAAATTCATGAAAACTGGCTTCCATATCTGTGTAAAGAGGCTGCATTAATATAGTGTTATTCTATATTAAAACTGTTAAAAAAAAAAAAGTACAATTTTGCATAACAATTGTGCATCATTTTTTGTGCATGCAATTCCTTGGGGGCGTACCTAGCCTTACCCATATCCAGGTTCCAGCCCCACTCCATGATCTTGATCTAAAGACTCTCACCTTTCTTCCCTTTGTTTCAGGCCTTCTTCCCCTGGGGCTATGTTATGATTCAGGCAGGCTTCCAGTCTACCAACTGTTCTGGTTCCCATCCCAAGGAGTCTCTCTCTTGACTTTATGCTCCCCAGTAATTCTCCTTTCAAGGCTGCCTTTCCTCCTCCTGGGAGTCACCTAACAGCTAGAAGGAGCTAAGTTTTATCTTGTTAAGGAGGTAGCTACCTAATTAACATCTGGCCCCATTTCTCATCTGATCTGCTGCTCCCTTGAATAAATATTTCCTTTAAGGTACTATGTCAAGGAACAGGGTTTGGCTGGCTCTGGGCCCACTATGCATTAAAAAGGAACGACAATTGTGTGACCATATACAACTTCTAACAACTGGTGTAGCATTGTGTACATGTACCACAGAATGGAAATTTGGGGGATTTTTACTGCTACTTAGTCTTCAAGAGTGAAGATCAATGTGCTTACACTTGAAGAAGAAAGAACGAACGGCTATTTGACAGTAATTGGTTTTTCAGTTGCGTGGTTGATATGGATTCATGCTCCTGACCCTCCCTGCCCTTTGGAGTCTTTCATTCAAATTCTGACAACATGGATCAAGAAAACATTTAAGCACATGCTTGTGTCCGAGTGACTTAAGCATGTACTTAATTTCCATTCACATGCTGCCATGAATAGAGTTGTTTTCCTGAACGGGGACCTGCATAATGAAAAGTAGATTGTGTTTGTGGGTCCTGGCTCATTATAAGCCCAAACAGCTGGTGCTGCAAGAAAGTGTGTAGCTCCAATAGACACTCTTGGCAAAATAGTTCTGATTGGATGTCTCTGGGTCCCCATTCCAAGGGTTACTCTATTTTGATAATCATCTTGAACTGGAGTTTATGGGTAGGTCATCTATCTTCTAGTTTTTATCATGTCTTTTATTTACAGTAAGTCTTTTTTTAGTTTATAAAAGGCCAGAGAGGAAAAAAAATAATTTAGATGTGTTTTCTAGAACACTGATGTTTCTCACTGTTGTTTTTTTTATTATTATTTGTTTTTTTAAATAGGCACTACACCTCCTGGAACACAGGTGAGTAAAAACCAAGGCTTCAGGAAGTTAATAGAAGTAGAATGACTGTAAGTCCATGTATGGACATTTAAAGAAAAACGTTATTTGATTCGAAACCCCCATATTATTTTTACTCTGTAGCTAGCACATTACTTATGCTTTCATTATAAATCAGTTTACATGCTTAGGGATCTATATATTTTTCTATTAGGCTAACAGTCTTTGACTAGTGTTTGAGAACTTTAATTGCCCCCAAAGTATTTGTACTAGTTTGTCGGCCACTCTTCCCATTCAGAATTTAGACCTGAATGCCAGTGTGCTGAACTTCTCTTTGCTCCTATAGAGTTTTCTGATTAGAACATCAGAACAGCCATACTGGGTCAGATCAAAGCAGACCAAAGGTCCATCTAGCCCCGTATCCTGTCTTCTGACAGTGGCCAATGCCAGGTGCTCCAGAGGGAATGAACAGAACAAGTACGGTAATCATCCAATGATTCATCCCGTTGCCCATTCCTGGTTTCTAGCAAACAAAGACTAAGGACATCATCCCTGTCCACCCTGGCTAATAGCCATCGATGGACCGATCCTCCATGAGCTTACCTAGTTCTTTTTGGAACACCATTGTAGTCTTGGCCTTCACAACATTCTCTGGCAAAGAGTTCCACAGGTTGACTATGGGTTGTGAGAAAAATACTTTTTAGCTCTTTTTAAACCTTCTACCTGTTAATTTCATTTGGTCCCTAGTTCTTGTGTTATGAGTAGGAGTAAATAACACTTCCTTATTTACTTTCTCCACACCAGTCATGATTTTATAGACCTCAATCATATCTCCTGTTAGTCTTCTCTTTTGCAAGCTGAAAAGTCTCAGTTATGTTAATCTCACTTGGACTTTTAGGAGAGTGTTCTTCTAGTTCTCAAGACAGCAATCATTAAAATATATCAAAATCAAAGTAAAATAAAATTGTGATAAAAATAATATTTTTAGGTCATGGAAAATTGTAATGATTTTTAAGCCCTGGTATCTTGTGAATTTTGAGGACTGAAATACAGACTCAACGTTAGCCAGCTTTGCTTTTGCAAAGCTGAGTAGCATTTCGAGATATGGAACCTTAAAACAGGCATACAGTTCCTTAGTGTAATGTTTTTGTGCTGATGAAGAGTAGAAATTCTTTTTTTTTTTTTTTTTTTAATCCCCAAATTTCCTATTGATTTAGTTAAATTTAAAAAGGAGAATATTTCTATTCATGAAACTTTTGTATTATTAGCTCTGAAGTGTGTAGTCTCGATCAACAGAACAGTATAGCACAACATCCCGCAAACTCTTTCCCCCTCCCCCCCCCCCCAAAAAAAAAAAAAAACCCTTGCAAACCTCCCTCCTCCCCCAGCTTCTGTTTGGGTCAGGATCCCGACAATTACAACCCCATGATATTTCAGATTTAAATAGCTGAAATTATGAAATTTATTATTTTAAAAATCCTCCGACTCTGGAATTGACCAAAATGGACCATGAATTTGGTAGGGCCCTATAAACAAATGTACACCAGTGGATTCAGCCTTTTCAGCAGGATTAGTGTGGCACCAGCCATATCTTAATACAGTAAAACCTTGATATAACGGACTAATTTGGGCGAGGGGGTGTCCGTTAAAGCCGAAAGTCCGTTATTTAATAATTTTTTAAAATTATTAAATAACAGGACTTTCGGCTTTAACGGACACCCCCTCGCCCAAATTAGTCCGTTATATCGAGGTTTTACTTATCACGGCAGCCAGGAGCCGTGAGTCAGCCCGCCTGGGTCAGGGCTGCTGGGACCCGGCCGGGAGCTGTCAGCCCGCCAGCCCCGGTCCCGGCTGCTGGGACCCGGGCGGCAGCTAGCAGCCCGCCCGCCCGCCCGGGTCCCCGGCTGCTGGGACCTGGGCGGGAGCTGTCAGCCCGCCCGGCTGCTGGGACCCGGCTGCCGCCCGGCTGCTCATACCCGGGTGGCAGCTAGCAGCCCGCCCACCCGGGTCCCCGGCTGCTGGGACCCGGGCGGGAACTGTCAGCCCACCCGCCCGCCCGGGTCTCCGGCTGCTGGGACCCGGGTGGGAGCCGTCAACCCGCCCGGCTGCTCAGACCCAGGCGGCAGCTAGCTAGCTGCTAGCTGCCGCCCGTGTTCTAGCAGCCGGGTCCCAGCAGCTGGGCGGGCTGACAGCTCCCGTCCGGGTCCCAGCAGCCGGGACCCGGGCGGGCTGGCAGCGGGGAGCCGGCAGTCAGCCCGCACGGTCCCGGCTCCCGGGATCCTCCCAGGCAGCCGGCCTGCTGTTGGGGGCCGGGCGGCAGCCTGCCCCCAGCTCAAACCCCGGCGGTTGCCGGGAGCGGGCAGTCAGCCCGCACGGTCCCGGCTCCCGGGACACTCCGCCCGCCCCCAGCTCAAACCCCGGCGGAGCCCTCGACAAACGGATTTTGGATGCATCAGACTTTCTTACAAATTTTGTCCGTTGCATCCGAAGTCCGTTAAATCGAGGTTTTACTGTATAACAATTACCAGTCTTGGATCATTGTAACTTTCGATCTCTAGTGATGTACATAGGCGTCACCTAGGAAGTAATTAGAAACTTTGAACTTATTTCATGTGGCACACTAAGCTGCCATCTTATGGAAATCATTTTCAGTCATTATCAACCTAAGTTACATTTAAAGTTGCATTTAAAAGTGACCTAGACATCCTGTCATTGTCTGTCTTGGAGTAGTACCGTATTGTAAATTTTCCTTTCTGATTCTGCATTATACTTTAAAATCATTTACTGTGAACAGGAAATTTGTAAATCTGAATAAATTTTAGGTTATTTTTTATTTTTATTTTTTATTTTGCTACTGTTCTGTGTTTAAAAAATTCTTATTGGATCTATTTAAAATACATGTTGATTTTTTAAAAAAAAAAATTAATAAATGAACTCAGTACACTTCATTTTTCTCCCTCCTCAGATCACACATCAAATAGTTTGCGCAGCTCAACAAGCCACCACAACCAACAGTTCTATAAATGAAGATCCTTCTAAACAGGTTTCACCATTTGTATTCAATTTTTCTAGAATTTTTATAGCATTCCATTATCACATTTTATGGCTTCTTATTGATGGTCTGTTTTGTTTTTCCTAGAAATCTATGTGGACTGAACATAAATCACCAGATGGAAGAACTTATTATTATAATACTGAAACAAAACAGTCTACATGGGAGAAGCCAGATGATCTCAAAACACCTGCTGAGGTAAACCAAGCTCATTGAAAGATATGGAATACATGACTTAAAATAAGTTCAGTGTACTGTCCAGGAGGCATGCATTAGAATTTTTATTTCCATTTAATTTGCAACCATAAATGCCCCCACTCCAGAAAGCAAATTTTATCAGTTCTAGATAGACTGTCTGTAACTGAATTGGGTGGATTCTTCAAGATACCCATTGATGTGCTTTTGAGGTAACAGTGTGACATCAGGCTTACATTTTGCTGTTTTTCTTCAGGAATTATTTTCATTGTATGCATTGTGATATGTGTTAAGTTGTTTTTAGGCTTATTTTTGGTTGGTTTTTAGGATATTTTAGTAGTTGAATGAATGAAACATCACTAATAAGATTTTTAACAAATGTTTTTGCTCTCCGTTAGCAATTGTTATCTAAATGCCCTTGGAAAGAGTACAAATCTGACTCTGGAAAGCCTTATTACTACAATTCCCAAACAAAAGAATCACGGTGGGCAAAACCCAAAGAGCTTGAAGATCTTGAAGGTAACAGTAATGGAAACTAATTATTTTGTGTATAATGTAAATGTTATTTCTACATGAACTATGGCACTATTAGTTTAGTGTAGGAATAGTTCTTCCTATTAAAAATTAAATAGACTGAAATAAAAAGAGACACAGAGCTTTGCCCCAAAAATTAAAATTAGAACTGAACAGAACTGGTTTGTTTTATTTTAACATTATTCTAAGTCTCAAAGATTAAACTTAATTCAATGTCATCCTGTTCAGTGGATTTGAAATAAAAATGTGTTAGCTACATTAGTTGAAAATCAGAATTATGTATGAAACAGTGTTTGTAAATGGCACTGATAATTTGTTTCCCTACTGTCCCCGCCAACCATTGCTTCAATACATTATAGTTGGGTAAAGCTAATTTTCTCAAAGTCAAAACCATGCATACCTCCAAAGGTGTGCATGTGTGTAAAGCTTTATTTTGAGATTATCTGTCTGTTTAATTTTGGAAATTGGGAGATGTTTGGGGAGGGAGGGAAAGGGCAAGAAAACCACCATATTGTATTTGCATTATATCATATTATGACACACACGAATATAAATCTAGGTCTTATTAGGATTTCTTCTTGCTATTCCACAAAGGTAAAGTCCTACTTTGTTCTGGTGGAGCGTAATGCTGCATTAGTGTTTATGTTGGGTGGGGTATGGTCAGTATTTTTGGTAAATCAAAGCTGTGGTGAAGAAATTACAAAATGTTAAAATAATTTTAAGGAAGCTAAGGTAATAGAAAATACAGATGGGGAGAGTTGGGGGTGAGAGGAATTCCAAAGATCAGGGAAGCAGCACTGGTATTTAAAAATGAGGTAGAAAAAATTACTGAAAAGGAAAGATGCAGTTGAGTAAACCCTATTTGTCTGTATTGAAAGTAGCATTGTTTCCCAATGAAACTGAAAATATTTACTTCAGTTTGAACGAAAAAGTGGTAGTTGTAGAAGGCAGTTCAATAAGATTTTCTGTGTTTTGAAGTTTCTAGAATTTCATTTTGATTAACCTATCTTTAAAATTATTGAAACAAGAATACTAACATCATAAATATCAACAATAAAAGAATAGCTTGAGCTATTTATATATACCTGACCAATTTCTTTAAAAAAACAAATAGCAGTAAGTTTTCTTTTCCAAACATAAGTTTCTTTGAACAGTTGCATTTCAAATAAATATTTTCTTCTTCTTGCACATATAGCAATGATTAAAGCTGAAGAAAACAGGTATGTTTCAAAAAATACTTTTTTAATTAAATTGACAGTATCAGTCTACTTTTTTTTCTTAAAACTGAAATAACTCAGATATCTTTAAATAAACTTCTAGCTTGCTTTCAATCTGTAAAGTGTTTTAATACTTGATTACCAAAGTATATTTTCATTATTTAATTTTAGAAGTGCTTTTAATTTAAAAATCTTTGAACTTCTGTCCCTGTATTTGTTAAGCTGTACAATTCTTGTAAAGAACTCCCCACCTTTGAAATTGTTTTAGATCTTTTGTTTTTGTTTTTTGGTTGAGATATAACACTTTGTAAGGTAGGCCTAAAACTCTTGACGATGTCCATAGAACCTTATTTAAGCTGTAATATTTTCCCTTAAGTTTATTGAACTTGCATAACTATAGGACTCTTATATTAATTTTCTTATTTCATATATTCAGCAGTAAACCAGAAGAATCAACTCCAACATCTTCTGCTCCAGCAGTTGCAACAGAAATTACAGATACCACCACTGCCGCCACCACTACCACCACCACCACCGCTGCCGCCGCCACCACCACCAGCAGTGATGTTGAAACTGCTGTGGCTGCTACTGCAGCCACTACCATTCCTGTGGTAGCAGCTGCTCCTGAAGCTGAAGCTTCTACAGTAGCTGCTGTTGTAGAAAATGAAAGTACAGTAACTACAACAGCTGAGGAACAAGTGCAGCAAACTACTACTACCACCACCACCACTGCCGCCGCTGCTGTCACAACCATCACCACCCCTGTTGTACAAGAGCAGAATGTAGAAGCCGTCACTAACACTGTAGAGGAAACTTCCAAACAAGAGGCTTCAGTGGAGTAAGTAAAATCCAATAATTTGGCTTGGTATACAGCTTCTTAATCTGAGGCTTTTTAGTGTTGAGAGTTGTGGGATTGTAGTTATATTGGAGGTGGCTGAACTTTTGTGGGTGGGGGTCAGATAGGAGGCGGGGCCAGGCTGTTTGGGGAGGCACAGCCTTCCCTACCCGGCCTCTGCACAATTTTGAACCCCAATGTGGCCCTCGGGCCAAAAAGTTTTCCCACCCCTGTTTTATAGTGTACTTTGAAGGTCAGTAGTTTTAGGAAGAGTTAGGATTAACTGCAAAGTCAAGACTTTCACAATTAACATCCTATTTTCCTGTCCTTTCCCCTCACTTAAATCAAGGGGCAGATAATTTGAGCAAGCAGTTGATTGTAATAGTTTCACCACTATTCCAAAGAGAGAGTTTTAAAATGATTTGTTCCGACAGTCTGTTTGAGTTTCTCCCCATAATGTGTATCATTTTATTTTAACTAACCAATTTTTATTTTTATATAAAGTATGAATTTCCATCTTACTAAATTATATTTTTGAAAAATATTTTTCAAGAAATGTCTGCTAATTGGACATCTCTTAAATTGATATTGTCTCTTTTTAGTTTAACTGAAAAATAGTATATTTACCGAAGGTATGTAATATTTTGTCTTTAATCCTTAGTGTTGCTCCCAAAAAAGAGGAAGAGGACACTCAGCCTGTTAAAAAAACATATACCTGGAATACGAAAGAAGAAGCAAAGCAAGCATTTAAAGAACTGTTGAAAGAAAAGGTTTTTTAAATTGCGCCAACTACTCTTTAAACTCTTCTGAATTATTTGCCTGAGAAATTACTGATTTTATTTTTTTTTAAAGTTGACTTTCAAATTGGAGTAAACAAGGAAAAAGAATGTTATAGAGGAAGTGTACTTGTTTAGGCAATTTTTTATAGCCTGTGCTTTTTAAAAATATATTTGTGTGTAATAAGGGGGCTCACAGCTCTTCTTCCTGTTTTTTCCCCAGTATAATACAATTTTAAATTCATAATTTTGTCCAAAATCTAGAAATTGATTATTTTTAACTGCCATATAAAGATATGGCAGAAAATTATGAAGATGCCAACTGACAAAACTGTCTAAAACTGTCACTATGTTTAATAGTAGATGTTTGAACAAGAGTGACTTTCACATTAAAATACATTTATCTTCAACAAAATCCATTTTGTTACTACAATTACTAAAGCCACGTGTGATTAGACGGGTTCTTTTTTACGATCTATCCTTTGTGAAGTTATAATTCTGTTATTACATTTCATATTATTGAAATTACAGTAAATATTATAAATGCATTATTACTTCACTGCAGGATCAAAAACATGGAGCCCTGTTCAATTGTCCTTTGGCATGCTTTCTGAATTTCCCACCATTGTTCAAAAGGAGGAGGGTGTGGTGAGAAAAGAAAGATCTGATGCTGAATTTCCCTGTCTATTTATTGATGGATGCTTTCTGTAGTATGCCCAGCACACGGGTGTCCAAATAGAGTAGAAGAATGCCTGAAAGAGAATCAAACAGTAGAAATAGTGATGATGATCCTAAAAGTGCCCAAATCTCTCTCACTGATTGACTTATGAAAACATTACTTTATAATAACTATGTATATTAGTAAAAATAAAAGGGGAATAGTCTGTACAGCTCGCCTGTTAACATCCGTGAGAAGTCTGCTGTACCTCACTACACAAATGAAATACTTCAGTCTAGTCTCTTTATCAGTATTTCCAAAGAAACCGTATCACCGTAATTTGTTGGTACCAAATCTAGTGGTTACATTATTGATTTAATGTCTTCACAGCGTGTACCATCCAATGCCTCTTGGGAGCAAGCTATGAAAATGATCATTAATGATCCTAGATACAGGTACTGTTTCCTCTCTCCTCTTTAATCTACATTGTTTGCCATAGACGTAATGTATATGTGCTTTGCCCCCATCTTTGAGCTCTGAAATAGGATTTGATCAAATATTGACAGTTCCTACACCAAGCCAATTGACTTTTTTGAGTCTGACCGCTTACTAAAGTAGCAAAATACCTTGGGAGCTGAATACGTTCACCAATGAATAATGGAATGGACATAAACTTACATAGACTTAAAGCAAAGATGTATTAGCAGTAATAACTAGAGTTAAACTAATAGATGGTCTTCACATTTTTAAAAATCTTCACTGAAATAAGAGTTTATGTATGTTACAATGGAGATGCTGAGAACTTTTAGGGCCATATTTTCAAAAGAGCTCGTTGCTCTTATTGGGAGCTGTTGGGTGCTGAACAGACTTGAAAAATTTGGCTATACATTTAATGTCCAAAATGCAGCCTGAAAGTAAGACCTCTTATGAAGCTCTTGGGTAGTATCTTATAAGAAAAGTTACTTTGGCTTAATAAACTTTATTTAAAAACACGAAACCAGATACAATAGACTGAGTATGAATTTAGTTCTGAAATGTAGGCTTCACTTTGTTTCACTACACTTCTATTAGCATTTGTGTTTGTATTTCATTCCATATGTAAATAAATGCGTATTATTACTTTTATTTAGTTCCCATTTTGTGTACTTAAAATCTTGTTTTTCTTGCTGTTCAGTGCATTGGCAAAGCTGAGTGAAAAAAAGCAAGCCTTTAATGCTTACAAAGTCCAGACGGAGAAAGAAGAAAAAGAAGAAGCAAGATCAAAATACAAAGAAGCTAAAGAATCCTTTCAGCGTTTCCTTGAAAACCATGACAAGATGACATCTACAACAAGATACAAGTAAGATCAATTTAATGTGCCACAATGACCCATCACTGTTTCAAGTTCAACCTTAAATTTACTTGGCTTGGTTTCTGGTGAACATGAACCTTTATATAACGTTTCATCTTTGAAAAATCTCAAGACTTGTCTACACCTAGAGTGCTACAGTGAAGACTCTACCTATGTTTCTCCTGTCAGAGTAGTCAATCCACCTCCCTGTGGTGCTGTCTACGCTGGTGGTTAAGTTCGTTTAACTGTCATTCAGGAGTGTGGATTTTTTCACTAATTTCTGACCTAATTATCTGCTGTGGGACCAGGTCTTTTAGACCAGTGGTCCCCAACCTTTTTGTCACCGTGGACCAGTCAACGCATGACAATTTTACTGTGAAAGTGTGTGTGTGGGGGGGGGGATTGACTGCTGCCGCCGCCTCACCGCTCCCGCCACGCCACCGCTCCCGCCGCTGCCCCGCGGACCGGTACCAATTGATTCACGGACCGGTACCGGTCCGCGGCCTGGGGGTTGGGGACCACTGTTTTAGACTACAGTATGATGGAGCATAAATGGAGCTGATAGCATTTGAGTTCTAGCATCTAGAAATGAAGGTAGTACATTACAAAACACTTACATATTTTTATTTAGAAATAAACACAATCTTTCCTATAAATTAAATTTTTAATCTTCCTATTTCCCAGTATAGTGCTGTTGTGTTAAATTTCATTTTTTTGTTCAAGAAAATAGTAGAATACTTAGGGCACGTCTGCACAAGCACTTGTGCAACACTCCAGCAGGCTGTGCAGTAACTGTTCATGCGGACCCTGCTACTGCGCTCTAAAAGCTCTCTAGTGCACATTGACGTGCAGTGCTCACTAGGAAACTTTTAGTGCACAGCAGTAGGGCCCACGTGGACACTTAGAGCAGGGGTGGGCAAACTACAGCCCGTGGGCCTCATGCGGTCTGCCGGCCATTTTTATCCAGCCCGCGGGCTCAGGAGGGGGAGCGGTGCCAGTGGTGAGCCCGGCTGAGCATGGTAAGTAAGAACGAGTGGGGGGGTGTCAGCTTAGGTGGTGGGGTCCCACGGGGTGGTGGGAGTCTATGTCTTGGGAGGGGACAGTTAGGGAACAAAGAGCAGGAGGGCTTAGATTTGCGGGGGAGGGGAGGGGAGGGTGGGTGTGTCTCGGGAGGGGGCAGTCAGGGGACAAGGAAGGGGGGTAGATGGGTCAGGGATTCTTAGGGGGTAGTCGGGGCAAGACCTGGGTAGGGGTCAGATGGGGGCGGGGCCAGCCTGTTTGGGGAAGCATAGCCTTCCCTACCCGGCCCTCCATACAATTTTGAACCTGTATGGCCCTCAGGCCAAAAAGTTTGCCCACCCCTGCCCTATTAACTTGTTCTAATTAAACAGTTACGTCAATTCCAAAGGTTTTCTTTACTTCTGACTTTTTACTTAGGTGAACATATTTGCTTGAGCAGTAAATACAAGTTAGTAGACTACCAAAAAACGTGAATGTCTTCCAGTGGTGTGGGAGTTACATTGGCTTGTTTCTCTAGGACTTGTAAGAATAAAAATACAAAATCTAACTTCCCCACCTCTCACTCTGTTGCACCCTGCTTGTTAATAGGAACATTTAAAATCTGAGCAAGAGGGAAATAGATGCTTTAAGTTTTGGAGCCTTTTCAGGACTTTGTGTTCTGAAGACTCTTAAGTGTGAGTATGTTAAAAATAGTTTCTAGTTCTGCTAGTTGTGACGATAGTGGGATTTGGTGTAAGTGTGAAAGTGTGTACCTTATTGGTTGCATAGTTACACAGGGGCATACTACCAAAAGAGAGAATAGTAAGTTTCTAAATGTAGTTGGGATTTGTATATTGTGTGCCTTTGTTTTTTAGGCTTGTAGCCAATATTACCATATCACCCCATGCCCCCAAAAACCTCAGCTAACTAGTCACCCACACTTTAGCTTCTTTCAGTACTGCCACACACTACTACTGGTAAAATAGGTCACTCTTGTATTCAGTTCTGAGGGTCGCCAAATCCAGGTTGTAGGAGACTAAGGCCTGGTGTTCATAGAAAATTTCAGTAGTTTAACTAAAGGTGCCGTGTTGTATCAGTTGAGTTAAAACAGTGCAACTTTTGTATGGATATTCTCCTAGTTAGTTATGCCTGTCACCCCAATTGGGGTATGGGCCGCCAACCGCAGATCTCCAGAGTCCTCTATCCTGGGCCATTCTCTCTAGCTGGTTCCAGGTGTAGCCCATTTTTGTGGTATCAGCCTGAAGGTCACGTCGCCAGGTGTTTCTTGGATGACCTCTTTTCCGCTTGCCTTGGGGGTTCCACTGCAGTGCCTGTCTGGTGATATTGGTTGGCTGCTTGCGTAATGTGTGTCCTATCCAGCCCCACCTTCTCCTTCTGATTTCTTCCTCTGCTGGGAGTTGACGGGTCCTCTCCAAGAGGTGGGTGTTGCTAATGGTGTCTGGCCAGCGGATCTGGAGAATCCTTCTGAGGCAGCTGTTGATGAAGGTCTGGATCTTCCTGGTGGTTGTTTTGGTTGTCCTCCAGGTTTCAGCTCCATACAGTAGGACTGATTTCACGTTGGAGTTGAACAGTCGAATCTTTATTGCCAAAGACAGCTCTCTAGAGCTCCAGATGTTCTTGAGCTGTAAGAAGGCTGCTCTTGCCTTACCAATCCTTGCTTTGATGTCTGCATCTGTGCCGCCCTGCTGGTCGATGCTGCTGCCTAGGTAGGTGAAGGACTGCACTTCTTCCAGGGGGCTTCCATTCAGTGTGACTGGGTCGCTGCTGCTGGAGTTGATCTTAAGGATCTTGGTCTTGTCCTTGTGGATGTTGAGGCCGTGGCTGCCACTACGTTGGTCTTCCCTTGCATCTGCTGTTTGCTGTGCGAAAGGAGTGCAAGGTCGTCGGCAAAGTCCAGGTCATCGAGCTGGGTCTACAATGTCCACTGGATTCCGTTCCTGCGCTCATAAGTGGATGTCTTCATAATCCAATCTATGACGAGGAGAAAGAGAAATGGTGACAACAAGCATCCTTGTCTGACTCCAGTTTGCACCTGGAAGCTGTTTGTGAGCTGTCCTCCATGGATCACTCTGCAGTGTACGCCGTCGTATGAGTTCTTGATCAGGTTGACCACCTTTGCTGGGATGCCGTAAGGAGCTTCCAGAGGGTCTCTCGATCCACGCTATCAAACGCTTTCTCATAGTCAACAAAGTTGATGTACAACGAGGAGTTCCACTCCATGGACTGCTCAACTATGATGCGGAGCGTTGCTATCTGGTCCATGCATGATCTATTCTGCCGGAAGCCTGCCTGCTCATCTCGTAGCTGTGCATCAACGACATCCTTCATTCTCTCTAAGAGGACTCGGTTGAAGACCTTCCCTGACCCCGACAGGAGTGTGATTCCTCTGTAGTTGGCACAGTTGCTGAGGTCCCCTTTCTTGGGGATTTTGATGAGGTATCCCTCTTTCCAGTCTGCCGGAATCATATCTTCTTCCCATATCTTCTCAAAGAGAGGGTACAGCATTTCCACTGAAGCATCCAGGTCTGCTTTCAGGGCCTCTACTGGGATGTCGTCAGGTCCAGCTGCCTTCCTGTTCTTCATCATGGTGATGGCTTTTCTGATCTCGTCTCTGGTTGGTTTGTCACAATTGATTGGGAGGTCCTCATTGGCTGGATCGATGTCTGGTGGATTTGGTGGTACTGGTCTGTTCAGGAGTTCTTCAAAGTGCTCCGCCCATCTGTTCATCTGTTGTTCTATTCCTGTTGTAGACTTTCCCTGCTTGTCTTTGATGGGACGTTCTGGCTTGCTGAACTTTCCAGACAGTCGCTTGGTGGTGTCGTACAGCTGTTTCATGTTGCCGCTGTATGCTGCCTGCTCCTCTTCTGCTGCCAGTCCATCCACATAGTCTCTCTTATCCTTCCTAATGTTCCTCTTCACTGCTCTGTGGGCTTCAGCATACTCTTTTTGAGCTTTGGCCTTTGCTGCTCTAGTCCTGCTGTTGTTGACTGCTGCCTCCTTCTTCTTTCTGTCTTCTATCTTAGTCAAGGTCCCTGCTGTGATCCACTCTTTCTGCTGATGTTTCTTGATTCCAAGCACTTCCTGGCATGCTGACCTAAGTGTGTGTCTCACTTTCTGCCAGCTGTTGAGTACACGGTCTTCCTCAAACCTATCCTGTAGTACTGAAAACTTGTTCTTCAGCGTGAGTCCAAAATCTTCCTTGGTCTTATGGTCCTTCAGAAGGCTGACGTTGTACTTCGCTCTTCTATCTGACGCATCTATCTAGTTCTTCTTCAGCTTCAATCTGGCCACCACTAAGTGATGGTCGGACGCCGCGTCTGCTCCTCTTCTAACTAACATCCTGCAGGGATCTTCTGAACTTCTTGCTAATGCAGACATGGTCAATCTGGTTTTCTGTCGTGCCTGCTGGCCATACCCAGGTACTCTTGTGGATCCGCTTATGAGGAAAGATGCTGCCTCCTATGACCAAGTTGTTAAATGCACACAGATCCGCAAATCTCTCTCCATTCTCACTCATCTCTCCCAGCACGTGGGTCCCCATGACTTGTTCGTATCCTGTGTTGTCAGGTCCAATTTTGGCATTGAAGTCTCCCATAAGGATAGTGATGTCTTTGTCTGGGAAAGCCTCTAATATTTTCTGAAGTCTGTTGTAAAAGTAGTCTTTATCCTCCTCTTCACTATAATTGGTTGGAGCGTAGCACTGAACAACGTTCATCTTAATCCTCTTCATTTTAGTTCTGAAGGATGCTATGATGATCCTGGGGCCGTGTGCCTCCCAACCAATCAGTGCTCTCTGGGCCTGCTTGGACAACATGAAGCCTATTCCCTGTGTGTGGGGTGCGTCACTCTCTTCATGTTTGGAATACAGCAACAGCTCTCCTGTCAACAGTCGTCTCTGTCCAGCTTGCGTCCAGCTTGTCTCGCTAATACCTAATAGGGTCAGGTTGTTGCTTCTCATCTCTGCTGCAACCTGTACCGTCTTTCCTGACTCGTACATGGTCCTCACGTTCCATGTGCCGATGGTGATCCTCCTGGTTATAAGAAGGGTGATCGGCTTAGTGGCTTCCTCGTGGCTTTCACCACCCAGCGTCATGCGTCTTCGAGTTGAAGACCCTTCTTTTTCCAGGCTAAAAGTCTCTGTTATCTCTATTGTTGGCGTTTCTGTAGCAAGTTGATTTTTTACGGGGTGGAGTTGCTAGCCCCACGCCCAACCCTCCTCCTTTACCCTGACTTGGGACAGGCAGATGGCCCCGAAGGACCTCTCTGGTGGAGTTGGATATTCTCTTATATCGTTTTAAATATGGCTTACATCTGTTGTTTAGCAGGGGCACTCTAAACTAATGTGTCAATCACAAAGTTGCACCAATTTAACTTTACCTGGAAATCAATAATTGGAAATAATTGGGAGCCAGTGCAAGTGGTGTTGCATAGGTGTTAAAGGGCTGCACCTGCATGCCCAAACAGAGTCATCCAGGCCAAGCCATTACCACTAGTCCCAGATCATTTTACAGCCCACCCCCAACCCCGTCCCACTCATGTAGTTCCCTCTTGCTATCCTTTAAAAGTTTCTCTGGTAGAATCCATGAGAATGAAACCAATCTATGAGTTTAGGCAAAAGCTTACATACTGGATGGCTTATTTTTATTGAGCTCTTACCTATGACGTAGATTTAAAGTATTTACCTTAACTTAATGCAAGATACATACTCATTAAATTCTTGTTCGCTATCCAGGGAAATAACTAAAATGTAATCGTTATGCATAGTAGGAAGTAAAGAGACTTGTTTGAAGTAATACACACCACTTAACTCAGAGATTTACCTAAATGTTGCTAGCCAAAATGGGAAGCATTGTGTAGAGACTACCACCACTACATTTAAATCAGTATGTGCCAGTAAGCGAGTATATGTATCTCTCTTTTTGTGGATTTTTTTTTATATACAGAAAAGCTGAACAAATGTTTGCTGAGATGGAGGTCTGGAATGCAATTTCAGAACGTGATCGTCTTGAAATTTATGAAGATGTCTTGTTTTTTCTGTCTAAAAAAGAAAAGGTAATTTATTTTTCTTTTAGTTTTCAAGGTTTATCTCAGAAAATAATTTAAATCTAAATCTATTGAAGAAAGGTTGTTTTGAGTCTAACTTTTTTCTTGTCAGTGATTTAGGAAACGCCATCTAAAACTGTTTTTCATTTTACAGTATGTAATTATCATTTCCCTGAAATAGGCTTGCTGACTGCAAGTCTATTCACGTCATTTTCCCACAAATGCTACACGTTGAAACAAATTATGGGCCAGAGCCTCAGCTGGTATTAATCTGCATGTTTCCATTTACATAGCTGAAAATCTGATTTATATATATATTGCACTTTTGAACAGGTACTACATTTCATTGGTGATCAATAGATATAGATAATCTCATTTGATCACCTATAAAATGTAGCACCTGTTGAACTGTGCATACTAATCCTGCACAACATTTTAAGGCACAGCAATGTATGTAGTTTTAAAAATATGTAGAGAATTTAGATAGAAATTTCCCTAAAATAGAATTTGTCTCTTAACTCCAGGGTTAAGGTCTGTATTCTAGCAAAACAATATCAGGGTTTTTGCTGATTATAAGTGGTCAGAACCTAAGTTTTAGGTTTCCTCTGTAAAGAAGATCCTCTCCCAACACAGTGAGCCCCACAGTTCAGCACTGTTTTTTTTATTTATTTTTTTACACTCTTACAGTATGTCTGCACAGCAGCTTGAAGACACCCATTTACTAACTCTGCTCAAGGTAGCATACTAAGAATAGCAGCATAGCCACAGTGGCTCAGGCTAGCCACCCAAGTATATACCTCAGTGATCAGGTGGGATTGTGTTCAGGCAGCTAGCCCGAGTTGTTGCTTGTGCTGTTATGTCCACACTGCTGTTTTTAGCATGTTAGCTTGATCAGAGTGAACGCATGTATTTTAACCTGAGCCGGGAATTCACTGCCCAGCTGCCATGTAAATATATGCTTAGGACAGTAGTCCCCAAACTTTTGAGGGTTGTGCCCACTCTTACTACACCTACACACCACACACACATGCACACACACACCTGGAGCTGGGAGTGGGGCTATGGGTTTGGGGGGGGCGGGGGGCGGCATGGACGTAAGGCGTCCACGGCTGGGGGGTGGGTATGGGGCCAGGAGCGGGGCTAGGGATGTAGCTGGAGCCAGTGGCTAAGGCTGAGGGCAGGAGAGTGAAGAGATGCAGGCAGGCCCTGATGGGGGCCAGCAGTTGGGCCCATGGCTAGGTGTGGCTCTGCTTCTGGGCTGAAAATGGAGCTGCAACCAGGGCTGGGAGTGAAGCTGCAGTTGGGTCTTCGTGGGGGCTGGCAGCCAGGATCCAGTCAGATGTAGAGCCATAATGTGGCAGGGGGCAGGGCCAGAACAGTTCTGGGGCCAGGGCAGGGCTTGAGAGGCGCTCCCTTCCCACTTCCCTGAATGTTCTTTGATGCCCCTCTAGAGAGGTGTGGTACTTGATGTGATACTCTAGAAAAATTAATGCATATCTGACTTATTTATTTATCTTTCCCTGACTACTCACTTCAGGAGCAAGCCAAGCAGTTACGAAAGAGGAATTGGGAGGCTTTGAAAAACATATTGGACAACATGGCTAATGTAACCTACTCTACCACTTGGTCGGAGGCCCAACAGTATCTGATGGACAATCCTACGTTTGCAGAGGATGAAGAACTTCAGAGTAAGGGGGAAAAAACATGAGAATCTCTCTTGACGAGGGCGTGGAACTGGTTTAGAGATGATTATAAGTAGTATTTCTTTTTTCGCCAAATCAGCAGTTAATGTTGCTGATTAATGTTGCAGCAATTAAAGTAATGACAGCTGCCAGCAACTTATGTGAAATCACAGAATCATAGGACTGGAATGGACATCTAGTCCCGTCCCCAGTACTTGTGGTAGGACTAAGTATTATCTATACCATTCCTGACAGGTTTCTAACCTGCTCTTAAAAATCACTAATGATGGAGATTCCACACATACCCCTAGGCAATTTATTCTGGTTCTGAACCATCCTGACATTTAGGAAATTTTTCTAATGTCCAACCTAAACCCCCATTGCTGGAAGTTAAGCCCATTGCTTCTTGTCCTATCTTCAGAGGTTAAGGAGAATAATTTTTCTCCCTCCTCCTTGTAGCAACCTTTTATGTACTTGAAAACTGTTATAATGTCCCATCAGTTATCTCTTTTCCAGACTAAACAAACCCATTTTTTTCCATCTTCCCTCATAGGTCATGTTTTCTAGACCTTTAATCATTTTGGTTGCTCTTCTCTGGACTTTCTCCAATTTGTGCACGTTTTCTGAATTGTGGCATCCAGAACTGGACACAATTCTCCAGTTGAGGCCTAATCAGCACAGAGTAGAGTGGAAGAATTACTTCTCGTGTCTTGCTTACAACACACCTGCTAATACAACCCAGAATGATGTTCGCTTTTTTTTTTGGCAACATTGTACACAGTTGACTAATATTTAGTTTATGGTCCACTATGGCCCCCGGATCCCTTTCTCCAGTACTCCTTCCTAAGCAGTCATTTCCCTTTTTGTATGTGTGCAACTGATTGTTTCTTCCTACATGGAGTACTTTGCATTTATCCTTATTGAATTTAATCCTAATTACTTCAGACTATTTCTCCAGTTTGTCCAGATCATTTTGAATTTTAATCCTGTCCTCCAAAGCATTTGCAACCCCTCCCAGTTTGGTATCGTCCATAAACTTTAAGTGTACTCTCTATACCATTATCTAAGTCAGGGGTAGGCAATCTATGGCACACGTGCCGAAGGCGGCACACGAGCTGATTTTTAGTGGCACTCACACTGCCTGGGTCCTGGCCACCGGTCTGGCGGGGGGTGGGGTGGGGGGGGTGTTTCTGCATTTTAATTTAATTTTAAATGATGCTTCTCAAACATTTAAAAACCTTATTTACTTTATATACAATAGTTTAGTTATATATTATAGACTTGTAGACAGAGACCTTCTAAAAACGTTAAAATGTATTATTGGCACACAAAACTTTAAATTAGAGTGAATAAATGAAGACTCAGCACACGATCCCTGATCTAAATCCTTGACGAAGATATTGAATGGAACCAGACTCAGAATTGATTCCTGAGGGACCCCACTCATTATGCCCTTCCAAAATGACTGTGAGCCACTGATAGCTACTCTCTGGGAATGGTTTTCCAACCAGTTTTGCACCCATAAGAATGGCCATACTGGGTGAGACCAAAGATCAGTATCCTGTCTACCAACAGTGGCCAATGCCAGGTGCCCCAGAGTGAGTGAACCTAACAGGCCATCTGATAGTAGCTACATCTAGTTTGTATTTTCCTAATATGTTTGTGAGAAGGTCATGGGACACGGTATCAAAAGCTTTACTAAAGTCAAGATATACTACAGTGGAACCCCGCAATACCATGCCCCGCTATAGTGCGATTCCGCTTATCGTGCGGGGCTCCCGATGGTGGCGCGCGGCACTTTCATGTGGCGCGACCCCGCAATAGTGCGACCCCGCGTTTACTGCGATCGGGTATTTTTGGATCCCGATCGTCGCGGTATTGCGGGGTCTGACTGTATGTCTACTGCTTTCTCCCTATTCAGAAGGCTTGTTACCCTGTCAATAAAAGCTATCAGGTTAAGATGACTGGTCTGTAATTCCTTGGGTTATTCTTATATCCCTTTTTATAGATTGGAAAACGACAAATATAGTGCCAGTCTTCTGGTCTCTCCCGTCTTCCATAACTTTTCAAAGATAATCACTAATGGCTCAGATATCTCCTCAGTCAGCTCCTTGAATATTCTAGGATGCATTTCATTGGGCCCTGGTGACTTCAGTTTAGATAGTGCTTTGGGAAGTGGACGCGTAATGTTAGGAATAATTTTTTTTATAATTCAGTAGAAAGGCAGTGGAGATCAAATCATCCTCTTCCCTGCTAAGTTGTTCTCCGCTTTGGAGCTGTAGTTGACCATGAACACCAAGTAGAGCACCCACGTCCTATACCTTGCCCTCAAGTAGACCAGGATGAGATTGTGTCTGTCTTCCTAGAAAGTGTGGTCTATGCCTCATTCTTCAACTCGTAAGGTAATTTACTGTCCATAGCAAAGCAAACCGTGGCTTCCCTATGAAGACTGGGTTGGTCCCATATTAGAGAAACAAGGTGGGTGAGGTAATATCTTTTATTGGATCAACTTCTATTGATGAGAGAGACACACCACTCTCTTCTTTAGATCTTCTATGTGACTCGGAAGCTTGTCTCTCTTACAAACAAAAGTTGGTCCAATAAAAGAGATTACTTCACCCACCTTGTCTCTCTCGTATCTTGTGACCGACATGGCTACAACTACAGTTGGTCCCATATTGTCCAGTATTGTTCACAGATCATGGTTCTGTGAATTTATTGAAGTATTTGACAAATATCCCTTATGTATTCTTCCCTGTTTCATGGCTATCTTTGGAAATGCGGGTGACAGCACAAGTGCTCTTCTCAGCCCAGTATTCTTTATGGAAGTTCTGTATTTGTTAATGAGTAGGATCCTTCAATATGAGACCAATCCTTCTGTGTAGTTTCTATCTTTCATCACTACTGAATAATGCTCTTCCATTATTATACTCAAGTAATGAATGAGGAGAGAAGCTTAACAGAAAATTATCAGGTAAGAAATTTCTCAGTTGGAAACCTCTTTTCTCCTTTTTAGATATGGATAAAGAAGATGCACTGATTTGTTTTGAAGAACACATCAGGGCTTTGGAAAAAGAAGAGGAAGAAGAAAAACAGAAGAGTTTGCTTAGGGAAAGGCGACGGCAACGTAAAAATAGAGAATCTTTTCAGGTTGGTGCAATTTTTTACTCTTTAGAATCTAACAGCTTTCATATATTCCAGACTTTCATACAGTCTTTTTAAAATAAGGGTACTAGGTTTTCTTGGCCCATCTAAAATATAATTATGTATTCCCCTATGTAGTAAGTCAATTTCCCCATAGAGCAATAAAAGGAGTGACACATTTTAATTAGTAGGAAAATGTAATTGGTATGTCAGAAGAGGGGATGGGGCAGATGTGCCTGAAATAATTTTTTAAAATTGTGTATTAAATTGAAACCTAATCATTTGTTCAAAGTGTTTTTCAATCATTGTAACATGAAGTATGCTAAAGCGCACTTTTATTCCATCCTATTTCGCAGTTATTTTTGGATGAATTACATGAACACGGGCAGTTGCATTCAATGTCCTCCTGGATGGAATTGTATCCAACCATAAGTTCTGACATCAGATTTACTAACATGCTTGGTCAGCCTGGTAAGACTACTTCCTCTTCCAACAATGTAGAAAGTGATACAGGTACAGAGACTGTAGGTTTGGGGCAAAATAGAAATGTGATGTTTATTTTCTAATTTATCTTTTAAAAAGTGCAGCTCTTTGGTTAGAGCTAGCTTTTGACTTCTCTAGTTTTTTCGTTAGGATCAACTGCACTTGATCTTTTCAAGTTTTATGTTGAAGATTTGAAAGCACGTTACCATGATGAAAAGAAGATAATAAAAGACATCTTAAAGGTGAGGAAAAATTTGCTTTCCTTAATAAGAGGAACCAATATATAATTCAAATTTATTAAACTAATAATGTAACTCTTTGACTCCGGGAGTTGGGATTTCACGTTGCGCTAATGCAGTGTGCATTAGCGCTAACGTGAGAGTTCCTGACCCACCTGGTGCCAAGGAGGTAACTCTCTTGCAGGATAAAGGATTTCTGGTTGAAGTGAATACTACTTTTGAAGACTTTGTTACAGTCATCAGTTCAACTAAAAGAGCTACCACTTTAGATGCTGGAAATATCAAACTGGCTTTCAATAGTGTAAGTTCTAACATTCCTTTATGTTCATATTAAGAAAATTGATTTTAAAAAATTGTTTTATCAGAGCTTGCTTACACGAGGTCTGAAAAAGCCACCCGCCTGCACGATGTAAGTTACAGCAACCGGACCCCACACTGTGTTGGTGGAAGACGCTGTTCCACCAACATAGCTTCTGCCTCTCGTTGAGATTGAGTAATTGTGACAACAGGAGAGCACTCACCCATCAACATAGTGCGTCTTCACCAGACATGCTACAGCAGTGCATATAGTGCAGTAAAGTAGACTTGCCCTCGGAAACTGAAATACTATTTTCTCTGCATCATTTTATGTGTGTTTTATGAGTACTTTGATAAATATAGTTTTTCAAATATGCTGCTGATTAAGGGGTGTGTTTCTTGATATAGTCAGTTTTGAGAATTCAGATTGGAGAGGCAGAGTTCTTGTTCAAAATCTAAATAATCAATCCTACAGTACAACTGTAGAGTAGGGATTCAACAGTGCCTTTGCATTTGTAAACTGATGCGTCCTAATGAACTTGCATTCAATATTGACAAGTTGTAACAATAATTCTCTATTGTGTTGGATGTGGACTTCATTTGAGACTTTTTGAGAAAAGAACAAATTATAAAATTTAAGGTTGAGAAATGGAGGAGATAATGTAAATAGGCACGAACAAAATGGTTTAAAAAAAAAACAACCAAAGTTGAAATATCATGAGGCAAAACATTTGGCAAAACTACATGCTATCTAATTATCACTCTTCGTTACTTATGTGGATGTAACAGTCACTTGAATGATTTCATGACTTACTTTGTGTAGTTGCTGGAAAAGGCAGAAGCCCGTGAACGTGAGCGGGAGAAAGAAGAGGCTCGCAAAATGAAGCGGAAAGAGTCTGCATTCAAGAGCATGTTGAAACAAGCAACGCCTCCAATTGAATTGGATGCTGTCTGGGAAGATGTATGTATTGTCCTTTTTCACCTTCTCAAAAATATTGTTTGTTAGTGGTGTGATTTGCATGCAGATATTTTATGAATAAGCTGTTATATCTCATAGGCTCTAGCTCAGTGTTCTTCCTATCAGTATAACTTACACACAGGAAAATAGTTCTTTCTCATCTTTTAAAAGAATTTCCACTGAATTCAGGTAATTACAGTAATGTATTTTGCAGTGCTATTTTTAACTGACGAAATGATTATTCTAAAAATATAGTTCCCAGGACTCACGTTGTTGTGTGAAAGGCAAGCAGTTCACCATAAGTACTTAAAAATCCTATAGTGTTGGGGCTTCTTATACAAAAAAAAGGTGCAGATCATTATGTGGTGGTATTTCATTTTCATAAGATTTCTTGCAGGAAAGTTCTGTGTAGATCTATTTTAATAGCAGGTGTTCACTTTGCTCTTTATTTAACTAATATTCTGCATCATAGATTACATTCTGGTAAAGTCCAACATCTATTTTAACCATAATTATATGGATAATAATCATACTCTTTTATAAAAATTTGTAAATATTGTAATGAAAAACATTAAAATATTTGTGAGGTTTACACAGTGTCCAAAGTTTTGAAGTTAAAATTTAGGACAAATGCATGTACAGTTGGGTGAAACACTTTGGGTCAAATGGTGAGCTCTTGTATCATTTCCTCCAGTATCTTAATACAGTATATTCATAGATACTCATTCAACTCAGACATCACATACTTTTAATATACATTTCTTTAATTATTAAATAGTTAGTAAAATTCCTCAAATATATACAAGTTGCTACTGGGCTATAAATGTAATTTGTAATAAGTGCCACGGAAAGTATTTTAAATATGACTCAGAATATATTCTTTGAAGTTTCATTGCTCCTCTATTTTAGAATATGTTTGAATCAAAATACCAAAGTAATGGGTCTTAGATGTGTGGTAAAAAAGACAGCTCCCTTGAAACCAATATGAACTGCATGCACATGGTCAATGAAAGAACTTGGCCCAACACATTGATAGGAGCAGAAAACTTGTCTAAAAATTTGCAACAATTTTGCCCTCTTGCATCTCAAGCAACAGAGTAGATTTTGAGAGGTCTTGTATGCAAAAATGAATTCTCTTTAACTGAGAATTAGTTGTACAAATTCATTCCAAGCTGTATTTAGCATTCAGTTACTTTATTTAATCAACTTCTAATAATTTTTAATGAATATGTGGATGCGACATCTGGGTGCATCATAAGAAAACAAGTATCAATTGTTTAGCTAAGTGTGAAGAACCATTGCAAGAATATGGAAAACTTCAAAATATTTGATCAAAACCCCATTAAATATCATATTGCTGTTTCTCTGCATTTCTTTTGCCATTGCCTTGTCCATTGTTGCTCTATAGTCAACATATGTCTCTATATATGAAGTTTGTTTTCCTTCACATCTGATTCGTGAAGCGGTATCACAATCTGCTGTATAAGTGTATCAAGCTAATAGTGATATGTCAAATAATAGCTTGTCAAATTGTTCACTACAATGGCAAGACTAAAAGAAGAGAGCTGCTGTTTCACACACTTAGAATGATTGAAAAGAAAATATAGGAAAAATGCATTGATTGTTTGGATATGTTCAGCTGACTTTCTATTGTGTGTGAGAGCTTAAGTTTTAAGTGGGGCCAAAGCACTACTTATTTTAATCATAGCAGACGTGAACTGTTAAAGATGTTCACTGATAGCCATTTAAAAAAATGAGAATGAGTTTAAATCTTCTAGAAGGAACATAGGTAGTTATCTGAATATGACAATCTTAATCTTTGGACATTTGGAAATGTGGAACACATTGTATACATGAACTTGTTGGGGTAAGGAGTAAATTCACCCTGTAGCAGGAAAATGTTTTTCCATTTATGAAATCATTTTACTTGTGTGTGTGTGTGTGTGTCGTTTTTGTAGTAATATTTCATTCTGTAAAAACAATGAGGAGTCCTTGTGGCACTTTAGAGACTAACACGTTTGGGCATAAGTTTTCATGGGTTAAACCCCACTTCATCAAATGCATGGAGTGAAAAAAAAATGGTAAGCAGAATATATATTATAGCACAAGGAAAAGATGGGAGTTGCCTTACCAAGTCTGGGGGCAGTTCTAAAGAGCCAGTTCAATTAAGAAGTGACAAAGAGTCCTGTGGCACCTTAAAGACTAACTAAAGTATTGAAGCATAAGCTTTCGTGAGCAAATACCCACTTTGTCGGATGCATGCAGTGGAAGAATATACTGCATGCATCCGACGAAGTGGGTATTCGCTCACGAAAGCTTATGCTTCAATACTTTAGTTAGTCTTTAAGGTGCCACAGGACTCTTTGTCACTTCTGCAATTTCAGACTAATACGGCTACCTCTCTGATTCAGTTTGATTAAAGTGGAAGAGTGGCCTATTCTCAAGAGTTGACAAGAAGGAGTGAATAACAAGGGAGGGGAAACTCCTTTTGTAGTGCTGTTGAAGTCAAGGCAATCAAGGTGGCCCATTTTCAACAGTTGACAAGTTTGTGTTACTCCTTTTCATATAGATTAGAGATAGATTTGTGAAGGAACCAGCATTTGAAGACATCACTCTAGAATCTGAAAGAAAAAGAATCTTTAAAGACTTTATACATGTTCTAGAGGTAATTTTTTAATTTGTTTTTCATAGCAATTTTGTAGCAGTTTTTTGTAAGAAAAAAACCTTTCCAAAACTGTACTGAACTGTCTTATTTTGTGACACAAATATTGAAGCCTCAGTTCGAAAGTAATTATGGTTAAGCTGTTTTCCTCTAACTTCCTTTTTCATACACCAGATTCTGAAATAGTTACCTTTTGGGCTAAAATTTTCCTAACTGTATAGAAGTGAATTTTTTTTTTTATTTTTAAGCAAGTTTGAGTTATAATCCCTTCAAAAATTCAATCTGTCTCGAGCTACAGATGACTCATCGGGCTGACGTAGTTTGAGGAGTAAACTGCACCTTGTTTTATTAAAATTTGGGTTTTTAAAAAACTGATTCTAAAAACAAGAATTTTGAAACTTTAAATTTGGCATGAAGTAGGTCTTAATGAGCAGTACACACTTTGCCAAATTTGTGGGGAGGGCATTAAAATTAGTAATGTTTAAAAAATGCAAGATTGAACATGCATAATGGAAAATGTAAGCTGTTTGAATCGATCTTCAAAGTGTGATGCGAAGTGATTCCTGACTTTTTAATGTTTGATTTTTACAACTTTAACGTTGCATTAATGGCAGTTTCTTTACATTTTTTTTTTTAATTAAATTTAATGTTGCATGTTTGGAAAGGTTATAAGCATTAAGATTCCAGATGCTAAATTGTTTACATGTGGACATAGTGGACATGAGTGTGTCTTTTGGACTGGTGCTAAGAAATTGGTTTACATTTACATTGCAGTCTTTGAAACAATTATAATGTTTGGATTATTGTATACCACAGCACGAGTGTCAACATCATCATTCGAAGAATAAGAAACATTCTAAAAAATCTAAAAAGCATCACAGAAAACGGTCTCGCTCCCGTTCGGTAAGACCTTTCTTAGAACAATAAATGAAAGCTACTTTTACAACACATTGTCTTGCAAAGCTATTATTGAACTCAAAATGTTCTGTTTAAAGGGCTCAGAGTCTGATGATGATGATAGCCATTCAAAGAAGAAGAGGCAACGGTCAGAATCTAGATCAGTTTCTGATCGTTCTTCCAGTGCAGAATCTGGTATGGTATTTTTCCTCTATTAAAACAAGCTTTGTCAGGATAATGTTGGGTCTTACTGTTTTAATGATACTTATTTACTTTTCCATGTATTGTAGAGAGAAGTTACAAGAAGTCAAAAAAACACAAGAAGAAAAACAAAAAGAGGAGACACAAATCTGTAAGTACAGCTTATTAGGACTGTCAAGCAATTAAAAAATTAACTGCATGATTAATTGTGCTGTTAAACAATAATAGAATACCAGGTATTAAAATCTGTTTGGATGTTTTCTACATTTTCAAATATATTTATTTCAGTTGCAACACAGAATATACAGTGTACAGTGCATTTATTTTTATTACAAATATTTTTGCACTGTAAAAAAGTAGTATTTTTGAATTCACCTAATACAAGTACTGTAGTGCAATCTCTTTATCATGAAATTTGAACTTACCAATGTAAAATTATGTACAAAAAAATAACTGCATTAAAAAATAAAACAATGTAGGCTCTCAAGTTTTACAAGTCCACTCAGTCCTTCTTCAGCCAATCACTCAAACAAGTTTGGTTACAATTTGCAGGAGATAATGCTGCCGGCTTCTTGTTTTACTGTGTCGCATGAAAGTGAGAACAGGGGGTTCGCATAGCACTGTTATAGCCGGTGTTGCAAGTTATTTAGATACTGTAGGCACTAAAGATTCGTTCGTCCCTTCATGATTCAACCACCATTTTAGAGGACATGCTTCTATGCCAGTGACAAGTCGATAACTATCCAAAGCAGAGCGGACCGATGCATGTTCGTTTTCATCATCTGAGTAAAATACCACCAACAGAAAGTTGATTTTCTTTTTTGGTTGTTAGTGTTCTGTAGTTTCCGCATCTTAAGAGTTCTGAAAGTATGCTCCACACCTTGTCCTTCTCAGATTTTGGAGGGTACTTCAGTTTCTTAAACCTTGGGTTGAGTGCTGTAGCTATTTTTAGAAATCTCACATTGGTACCATCTTTGTGTTTTGTCAAATCTGCTGTGAAAGTGTTCTTAAAACAAACAGCATATGTTGGGTCATCATCCGAGACTGCTATAACATGAAATATATGGCAGAATGTGGGTAAAACAGACCGAAGACATACATTTCTTCCCCCAAGGAGTTCAGTCACAAATTTAATTAACACGCTGTTTTTTGTTAATGAGTGTTATCAGCATGAAAGCATGTCCTCTGGAATGGTGGCTGATGCATAAAGGGGCATATGAATGTTTAGCATGTTTGGCATGTAAAACCTTGAAATGCCAGCTACAAAAGTGCGATGCAAATGCCTATTATCACTTTGAGGTGCTGTAAATAAAAAGCAGGAAGCAGTATCTCCCATATATGTAGACAAATTTGTTTGTTTTAGCAATTGGCTGAACAAGAAGTAGACTTGTGGGTTCTAAAGTTTTATATTGTTTTGTTTTTTGTGTACAGTTATGTAAGAGAAAAATCTACATTTGTAAGTTACACTTTCACAATTAAGAGATTGCTTTTACAGTACTTAATATTTTTCACTTCATCGCAGGCATTTCTTTTATTATTTTTACAGTGCAAATATTTGTAATAAAAATAATATAAATCAGCACTGTACACTTTTTCTGTGTTGTAATAGAAATCAATATATTTGAAAATGTAGAAAAACATCCAAAATATTTAATAAATTTCAATTGGTATTGTTTAACAGTGCGATTAATCGTGATTACTTTTTTGAGTCAATCACGAGTTAACTGCAATTAATCAACGACCCTACTTTTTATTCCAGAGCTAGCCAATGAATATTTAATGCTCTTGCTTTTCACTTAATCTTTGAAGGTACTTGTAATAATCCCTATTGTCTTATAATATCATTACATGAAACCAGAGAAATGAGGAGTACTGGTAGCTTAACAATCGTTTCCTGTTCTCCACACACACGCTTTAAAGTAAACCATTTCTGAGGGCTCAATTCTGAGTATTACAAGGCCTTACTTATGAGGCTGACGTTGTTTATAAGAGTAGATCTTTCTAGAGTAATGTAGTTTGGTGCTCACTGATTGCCACCATAGCCACCCTCAGGACTGGCATTATGGCAGCCATAGGAGCACTCAGAGATGGGAGTCCTTTCTTACTCTTGCCAGGGATCACTCTTTGTCTGTCCTTGTTCCAGAGCTATTTTCGGAGCTCAGATACAGCGCTGATTGGAGCAGTATAAGAACTCAAATAGAATAAATGACAACGTAGCTGTTATGTTATTTTTCTTCCTGTATAAGATTCAGGACTGGTGAGTGTCTGTTGGCATAGGGAAGTGGTTTGGGATTACTGATAAATTATGGTGGTCACATTGTCGCATAAAAACAGGGTACTTTTATGTTTTTGTATTTTCTGAAGTTGTAAAATTTAGCTGTACTCTTTTGAGAGTGGTAACCCTCACAAGGGATAGCCACTATTGAGTAAAATGTATGGCATACAATTCTGGTGATTCAACAACAGTCAGACGGTTGTGTTAACTGCCACAGAAAGGTCAGTGTGAAAGCAATGTTGCTTTAACATTTCAGTTGTATTTATTTATTTAGATTTAAATAATAAAGGCTCCTATCCAAGGCTGTAGGCACCTTAGGCCATATCTACACTACCGGCTGGGTCAGTGGGTAGAGATGGATCTATTGGGGATCGATTTATCGCGTCACGTCAAGACGCAATAAATCGGTTTCAAAGTCAACGCTGGGACTCTGCCTTGCGCCTTTTGGCAAGCTGGAGTCGACAGGGGAGCCTGCTGCCGCCGTGACGATGACAGGTAAGTCGACGTAAAATGCGTCTCTTAGGTCGACCCTCCCTGCTAGTGTAGACCAGGTCTTAGTGTAATTATTATTACCACAAAACAACAAGGGTATTCAGGTATGACCTCTGCCAGCAGCTAGTTATCGAGATGAGGCTTTCCAGCCATTCACCATTCCAGGAAGTATACCATCAACCCTCTTCAAAATCCGTATTGAATAGATGACTTCTACATAAATACATAATTGGTCAGGAAGCATCTAGCAGAGCCTTGTGTGGGTACTGCAGGACCGGTGGGATCCCAGTCCCACTGCAGGGCTCTAGTGTCTACTGTGACCTAATCTTCATATGTATGATTGAAAAGCAGAAGAGTAGGGTAAGTGTTCCTCTGCCCATTTTAGTTGTTGTTTTGTTTCAAGTTGAAGTGATACTACCTATCTTTCTTTTTAAATCATTTTGTGTATGCATTTGTCTGTGTATTGGCTTTCTTCTGCCATGTTAATGGTATTTGGCTAGTTAGTTCTAAACAAGAATGTGTTAAATAAGCCAGTTTGCTTATATGTAACCCAATAATGGAACTTTGTAGAGTTTAGTTGTACTGAGATGTTGGTACACTCACTGTACATTATACAACGTGTTAAAAATAAATATTCTGAAGCTTTAATAATTTTTCCCATTTGTTCATTTTATTTACACAGGATTCACCAGAATCTGATACTGAACGAGAAAAGGATAAAAAAGAAAAAGAAAGAGAGAATGAAAAGGATAGACCTAGACAAAGATCGGAATCAAAGCATAAATCTCCTCCTAAAAAACGGACCGGAAAAGATTCCGTAAGCATTTTGGTGTAATGTCTGAGAGGTTTTTTATTTTGGCTAAATACAAATATAGTAGCTTTACAGAACCATATAAAAATATACAACTACTTAAAGAGTAGTTTGCTAATGTATAAGCTAAGGATTTATTTACGGAGATTTTTATCTGTAGATGTACCTAATGTTCCAAGAAGATTTACAATGATTAGTGTATGTTTTGGGATCTGTGTAGCTTAGTAATTCTGCATGTGGTTTTGTGTAGTGTCACATTTTCATTTTAAAGCTGTATATTAATGATTCTATATGGTGCCAAAAAAAACCCCCAAAACTGAAAGTGAAGTATACTGATGTTCCAGTACTTCCTTAAATGTTTTGGGCCATAGTGCACATGGCTCACATGCTATGATTATATACATGTTTAAACAATGTTGGTTTTTTAGTTTAGAACTGGGGTAGAAAAATTATTTTTTGTCAAGGTATAATCAAGGTTGAGGCTCCAGGAAAAATAATGAAAAAAAATTACGATGGTAAGTAAATAAAGAAGATTTTGAGGTCCATTCAAAAGGGTCTGGTGCTGCAGACGTGGCCTGCCATTTTCCTGTTGACTACCCTGATATAGAACACAACAAAGACTAGATTTGATGGAGCAATCTTTCTCTGGGTGTAACTGTTCTTTCCCCCACTGTTGATTTAGCACTGGTGGAGCTGCACTGGCTAGACCAGTAGTAGAAGAAAGTGCTAGTGGAGCTATAAGTGGTTTTTGGGCTTCTTGAAGGCAGGTTAGACAATATGGTGGTTAGAGCACAAGCTGTCACCTAAAACATTGTCTACTCCAATGCTTTCATTGTTGTTACCAATATTTGTATCAGTGATGAAAAATTTGTGACAAGAAATCTAGTGTTAGACACTCCTTGGGATGCTTATTTTCTGAAAACAATTGTACACAAGTATATCGTATATTGGACTGTGGGATGTAGAATTCAACAAATATTTTCATGTTATATTGCTTTACTTGTCAGTTCTTTTAAATATGGAATGTATTCCCTTGATTTTCTGGCTATATTTCCTAACAAAGGCCAGAAAGTGGTGTTGGAACACATACAATAGCTTCTGTGGGTGAATTACAATGTGTCCTTGCCATAATTATTACATTTCTTTGTAGGGTAATTGGGATACATCTGGCAGTGAACTGAGCGAAGGGGAATTAGAAAAACAGAGAAGAACCCTTTTGGAACAACTGGATGAAGATCAATAAGAACATTTATTTATACCAAATACATTTACAGTAGGATTTAATAAAAGAAACTGATGTCTAATTTAGGACATGAGTTCTGATATTCTGAGTTCCATTGTTGAAATAACAGTGGGTTTTAATGATATTGCATAAAAAAAGCATTCAAATAATATCATTATGGGTCCTGGAATCAAATCTAGAAAAAACAGGAAATTCAGAGTTAAAGTTGAAGTTCTGTTCTTGACTTGCTAGGCAGCATATATATTCTGTACACCCTAGATTCCTTTGATTAAAGGAAGTTGTTTCACTCTGACTCTGGGTCCTGCCTACTCTGGCCATGGAAAGTATTGGCACCTTTTTAGCAATCCATGTCTTAAACACAGTTCTTTCTGGAAAGGTGCTAAACCTGTTTTTACAGGCCAGTTGGAGACAAGCTAAATTTCCTTTTTGGAAAGATTCAAAATGTAGTTTCTTGTGGTTTAATTGTCTTTGTGTGTTTGTTTTTTTATTTTTTTGGCAGGAAGAGGGAAATGGAGAGGGAATGATAGATCCATTTCTTGATTTATAGTAGTACAGAGAAGCACCAGAAACAGAAATTACTTTTTTTGTGCACTATGTCAATGGCCAAACTTATGGTTTTGATAATTTGTATTAAACAAAAAATGTGACTTCCTGGCTGAGACTTTCTATGTCAAGTTTCATCTTGGAGTGAATTTTTATGGTAAAGTTTTAAACCCTTACAAATAGGTGTTTATGATGGAAATCTGCTAGGCCCTTCATTACAGTGGCACTAGAGAGCGCTGCTGTAAAATAGTCACCATTTTTATTAAAGTAAAACCTGATATATATATTAAAATGGCTGAGGGCATTATTTCAGCATTTATCTTGATAAGAAAATTTAACATAAAATCAACTTGTAAATTAATTTCAATATGTTGCCTTAAGGACCTGCTGAAGAATGTACCACCAAATTTTAAATAGCAGTTGCAATAGTAATGTAGAAAATCAATGTTTCTAACCCTTTTCTTTAAAACAAACAACAAAACTAGTATTGTTTTAAAAAAAAATCCACTTTTTTTTTTCTTTTTGATAGTCTCCGACCAGTTTTGTTTTGAGGAAAAATTCTACTTTCCCTATTCAGTGAAAAGTATTGACTACTGTGGTACACATTCTGAAACCTTTTCTGATTTGAATATTTTTGTACATTTTTATCAATTATTAAATTTTGTCCTCTAGCGTGTACTGGTATTTATTTCTAGTTTTAAATACTCTGTACAGCTCTGATAGCAGTTACTTCTATCTATGATTGATGGAATTAAGCAACATGTGTTCACTCAATTTTTATTTTGAAGACTGTGCACACAGTTTAGCTTCCTTTTTCAATGTATTAATCCCTTTTTCTAATACATATGTCAAATGTTACCAGTACATGAATGTCTAAAAAGCCCATTTAAGATCAATGCCTAGAACTGCAGCATTCACACAGAATATTTTCAGTAGGATGGGTGAGTCACACTTTTTAAGATTGCTCTTTGAGACTGAAGCTTTTCAATTGAAAGAAAATATTTGTTAGAGACCGATTTGATCTGCTATATAGTATTTAAGAATATTCAGTATACACATCTAACATAACAAATGCTAGTCATCTATCACTACGTAACATACCTGTGAATTACTCATTACTGAAGAAATACCTTATACAACTTTTGTCAAGGTAGGGTTTGAGGTAAAGATTTCAAATACATTGTATTTTATATATAATGTTTCATGCTAAATATCCAAAAAACTGCAGATGAACTAAAATGTTGGCAGTGGGGACCGTTCCATATTTCTGCACCATGCTCAGCAACTATCCGAAGTGTGGAAAGTTGCAGGTTAGTCTGTGGGTCAGGAATTGAGCGCTGATCATGGGTATATGGCTATATAAAATCAGTTAGATTTAAAATCTATATATTTTGCTAACCTTGTAAAATTCACTTTCCTGTGTTTATATTATAAAAAAGCAAATACATTGGTATTGTAACAATTAGGTTAACTCTATAGTGAAAAACAAAACCAAACACACAATTTGGGGGTGATTGCACGCAGTACAGTGCAGCATGTCTATTTGGTTTTTCAGTGACAGATTTGAGGAAATGTTAAAGGTAGCAAATTAGTTTAGAATTTTTGACCGGTAATAATGATTTTGAAAACACATTAGAATTTGTGTAAAATACTTTTATTGCCTAGCATAATTTACATGAAGAAACATGTTTCTAAGTAAATATTACTTTTTAAAGGTTTGTCTTTATTTTTCCATTAAAAATAAAAAATGTAACTGTAAATTATTCTAATGAAATGTATCTCTTTTGTATTTCTCAATCAGATCTTGCAAATACCTTCCCAATAGGAAATACAATCTCATTTAAATCTGTTTCGGCAAGGCACGTCTTTTTTTCTGATCTTGAGAAAAAAGTATTTTTCTCCTCCCATCTCCTCTCCCCTCAAAAATTTTTGCAGCCTCATTTTTCAATGGATGGAACTGTTCCTTCCTTGTGTCATAGAAATACCCACTGGCAGAACACTTCCTTATCTACTCAAACTTAACAAAATTCAGTGTTCGTCTTTTTCCTTCTCAAAAAGAATCACAATTCCTTGAATTCAGTAGTCTTGAAATTAAAGGGAGTGCTGGCAAAAGAAATTTTAGTTTTCCTTTATTAATACTGCTATTGATTACGAAACTAAAGAATGTTTAAAAATCTAACTCAGTGTTTTCTTTGCTATTTGTCTCTTTTGCACAATGCTCAGGTTGGACTGACAGCTTTCCTATTTGTAGTCAGTTTCACTTGAATCCCAAGCACTAACTTTAATGCTGTGGTGCTTGGGTTGCATATTCTCCAGGGCTATCTTGAACCCACCTTTCCCCCCATTTTTTTTGTTAAACCCTTTTCAAAAATTTAAATCTAAGGCTTGGTTACAAGATTTGTTCTCTTACATTTGAGCTTCACCACATTTTGCTGAATTGTGTTATCACTTATATTTATGGCATAACTTATTCACTACCATAAATAGCTTGTCTGCCATTTTATTCTTATTTTAATAGATTAAATTTTGCTTCAAAAATATTGTAGCCACATCTAGTTACACAATTTTTATTCTTTTGCAGTGTATTTCTCATAATGAATTTTTGCTTGCCATCACTGAAAATCTTTTGAGATGGGGGAAGAAGGGAAGGAAAAAAGTCATGGGGTAAATTGTCTGTTTAGGTGCTGGTTTTTGTTTTTTTTTCTTAGATATTAATTAAATCTGTTCACAGGAAATGGATTGCTGGTGAGGGAGCTGAGCCTCGGTAAATACAAACCTTATGCTCAGAGCAGCTTGAACTGTGCATGAAAGTGCTGAGAAAAGTAAATTCTTTTTCTTTTATATGACAGTGTCTCAAGATCTATTATCCATTGCACTGCAATAAGAAATGCTTGTTAATCAAAAGATGCGGGATTTGAAATGTTTATCTAGGAAGTTAGACCAGGGTAAGACTTTATGAAAATCAATGACTGATAAGTAAACATTTAAGGTAGCTTTGTTTATGGTACACCTCCATGGAAAAGTAGAAGTGCTTATAAAATAACCATATTGTATATTGATTATATTTCCCAGAACAGTGATGTCCTTAATGTAATCTCACTTACTTGCTTTAGAGTACAGTTTTTGTACTTACCAGTTTAAAAAATGGTATAAAGCAGTACTACCCCATAGATGAATGTAGTTAGATTGGAAATAAGTAATGCAGCTCAAATGACTTTATACTGATTTATCTACAAACATAATGAAGAATTGTACTTTTTTTACTATATAGTAGATTCTGTACCTGTAGAGTTAAAGGGGTATGAAATCTGTGTAGAGCAACCTAAAGACACATACTGCCTGAGTTGCTCTTTCCTTTTATTTTTAATATATATATTTTTTAATTGTTACATTAAAATCACAGCATTTGGAATTTCTTTCTTGCAAGCGGAAAAATGTGGGGTTTTTTGTAAATTAAAAATGGAGCTCCTCCCCTCCCTCCATTCACAAGCCTTAAGTGGAGATTTAATGAGGTCTGTGCATGGAGAGGTGCAAGGACCTGGGCTTCAGTTTGTAAATGTTAAATGATACGGGAAGGTTTTGTACACTACTACTCTGAGGTTTTGAGAGGAGAATGCTGTATGAAAAGTACTCTAGGAACTTCCTCCTTTGTTCATTGATCTTGGAAAAGTTTCTCCTCTGAGCTACTCTAACAATCCTGTGATTATTGTAATGCCAGAACCAGGATAAACAGCTTGAGCTAGCAGACGTAACTCAATAGTTCACTGGTGAATTTTACTTCTGCATGTTTATTTTGGACAGGATATTGCAGAACTAACTACAGAGAGTCTCCAGTGGCAACATGCAGGTTTTGTGACTCCATATTCCCTCCATGCCCTGCAAAAAAAGAGGTCTCTGCTCATGTTTGCAGTAGCTGCAAAAGAGGCATGTTTTTTAAAGCCATGAAATGGCCCAATAATTTAGTTTACTTCCAACCCAGCCAGGGTCCTAAGAAACTGTTGCTTGGAGGAAAAATTGGCAAAATACATTCTTGTGAAAAGGAGTTCTAAGGTCAAGAATATATTTAAAAAATGGTTTTAATTCCTTCCTGGTGTAAGTCTACTGACTTGAATGGAGAAAATTAGCAATGTTTGAGTTTTCTAATTAGTGCCTTCCCTCCACCTGAGTTGACTTTATATTGCCTATGTTTAATAATATCATGGAAATGGGACCAATTCTAGCTTCACAGAATGGGGTGCTGTGTGGGTGTTTCATTTCCATCACTACGGTTTGTAAGGTTAGATTAGGCAGTTTTTGTTGTGCAGTGTTTCTCTTCAAAACAAAAATATGGAGTCATAGGATGACAGCTTAAGTTTTGCAGAAAGTTGTGGCACAGGGTAGAAGCTAGTGAGAACTTGGAATTTGATTCCCCCACTCCCTCAGTCTCTGCTGATAAACTGCAGCTAAAAGTGACTTTCTGTAAGAATAAGTTGTTCTATCGTCATACTGGTGATCCATTTGCTAGCTACCTCTGCATAAAAGTGTAGAATAAACACACCAAAGGAAAGAACCATGGATTACTGTATAGTAGTGTAAATAGTTTATTTGATCATATGCCATGAACAGACCAGAAAAGTAACATGAACTGCTTTTATAAAACACTTCTAATATTGCTAAGAAGCAGGTCTATTGCTAGAAAAACATTAAAGAGAACATGCCAATATTACAGTCCACTTGCATGGTAACATTTGCTGTCTAGAGTTAAGTTATAAAATGCTTTTGAACTTACGAGTTTGACCCATTTGACTAAAATGTACTTTAATTACGTTGCCAAATTCTTTTTTCTTATACAGATTAAAACTCTTGTCACTAACCGTGAAGAAAGAGGCAATCCTGGCATGTTCTCTTTCGCATGTGGCGTACACATTGCTGTAAATGAGACTAGGTGGCAGTTTGAATGTAAACTTTCTGTAAATAGGTAAGCGGAAGTCAATGTGGTAACTGAGCCCCAAACTGTCCATTTAGTTAAATATAAAAAACAAAACTATAAGTTAAAATAACATTCAGATTGTATAGCACAGGCTGATGCGTTTTTTTTAAACAATATTTACAATATTACCCAGAGGCTAAAGTGGGAATTAAAGAAGTGTAAAAACCATAAAAAACTGCACCAATTTTGTAGCAAAATATCTGTACATTTAAAAACAGATTCATATAACTACACATTATTCAAGGAAAATGGGACTTTCACCAGTGGTTCACATAAAGCACAACATAAAAGAAAAGAAATTCAATGGTTAAATACTATACAATAAATTTTACAATTAACATACTGATGCAATGCTACCAGGAATGGTAAGCCACAAGCAAAATGCATCTTCTCTGAAAGTACAAATTTAGCATCAGTCCAGTTTTAGACTCTGGAATAGATCAAGTGCCCTGCCATTGTAGGATAAAATACAATTCCATTACAACAGTAAATTGATCTGCACCAGTTGCACTGTGTATATATTTAAATATTGCCATGCCTAATACAATAAGCTCAAATTTTAAAGTGTAAAATGTAATTTATAAAAACTAAGAATTTAGAAGTTGGGATGCATTTGAACAAATCTCTTTGTATTAGCGATCAGAACTCGATTGTCAAAGGAAAAACTTACTTACTGGGTTACCATTTTTGTTCACTGCATATGCAAGTTTAAAGCTTATAGATGGAGTATTTAAAATCCTCTCTCAGCAGAGCACACGATTATTTCACTGAGTAAATAACTGAACAGTAATGGTCCTCAGAAATACTGATTAATGAGATGTTAATATCTTAGTGCTAATTAATAAATACACTATTTCAAAAGCTGCCTCTATCTGAAGAACATAGTAAATGAGTCTTGTACAACATTCTTGTTTCAAATATCTTTGCAATGCATTCATACCCTCCCAACTATCCCTCACTGCTTATCCTACATTGCACACTGGCATACAAAAAGCAGAATCTGAACATGAGAATAGTTTGTGTTCATTTGATATAAACCTGTTCACTAAATTATGTCTAACACATCTTATTTGTATTAGGTGGGGGTTTGTGTATGGTTGAAAGGTACAGTTCATTTTGTAATTACTTCCCCCTTGCACATGGTAAGCCCTTAAATATATATATAAAAAAAGCAAATAAGTGCAGTTGAAGCTCAAGATTAATTCCTTAGCAGACAGGACAGGAATGCATTGAAAAGCTTAAGTCCACAGCAGATTGCATCCAAGTATTACTTATTTACAACCTGTCAGGAAATCAAGAAGGGCCACTGAAGACCAATCACTAAATTTCATGTAATAAAAAAAATCGTATTTTACATTTTGGTTAAAAATACTGAATAATGTATTGGTGTAAAAAGTTACCCAATCAAATCAAGTCCTATTGCTTTGATTAATTTGAGCAGGTACTTCAATTTTAGGCACTTGTTAGCTATGGTTGAGTAGAGAGCCCATCACTTTTATGTTCCTATGCATTTTCTATGTCGTTTTGAGCCCTTTAGAAGGTAATTTTAATGTATTCAAGGCTATAATTAAATGATAGCACATATAGTTCACATGGACAAGGTATCATTTAAGCACACGCTCTACTTTTCACATGCAAATCTCCAGCTCACATGGTTATTTCAGCACCATTTACAGAGCGCAAGTTCTGATCATCAAAGCGTCGTCTAACGCTTCTCCTTACCGCATCGGCTCGTCTATATGGCTGGTTTCTAAGATCTGCAAAAAGGAAATAGGATATCAGAACTAGGTAACTGAATGTCATTTGTTTAGAAAAGAAAAAGTCCTTCTGGCAGCCAATCAAAGCAGCTTGTGTAGAAAGAGTAAAGGGCCTTTAAACCCATTGAGAATTAAACAAATATGATTCGTCCTTATTAATAAACACCGAAAAAGGTAATACTGGTGGTATTCTTGTCTAAATAGATTAATGCTATCAAGTTTGAAGTTTTTCTTCCACTTGGCTTGGAGATTATAACTTTATTTTTAATAGTCATTGTGAAAGGCACTATCAATTGGAATCAATAGCGCTGAAGTAGATTTTTTTAGATATAATCACTAGAATCATTGCAATTTGATCAGTAATTTTTTTCTGAAAGGGGGTGGGAGCTGAATAAAAACTCAAAGTAGGGTAATGTTTTAAATTCTTTCCAAAGCAAGAATGATTTTTATGCCTTCTATATGTCTGTCTTGGGGGGGGGGGGGGGGGAGAGGGAACATTGAAAAAGTAGATGCAAGACAATTACTCAATGATAAAAATGTAAAAGTTCTAGTCTGTTCTATTGCTAATAGTCTGACGAGAATCCTAAACTACTTTTCCACTTGGCTGCAGCCACACAATCATGACTTCCTGCTTGCATCACCAGCTAAATCTCCAGAAATTACAACAGGGATAAATTTGAGTCTTAATCTATCTGTCCTGGTGACTGCCATTTATGGAAGTAGGCCTTTTGGGAATGATGACTGAGGCGCATGCTCAGTGTGTATCTTGATATCCTACTACAGGGAAAAGTTTCTTCTGCCAGGGAAGAAATTTCAGTGAGGCTGGGCCATCTAAAGCCCTTTCTTTCTTCGCTTACATGGCTTTTGGAAGTCATGGCTTGGTTGATGTTCTGTTTCAAGGTAGCTCCTGGCTCACCCAGCAGGGGAGCCAATGTGTGATGCTCAGCTGCTCTTGTCTGCCCATGGATTTGTGCAGCTTCTTGCCTAGCTCTTAGGTGTACTTGCACATGCCCCCAAAGCACTATGTGGTACAGTTTTGGCAACAGCAGAACAGGCTGGGGAACAGCTCTGGGGCATAGGACACCGATAACTATTTTGGGGAAACTTGGGAGGGGCCAAATTTTTGGGCCAAAATGGAAAAAAGGGCCAAGGAAAGAGGGCACCTGTCACAGTAAGCACTCAGTTCTACTGCATCAAACAATATTTTGGTCCTGCCATGAGTGCAGGGGACTGGAATAGATGACCTCTTAAGGTCCCTTCCCATCCTATGATTCAATCAACTTGTATAATTTGGTAAAGGCCACTTCATTTTATATGAAAAATGTCTGGCATCTTTTCCATATTGACCATTTTTTCCAATCTGTCCCCTCTTGGTCAATCCGAATGCTGGATGTATAGTCCTCTCTTTTCCTGACAGTTCAGCTACAGAGAGAGGACAGGGCTTTCACCCTCCCCAAATGGGAATAAGGAGAGAGGTTGGGGAGTCTACTGTACCTATTAGAATAATAGAATAGCTGGATTGGAAGGGACTTCAGGAGATCACCTAGTCCAACCTCCTCCTGCTCAAAGCAGGACCAATCCCATTTTTGCCCCATATCCCTAAATGGTCCCCTCAATGATTGAACTCTCAACCCGTTAAGAAAGCTAAAGTGGGAGAGAGACAGCTACCTAACTCAAGGGATGTCCTAAAACCAAAAAGCCTTGAAAGTTGTCCCCTATTTTAAATTCTCTTCATTTGCTGAAGCCATTACTATATGCTTTAGGTTACCCCCAAAGTTTGCAGATCCTCAGCAAGCACAGAAACCCAGAATCTGGAGTCAATATGCACATGGAAGTCAGTTACTGTACATGAGTTTCCCATGGTAGCAGAAATTTAGTTAGTCATTGCCCATGCTCTACCAAGCCATATAACACAAGTGAGAATAGATGTCTAAGGGACACTTACATTCTTAAATCTTTAGTGTACCTTGTCTTTAGACTCTCACCAGTATTACATTTAGTCATATTTATCAGCAATTTGTCTGGCATACAGAGAGAGGAGGAAACTAAGTAAAAAGTGATGCTTGCCAGCTCTGTGTATCCTCCACCACCGGTGTGCTAGAAGAAATCCTTACCCTCGAGTGAACATTTGGAAATTTAGTGATATTATTCTTCTTTAGGGCTAAACAGAAAAAAAAAACACAAAATGATGGTTAAATAAAAAATGGGATGGAAAAAGAAGAGCAACTCAACTTAGTGTTCAAAAATCCCAGGCATGTTAGCCAAGAGAGCAAGAAGAGGGAAGGAGGAGGCCAAGGCTACAAGAGGAGGTTAGAAACAGGAAGGAAAGAAGATGATGGCCATCCTAGTCTCTCACTAACAAAATTCCAAGCTGCTTTGAAGATTGGCTCCAGGAAGATAATACAGCAATTAACTTGAAAGAGAAAATAACTATTGAGCTGATTATAGTTTGCAATCTGATTAAGAAGCTCTCATGAAAATACATTGCAAAAGTAAGAAGTGAAACGCTGTTGTCTGATTAAGAATCAATAACAAAGACAACAGCGTTAACAGATACATGCTGTGTTAAACACACCCTTTAAAAACAGTTTACACCACAAGATATAAATATATCCAGTTACATGCCAAAATTTATCAGAAATAAGTGATTGCTATAGAATTTTGAGAACAAAATTGTTTCTCCACTTCCTTCTCCGGTACCCATACTTAGATGTTCTCTTCATCCAATCCTCTGAAGTTCGCTCTGCCCAAATAGGACTCCAGCATAAAATGCTCGAATGAATTCTAAGACTAACACAGCTTTGCCATGACTAGACCCAGAAGTCCAAGTCTGCAACCAGTGTTCAGAATGGCCACGACACTACAGAGTGTGTCCCCAGTCTCCCCCTTATCAGAGGGGGGGGAAGCATTCTAGATATTTTTTCAGCTTTACTGAAAGCCAATCCATGTAGCCACCCTCTGTTCTCTTGCTGTTTGTTCACTAGGCATTTCCAATCATGTTTAAGTTGGCATGGAACTGAAAAATAAATTAAATGTGGATGTGACAGAATGTGAGAGGATTTTGTACATTTTATTCCTTATACATGCAGACAAACATGCAAGTGTTAGTTAAAATGGCTGGAAAAAAATGAGTGCTCCCAGACGACGTACATTATCATGAGTAACTATAGCAAGGCAGGAAGCAAAGCCCATGAAAGTCTAGCTCAGCTCATGCAGACTGCAATTCTGCTTCCCAACAGAGCAGTCTAGTTTACTGCATGCAGACTCCATAAACCACTTCACACAGAAGGGGATTTCTAGAACCCAGAAAAGATGCCATAGAAAACCAGGTGAACTGTCACACACATGATTGCATTTGACCCACTAGCCCGCCTGTAAACTGTACAATCTGAGTTGCAAGAAAGCTGCTTTTCTATAGGTAGCATTCTGTGACTTCCATCACTTGCTGTTCTACGGCACATGTCATGTAGCTCAGTGGCTTTGAAATGTGAGGACAGCCAAAAGTGTCATGAGCAGGGTTGATGGGATATAATAAAACACAACCAAAATACAAGAACGTGCAATGACGTGATGACATAAAATACAACTCCAAGGAGACACCAGACATTCCTAGCCATTTAACATTCACGTGACTCTGCCTGAAATCCATAAAAATGGAGAAATGTCAAAAACCTACAGCAACCTTTTTAAGAGCATCAGGTGTGAAAGAGTAATAGTTTAATAATGGAATTCCTCAGTGAGAACAGGTTCGCAGAAAAACCGAGAGCCACGCTTGGCAGTTCGAGCGGTAAAGGGCACTGTCTTCAACACTGCATGGAAAATAACAGCCAAACAAGACAAACAACACAGTAAGAAGCAAAGATCTGTTGCATTAGTACATTGTTAGTGCTTTGTTAAGGACATCCTGGGATGGTTTTACATGTTCTGATCAGTTATTTAATCACAACAGGATGCACTAAGCTCAGTTTCTTTGGGGACAAAGAAATTCCAAATAGGCTCCAAATAACCATCTTTAAACTTCACAGTTTTCACTGGTGACCTAATCCAGAGAGGAGTGTGCCATAATTAGTGGTGGCTACAGATCATTAAGATTCATAGATTTTTGTCAAGTAAAGCTTTCCTCTAAGGCTAAAGAGACACCATCAAGAGTTTAGAAATAACACTCATCTCTGATAATTGTTTATCCATTTTTGCTATAAGGACTTTGATATCCCTTTGCATGTGGTTATCTTCACAGCCTCTCACATAGTCCGTTTCTTTCTTTGAGTAGGTTTAAAACTATTTTTGAATGGGAAAATGTGATTTGTAAAATTACAAACACTGGGAGTGCGACCTGGGGGAGTTGTAGAATGTGTGACAGCTTTTAACTCATTATTGAAAATGACTAGCTATTACACTGACTGTGTCCTTTCAATAAAGGCCTACAACTTAATGTTGGTGTACACTGTCTTGAAAGCTGTAGTGAAGAAGTTTCAACCCAGCACTCAACCAGGACAGAAATGCCATTAGCTCCTTTTACACCTTAAGTGGCAAAATTGCTTCTTTCTCCCTCGGGAAAGCCTTGTGAAAAAGATCCTAATGCAAAATATGGTCAAGGAAATCTAGCCTAAGCATTGATGCAAGTGAAACAAATGACCATTAAAATCATCAACCTGTTAAGATTTTGCCCCTTCCCCTCCAGGGATGCAGCCTATGCATCCAAATAAAAATAAACACCAGAACATCTATATAAAAATTAAAAGGACACTAAACAAAAACATTTTAAAAAGCAACTTTGCTATAACAGGAATCTTTTGCTCAGTGTCCTGATCACCTCTGGCTATTATTATAAATTACACCCAGCCACTATTGCATTCAATTCTAATTTGTGGCAAGTGCAAAGTATTAGTCCACCCTAATTGGAAAGCAGTAAAACCATGACAATTCAGGGTTATAAATCATTCAGGTATGACCAAATGATTTGTCCTGAGCTGTGCATAAACATGGGGTAATTACTGTTAGTACTTTTTAATGAAACTGCAAGCTCTTAAATAATGTTAAACATCAGTCATTCTGTTTGTGGAAACATTTGCAAGGAAAGGTTTGTATGGCATGCAGAGACTGCAGTACTGTCTGCCAGGGTAGTGAACTTTCTGTTGCTTAGCCTAAGGACTAAGTGTCATGACAACATGCTGAAAGAACAACTTGCAAAATAAGCAAAGGGTATCTGACTGATACCTATGTATATGGGAAATGTGCAGAAAGTGGGCACATTACAGCTGGTTATGGGGTCTGGTTTGTTACACACCAGTGGCAAGGCTTTCTATACTTCAGTCACAGCACTGGAAACAGTTTTCTAAACTGTATTTGACCCATACCTGTTACGAGGTTTGTAAAGCTCTACAATAAGTCAGGTGAGATTTATAAACAGCCACAATTTGCTGAGATCTGTGAACCAGTCACTGAGGCTTGTGAACAAAACTCCTTTACCTGTTATAATGTCTTCAATTGCACCATCCTTCCCTTCGTACACGTGTCTGTTATCCTTGACTTGTCGTCTTCGTAGCTCTGCAATTAGCTCTTGCTGCTGTCTCTTTGTTTTATGGGAAGGAGACTGAAAGGAAATCAGAGTAAAGATCAGTAAGGAGTAGCCCCCAATAGAGCCTTGTTTTCCTTTTCTCAAATGTGCAAGACACCAAATACCATCTTATTCCATTTCAAATATTAATACTTGGGTCTCATTCCAATTTTATAGCTAGGGAAACCAAGGCAGAGAGGTTAGGTGATTTGTTTAAACCCACAACAGAAGTCAAAACTGGTGAGTGTTTTTTCTAGCAGCCAAATCTGTCTATTCCCCTTGCTTAATTTCACTCTCCACCTTTTATACCATTTATTTAACCCTGTAAAGCATTAGAGGATTGAAACACTCTGCCATTTCCTCCAGCATCCAAAAGGGAAAATATGACTGGAAATAAAGGTACTGGAGAGCTGAAAGAGCAAGACATTCAAGCAGAAGCAACCAGTTACAAAATGGCCACCTTAGGGCTGTAGCTGTTTCCATTTGCTAAATTTAAAGGGCAAGCCCCAGAAAGGCATGCTGGGAAACGGAAACAGGTTCCTATAAAATGGCATCCTTAGGCTGAGCCTGTTAGTATATTATAGGGGTAATTTCTCTGACTGGGCCTACCACCAGGATAGTATAGGGATAGTTTACTGAAGGCAAGCTACATGTTAAGTTTGTAAATGTAAGAGTTAACAAAAATGCTGTGTGCATAATATAGACAAAGCCCTAGGAAAGTGCATTATAAAGCTAAGGCACAAAGCTGCTGTTGGTAGGGGTATGGAGTAGATGCTTTATTCCAACCTAATTTCTCAGAACCTGTTACTGAAATGAAGGGCTGATGAGAAAATGGGAATGGGAACAACTGTATCAGGGCCAGGAGCTTGGAGGGGTGTGCCTAAAACATCCACAACATCTGTGTAACTAAAGTGTGATGGATGAGAGTGGGGATCCAGCGAACATGGTGTGCCAGAGCCCCAAATGTCTCTTGATGGGTTTGCTCAGATGTGCACACTGGGTAAATTCAGAATTATGCTCTTTTATTGAAATTTTTCTTGTTATAAGATTGGCTGGTAAAGATAAAAGCCACTGCCTAGTTTAAAACTCTTTTTGTAAAAACAAAATCACAAGACCTAAAGAGAGTTAGAATTATGAAATTCTTATCTTGAGCTGAGAATTATGAAATGGCACCAAAAGGCCTGTGCTAACCCTCAGGAGGGGTTTTACCTGTATATCCTCTCAAACCTCCCTAGAAGGCAGAAAGGATCGTTCCTTACCTTTGAGACAAAATATTCCAGTAATACTGTCCCAACATCCTCTGTTTCATACCTTTTGGTCTTGTTGCTCCATCAATGCTTCTTGCTCCAGAAGTTTTTCCATTAGTGCTTGTTCCTGCTTCTTTCTCAACTCATTCTCCTCTTCTGCTTGCTGTTTAGCATAAAGACCAAGAAACCACATTAGGGCTGCAAACAACGACAAATGAAGGGACTCTGAGATTTTTTTATTTTTTTTTTAACAAGAGGATCATCTCTTACTATAAAAATGAGTGAGTGACTATAACTGCCTCCACTGAAGACCAGAGGGGGCACTTTCAGGGCACTGTACAGATATTTAGCTGCAGGATTCACACTAAGGTTAAGGCAGTGGAGCTAGATTCCCACACAAAGACTGACCGGCGAGCTGGGGACTGTTCAATCCGATAGCAGTGGTAGTTTGTCCTGGTTTCTATAAAATCCTGAGACAGTTACTTACCCTGACCGTTACTGGTTTATTTTATGTCCCACAGCACTGCTGTGCTGTGCTCTTTCCCAGGTCATTCTGGGGTCTGTAGTGGCAGGAGGTTACACCTTTGAATTGAAGGGAGCTGTATTGTAGAAAGCTATGGGCCATATTTAGCAGCCTTGACATATTCAGAAGTGTAATAAGAAGCAAGATGTATGTCCGCTTACCTTGTAGGCTTTCACAAATCGGACAAAGACTGGGAAGAAGACGGATGGGGGGGTTGTCTTGGGATTCTCCCCAAAATATTTCACAGCATCATCAAAGGCATCCTGTAAGAAGCACATTTTTCTCTCAGCTTCTCAGCTTAAAAAATGAGCTATTGCCCATTTACAGAATGTCGTAAAGGGATGTATTCTCAGCCTCCCTTTTTGCGTGTGAAATCTGTACCTGGAAGACTTGCATCTGCATTTGTTTATCCACAAAATGAACTGTAGGCGTAAATGTGAGAGATCTCTGCATCTCGCCCTATATGATGTGTGTGCATGCACAGTACATTGGGCAGAAGTGCTCAGCTTTGCAGCTGTAATTTGTTTGTAGGCAGAAAATTTCAGAGCGTTAAATGTGCCTGCAAAAAGGAGGCTGCACTTCTAGAAATTTCTCTCATGGTGGGTTGGAACGGTTTGTGAGAGGAGAAATAGCATAACATTACCAAAGTGTTTAGCGAAGAGTGAAAATATTGATTAGGAGGATGGACTTCAGTAAAATAAGTAATATGTATAGCTTGGCTAGATGATGACTATAGAGAGGAAAGTAGGTGATAACCTCAATATTATGTCATCACTTCAGTAAGCACTAGTAAAGACTGGAGCGGAACTCCAGTAACCCTGAATCTCCTCAACCATGCCACAGTTTGCTGAAGGTTATATCTTCTTGAACCGTCAGGAATTCCTGGGTTTCCAGATTCTTCTTGCATGGACTCTATGTCACCTTGGCAGGGACTGGGATTAAAAAGAATACCTGGGCTATTTTTGCATCATCCTGCAGTTTCTTTAGTTTTCCTTCATTGTTATGAATGAATTCCTTCAGCATTGTATTGTGGTCGTGCATGGTGTATTCTCGCTTTGTCAGGTCCAGCCCTCGCTGGAGCTCCTTCACATCCAACAGGACATTTTCAAGGGACACTAAGAAATAAAAAAAAATGCTGAAGTGTTTTTGCAGCAAAAGTGACACAAACACTCTACTATAATCTTACATTCACACATTCTTAACTCCTTAATCAGAAGTGTTTCATAAATCTGGGCCATAACACAGGATCTCAGAGTTGGCAACTTGGTAAATATTAAGACACAGATTACCCTGTATAATTAGAAATTGCTCACCAATATTTGGACTTGTTTTAACTTGGGATAAAAATTCATAAATGCTGTGGTGCATTTCCAAATGGTAGCACCAAAAATAACTGACTGTTAAGACATTCTGGTATAGGGGTCAGTTTCATCCATACAAGCACACGGCATATACAGAGCACCCACTAATGCACAAAACACAGCACTTCGTTTTCTCCTCTTTGTATTTAAGATGTATTCCTAAAATCTACTAACGAGGTGTAGTTTAAATATCAGAATCCTGCTGCAAGCACAAGAAATGGAGAAAATAGTTAACTTACTAAGAAAGCGTTTACCCCTAACAGGCGGACAGTCTCCAAAATTCACATTGCACTTGTGTGCGTATTAACAGTATTTAACTAAGACAACCTCATGCTCACCAGTAATATGGGTGTATGTTCTTTTAAAAAAATAAAACCCAACACTTGGACATTATTGCAAAGGGGACAGCAATTTTAACTGCTCATTTGGGATTACAGTTGTGTAACTGATGCTGAATAGCTTCTTCAACAAACATAGGCTCTTTTTCTACGTATGTAATATCCACAAGCAGATCACAATCAGTGTCCTGAAATGTATTTGTTATTCACATTTTCTTAAACCCATACTGATCTTGAAAAATTCTTTGCAAGTATTCAGTATTCACACTGATAGGTTACACTGCATCTGTTTGTTGGCTGGATTGCACACCAGCACTTCTGGGAAGAATGCAAAATTTGGCATCTGTGAGTACTCACTCTCACAGCTCTGAAACTCACTTTCTCTGACCGTGTGAACCAGTAAAACTTGGCCATTTGCATGTTCATAGAAAGAGAAGAGAAAAGGTACACAAGCATAGCCAAAATGAAGAGAAAAGGTACACAAGCATGGCCAAAAGGAAGAGAAAAGGTATACAAGCATGGGGGAAATGTGAATATTTGCAGAAGTATGTGATATTAGTTGCCCACTCTATTTGTGATGCAATGTGGGGATGTTGCTTCCATAATCCCTGTTCAAATGAAAGAAGAGGATGCATGTAAACTATTGCCCACAATGAAAGACCACAGAAATATTTAAAAATTAAGTGTGACATCTATATAAAAAGTATCTTGAATGCACAAGTAGTCTTAGAGCCATAACCTGGGAAAGTCTGATAATAAGCTTCTAAAGCAAGCACTGTGTAAATTAAAGAGCCTTGTATACAGATCTGATGCTGGTCCCACATTTTTCCTTTGCTTTCATACATCTGCAACTATATTCAGATCAAATCCTTTACAGCTGATACCTAATGGCATTACTGAGTCCTTGACAGCTAGCTCCATTTACCATTTCTTGGTATCCTCCTATGAAGGCAGACCTCAAGAACTTAGACATTAGCCGCCTTTGTGGAAAACTAATAAGCACATTGTGCTTGTAATACTAATGTTCAGCTGTCGCCTTTTAACTTTATATTGTTTTAATGGTGCAAATTCTAATCCAAACAATTAGTGCTTTGCTAAGTGAGTGGCTGCTCTTGTTTCTTAGATGACTCATTTTAAAGTATTAAGATTGTAAGATCTTTGGAGTAAGGCCTATTTTTTTGTTCAGACAGTGCCTAGCATAATGGGGTCTGGGTCCAGGACTGGGCACCTCTAGGTATTATCCCAAGTATAAAAACATCAAATATAATAGTTCTGTGACATGAATGTATCCTCCACATTCATATTTATCCAACCTTTATCTAGCATCCTACATCTGATGTCATCCCCAAAATAGGGGCTTCATCACAGGCCTAACTGTGATTAAACTTCTAATCTTTCATTTGAATACCTCATGGGGATAGGAGGATAAAATACATCAGAACCTGATTCACATACTAACAAGGGCAACACTGGTCACAGTACCTGCAGCAGCTTTCTCCACATAATGAAGTTCATTGTAAAAGAGGGATACTTGGTGATACTTCTCTTTCACAACGTTGGATATATAGTGCAACAGCGTTTGTTTTCTGTCCGTTGACTTTGTGTCTAGCAGCTGCAAGCAAAAGGCAAGGAAACTGTTGGATTAAGGTGTGGTTAAGGTCAGGCGATAAATTATTTGTTGACTGAACTGATATTTTATTAGATGGGGATGCACAAAGAAAAAAATAAAGGAATGCTGAGAAAGTTTGGTCTACAAATTAGAGGCATGTCTTTTGAGACTAACATGGGAGAAAGCCCTCAGCTAAGTGGGTTCCCAAATCAAATTCTTCTTACTATACAATGTAGTCATATTTTAAAATACAGTCGGCATCCCCTATGTATCTATTCATTGGCTATTGCCCATCTGTTCATTCTGAGCTGTCTTCCTCCCGTTGTTTTAAAAGCTGGGTGGGACTTGCCAAACATTAGTTCTCTTGAAAAATGAGAGAGGGGTAGTACTAGCTAAAGCCCAGCAGAGTGCAGGCTGAGGAGATCTGTCCCCATACAACTCTGCTAATACACATCCAACCTGATCTGCTCTGTTGTCTTTTGTCTTGGGCAGTGACTGATAATTGTCCCAAACTCTGAACAGGAGTTGTGATGGATTAGCAGCCAACCTCATGTCACATATGACGGAAGACATTTAAACCTTCACTACAGCACCTGAACCCTTCTATTTTTATTTCACCCATCTATCCCATCACCACCCTTCTTCCACCAACCCAGAAACTATCAAAACACAGGTCCTCCAATGAATTAATGAATTGTCTCTTTCACCAACAGAAGTTGGTCCAATAAAATATATTAGCTCCCTGCCTTGTCTCTCAACTGAATGGCATGTGTGGTCCATTGCAAGGCTGTTATTAACATTTTTCTATGAATTGGGTGGAGGTGAAGAACAGATGACAGGAGGCACCATCCCCACCAAAGCTCGCTCCCAGCCAAGTTGTCGTTCTTCTACTCACCAGATCTAAACTCTGTAGTTTAAACCCATAAACTGCTCCTCTTTTACTGCTGTTCATATAGTTACCAAGAGCCAAGATTATCTGCCAGAGTGAGAGAAAGGGTAACCATCAATACATATGCATGCCACTCTATATCTCTGAATGATGAGTTTCTACCATAAGCAGGTAGGTATATTCCAGTATGGAGGGAGGAATAGCATTGATTAGCTCATTAAAGTACATGTGTATAAATAAAACTGTACTTACCTCCAGTATTTTCTTGAGCTTTTGGGATGACTTTATTGAGACAGATGCTGCTATTACTGCATGGAGTTGCTAAAAGAAAATAAGAAGAAGAGTTGTTAACATGTGTAAAATGTTAAATGCAAGGCAAAAGTCAGCACTCAAATTCTACTCTTGGATCTGCACGATGGGGCTCTTGACATGAACATTCTCCTTCCCCTCTGTGTATGGATTTCAGGTTGTTCACATGCAGGCTTAATGTAGAGTAAAATAAAATGTAAGTCTGGTTCTATAGTGCCATGCTCTTTATGACAATGAAAGATGTATCAAATTATGTGGAATGGGCCTCAGGAAGACACCAGTATAGACAGCATGGACATCATTAATTCATCTTCAGTTTCAGCTAATGATTCAAACAATATGATTTCTATAGTAAAACCACTTTTAAATACTTAAAAGCATAAAATAAAAAGAAGCATTATGAACATTTTGGGACATAGCAATGTTTGTAAAATCTGAGCCCGTGTTTGCATACACAGATGTGGAGTTTGCAGACACAAATGCATATCAGGCATATCTTAGATAACAATCTTTAAAAATTAGAAATGTAACCTGTTAAATGCTAGTCACTCTCTTCTGTGACAGGTTCAAGAATAGCAGCCATGTTAGTCTGTATCCATAAAGAAAGCGAGGAATACTTGTAGCACCTTAGAGACTAACCAGTTTATTTCAGCATAAGCTTTCGTGGACTATAGCCCACTTCATCGGATGCATACAATGGAACAGTTAGTCTCTAAGGTGCTACAAGTATTCCTCACTCTCTTCTGTGTTATGAATGGAAATGCTATAAATCATTTCTAGTGGGTTACTTAAAAAGCACTGATGTCACCAGTTCAGGGTACTGGCCCTCTCCAAAGACACTGGGCACCACTGCAATAACAATATTAAATGATAATCATAGCTAGAAAATTGTTTGGTTTGATTTTATTTTATTTCTTTCTCCTTTCCTCTCAAGATCTGCAATGATGCGTCACGATAGCCTAATCTTCCATCTGTCTTTAACATATCTCTGCTGTATCTGCATAGGGTTTATGACACCACACAACTTCATGGTACTTGGCTTCACAGAGCTAGACTCCTGAAAATCATTGCAGATGTAGTGTTTAGAGCCCCTGAGGCAAGGATCTAACTGTGGTCAGTATAGTCAGATTCCTAAACCTATGATAGATATGACTGAAAAACATGAAACTTTTTTTATATGAACATTTTGATTGAGATTTTTTTTTCCTCTTTTTTCTTTGAAAATATTTTCCAAGGAAAATTTTTCTGATCAGCTATACCTAGCTGGCAAAGTAAATCAGAAAGAAGGTTTGTTCTAAGGATCTTAAAAAGGGATGCAGAGTGTTGGAACGACAACCTGAATTCCACTTGTGAAGCAAAAACATTTGTTTTTTAACATTGCTCTATCACTTGTGGCTCACTTACCGGTGTCAGCATTTGGATGCTTTCTGCGAAGTTGCCTATGAAGGCCATGATGGTCATCTTCTGCATCAGCCTCTCAATCTTACTGAATTGCATCATGAACCGATCTTCATCAGTCAGGTTCTCGAGAGGTTTCCTCTCCCGCTCATAGAGCCGTAACACTTTCACTTCGTTCTCAGTGGGCAAGAATCGCATCAAACATTCGACAAAATCCACTGGCAACGTCTTCAGGTCAAATCTATGTTGTAACAAACACAGAATGCTTGGTGTTATAAGAAGGACCCACCAAAGATGACAGGCCTGTCTGCTTTGGCAAGGCCAACCAAATAGAAGCAACCTGCCTTCCCCAAGATCCCTATTCAAATAGGCAGAGCACATGACTCCTGGAGGCCTGTGTCATACACAAGCCTGGGACAATAAAAATAAACCTCGGGAGTTTCCTGACACACTGGTGGCCTCTGATGCTGACTAGGTCACGCATTGCTTACACTGAAACCTCGGGCCTCCATTTTAACTGTTCTGGGTGAGCACAGCTGAGAGGGTTTGATCCTGCGGAATGCATGTGCAGAGTGCTAAATGTCTGAGCACATGTTCAAAGCGATAAGCAGGGTAACTGAAGCTGTATTCATGTGAATGCTGCTGCCTGGTTGCCATGTTACTCAGTAGTTCCTAAAGGGGAACATGAGGCTAACATCTTTAACATGATGAGGATCACACTTAATTTCACATGACCTCAAATATGGCCATTTTCCAGCCATGGCTACACCTTATGTTTACTTTGAGCACTTACAAGTAAACCAGTGGGTGTAGAGAACTCTCAATCTTATTGTTGCTCACTCTTAAGCCTCCACTCTCACAAGCATGGGAAGCAAATACCTTGCCACTCTGCTGTGCAGCACACAAAGACTTTCTAGACCAAGGCTTGTGTGAATAAGGAAAAGGCTGACCAAGCAGAACATAGCAGTGCCGGACAAAGCAAGGAACTGACCTACGGGCTGCAGAATGGGGGAAGACGTGCTGATCCCCAACTATAAGATACTGGAGTATGAAAGCGGGGAAGAGAAGATACTAATTTTGTGTAAAAGGACAAGGATCTTGTAACCTACAAAGTTAGATCTGCAGCATCAGATTGAGAGTATGTTAGTATTTGGCCAGTTTAGAAGAATGAATCAATGTTAGTCTGAACATCGAAACCTCTGTCTGAGGTGTCCTCATGCAGAGAAACATTAAATGCTCATCATGGCCGCAAATGCTAACGCTTTCGAGTCTAACTTGGGAAAAGTGCAGTAATAAATGAGTACTCTGGCCTAACAAAATGTTGGCTTTGACAGGCAAGTAATCATCTCCAATATGTTCCAAAACTAAAGAAAGTGACCTGGAATGTCTCTTACGGTACATCTACACTGGAATAAAAGACCCGGGGCATGGCTGTGTCTGGCCCGGATCAGCTGTGGGGCTAGATGTCTGGGCTTGGGCTGGAGCTCAGGCTCTGGGACTCTTTCCCCCCCCCACCCCCCCTTGCAGGGTCCCAAAGGTCAGGCTCCAGCCCGAGCCTGAAAATCCATACAGCAGTTTTACGGTCCTGTAGCCCAAGACCTGGACCAGCGGCAGGTGTTTAATTGTTGTGTAGATGTACCCTTAAAGTGCATGATGAATCATAAGAAGCAGGACATGAAACTATATTCCTTCATTAAGATTGGTAGTACACACCTGTTTCATTTTTGCATTTGGTATTTTATCTAATCATTACATAAACAATACCATCTAAATTCCATTCAGTGCATATGGATTAAATTAATACATTATGGCAAAAACTAAACTTTTCACCTATTCTTAATATTTACCATATTTGTCTCAGGATTGCTTTTAATTTACAGTTATTATAGGAAATGCAGTATAATAGGAGTCAAATGTGAATTATGTTGATGGCATTCTTTTAAGAACTAACTAATTAGGGTTTATTAAAAAATTCTAAGATCATTTGCACTGTCTTGCAACGTGATATCATGACATAAAATTGCAAGTTAACACATCTGGGGGAATACAATCGATTTATGGGGGGGGTCTCAGAATGGTTCATCCTTATTCTTGGATCTTTTGCAGCTGCAAAAACTTTTGTATTATCTGTCAATTTCAAAACCAGACTTTCCATTTATGCCAATTACCAAAAAGCAGAGTAAATCTTAGATATGATTGTTCCATTGACAACTTTTGCACTTACACCTGAATAGCTTTGCATATCTCATCTGCAGTCTTTCCAGCTTTTCTTAAAGTGATGGCAAGATTTTTGGCCCTGTTTGCTTCCAATAATGTGACTTTGTTTGACCCTTTTTGAGTTATCTTTTGTTTGCTTGAAGTAAGATCAATGGCTGGACCTTGAGCTTTTGTCTTGAATATTTCTTCAAATTCATCCACATTTAAATCCTAAAAAGAAAGAAATCCCCCCCACAAAAATATATTTTTTAAATTGCACTTGTCTAAAGTTTTCTCAGAATTCCATAGAAAGACTTTCAGACTGAGTATGTAGGTATATGCCTCACTGTGTTAATATATATACATCCACCCTTGCAGACAATAGTTTGCAGTAATGGTCCAAAATCTAGAATTATAATAGTGTGATTTATAATGTGCGATTTTGCAAAATTAAGGTCAAGAAATTTTTCAGCTTTTTACTCATCCAGCTATTGCCTTGTGTATACTATGTAAAAGCGGAGTGTTCAACCCTACTACATTGATGCTCCAACTCTCCTTCAACAGCACTTCAACAGCCTGCATCCCATAAATGGCATCAGCATATTTATATTGGGAAAATGCCATCAGCTATCATGATGAATTTGTTTCAAACAAAAGCGTACACTTTTATAGTCAGTCTGGCCCAGATTCTCAGCTGGAGTAAACTGAAAGCCATTTCATGCTTTTTTTACTGGGGATCTCAAGCAGCTGAAACTATTCCTATTTAATAACACAAACAATAACTTTCAGAAGTAATTCCTACGATGATCTGTCTTTGCAAAGCAGAACATTCACTTACACTGCTCATAGTACTGGGAAGCAAAACACAATATTCAGTATTCATACCTCCAGGATCCTTTCATCATCAATTTCATTGAAGACTGTCCCATTAATTTGATTGGGTTTGAGAGCTACCCAGTTAAAGACAGGCATGCGGAACTTTGTCTTGATTGGCTTCTTGATTTTCACAGCTAAAGACATCAAAGAGAATGAAATTACAAATGTGGGAAGAATTGGGAAACATCTGGAGTAACCAGACACAGTTTTTTGCAGATGGCACTTCAGCACTGGAGGAAGAACTGGTAAGGGCTAGGTAAATACTTTTAAAAGCCTGAAAAGATTATGCTGCTGTGATAGACAAACAGTAGAAAGAGATTATTCAGCTGTTTTATACCTGGCATTCACATACCGTTAGTGAAAGCTGGAGATTAAAAAAAAGTCACAAAAGTAAATGTCTTACTCTAATATAGTGTGTTCTGAACATTGTTCTGGCCTGGTTTAGAAACCAAAATAATTTTAACCAGTACAGAAAATGGATAAAGTGGTATGTGACTTGAGTTCTGTTCTGCCAGCGGACATCCCATTTCTGGATGTAACATCAGGACAGGTCATGTGAGGTGCTGCACACCCTCAGGTCCCATTGATGTTAATATGGACTGCAGTCTTGGGCCACTGGTGTGTGATGTTACTCAGTCCTTACTACCTAACTGTTAATAATCAGTCCTGTAGATAAAGTTGTTCAAGCTGACATCCAGGCAGCAGAACTATGACTAAGCAACCTGAAGATGTACATCCTTTTGACTAAACTGAGAGAGGAGACTGTAGCTGAGGATTCAGCTAGAAGAGAGTCCTCTGTCTAGCAGAGGATTCAATCCGTGGTGCGTGACAAGGGAAAGAGAAGCCCTTTTACAAAGATATTGTTACAAGGGAACAGAGGCTTCCATTGCCTGTTGGGAAGGGATTCTGCTGTTTCACACAAGCCGGAGTTTGTATTTTAAAACACATAAAAGCCAGTCTCCAATTTTAGCACAATTACATCTTGGGATAACAAATGCCTTTGCCTTCTCTGATTGTGCAGCTCCAATAAATCTTTTAAAGTAACTCTGAAGGGATACTATAGAAGATGGACCAATTAATCCTCATTAGTCAATGAGCAAAGAACAAGAAGTAATAGGCTGAAGTTGGAGCTGGGAAAATGTAAGTTAATTTCTAGGAAAAACTTTATAGCCCTAAGAATAATTAGGCAGTGGAACAAGCTACCAAGGAAGGCTGTGGAGCTTCCATCACTGGAGATACCTAAGGTTAGACAGGCATCTAAGGATAGTAATTCTAAACATTAATAAGAGATGATATAGAGTTATGGACTGGGTGACTCACTGTAGGTCCTTCTAACCCAAAACATCCCACGGTAAAGATAATTTGGTTAATTAAGCCATATAAGAAAAGTGTCAAATTGTCAACAAAAAAACCCAAAACAATATTTCTAAATGATCTCAAGTAGATAGTTTCTTTAGTAAGTTGCTTTTCATTGTTTCTGAGATTTAGAGGCCCTGCCAATTACTAGGAGTTTGTGATGATCATTATGATTTGTTCATTAATGTAGTTAAGGTATTTTCAAATGTGGAGTGAACAATTACATTCTTTTCGGGCTACAGTCAGAAAGAGAGAAACCCTGCTTCTTATTCCCCCAGTGTTTGAAAAGCCATTTAACCTGTAAAAACTGTCATCTGGTCCACTGAAACAAATGGAGGTAATATAGCAACAGAAGTCCAGACCATCTCCAACAATGTCCTATATGTAATACTGCCAAATACAGATAGTCTCAAACTGTAAAATTCTGATCCAGATGCAAACTTCCCCAAAGTTCAGGGTTGTTCACATATGGAGTTCTGTTCTGAATACATCTCTTCTTCCAAGACACATGTACTAGTTCCCCTCCATATCCCCGGACACACACTATAGCACATCTAGACAACTGTGCAATGCTGTATAAGCAGCAGATTTCTTCGCAGTCCCACCCACATGGTCAGGTTACTCCCTGAGCTATAACATTTGAGCATGAGAGAAAAAAAGAAATCCATTTGCCTCTCTTCAATACTTTTCCATGTGTTGTTTTCCAGGACAGAGACCATCTTTTTCAGGGTTCACTCTCCTCTTGTGCTTTAGAGCTGGGCAAATGATGCAAACATTTTTTCTCTCATTTATTTTTCTCATTTTCCCTGATTCAGACTTTTGGAAGAATTCACTTCTTCTGTGTCTGTTGTCCCTTTTGTACTGACTTTCCATGGACAGTCTAAGGAACGAGCTTACTGGCAGAAATGGTTGTAGAAACATTGGATTTTAAGTGGACACCGGAGAGCATTCACAAAATAAAATTTGTATTTGTAAATGGGAGTATTCACATAGAAACGTGATTGCCTGAGTTATAGTCATCCAATCAGGATGGAGGAACACAAATCAAACACTAGTCAATCGAGTTGGACCAGCAAATGCAATGAACTGGTTAAAACACAATCGCTAGGCCAAGAATTACTTGATGAAGACTTTAAAATAGTAAGTAACTGGAATAGTGATAAATTCAGAAACACAGACAGAAAAAGAAAATGTATTTATTTATGAATAAATGATTCATTGTGAATTACTTGCCCAGCTCTAAGAGAAGTTATACTAAATGGAAAAAAATCTGGAGACCTGATCCCCCGAACACTGAAGTCAGTGATAGTTCTGCCACTGACTTCAACAGTTACAGGATCTTGAATGGGAAATAGATCCCAAAAAGAGGCTTTACAGGCTGAGAGCCCTGATTCAGCACAGCACTTAAGCAGGGGATTTACTCCAGATCTATTCAGCAAAATACTTAAGCATCGTGTGATGGGGTATGTACCTCACATCAGCCCTGATGGGGTTAACAAAGGCCTGAGAGGTCAGTTAGGTTACCTGGCTTTACCTGGGAGAGGGAGGGCCAGGGTTAACTAGGAGTGAAGCCCAGGTGGGGAAGGCTGGGACAGCACTATAAAACTAAGAGGCTGAAAGCAGAAGGAGGCTGCAGTCACTTCCTGGGATGAGGGAGGTCCTCAGGGACATGGAGGAAATCCAGGGGGAGAATAAGTCTTGAGATCCTGCCCTGAAGTAAGGATTCTAGCAAGAGGCTAAGTGGGGATGAAGTAGTAATGGGGTGTAGAGTGGTCTCCAGTGATAATCCTAGAAACAGCCAAGTGGCAAGAGAAAATCTGGGTAGGAAGGAGCCCAGGGACACAGCAACAGGGATGGGGACAGAGCAGACCTAGATTGCTGGTTATAGGGTCTGTGGACTGGAACCTGGTGTAGGGGGTGGGCCCAGGTTCCCCTGCAGTCACTGCTATAGTGGAACAGAGCCCCAAGCTGGGGCAGAACAACATCCAGAGCAAGCATTTGGACACTGGTCCTGTTGGACTTCATAACTCTGGAAGAAGTGGACTATATGCTGACTTGACAGACTATCACAGACGGAGCAGAAAGGTCCACTTGATTCGGAAAGAGCTTCTTTCCCAACAAGAGGAGAAGCACTGACAGTGAGTGGAAACCCCATTACACATGGGCTTAATACCACTGAAGTCAGTGAGTAGGACCCAAATGAAGTCGATGGGGCTTAACCATCTGCATAAGTGCTTTGCTAAATCAGTGCCTTGCTACTGAGAATTAATTCTGTTTGACAGCATGCACAAAGTTATGTGAAGGTGCGTAGTTTTTAACCTCCAAAAGTGTTAAAATGAACCCTCTTTTCCATATGTTTGCACACCTGGTTGACATTTTTCAGGTAATTAACAAGCAGCTCACACTCTAGGAACAATATAAAAATTAAGCAAGCCTGAAATTAAAATAACAACTAGAAGGAGGAGGTCACAGCACAAAAGGGATAGAAAGTAAATGGGTGCAAGTACTTAAAATACTTAGAAGAACCTACAGAAAAGCTTGATTGGCCCGTCTTACCCGGAAGCAGAAAGAACAAAGAGAAAAAAAATTAGTGATGGTTAGAATAGTATAATTCACCATTTCATTAATTCCCAATATATCATGCTAATATGATCACATGACATTGTATGAATAAGCAGAGGGAGAAATGTTCCCCTTTATGTAGGCATTTTATCAAGATTTGACACTTTCATCTTCCTTGGCTCAGTGGATTTCCTGAAGAACAAATACTAGAGAATAGTCTTTCATACTACAATGGCCAAGAATACTTCAGGAACATTATAGTAAGCTGCAGTATAGGAGAACTGTGCTGCAGGCTCCTACTATTCTCTCTTTAAATAAGTGGTACAAATCAGCTGAGTTTTTCTTCACAATGAAAACCTCATGGCCCACTCACATAAAACGCACAGAGACATTTACTTGGCAACACGGACTAAGCTAACTCTAAATTCCAGCGGGCTCTGAATTAATAAATATGTGAGGATGGCATCTGTAACCATTTCAAGCAGCTTTCAAAATCTAAATTCGGGTTATTTTCCTTCCTAGAACCAATCAGTTCACAGACTTAGGGAGTCCACCTACATCACACTGGTGTGCAATGTACTTAATGTAAATATTGTATATAAATCCTACCTCAGTCATTTGCTACCCACCAACTAGCTCTGTAATTTTCTGTAGTTCAACACCCTCAGCCCTCGGTACAGGATTTAAACCTGGCATCAGGCATTTCAAGTAAACCCTGTCATGAGATTCCTGAGAATTCCAGAGGACCTTAGGTATTAGCCTTTTCTTCTCATTAATGAGCTTTGCTCAGGGAACTGAGTGGATTTTAATGGGCCACACTGCAGCATGAGGCATATAATATTCCTCCAAAACTCACTTGACTCCAAAGAAATAATATTAATTGTAGCAAGACAATACACAGAAATGGAGCAGGCTGACTGAGCACCAGATTTACAGGGAGCTCTATGACTAATGACAAAATCAAGCCAACAGTTGTAGATTAAAAAAGGATAGGGACAGAGAGGAGGTCAGCCAGGCAGACAAGCTGACATTATAATGCCATTCCAAACTGCCAAATCAGAATCTCTCTTCTGCTCAGATCACACTTTCTATCAGCACAGGACTGAGTTGCAATACTGGATGAATTTCAGGAAGAGAAAGGTGAAAGGAAACCACATCCTTAGTCCCTTACACATTATTAGCCCAAGAAGATGTGGTACCAAAGGAATATTACAATAGTGCACATGCTTGGATATTGAACTACTCTTTTTATAAGCTTGCCAGGGAAAGTCTAATCAGTCATCTCAGCTATACGTGTTTTATTTTTTGAAACATACCATTACCCATTAGTTCCATGGTGACTCTGCTTCTCAGAGTTTTTCTCCTTCAGAGGAAACATAAGATCAAACGGTGGGAATACTTAATCAGCTTTAAAAATATATTAATCAGAAATCCTTAGCTTCTCTCTTTCTGCAATTATAGTGTGCTCTCATGATCCATTGGGGGTGATACCAAGAAGTACTCACTTGCTGGGTGAGGTACTCGGTATAAGTCAAATAGGGCATAAAAATAGTATAATTAGATTGGGTCAAGGACTTTCTTTTCCCAGAAAAAATTATGATAAAACCAAAAAAGTTGTAATTTTTGTTCAAACTTTCTTCAAAAATGTTCAGGTTTTTATTGAAAAAAGAAACCTGAAACATTTTTGTGTTTTGGCAACCATTATAATATATTTTATTTAGTTTTTTGGTTTTTAACAAAACCAAACATTTTTTGAAAAAACTGTGTTATTGAAAAAAGCCATTTTCTGTAAAAGAAAACAATGTTTTGACCTGCAGTGGGGAATCCTTCATAAAATACACTCACAATTTTATAAACTCCAGCTATTCCGAGTGATGGATAGAATGTTGGGGATCACTAAAGGCGTGTCTCTCTGTGCTTTATCATCATCAGAGGATGCTCTCAATTTGATTTTTTTAAAATTTACTAATAAAAAAAGTTAGTTTTTGATGGAGCTCCTTCTAAACAGCATGGCTGGATATTTTTGTAATTAGTTTGAAGAATGCACTGGTGGGGCATGCATGTCAGTTTCACTGTTTTACCTGCTAATCCTGAGTTGAAAACCACCGTGGGAGAGGCTGTTCCTGGCAGAGGAGGTGCAGATGGTGGCGGTGGGGGAGGCAGTGGAGGGGCTGGGGCTGTCTCTGCAGCTGGACCAGGAAGCGGTGGAGGTGGAGGTGGAGGTGGAGGTGGCATAGGTGTTGTCACAGGACCGTTTTGTACTACAAAAGGAAGAGGGAAAAGACCTGTTTGCTTCTGAAAGCACTAATCAGAACAAAACAAAAACCCACCAAAGAACTACCTTTGAGAGAATTAAAAGCCACAGAACTACATTTCTCAGAGGGTGTAAACTGAAGCTGGTATCTTCACTGACTTCAACAGACCTATGCTGATGTAAAACAGCTGTTGATTTGGCCCCTAGTTACTATACATACCAGTGTGTACATCTCATTCACAAGAATGAAACAAAACCATCTGCTCTGATCAGAGCAGACTTTGTTTTCTGCGTCTGGGTTCAAACACTCTGGGTTTGGATCCATGAATATTCCCTGTTGTGACTATGTCCGTTGTGTGACAATGAGTCTAAGGGCTGGTCTCCACTGGGGGGGGAAATCGACTGTAGATACGCAATTTCAGCTACGTTAATAACGTAGCTGAAATCGACGTCTCTACAGCCGACTTACCTCCCATCCTCACGGCGGTGGCGGTAGGCGGCGCAGTCCCCCGTTGACTCCAGCTTGCGCCTCTTCACGAGCTGGACTTCCGGAGTCGACGGGGGAGCCGCTGGTGGTCGATTTATCGCGTCTTAACGAGACGCGATAAATCGATCACCAAAAGATCGATCCCTGCCGGCTCAAGTGAAGACAAGCCCTAAGTTACACCTTCAATGGAGCTTAAACCAGCATGAAACCAGGGTGAGTGAGATCAGGTACAGTGAGCTGCACCATCAACTTCCAACCTCCCACCTGCCCCTTGAGTCGTAATATTTCTCACCTGTTTCGGATGTTGGTGCTGATGGTGGTAATGGGGGTGGAGGTGGCGGCAATGGTACTGAAGATGTAGCCCCAGTCACTGGTCCCACACCTGTGCCAGCTGTAGCTTCTGACCCTGATGGCAGTGCCCCAGAGGCCATAGCGACAGGAAGAATAGAGATGTCACCATCACCTTTCTTCTGAATTTTAATGGTCCCTTGCTTTTCCAGGTCATGAATCTTTTTCTCCAGGGTTGACTGACGCTGGATGGCTTCCTCTTTTTCTTTGACCATTTTTCTCAACGTGTGAACCTGGGTATTTGCATCTTTGTAAATTTCCTGCAGAATTGTCCAAAAGTAAAGTTTTTACTTGCATTCAAATGACAGCACAGAGCCGAACTAGAAATAGAAGGACAGCATGGCACTGGATTGCCCCTCGCGCTCAGTGATAAAACATTTTGATGAGTGCAATCCCTCTTCATTTGCCCGAAAGAGGGTTCATTTTGTGTGGTCCCCTCCCCCCCCCATGTTAGCACTAAGAATGTGTACATGAATGAGTTGAATAAGGAAGCTCACCTCTGAGTACTAGGATAGAATTTGTGGGCATCAGTGCTAAAGTATCTCCCATGTAGACTACTAGGATTATGTTAATCCTAAACAAATAGTGTGGCATGATGATCATATGTTAGCCAAACTGTGGCCTTCCCTTGCTTGCTCCATGTCTAGGTCCTAGCTGCCTGGCCTGCCTATGAGCACATGTTGGACACTTGGTAGAAACAGGAACAGAGCTGTGCCTGCTCCTAGTCTTTCCCTTTGCCTTGCCTAGGAGTAGTAGCTATGTTTTCAGAAGGAGAGTGGGAACCTGTGCAACTGAAGAATGCCTGAAGCTCATAGTCCAGGGCAGAGATTGTATCCCCTGTTGTCCAGGGCATGTGGGACTGATGGCCCATATAAGTGTGTAGGAAGCATGTCCAAAAATCTCCAAGGGGCTCTGAAGCCCTGATTCAGTCCTTCTAGCTGCCAGCCTGATAGGGTATAGTTCTCCACACCAGCGTGTCTCAAACTGTGGGTTGGGACCCCAGAGAGGGTCATGACCCCATTTTAATGAGGTTGCCACGGCTGGCATTAGACTAGCTGGGACTCAGGGCTGAAGCCAAAATCTGAGCCCCACCACCCAGGGCTGAAGCCCTCAAGCATTGGTGCCCCCCAGGACAGCTGAGCTGGGGCTTTGATCCCCCCTCACCCCCAGCCTGGGGTGGTGGGACTTGGTCTTCGGTCTCTCTTCCCAGCATCATGTAGTAATTTTTGTTGTCAGAAGGGGGTCACGGTGCAATGAAGTCTGAGAAACCCTGCTCTACACCCACAATATAACTGTTTCCTTTCGACCTAATGTACTTCAGACAGGAAAAAAACAGAGACTAAAGACTTCATAACAATCTACAAAATGAGACAAACATATAACAAAGATAAAATATTTAATAGTGATGTAACTTGCCTATTGCCATTTCTTTAGCAAGACCCGCACAACCCTCTGTGGAGATTATATGTCACATCCGCAGCTAGTGTAAATTGGTGTAGCTCCATCCCCTATATAAATATAATTCTCTCTATGAGATCTATGGATGTAAAGTGCTGCAAAGAACCTAAGATAATGTAGCTTTGGTTAGATACATACTATGAAGAAAGAAAGTCTTGTCGCCTGAATATGCTGACAGTGTTTGCCTGAAACACCCTAGTTTGTCAGCTAGTCTTGATCTTGCTGTGTAAAAGCTAATGGGCTCTGCTAAGTCACTGAAATAGATAGATTCTTATCCTGCTCAGATAAAAGGGAAATGCTGATTTCTTGCTAGAGAGAAAGAGAGAGAGATCTAGTGTGATCTGAGCAGTCTGGAGGAAGTAAGCCTAGAAGCAGCCAAGCTATGGAGAAGTGTTGGGCTGAAGTTTATATTTTATATGATTAATGTCTGTGCTAATGAAGTCATAACCCAGGAAGGGGTGAGTTTAGACTCTACATACAAGCAACCTGCTTAAACTCCACTGATGATATGCACCAAAACTTTTTGAAGGCTTTAATTCAGCCTGTAATTTTCACCCACAATCAACTGTGTGCAAAACTATAGGTAGAATTAAATGCAGACAGGAATGGTAATGTTTAGACATCTACATGCCTGATTTGGCCAGGCAAGCAGAGAATTAAATGTCCAACCTCAGTTGTTTGCACCCACAAGTATATCCGCCTACCATCGATTATGGGTGCAAAGTTAGAGGTCATTAGAAAAGTTCAGTTCATAAAATCTGAGCCAGGTTTAAGCATCACGATTCACTATCACAGTCCCATTTCAATCAATGAATTCCATACTAAATACGAAATGAAATGGAGATCTTTCTACTAAATGTGACATCTGTCTGGAATGTCATCATCACACTTACTCGAACAACATCCAGTTCTTTGTTTCTCTGCATAAGCTGCTTTTCCAGTTCCACAATCTTTGCCATAGCTTCATTCTCTGTGTCTTGCAGTTTTTCCGATAACTGTAATTGAAAAAAAGATATTGATGGTAACAGATTTCTCAATGAACAGTATCAGTAGTGCTAACTGGAAAAGTAGTACCTTGTAGCCTGTTGACATTGGACTGAATCCTAAAGTTCTTATTCAGTAAAACTCCTACTGAAATCAATAGAAATTTTGACTGAGTAAGGCCAAAGTTCATTATTTGGTCCGTGGGGCATGAACTGCATTGTTGATGATCCTGTTAAATTTGAACATCATCTGCTAAATTTGATCAGCAGCTAACCCAAAGGGACTGCAGTTATTGAGTCTGCGCAAAAAGAGTATACCCTACAAAGAAAGCAAGACTTCTGGGCCACTTTGAAAAAAACAGTCAGGAAGTCATCCCTTTACTGATAAACTGGATAAGTTTGATCTGAAAATCACTGAGACACAAAAATCATGGAACTACACAATGCCATTTTTGCAAAGTAGAATCTGCATCCCTGGGATCCAGGTTTATTGTCTTTCAATGGCTGTCAGGTCGGATTTGCTCGTTTCACAAATAAAAATGTTTGGTGTTGTTGTAAATTGCCAATCCTACAAACCTAATGTGGGATCTGTAATTCTGACTGAACTGGGGTGTGTTGTAAGTGGTAATGTGCCACTGACTTCTGCATCTCTGCAAATTCTGAGGTAAAGATTCGGCAACTGGAACAAACATAATTAACAATAGCAGCCGTGTTAGTCTGTATCCGTAAAGAAAGCCAGGAATACTTGTAGCACCTTGGAGACTAACTAGTTTATTTCAGCATAAGCTTTCGTGAGCTATAGCTCACTTCTGTTCCATTCTGTGCATCCAATGAAGTGAGCTATAGCTCACGAAAGCTTATGCTGAAATAAACTAGTCAGTCTCTAAGGTGCTACAAGTATTCCTCACTTTCTTTATAATTAACAATGATGTTAAAGTGTGAACTTGAAAGTTTTAAATCTTCACTCGCATAGCCAAATAGATTTTGTTGGGCAAATAGAAATAAAAGGCAGAAAAAAACTTCTTAGTAACTAAAGTAAGCAATTATGTCCGTAAGCATTCACAGTTAGCAGATCTATTAAAAAAGAATGTACCATTTTCACCAAGACATTTTTTCAGAGCAAAATAGCACTTTAAGGGAGAGACTATTATAGTCAGTTCTAATTGCTCTTGAGAAAGAATGTACTTGTTTTACGTCAAGTCAATGTTCACAATCTGGAGTAAAGTTATGACAGGAATGGAGCAAAATTGACTTGGGGGTTATTTTTTAAATCAGGAAAACACTTATTTTTCAATCAGGAAAGTCATATTTGCAAGACTAAAATAATTGATACCAAAAATATCTGGCATGGAAAAACTAAAGGCAAACAGTGCATCTCAGAGTATTGCTACACTTCAGTCCTCATTACTGAGCCATGTGGAACACACCTGAGCCTTTACCCCTTGAGGCCTTAGTAGTTTGTTTTATGAAGTCCAAGTGCATATCTGTTCTCTATCCATCTCCTTTCGGCATCAGATACAGTCCTACTGCTCAGAGATTTAAAATAATCCCAAGTGCTTGCTTTCTCAGTCTGCTTCTGCTTTACACATACTTAAGTGTATGTGTTGGAAGTCGCACAGAACTCTAACTGTACTTTTATGGCATGGAATGTTTATCTGCTCTATTTATTTGTACCATATTGCTAAGGAATCTGCAATTTATATGTAAATTAGTTTTTTCTGCCCATAACTCTATACAGACCCAGGCTGCCAAGTGAGTCCATCTGTAACTATCCTGAAACTAAGAACTGGAACTATTGGAATTCATATACTCCAACCCACAAAGCTAGGACCATATATGCTTGATCAATGCTTAGGTTCCCACCAAGGACAACAGGAACTACATGCATGTGAAGCAGAGCCAGTATGGGCCTCCCAGATAGGAACCAGGTGAGCCTGACCAGTCAGATTCTCTGGTTATGTCTACATTTGGCGCTGGGGGTGGGATTCTCAGCCTGATTTCCATTCTTGAGCTTGCTTTCTATGAGCTGGCATGCTAAAAATAGTAGTGTAGCAAGGGCAGCAGCAAGTGGCAGCATGAGTTCTTTCTGAGGACATATCCATGGGGTGGCTAGCGCGTGCTGCTGTTTGCCTCTGAACATACCACCACAGCTACCTACTTTTTCTGGCACTCTAGCTTGATGAGAGCTAGCATGAGTATGTCAAGCTGGGCATCACAGAAATGTAGAACTGAAAGGGAACTTGAAAGGTCATCTAGTCCACTCCTGGTACTGAGGTAAGACTAACAATTACCTAGATTGTCCCTGACAGATGTTTGTCTAACCAGTTCTTAAAAACCACCAATGACAGCTATTCCGCTGCCTTCCTAGGTAATTTGTGCCAGTGCCTAACTACCCTGACAGTTGGAAACTTTTTCCAAATGTCTAACCTAAAACTTCCTTACTGCAATCAGTGACTTCCAGATCAAAGTACTAAATAAGAACTTTACCAGTCAACACGTAGACACAACACCAAGTAGATGAGGTGGTTGATATCATGAGGGTGAATGTAGACAAGGTTTTAGAACGAGATCAGTGCTTAAGTGGTGGATTTTTCAAGATGCACAGTGACCTGTGCACACATACTGGGAAGGAAAGACTTTATGGTTAACTCTGATAATATGAGTTCAATTTCTAGTTCTAATCCAAATTTACTGGGCAAATCATTTAATCTCCCTTTGTCTCAATTTGCTATGTATAAAATGGGGATAATACTTTACTAGCTCACAGGTAGGAAGGTAAATTCACTAATATTTGTGAGGTGTTCAGACACTACAAAGATGGGGTCGTATAAATACCTAGAGTGAGACAGACAGACATAACACAGATTAGACCCAAACTACTAATCAGTGCAATTCTATTCTATTTAGACTCTTGTACCACAACAATCACTGTGGTATCTGAGAACCTGGTGCTTTTCCCCATCTTTGGCTATGGTCAAGTAAAACAAGATAATCAATTACACAAAAGTACGAGGAAACCTTTTCTCACTGAGTCTGTAAATGACCTAGGAGCAAAGCCACCAATTAGCTAATGCGTGGACACTACAAGGGCTAAAATACATTCTTGTGTGTCTTGTTTTTCATTACAAGTTTCTTGTGCAATAGTAAAAACACATGGTTATTGTTGAGGAGTAGCCACCACTACTTGATGTCATTTCATTGTTAACATGAATGATTTTAAATTGAATCCAGAGTCAGTTCTAAGTGCGAAGAGAAGCAGCAGCCTCTGCCAAGTCCCCATTGACTCAAGGTTGGAGGCCTCCCCACAAGAACTGCAGTAGGGGAGACGTGTTACCTCTCAAAAATGAAGCAGACAGTGTCGTTTTCCCAACTGTGGACATACCACACTTAGCAGCACCTGGATCTCCATAACTGGCTGCACAAGGAACCATCCCTGAGATGTTATTTCCTGTTCAGATTTAGACGCCAAAAACCTGCTTAATCCCTCATCAGGAAAACAGCCAGAGGCTCTACCTCAAGCTAGATCTGCAGCAAGACCACCAATATAAATCATTAACAGCATAGTCATAACTAAATCAAAGGTCATTTCAACTTTGCACTAACATGAGAAATATTTTCTTCCAGTTCTTCAACTCTTTCCAAGGCTGCGTTCTTGGTTTCAGCATCTTCAAGCAAAGCTCCCACATCAAATACATTGTCCAAGTAAGCTTGAATCTGCACCTGCAGTTTGTCACTCTCCGTGTGTTTCAGCTTCTGAAAGTCCAAAGTAAAAGAAGCATCACAAGATGCATTCAGAAGCATGCAATGACAAGGCCACAAATACTGAATGGATGCAAATATGTTACAATCAAGTTAGGCCTCATTTTCATATTTCAGAGACATGCTTAACTTTTTAAACTCCACTGAGAGTTATAAATAATACATGGCAAAATGTCAGGAGGCCACCAGAAGTTCAAAACTTTAAAATTTAAGCAGTAATTTTTTCTGTAGTAATATTAGCATTTTCTTTAATGGCAGGTGTTTGAGATCTTAACATCTGAGTCTGACTATTAACAGTACATAAGCAAGAGCTAGACACAGACAAGAGCACCAATCAGAATGTGAAGACTCACTGACGTGCCATGTAAATCTGTGACAAATATCTACATATATACTGTGGCCCACACTATGCTATTCAGGAACAGGCTCACCCTAGGGGCTGTGTGGAGCCAGGCCTCACCACTGCCGTGGAGAGCTCTGGGAGAGAGATATTGAGGTCAGGGAGACAAAAATACCTCCTGGAACTCCGCAGCATTCAGGCAAGAGCAGCCAGTTCTGCCAATGGGTACCAAGGGAGGGGAGGGGCTCTGCCTCCATCCCACCCCTCTGGGCTGGCTAGTGCCCCATGAGGCAGGAGGTGACAGTAATCATTGCACTCAGGTAAATACATGGAATTCAACTGTGACTGACCCCTGAATAAGATGAGGAAAAGGTTCCGTGTGCCTTCCGCCTTGTGTACCTGTGCACAGGCTCTGGATCTGTTCTCTATTGTTCTGCCTGTGTTTGAAATGAGCCCACGTAATTTGAAATGTTAACCTTGGAGCTGAATAGGCACAGGTCAGGAAGAGATTTTGATGAAACATCTTTTTAGATGACCTACAGTTTTTGTGCTGGTAGAAGTTCATCATCAGTAGAGGAAGGAATGCTCAGTGTCACTGTGTAAATACTCCTAGCAGAGAGCAAAAGGTAGCTCTGGCTCTGGGATCACTGAGAGGAGCCAAAAAACCACCAGGAACAGATGAACTCCTAAGCAACAAAAATACTGTTTTCCATGTAAATGTTCCTAATAATAAAACACTGGGGAAGAGAGAAATACAGGGGGATAGGGGAGAAATGTGATATAAAAGCAGCATTCTCTTTAAATAGAACATTTCCAGAAGGTGAGAGTAAATCTCTAAAGTCAGGGCTGGAGGACATCTAGTCACCATTCAGTAGCATAACGTGTTATTTTTAATCTCAGCACCACAACGTATAATCATTTGAAGCTATACTATCCTATGCTGTGTCCGCTCAACAAATGATACCCATCTTACCTGGTAACCCAGGTCCTGATTCAGCAAGGTGCCTAACTCATATGCTTAAAAGTCAGACATGTACTTAACTAACTTGCTCAACTGGGACCAATTAATTGATGTCACAAGGGATGAAATTGACCCATTATGGCCAACTGTGAGGCTCAACTTTGGAACAAACTTAGGTCTAGGGAAATGAATGTTACAAGACAAGGGCCAAATTTTCATCCATGCAGGTTTACATCAATGGTCCCAGTTTAGCAGAGACAATTGCTACATTTTTAGCAAAATATCTGTAATCGCCTTACTCTGTCCCTTCTAAAAGCTCTCCTTGTTCAATGGACTTCAGGGGAGTTAAAAGGCTTGTCCCTATTTTTCTCCCCAATGTTCCTTTTATAGATTTCCATTGCTGGCAGGTATGTCTCCCACTGTACGTAACAGGAGTTCTGTACCTGGAAGCAATGGAGAAGATACACCTTACTTGCTAGGTAAGAAGTATCACTGAGAGAGGATAAATGCTTAAGACTAGGAGCATTAGGCAGGCTGAATGACTCTTTCAGTGTGGGGGTGATGCTGTTGGGAAAAAGGAAATATAAAGAGATGAGGGGAATGAAATAATCAGGGTAGCTTGAGCAATCTAAGGATAGTTCTGCTGACAAAAGACATCATGCTTCCGAGTACATGTCTGAGGTTACTTCAATTTGTCATTTTTACCAAGTGATCATTTACTCATTGCTTTGCCATACTCATGGTTTGATTCCTGCTGCCCTGAAGATGGTGTTTCTGGAGCTAAGAAGGTAGTCATGTACCATGAGTCCCATTACGGAGCATGGGAGGCAGGGACTGAGCAAAGCTCAGAAGCTGTCACTGGATTTACTTTGCTGCTAGGAGGCCACTATCAGACAACGGTTTAGCTGCTAAGATGTCTGAAATGAGCCCAGTCCTCTCGGCAGAGAGGTCATTATATTAGATTCAGTTTCCAGCTCCTTTGGAACAAAGATCACTCTGCTGGAAGTGTGAGCAGTGTATGGTTTCATTTGCCTTACCTGGAACAGCAACTGATTGCACATTTTGATCAAAAAAATACAGAGCAAGGACCAAATTCACTCGAGGGTCTGTGCTCAGTTTGGAGCAGTGCCCCCAGTATCAGAACGTCTACTTGGGAGGCTGCAGCAACACAAAATGCCTTCAACATCTCCCTTCACCACGAGCCCCTCCAGAAGTGAGCCGTGCTAGCCAATTAAGGCAGCGTAGGATGGACTAAGGCAGTGAATTCACACTATTGCTTTTGCAGCTAGGGCTTCTCTGGAGCCTATAACATTGTAAAGCTGGCCTCCTAAAATGGAGTCCTGAAGGGAGGTTAAAGGTGAACCATCTAGGATGGAGTGGCCCTTGCTGGCACAGAGAGACGCAATCTGCAATTCTCTGCACTAACAGAGAGCTCAATTGTCATTCAAGCCATGCAGTGCCTGACACTGTACAAATATGTTAATCCATTAGGGGGATAATGACCAATTCTGGTCAGAGTAAAACCAGGCCATACTCACATCCAAATATTCGTCCAGGCCTAATTTTGTAAATTCATACTGGAGATGAACTCTGAAATTCATGTCCTCTACTGAATGGACTACAATGTTGATGAACTGCATACATGCCACCTGTAGGGAACAATCATAGACTGAAAATTTAACAAGAAACAGCTGTACATCCTTTGTTTTGTAGAGAATGCTAGAATTTGCCACATTGCGTAAGAGTATTTAAAGACGATTCTCCTCCCTTTTACCCAAAGATAATAGTTCATGCTTCAGATAGAAAAGGAAAAAATCTGCTACAAACCTGGCCAATTGAACAGCAGATGGTGTGTGCAACGGCAGCATGCCTTTGTGACATCACAAAAAGCACGTGATTTGGGGCCTGATCCTAAATCCAGCAAAGTTAAAGGAAGGACTCCCACTGACTTCAATGGGGATTGGTTCAGGCCCCCTGTTTTGACAAACATCACTACAGATGTTATGATTGTTTAATGTTGTCATATTTACCACAAATGTTTCTAAGATGTTTTGTTTAAAGTAGCGGATCCTGGCTTAAAAGGTGTTTGTTTATCCTGATGAATGGAAATGTGGGATTCCATAAGTACAGGAATGTCTATAGAGATCAGCGTTGTTTTACTGTGCCCTTTACACAGTCCACAGAAATTAAATGTTTTCCAGTCAGATTGTCCATCCTGTGTTAGATTTCCATCTGACTATAGAAGTAATTTAATTAGCTCTTGAGAAGGAAACAGTATCATTTTTCAAATGAAGGCCACAATTCTTTCCTTTAATACTGATATGTGCATTCTGTGTTAGCATATAAACTAACACAGATACAATGAAAGAAACAAACTCTCCCAAGCAAAGTCATTTGGAGCCATCACTACAGCCACTCCCTCCATAACAGATGAGACAGGGTGGTGCTGAAGCTGATGGTGGAAGAATAGCTGCAAAATACACGGTGTCAGGTCATCTCACCCAACTGAGTTTGCCTGTTCGTTTGACATAGAACTAGCTTACAGTAGTGATAGTTGTTAGGCCAAATTCTGCCCTGAGATACATGTTCCCAGCTCCCAGGATTGCACGTGCTTATCTGACCACAGAATTTGCCAGATTCATCTCATTTATTTTTATAAATGTCTTTGTATAGTTGTTACCTTTAAGCAGTACAATCAAGTACTGATATATATGTTTGATAGATTTTTCAGTTAATAGGCTATAATATCTATTTTTTTCAGTTACCCAGGCATGTAAAATAAAGCAATACTGTATGTGTGCTTAAAAACAGTCAGTCAATCTGCTTAGGAGTAACCTAAAAGAAGATAAATTCCATGCAGCATGACTTTACATATGTCCGAGACTTCAAGAACAATTGACCTCTTTGAGGCCAATCAACATTTTGCAGGAAGAACTAAGCAAATAGGAGGGCTACACTTTGAATTACCATCTACCACAGGAATAGGCAACCTATGGCACAGGTACCAAAGGTACCACGCGAGCTGATTTTCAGTGGCACTCACACTGCCTGGGTCCTGGCCACCGGTCCGGGGAGGCTCTGCATTTTAATTTACTTTTAAATGAAGCTTCCTAATCATTTTAAAAACCTTATTTACTTTACATACAACAATAGTTTAGTTATATATTAAAGACTTATACAAAGAGACCTTCTAAAAATGTTAAAATGTATTACTGGCAAAACCTTAAATTACAGTGAATAAATGAAGACTCGGCACACCACTTCTGAAAGGTTGCTGACCCCTGAATTACCAGAGCACAATAAAAAGAATGCCAGCTAATTCTGCCTACTGGCTGTTTTTGTAGAGGCCACCTCCAGGTGGTAAAGAGTTGCTATACAACATCTTGGGCACATAGCAAACTGATTAACCAAGAGTTAAACATAGCTTGCTTGTGTCAAATGACTCTGTATGTGTGTGTGAGTGCATGCATGAGGAATATCCATACTGCATATGTTTCATTTAAATATTCTGTTTCCAGAAAATATTGTATAGGTCCCCAACAATGTAAATACAGTTGTGGTTGAGTGTAGGGATATGCCCGAATGACAACCTCCTCCCCCCGATTCAGAGACCCCTTGCATTTGGGAGGTGTGTGCAGCGGGTAGTGTGGAAGGGGAGGAGTGTGTGTACAAGAGAGGGGGACAGTGGACATCCAAGTTCAAATATTTCAGCTTTGACCCATTTCTAATTGGAAAGCGGTCCCTTAACATGCCTAGAAAGTAAACTTCATTATGTGAATCTTTATAGTACAATATATTCTTCTCAAGTTTCCATAATCAAATACTCTTTTTTTCTAGTATCACTACTGGCCCTAAACTGCTGAGCAATGGCACACTGGAGGGTAATTTAACAGAGGGCCAAATCCTCTAATTTTAAAATGATCTATTAATTACACTCTTTTATTTTGTTGAGTAAATTCTTGCCAGAATAGGGGTCAATTCTGAGGTCCATTCTCAGGCCCTAATCCTGCAAACATGTATACACATGAGTAAAGTAACATTAGATCAAAGTAACTGAATGTAATAGTTATTTCTAAAATTAAACAGTAACAAGTTACTAGCAATAATAACAACCCTCACTGAAACATCTTTTTTTAGTTACTCTTTCCTCGTTTCACATTAATATCCTCTTATTTACGTCCACTCACATATCAGGATATAGTTAACAGAAAATCCTTTTTGTTATCTTCTCTGTTTGACATCAAGCTGAAGTCGAGTAGCTGCAGAAATATCTTTGTTCAGATAGATATTTTCTGTACAGTTCAGTTCAGTTATTACTCGAATTATTACTCAAGTTTTAACAATACCTCCTGGAGCCCTGATTTTTTGGCATAATTTTTCATCTTCCTGCAATAACTGACTTTGGCACATGTTACAGACCCAAATGCTCACCCAGTATAGGGGTTCAGCAATCCAATATGCAAGAACTCTCCATTGGCTCTATCTTGCATAGTCTAACTTTCCCCCATGTATTCCCAAAGCATATTTGTCATAGGTTGTTTTAACAGCATGTGGATATAGTCAGAACCAGATGGTGACAGAAGGATCCAATCTGTCCAACCCTTTGTCATTAATTTTCTGTCTTTCTGCTGCAGTCCTGTCAACTATTTAATCACTTAGAAAAAGTAGGTGGAAGCCGATTTTATTAGTATTGGGCAAGCTCTTGACAATCCTTACTCAGAGCCACGTTGTTCCATTTCAATCAGATTTCAACATTGACTTCAATGATGATCTCTAAAAATTCAATGGTTCAATAAAACCCTTTACTCTGCGGGGACATGGATCAGATTTCATGTCACACCCCTATCAGTACCCAGAGACAACTGGCCCTACTTGCAGAGAAAACAGTGGGATGGTGCAAGGAGGGATAGGTAGACATGAACAGGACCTAAATAAAAACTTCATGATTTGGTCCATAATGCACAGTCAGTTACATAGGGCCATAATTATAGATGGCATCTAACATAACAGAGAAAAGACACACTACCCTTAGAGCAGGCTATGTGACAAGTTTAAGCCTGGAAGGAATTTATTTTTATTGGTACATTACAAAGCCCATCAACACAACTGGCACTAAGTGCCATGCTCATTGGAAGTCTTAGCAGAAAGGCCAAGGCTTGAATGGGCACAGAGATGGAACTATCCTCTTACCCCAAGGAGTGGATTATCAAGTCAAATTTGAGGCAGATTACTATGGGCAGCATTCTGAAGCTTGCAATGGTGATGCCTGTGCTGTGCCTGTTCTGTGATTCCTGGGCTCTCAAGCTAACACCTTAAGGAAACACTACAATTCACGTGTGGTACATTTTTAAGACCTATGTTAAGTCTCAATTCATAACAAATTCATTATGTTCACCCTTTAAACTCATTCATTATGTCATGATTCATCAGAGTTTGCAATGGAAGAGCTGGAGTTTAGTGTGTATGGGTGCAAATGTTCTCTTCCACTATGTTTCTAATTTTTTTTCCTGTTTCGGGGGAAGTGGTGTCTGTGAAGATGCACAAGCAAATTGAGGAACCACTAGTGGTAAAAACTAGTGTTATATTTATCTACAGATAAGGAAGAACAACAGCTGCAATGAGTCTTAGCCATACTTCCCTGTCATATGATGTGATCTGAAAGGAGTTTGAGGATGTTGGCATATGTACACTACACACATCTTGTACTTTCAGATATTTACTATTCTCCCACCCAGTTACAGTGCACAGTACTACAAACAAGTCCTCCAGTTGTGCCTCCAATGATCACATACTATGATATTATAGTATCAGACACTTTTACAAAAGCCTTTCCACTACAACAAAAGTGTCCAAATTTTCTATTACCAAGGGCCATATTGTCAACTAAGGGCCCAAAGGTAGACATTAAACTGGACAAAGGGGAGCACACTGTAGCAAACTTCATTTTTGACGTGTAGATGACCCTTCTTACTTATTGCCAGCTTTATTGTTAACTATATGGTGTTAAAGTAGCACCTCAGGGTCCCACTGTGATAAACACTATACATACAAATGGTAAGCGACTCTCCCTCCCGTAAGAGTTTACAATCTGAACAGACGAGACAGACAAAGGTCAGAAGGGGAGACACAGGCACAGCGAGCCCCACAGCACATCACTGGTCTAGCTGGGGCTAGACTACTGGTTTCCAAGTCCCAGAATGATGCTCTATTGAGTGGTCCACTCATATAGCCTGTAAGTACAGTAGCCAATAATAACACATCCTAAGAGTATCAGTATCAAAATTTGAGCAAAGTAAAGAATGGAAGCTATGTAAGTTTGAAAATGCTTAATTCATAATTAACAACAACACACACAAAAATTATGTATTATGACAATAAGACCTACCATGAAGTCTATATTGTTGTCTTCATTTCGGAAATGTTCCATCAGCTTCTCAAAGCGCTGTTTCTCTCCACAAACCTGCAAAGGAATCACAGGTTTAAGTTAATAGCCGTGTTGATCTGTATCCATAAACAAAACAAGGAATACTTGTGGCACCTTGGAGACTAACCAGTTTATTTCAGCATAAGCTTTCGTGGGCTATAGCCCACTTCATTGGATCCATAGAATGGAACACACAGAAGTAAGATGCATTTATATACACAGAAAGCAGAAAAAGTTGGAAATTACCTTATCAATTCTAAGGGCTGGTCTTCAATCGCGCGGCGTGGGATCGATCTTCTGGCGATCGATTTCTCGCATCTAATGAGGACGTGAGAAATCGATCGCTCGTGGCTTCCCCGTCGACTGCGTAACTCCAGCTTGCCGGGAGGCGCAAGCTGGAGTTGACAGGGGAGCGTGCCGCCGACTGCCACCGCCGTGGGGACGAGAGGGAAGTCGGCTGCAGATGCGCGAATTTCAGCTACGTGATTCACGTAGCTGAAGTTTGTGTATCTGCAGTCAATCCCTCCCCCCCTCCCCCCAGTGGAGACAAGCCCTAAAGGAATCACAGTGTATCTGTTACACAACTACCCACTAGAGGGAGTGCTAAAAACATTAAAACGAGGTTTATGTTCTTAATCACAATCCTTTATGCATCAACAGTCTTTTCCCTTATTCCGACTATTTTCTTGATGACAAGTCTCACTGCACAAACATTTGAAATTCTTTCCATGTTTCCTTGCCTTTAAAAAATTTAGGTGAGATCGTCAGCTGAGGTAAAGTGGAGCAGTCAATGGTGGTGAAGCCAACAGAAGTATGGCAGTTTACACCAAAGGAGGATGTTGCCCTCTAACCAGTTTACTAACCAATCATGTTAGATTCTTTTTCCCTTCAACACATTTGAATCTGGCCACAAGAAACTAATTTCCAGGAGTCTTTTCTCCTCAAAAAACAGTCCAAAGGAGACAGACAAGATAACTCACCTAGAGAGAGATTTAAGCACCTTTCACTCCTAGTATAGAGGGCAGTGATTAAGCAACACAACAGGCAGAGAAGCAATTCCTTTACTTGAGCCTCTCCAGTCACCACAGCCAACTCTAGCTTTTTTGCCACCCCAAGCACAAAGAGCGCAGCAGTCTCCCCCCTTCCCCCCCCCAAAAACCCAACAAAAACCAGGATGGCTGGAATGTGCCATCCCAAGATTGGCTGGAATGCCGCCCCTTATAATGTGCCGCCCCAAGAATGTGCTTCCTCCACTGGTGCCCGGAGCTGGTCCTGCCAGTCACACACCCGAACCTCCATCGAGTGCTAATACTTTTCAAAGAACATCTTCTCCACAAGCAGATGCTCACTACTGCTGGTACCGCAGTTTGCATGCTGTGCTATACAGAAATAAACTGGGACTCTCCTTCTAATAAAGTGCTTGAAGCTCAACTTCACTGGATCTGACTTTACTATAGGACCAATCCTGCCTCCTCCCTGTGAGGTCAGGAGGCCCTTGGCAGAAGAACTAGTACATTTCTGCTGCACGTGGGGAAATGGTGGGGAAGAATGAGGCAAGGCCACAGAGAGCTTCCCTGTATGGCACAGAAATTTGCCTCTGTGGAAAGAGTCAGAAAGATGCAAGTGGCAGACAGGTCATGTATGGGCACCCAGCACTAGGGTAAATTTAAATTAAATCAAATAGTAGGTGAGCTGCCAGGCAGTGAGCACAGAGGCTCCCTTACTCCCCTGTAAATACCCTTTGAGGCCAGTGAGATTGCTTGTTGGAGTAAGGGTTTGTGTTTGTGCATTTCTGTGCAGGATCAGGGCCTAAAGTCAGAGGGGGATAGTGCAGCAGTCACAAAAGTTCCAGTGTTAGTATGAATACCAGAGATTAGGAACCACTGCGTTCAAGCACTGCACTAAATAACACTGTGGGGCGAATGCATTCCCAGTGTAACAGCACAGATTCAGATCAAGAACAGAACAGAACAAAATAACAAGGGTTTAAAAGAATTTGAGATTCTCAGGGGAAACCAATACGATTAATGTGGTTAAATACCCTGAACGAATCAATATGTAACAGAACACAGATAACATGAATACATAATTTATCTAACGGTTGCCATTTATTCCAGAAAAAGAAAAAACCCCACCATAGATCTATTTGCTTGCACATGGAAAACAACTTGAAGAATTATTTATTATCAAAGGTAATTGTTTCCAGTCAACAGCCCTATGTCTTATGCTCTCCAGTGCATTTCTATTTTTCAGATGTGTCAGCTTATGTATGTCAATGCTTTCACGAGGCTAAACTGATGTATAATCACTGTACTCACTAAAACTTGATTTTACACTAATAATGTAGTTCATAGCCTCTGGGCCACATTTTTAAAGGGGACTTGGCTTGGTTGCTCATTTTTGCACCTGTAAATCATTTATGCTTCCCACAAAATATAATTTATGTGCACAAATGGCATCTATCTAGCTCATTTGCAAGTGAAAATATAATTTGCACACACAGATTCTGTGCTATTTATATAGGCACCATTTATTGTGTGCATATAAAATAGCAGTCACAGACACAGATTTAGAGGCTGTGGTTGGACATATGTCCCTGCTGTACATGCACTGGCACCCAACACTGACACATCTTGTACCGGAGACTTATAAATGTTTTTAAGCCAAATTCTGCTGTCAGATATGGGTGTAGGCTCCTTCTAATGAAATCAATGTCAGACCAGCATTCTCCTGAAGCCAGGGAGAGAATTTTCCTGCTTAAACCTTGAGTTCATTTCTGTCGCCCTTCAATTCAACAGCAAACTCCCAGTGATGTCAGCAAGAACAGGAATTGGCCCATTATGTTTTCATGTAAAGAATGTGTCTTTATCAGGGCAGTGCATATCCAAGTGAATTGATATTCACACCTTTATCAGTACTGCATCAAACTTTATCAGTACTGCATCAACTTTATCAGTACTGCATTATGCTCTCAACTGGGCCCTCCTCAGAAAGAGGTTCCTAGAACAGGTATGGAATGTGTGGCCAGTGGGATTATAACTGGAAAAGCTACGCTGATGGAGGAGCCAAGAGAACAGCATAGAGGGGCTGGACTGGACTGGAACTTGCCTTTTTTTGTGGATTCTCAGGATCTGGTAAGGATGAAAGGCCACACCCTTTGCCTTCCCAAATCTTAGTCCCAAGGGGGGAATCTAGCTGGAAACTCTGGGAGGCACTGTTGGCAATTCTCATGGTTTTATCAATAGTCTCGGGATATTTGATGTTTTTCTTAAAGTCCCAGCTCCTGGAATCATGTGAGTCTCAGATTAAAAAAAAAAGGGAAAAAAGGAAGGTTCTAAGCCCAGGTTGTGAAGAAAAGCTAAAAAATGTGACCCGAGTGCAAGATAAGGCTTATAAACCAGAAGGCAAAAAAACAAACACGAAGAAACTCACCAAATTGTGTTTTTGAAAATCTCACGATTTCTTGGGGCCTGACCCATGATTTCTGAATGCTCATGTGCGGGGTAGTTAGTATTGCCGAAGCTAAATTCTCAGCTTTCCCTGGGCTCTCTGTTATCACCGTCTCCCGGATTTCTCACCAGGAGGAATGATACGACTATACACCAGTTTTAAGTTATCCTACCCTTCCTCGGTCATTTTCTTGTTAAAAAGTAAACTCTCTGAGTCAAGGGCCATTTTTTGGATGTACAGTGCCCAGCACAATGGGACCCTGATCTCGTTTTGGGCTTCAGGGTGCTAGCGTCATATCAATATTAAATACTAATAGCAAGTTATAAGCTCTGGAAAGGAAGTTTATAATGAAAATGCTAGATGGTCCTTAATGTAACAACTCCAACAGTGCTATTAACACCATGGTTAATTAACAGATTACTTTTTATCCCCTTTGGTTTAACATATGTTATTCAGTTTGGCAGGCAAAAATATTATAAGAGCCACCTTCATCATACAATAAAGAGACATACAGTGTAGTTCTGAAGAGGAGTTCTGTGTAAGCTCAAAAGCTTCTCTCTCTGGCCAAGAGAAACTGGTCCAATAAAAGATATTACCTCACCCACCATGTCTCTATAATAAAGAGACATGTAATTGAGCTTGATGGCTGAGACATGAGCACCTACATTTACAAGTCTTGGTCTCCCAATTTAAGAAGAGCCTGGCTTCTCATGCATCACCATCGCAGATAATAGCAAAGTTGGTCTTTGGTTACTTTCAGGTTTGCTATGGGTAGTTCAGGGACTCCTTGCTGTGTGCAATCACAAAAAGAAATGATCAACTTCACAGCACCATGTGAAGCAGAAATTAACAGACATCAGAGTGCTAATCTCAGACAGGGGCTAAGGCACCAAAAACTGCACGTGGAGTCTGCTGCTAATCTTCACAAAATGAACCATTTCCTTCCAGCTTCTCAGGTCTCCTCATTATTAGTGATGGACAAAACTCACCCATGTATGGTCTCCTTCCTTCAATGCTCATGATAGTTTCCAGACGCAGAAAGATGGTGTCAATCTGTGGTATACTCAAGCCTTGAAAGAGACAACATTGACTAGTGGAAGCAAGCAAAACTCCTGCTTGCGCCGAGTGGCACTCTGTCCCTCTGTCGTAGTGACTAGCCCCCCTCCTAAAGATTATTGAGCCTGATATAGCCTTACTTAAGAAACTTATCTTTTTAGCTCATGCAGTAGAGGCTTATGCATTAAGTTCCAAAGGTCCCAGGTTTGATCCCTGCAGATGAAGCCCTGGTGTGGGCCAGCATTATACAAGAAACTGCTGCTTCCTAAACCTGTGACTGGTTTAGTATGTGGCATGCAACCTTTCTGTGCCTCATCTTCCCTACTGAGAAAATGTCATATATATGCACTGCAACAAACTGGATCCAAAGTACCTCCACAGAGACACAAAAGAAGTGCTAATATGTGCCAATATCCTGTCTAGCACTCGGCTACCCCACTTGCTCCGCAGAGATTACTTCTGCCAGAATCAGGAATAATTTGTTCTTATGGCACACATAGAGCCCATTGTCTGGTCTGGTCTACTTAAACCCCTGTCCTGGAGGGTCCTACCATAGGTCTAACAGAATAGATTCTTAGAAAATTTGGAGGAATGCCAGATTGAGGGCATAAAAATTCTGCCTCCTGTTCTGCTTTGGCCCACATCTCTTCTGGAACGTGCACTTGGACAACAGCAAAAGATGACAAAAGATGCAACATTCTAAAGATGCTCACATCTAGAATCAGCTCTCCCAGGAAGAGCCAAACATAATACCCAAATCTGTCTGCCAGAATTGATGAACCTGCTCAGATATGAGTGGATGTAAGAAAGAAATGGAGGAAGCACCAGCTGATTTAATTTTTCTTCAGACGCTTACATTGGACCTGATCTGATTCCCACTGAAATCAATGTGAGTTTCTCCATTGACTTGAATGGGAGTTGGATCAGATCTACTGTTGTATATTAAGATTTTACTACTGTAGTAAATGGGAGAAATGGTTCCTTAAAATTGTTCTGACATAAATCTTGCTATGTTCTGGAGACACCCCCTGAAACAGTCATCATTCACAGAAGTAATGTAAGAAAATTCAGGCTCACTCAAAATTTTAGATTCCAAGAAAATGGGTATCTCTCCTGCCATTTCAGAAAAGCTGGAACTGATTTAAATAACAGTATATTATCAGCATTTATATAGAAATAAACATAATGGTAGTGCATAAGACCCTGCACTGATAAGATAAACCCAGAACAATCAAGGATTGAGTTCTGAGAGATTTCACATGAACAATTCCACACTGATGATGGAAAAATGCTGACATAAACCAATGCTAACTATTTATGATTTGTTAATTAAATCAGGAAACAGCCTATTGTCTACCAGCCCAGCTGACGAAGACAGTAAACAAACAACACTGGCCCAGTAGAGCAGAAGACGAGAAAGGGGGGGGGGGAGGGGGAGAGAAACAAAAAACCCATGACTGTGGGTGTTAGTGGCTGCTTACAGATATCTAACCCTGTCATCAGATGAGGCAGTGATGGAAATATGCACATTACAAGAGACAGTGAACTGACTCTAATCTTTGATAATAAATTGTATCATCTCATAAAAGAGCAAAATTGTAGCTGCAGTCTAGAGTCTAAAGACCGGCAGATGTCCAAGATATGATGAAATCAAGCCCAAATGCATAAAATCATATGTAGCCATTTATATCTGAATACATTTCCAGGATCTGTCGTCCACACTGGAAGTATAAGTAAGACCAAGAAAAATTATCTTACTTTTAACATGATCATTCAACACAAGAAGAAAGACTACAGAGGTTACCACAGCTATAAAAAAAAACCCACCCTCTGTCTGCATTAAGATGGTGGAAAAAGACATTTTCAGCTGTATCAGGCTGTCTCATTCCTGAAGAACAATGTGTTTTGTTTTGTTTTTGGAAAGCCACCCACTATGGATTCTTTCTTTAAAGAGGACTAGGAATATGCTAATGAGGTATTCATTTCATAGATATATCACAAATATATAATAAAATCCTATAGAAAAACAGTAAGATCTCTTATGGGAAGTTTGATCATGACACACAGTTAGGTCACATAGTTCAGTGTTTCTCAGTCTTTTTGATACCAGGGACTGGCTTGCTGCCTTCCTCAACTGTGTCAGGGAGACCTCAGGGACTGGCGCCAGTCCACAGACTGGTCATTGGGAAACACTGATATAGTTTTCCCAAGAACCCCATCCAGACCACCCAAAATGAAAATTCAAATAAGGCAATATGAGTGATATGTTGTTCCTGTTCTTGCTACATTTGTATTTGAGCAAGCTCTGGAAAGAGTACCTGAGCAGAGAGTTAGAGACAAAGAGATAGTGTCATGTGATCCTTTCAGCAAATTAGTGTTGCCAGATGTTTTTATGGACAGCATGTGAGAGATGAAATGAAAATCTGTTCTTCTAGAAGCAGGGTCTCCTCCTACTCAGACAATATCCAATTACACAGAGAAGCATCTAACTATATTGAAGAATGTGCTTGCTGTTAAGTTGAGAAATTAGAAGATACAATGTGATACACAAGACTAGAAAAAAGAGTACTCAGTATGTCAAATTTTGGATTCAAAGTTTGTTGGCCAATGGTATAAAGTGCATATTATGAAAGACAGCTGCTGGACCATTATCTCTTCAACATCTGGGGTATTTTTGTTTGTAAGGCTGAAAAGGTTTGCCCTGCCCAGATACAAAGACTGACTCCCAGCAATATATTTATTTATTTATGGAGGTGTATGCCATGAAAAGCACAGGATTATAAGTATTTCTGGGGGACTGAGCTCTGTGTCTCGGCAGGACAAGATTAGATATAGATATTACGAATATATACATTTAAAGGAAAGATCATAACAGATATCAATATTATAAACATATAAACAAGAAATGCCACTGCTACGAGGAAGTGACCTTTGATGTTTTCAAAAATCCACGGAGAACATGTCTGAAATCTCTCAAAGTCTTTTGAGCTTGAAGCTATAAATGCTGATAACAGTTGACTAAAGCCAGAAGATGAATTTTTCTGAAGGCTAACCTTGGAAAATATAAATCTTAGCAAAGGTTTTGCAATTACAGAAATTTTCTAGCAGTACAGATGTTGAAATGACTACCAAATCATGTACTTCTCCAAGGTTATTTTAAACTGCTTCCTCTTCCCCTTTCCTTAAGACATCAATAAGCTTTCAAATTCTATAATAGTCACTGACTTTATACAAGCAGAAGAAGCAGCACAATGAACATGTATATTTCACAGCATACGCTGCATGAACTGGTGCTACCGATTATGGATATGGTAATGATAAATATGCTGATGTACAAGCAACACAAAAAATTTAAGAGCCACTTTTCTAAATGTTTATTTCTTTCCATGCTCCTCTGTTCTGACTCCACAATGCTTTCTTTTTCTTCTTCTTACAAGAGTCTACTGTGGTCAGGAGGTCCTGCAGTAAGAAAATACTCTTTTAAAGAAATGCTCTGTTTTAACTCATTGGGCTGACATTCTTGCAGTTTGTTGGAGAAGAAAAGATCAATTTTCATTGGTTATTGGTTAAGTAAATAGTTACTAAAAACTTACTAGGTTAAAATACCTTTTACCTTTTTATGGAGAGGACTAAGCTGCTCACAAATTACTACTGTACTTCAAAAAGAACAAATCTCTTTCCATTTTCTAACACTTACAGACAATATTTATAATACTAAATTATTGTAACAACCAACAAGAATAATTCAGACACACTGGTTTGCTATGAATGTAGCTCAGTATTTAATTACAGAAATTTGAATCTAAATAATGTATTGTGAGAGTTTGAGGCTAAACAATATTCTCCCACTCCCTGCAGTGAAACCTAGTGAAAGCTAACCAATGAGGGTGCAAGTGCCATTCCACTGCTTTTTGAGTTCACGACATATAACATCCAAATGACTCTTGGCATTATTAGCACAACACTAGCAGTCATTACCAGACTATGATCGGTGGGGTTTCAAGTCTTTTTACTTGTGAGACATTTAAATGAGAATGACACATATATAAATCCATTAAATTGATGATAAAAATGACCAGGAATTACATGTGTCACCTGATGACTCTTTATCATTTCACTCTTTTACTAGTTTTACTAGAACACAGAGGAGCCTGATTCTTCCGTCAATGACTCAATTCCTCTTTGATTCTTCAATGGAGTTATTCCTTATTTACACCTCTGCACGTGACAGAAAAGTCAGTCTCGCTATTAAAATAACCAGGAAACCACATGCTTCCCAAAAAATATTTGCTGTTTCTTCCTTCAGACATATCTGACCTTCCTCCATCCCCTTTCAGTTTATCTTAATCCCAGTTCACATTATTTTCTCTATCCTCACTTTTTCCAGAAACAAATCTGGAACAAGCTGGCTGCTTGGTTCAACAAAGCACATAAATATATGTTTACTTTTAAGCACTTAAGTCCATCCCCATCCAGAAAAGCACTTAAGCATCTGATGAGCTACAAGCCACTGGTTTTAATATAATCTAAGCACATGCTATATGCTTAATATGTTTAAGCAGATGTTAATAAAATCCATAAGGAAAGAGTGTTGTCTACTGGTCAGAGCAGGAGACTGGGAGCTAGAACTACTGGATTCTATTTCTAAAGTGTTTTTTGTATGAGTGGTCAAATCAGTTAACCTTTCTTTTCCTCAATCTGCATCTATGGCAATACTGGCATGTGTCATCAATTAGTTTTGTGAGGCTTAATTAATTACAGTAGAGTGCCATGGCCCATACTCAGTTTTATGTAGTTTTTACTTAGGAAAATTCTCATATGCTTTAAGGGGACTAAAATATGAGTAAGGATTCCAGGATTTGACCATTATAAATCTTAAAAATGCTTTGAAATCATTGGGTGAAAAACTCTGTAAGTATTACATTTTATTTTAGATCTTCATTTGAGGCAGGAAAATAATGTTTACAAAAAAAAGTGAAGTTGGGTTTTTTTGTAGGATTGAAAATTGGTTTATTATTTTTGTGAAACTTTTAATAATATTTTATCATATTTTAAAACCAAAATGGTTATTGAAATTATTTATTTACTGGACACCATGGTTTTTGTTAATGAAAAATTTCTCTAACCATTTCTAAAACAATGTCAATTAAAAACCTACAAAAATAATTCATTTAAAAAAGAGGCAATTTTTTGACAAAAAAATGTTTAATTCAAAAATTTTCAGCAAGTTCCATTATGGCCACATTTTTTTGTGGAATCCACATCACTGAATCTTTCTCTTCCTCACTTTGTCTATCTATGTAGATTTTACTAATTTACCTCACAAGGGTACTCGGACACTTCATTCATGGGAGCATAGTGTTGAGACTGAGCGCTGTTGAAAAGTACTATTTGTGTGCAGAGTAAAGAATTTGTTTTCTGTAAGAGGTACTTACATCAATCAGCAGCAGCCTTCCTGCTTGCCTGATATCAATGTAGAACTACTGACCTAGGTTACTATAGTAGCAAATAAAATGTGCTGTCACTTAACAAGCCACCAACACTATATGATTTAGACTTAGCCCTCCTATATATTCTTCTTCTCATAACAGTGAACAGACACCAAGATTCTGTCTAAAACTGTACTAAAGCCACACTAATAGAAAAGAAAGCCAGGAATACTTGTAGCACCTTAGAGACTAACTAGTTTATTTCAGCATAAGCTTTCGTGGGCTATAGCTCACTTCATCGGATGTCCTGATAGCTTTGGGGTGCTTCAACTTGACAGAAAAAGACTGCAGAGGCTCAGGCACTGATTTTTGCTCAGGGGCGGATTAAATGTGCCATTTATAGCACAGGAAATCTCTAAGTAAAACTTCCCTGTCTTACAGCCAACCAGAGGAAAGCCCAAAGTTATACACTGTGCACTACTGTCAGAAATAGACAGGTATATAGCAAGCTTATACAAGGATCATGTGCACAATCACCACATGAAACAGGTGACTATTAACACTTAGCACCAGAGAGAGAAATTCTAATGATCTGAGTTTAGATCCTCCTTTTTAGGATTCAGGAACCTGTGAATTATAATCCCAGTTTTTTCCCCACTTACTTGGTGGAAAAGTCATTTAATCGCTCTGCTCAGCTGCCCCAACTGTAAAATGGGGGTGCATAAGGATGCTGTGAGAATTAATCAGTTGAGGCTAGATCCTGGTTCTATTGATGCCAAAGGGCTTTGAATAAGGGCCTTGCATGTAAGTTAAACAGTGCTACATACATTTTAAGAGTTATTCATTAATTTATTTATTAATTATTATTATTATAAACAATTGAACAAAGAAATTTAGCTCCACTCACAGCTCACACCAGTGAGCAAACCTAATTCAAAGCTTCGAGAGCTGAAATGAAGTGTCAAGATTTTGAGGACTCAGTTTGAGCTATTCTGACCTTTAGAACCCTGGTACTTTCTAATCTGCTAGCTAGGCAAATGGTTGTTTCCAAGGGAGAAATGATATGAGAAGTTCTAGAAAAATTCTCATGCAGGACTGGCTTAAAACTCTGTATTATAGGTCCAGCTCTAATCTATACCCATATCTGTATACGCAATATGTCCGTACTTTACAAAGAGTTTAAAATGTTACAATCTGATGGGCGACTTCTGCTTTATAATAATTTTAATTCATTGACAACTTTAGACACATGCAGACTTTATAATCATATCACATCCGTGTACATACAATGTATGCTACAGGTATGTACAATATATACATATAGATGCACACAGAATACCTTAGCAAATTAATTATTCTTTGCTATATTGCAATAAATGCAAATCTCAACACAATCTTAAATATGGCACCTATAAAAATGTCAAATTTATAACCTTGGGAGGAATCCTTCAGATTTCATGTATTCAGGGCCAAATTCTCTGCCTTACTCTACTCCTATGGTACGTACTATGGGAGAAGGGAGCCTCTTGCCTGCTGGGAATTCCCCTCACCCTAGGAAAGTTCCCAGTGGGTGTAAAGCAAGTTTTTTTGCACATTGAGCACGAGAATACAAAAGTTTTTATACATTCTTTTGCATGTCTCAAGCAAAATGTCATGGGCTTCTGACTAGGATTAAGCACAGCAAAACACTTGAAAATTAAGCACAGCCAATTAGTTGAAAAACAGTAAAGAATAAAATTATCAGGCACATAGAAGAACATAAATTGTTGGGCAAAAGTCAACATGGTTTCTGTAAAGGGAAATTATGTCTTACTAGTCTATTAGAGTTCTTTGAAGGGGTCAACAAACATGTCGACAAGGGAGATCCAGTGGATGAAGTGTACTTAGATTTCCAGAAAGCCTTTGACAAGATCCCTCACCAAAGGCTCTTACGTAAGTTAAGTTGCTATGGGATAAGAGGGAAGATCCTTTCATGGATTGAGAACTGGTTAAAAGACAGGGAACAAAGAGTAGGAATAAATGGTAAAATTTCTGAATGGAGAGGGGTAACTAGTGGTGTTCCCCAAGAGTCAGTCCTAGGACCAATCCTATTCAACTTATTCATAAATGATTTGGAGGAAGGGGTAAACAGTGAGGTGTCAAAGTTTGCAGATGATACTAAACTGCTCAAAATAGTTAAGACCCAAGCAGACTGTGAAGAACTTCAAAAAGATCTCACAAAACTAAATGATTGGGCAACAAAATGGCAAATGAAATTTAATGTGGATAAATGTAAAGTAATGCACATTGGAAAAAATAACCCCAACTATATATACAATATGATGGGGGCTAATTTAGCTACAACTAATCAGGAAAAAGATCTTGGAGTCATCGTGGATAGTTCTCTAAAGACGTCCATGTAGCATGCAGCGGCAGTCAAAAAAGCAAACAGAATGTTAGGAATCATTAAAAAAGGGATAGAGAATAAGACGGAGAATATCTTATTGCCCTTATACAAATCCATGGTGCGTCCACATCTTGAATACTGTATACAAATGTGGTCTCCTCATCTCAAAAAGGATATATTGGAATTAGAAAAGGTTCAGAGAAGGGCAACTAAAATGATTAGGGGTTTGGAACGGGTCCCATATGAGGAGAGATTAAAGAGGCTAGCACTTTTTAGTTTGGAAAAGAGGAGACTAAGGGGGGATATGATAGAGGTATATAAAATTATGAGTGGTAAGTAGAAAGTGAATAAGGAAAAGTTATTTACTTGTTCCCATAATATAAGAACTAGGGGCCACCCAATGAAATTAGTGGGCAGCAGGTTTAAAACAAATAAAAGGAAGTTCTTCACACAGCGCACAGTGAACCTGTGGAACTCCTTGCCAGAGGAGGCTGTGAAGGCTAGGACTATAACAGGGTTTAAAAGAGAACTGGATAAATTCATGGAGGTTAAGTCCATTAATGGCTATTAGCCAGGATGGGTAAGAAATGGTGTCCCTAGCCTCTGTTTGTCAGAGGGGGGTGATGGACGGCAGGAGAGAGATCACTTGATCATTACCTGTTAGGTTCACTCACTCATATGGGACCCGTTCCAAACCCAAAGGAAAAAAAAAACCCTAATCATTTTAGTTGCCCTTCTCTGGTTTTAGAACTAAAAATCATTAGGGGTTTGGCCACTTTCGGTAGACAGGATACTGGGCTACATGGACCGTTAGTCTGACCCAGTACGGCCTTTCTTATGTTCTTATGTTCTTACTTACAATTTGATCCATCCTTTATCTGGGGACTATATCCAACTCTGGCACACTGATGGACTTAATGAGCTAAAAGATCTTCCCCAGTTCCATCTTTTATCATCCCATCAGCTTGAAGTGAAGGCAGGCTAGGCAGCAATGAATGAAGAAGGAGTTTGGATGATGGTAACAAATCTGACAGATACCAAGAATAGCTTTGCCAAAGAAATCACCCTGTGTCTGCCACTGGATTGGGTAATAGAAGGATAAGTTCCAAGATAGGCAACACCTTGTACTCTAAGGCTCTGAAGACTCTGAAGTTTTTGTGGAGACAGAGAGAAAGTAAATAAAAGTAAGCGTATGGGGATCTATCTACAATTTTACCACCTTGGTCGTGATGTTTAAGACCTGAGTGTCTTAGATCTTCAAAAAGTATTAGAAGGAGCCAAGCCATGAAATCAACACTGTAAGACCCTCAAAGGTCTTCAGTTCAAACCATGGTCATTGCTTATCACTCCAAAACCGCAACCCAGACTTGCTGTTATCACTTCAGTTCTAGTGGATCCTGCTATTAGCATTCACTGGAACAAAGTCTATATTCAAGTTTAGAAACAGTTCATTCATACACTATACTCTGAGCAACTAAGTCGTAAGAAATCTTACTGTGAAAAGCAGTTCTGAATTTCTCCTCTGTATCAGAGCAATTATTTACTGTAACTAAAACCACTTCTCAATACTGGAAAATAAGGAGGACTAGCTGCAAGTGGATGAATACAGGTGTCATGGTAAGGATGAGAATTCCTAACTTAGCCAGCACTTAAGTACTCCATTCAAACAGCATTTTCCTCCCATATGCTGAAAACAAAAGAAGCAGCAGGCTGGAAACAGAGGGGAGGGGAGGGAGTAAATAGCTAACAAAATGCCCGTGGCTGTTCTGTTACATGTGGAACAGTAGCTCTAATTTATTTCACATAAATATAGCAAAATGTAGTTAGGCAACACGTGCAGATTGGAAGTCTTCCTTAGAGAGCGAGCAAGAGAAAGCCCTGAAATACATACTGGAGCTGCTTTCTTTAAGAAAAGGGTAAATAACCTCTGCTCACTCCAGGATGTAAACCAAAACCAAGGAGCAATTTCCACTGTTACCACAATGTACTTGTAATTCTTCTATCCCAGGATGTTTTAAGGGCTGGATTAGGGTAGATTACACTCCAAGAGCTGCTGGAACCAAACCCAAGTCCCTCATAAATAAAACTAGACAGACTCTCAAATACCAAGTTAATAAAGTGCAGCACAATTTTCTTCTGACATACTATGGCCAAATAATATTGGGACAGTTATGAAACTGATTTTATAGCGCAGAGAATGGTGCAAAAGGCCACCTTGTCCAGAAAGAGGCAGGAGATGGACTCTTCAAACCCTATTCTAGCTCTCTTTCATCTTTATCTTAGATTTACTCCTCCTGAAAATGGATTAGATGAATTTAAGAACCCTAACATAGGAATTAATTCTCCTCACCTCTGTAATGGAATGAAGGAAACATGTAAGACACAGAATTTGGATAAGCTCTTTATGAAAACCTCCATCCCAGAGGAGTGCAACAGAAATGGCTACTACCAAACAGCTTCTAGACTGTGGAATGCAACTCATCAAATGGGCACATGAACTGTAACAGAATAACCACTAGTTGGTTACATTCAACTACCATCTTCTGGTCAAAATTATTGAGAATGACAATGATACAAAGAGCAGACTATTAAAAGTGGAGACCGATAAGAAGAGTGGAGATACTAATGGTTCCTCACTACACAGAGATTTCTGTGTGGCCTCAACCTTGCCTATCTTTTCTTTTTTCTTTATTTTTCACAAGATTTTTGGCAAAATGAAACTCATACAAAGAAATTTAGCAGATGCAACATTCACCTGCTTGAATGTACAACCCGCCCTCACAACCTAGAATGCTATGATTAGATCAGTGGATTGAAGCATACTCTTTCTGCCCTCTTACAAACATATCCAGGACAGAACTCCCTATTTCTCCATCAATTCTAAATGATATCTTCCTGCTTGGTTTCCATTCCCCTTTGGGTGCATGAGATTCATAGATTTTTTTCACACTTCAGTGGTATGCTACAGTTGGGTTTGGTACCCCCTCAATATTCTAGTTTGCAACAGTTTGGCATTAGGCTCCCCACACGGCTCCATTTAAGAAATAATCAGTTATGACATTGCTTTAATTATTCTGCAGAAGACAAATAAGCCCGTGAGCTGAGTCTGAAACTCTAAGCATATCAAGGGTAGTCTTCACTACCCACCGGATCAGCAGGCAGTGATTGATCTATCTGGGATTGATTTATCGCATCTACTATAGATGTGATAAATCAATCCCCAAGTATGCTCCCTGTCGACTCCAGAACTCCATCTCCGCAATAGGTGGAAGCGTAGCTGAAGTTGCATATCTTAGGTCGACACGACTTAGCCTAGGCCCAAGTCCTCTGTCTATACTGGGAAACTTCCTGGGTACAAGAAACAGTACTGCAAAGGGTTTCAGGTGCAATCATTGTACAAAAATAATTTTTATCAGCCAGGTTTTTAAAAAAAGAAATAGAAAAGAAAAAAGGTATGCCGCACTCAGACTGCCAGAAAAGCCATATTATTTAAAGCATTTTCCAAATGGATTCTTGAAAACTGTTTCAGATTACCAGCCCTGTACCTGTACAGTCAAGCCTAAAAGCCAAATTCTGCATGTCACCATAAACTTGAAAACAAGTTTATTGAAATCGCTGATGTTCCTCCTGACTTGCACTGGTGTGAATGAGAGGAGAATTTAGTCTGAAATGTACTGTTCTCTCTACTGACTTACTTATAAAGCAAGTTTCATACTGCATTTCAGGCTTCTTTTAAAGTTAGTTTATGGCATGCAAGTAAAATGGCAGAGATCTAGCTTGTCAAGGTCTAATCTGTCTTCCTTTTTATACTATGTCCGATGAAAGAACCACAATGAAACTGTGGCAGAATTACAACATATAAAGATTCTGTACAAATATTATTATGCTCACACTATTTTAAATTAAAGCTATACTGCTATAAATCTGCCATTAAATATTCCACATGTCAATGACTCAGAGATCTGTAATATGATTGGCTAAGAAAGTTAAGAGCATAAAGCCCTGAAATCCATTACTGAAAACTAATTCTTGAACCAGAACCCAACTGGAAAACAGAACAAAAAGTAAATATCAGAATCCGTCAAATAGAAAAATAGCTAGAACAGAATTTATGGACATAAAATCACTTCTTTGCACTCTAACTCCAATGATAACATCTGAACAGCTCCATTACTACAGAACAAATTCATCAAACAGAATACAATACAAGTAAATAAACAACAAAATACAAACTGATTGGCCTATAAAAGTCTTTCAAAACTAGCTGCAAGAGAAACATAAAGCAGCAACAAAAAGTTCTATTTAAAGAATTATAGAAGACAGTAGAAGTAACGTTTGACTTATTTGTGACACATAATGACTATAATAACCTAAAGACAGATGATTATGAAGGTTCGCAGTCTGGTTTGATAAGTGCATTATGTAGGTACTTGCCAAACTAGCTGTAATTTACCTCCCTTCTACAATACTTCTGGATAGAGTTTTAAACTGGAATAATGGTGCTGTATTTAGGACTCAGTCAGCACTTTTTGTATTTAAAGCCCTTCACAAACATTATCTAGTTATTCCTCACACATTCTTATTACGTTCATTTTTGTATTATCCATTTCCTTTTACAAAGGTGCAAACTATGTCAGAGATGTTAAGTGACTTGCCACAAATGAATGAGTGAAAAAGCTGGATTCAAACTCCAATGCCCAGTACTGTGCCTACACAACAGGACCATGATACTTTTTCAGCCTGTGGACAGACTGCCTGATTTCAATGTGCCAATTTTCCATTGTGTCACTGCAATTGACAGGCACAGGGTTATACCCACAGTTATTTACAGGCACAAGTAATGTCATTTATATCTATAATTACCTGATATACAAGTGCAATCATGAAAGCAGACATCAAATATACTCCTATGTAGTTCTAGGTACAAAACCATGCTCACAATTATTTGCTCTTGCAAGACTGAGGGTGCAGAAGAAGTAGGTGGAGAACACTTTCAAAATTATGCTCAGAATCTGTAATTACAGCTGTCCAGCAACTATAGATATGCTACAGGTGCATAATAATAGGTGTAATTTTACATCAGAAGTCTAGTTGGGAGAATTCCCAAAATGTAAAGCAATTTTTTTGGGGGAAACAACTTCCATCAGTGTGTTTGAAAGCAGAATTATGCTATCAGACTATGTGGTAAAGGTAGTAAAGGTAAAACAACTAATGACTTCAACGGGAGCAAAGTTAGCCTAGCACAGCGTGCTTTTGAAAATCGCACCATAAGTACTATAGCTGATAAGAGAGACATGTATTAATTGAGATGAAATTGCAAGTAAGATTGTTGTGAATCAGACATTTATTTTTACTGTGGTATGTAATGGAGTGCCTGAATGGAGTGGAACTAGTGTCAGATCAGAATCAGTCTCTAACCCTCTGTTTGTCACTGATCTCAAAGTAGTTTGTGGAACATCAAGCACTTTCCATACGTCAGGAAATTAAGATAAACCATGAAGCTCCAGAAGACCATATCAAAACTATATGTATACGCATCAGGCTCTGATGAAGCAGAATAACCTACCTCCTTAAAGTTATCGAACGCAGATAAAATAATTTCGTGCCCTCCTCTGACAAGACAAACGGCTGCTAACAGTTCTAAGACAAGGGCTTTTGTTCTGTTAAAAAAGAAAGAAAACACAAGAATTAATGACAATAAAGTGATGGTTCAGCTTCTGCCTCATTTGCAAGATGGATGTGATGACTGAATACAATTATTTGCCCTCAGTATCTTTTACTGTAAGTACTTTGAAAGCCTGATTCTGTGAGGTGCTAAGAACATCCTGCAACATTCTGAGCACCTTCAGCTCCAGAGTACTTGGCACTCCATAATGCAGGTGACTGGTGGTTTTATAGATATATTTAAAGGGGGATCACTTTACAAAATTCATGCACATCATGAACAGTAATTATTGTTCAGCTATATTCTCCATAATGCACTGTATTTCCCCAAAAAGTTCAACATTAAAGGATTGTGCTTTTGATTCAAATATATGACTTTCCTAGATACAACTGTGAAAAATCCTCCGTGATAATTATTTTATTTATACTGCAATATAACAAGAGGTGCCTATCGTCACTGAATAATGCGATGTTTTAGCATCCTTCGTGTGAAATTCTGAGCAAGCTGTGTGCCAAGCTCACACAAAGTTAATTCCCTTTCATCCATAAGAAGAAAAAGAATTCATCTACAATACTGCTGATAGAAAAACATGCAACAAACGCCAAGTGCCTGTTACATAATGGAACTCATCATATTCCTTGCATTGCACAGCTAAGGAAAGGGCACTAGTATGGCCTTGTCTGAAAGAACTATGGACAGGCACTAAAATAACAAAGACATATAAGGAATTAATCACACTTTTAGGTGCTTTCTTGAATCAGGGTCTTAGATGGAGATGCCATTTTGCTTTTAAACTGTTACATTAAGAGCTGGACAGAGATAAAATGTACACTTCCCCGACAATCCTGAATGGATTTATATATTTTTAAATCAGATTCTAATTGCCATTTTTTCCCCCTGCCATACAAAAACCCACAGGAAGATCAAAGCTCTGCTAGCAGGTTGAAAGAGTTCTTATAATGGAATATCATTCATGTCCTCCCCTTCAAGTAGAGGGATTCATACCCATCAGGGATAGGAAGGGGCAAGGCCCACTAACTCGCAGATCCCCATAACTCATCTGGGTGCAGAGGGATCATGAGGATCCTGAACTCCTCCAGGCTGGCTGCAGCAGCCATCTCTCCCATGGCTGCAAAGTCTGCCATTGATATGTGCATCCTACACCACTTCCATCACAGTTGCCAGGCAGGAGGGACAATCAATGTTGCTTTGGTCACATCCATTTGGGCATGTGAGGAACATGCTGAAATTATGTCTGCTCCCTGACTCCACCCTCCACTAATTTCTGTGTAGCTCCAGCAGCACAGTGTGTATGGTTAAGCTGCTTGGTTATAGGGAGGATATAGCACAGAGCTGCTACCTCCCTCTTTCCACAGAACAGCCACCCTTGCCCAGTCAGCACACAAGCCAGGCCCCCAAAATCACGAGAGTGGCTTAAAAATCATGAGATTTTACACCATAATACATCTTGGTTCCTTCACATTTGCTTTCTGCTTTATGAACTTTTGGGGAGTCTTAGCTTTATTGAAAAATGAAAGCTAAGATTCTTAAATAATCACCTGACTATTGGAGATGGAGCTTAAACCCACCCACCCCCACTAAATATCCTGTGACTTATACTATTGTGAGAGTTGGCAACACCGTTTTCACACCCTCCCACAAGTCTAACCAAAGGAAGTCATGCATCAACTTCCACCAGAAGAACATGATTTCAGATCTCTGCATTCTAGGAAGCACAGTAGAAAGACTGTGGTGATATGGTCACAGTTTTCCTCACAATCTGTAGTTTTCACTGTATACGTGAGACTGTTTCTCATGTTTGGCTTCAACCGACATTCAATTATTTCTCAGGGTCCTGAGATCTGGAAATTCTGGGGGTCCAACCTTAAGCTTAGCAATTCCCAGCAGAGCAAGAGTGTGTGGGGAGTGAGAGGGGAGTAAGCATGCAGTGAGGAACATTATTGTTATTGTTTATTATAGTAGTGCCTAGGGCCCAAGTATGAATGAAGCCACTTTGTACAGGCACTGTACAAACATCGAATAAAAGACAGTCCCTGCTCTGAAGAGCTTATAGGCTAAGAAACTTCCACTTTAATAAGCAGTAACATAACTCTCACTAGCTCTCTTACAGAACTTGTGCTGTTTGGATTTGTCTGTATTATAAACCTTGGGTGAAATCCTGGATCCACTGAATACAATGGCAAATCTCCCACTGAGTTCAGCAGGCCAGGATTTCACCCCTTTCCCTATAATATCTAAGTCAATTTAAAATCAATTTAGTCACACCAGTCCAAACCCCTAATACAGACCACCAGTAATTACAGGCTTAAGTGAACCTGGTTTCAGTGTAATTTTAACTAGTTTAAGTATACAGTAGACTCTTGATTATCCAGGATGATATGGAAAAAATTAATCCTGGTTAACAAAATCCAGGATAATCACCATCCATAGGAAATATGGGGTTGGGGGTTTGGTTCAACAGCCACCCTGTGCCGGGGGGAGGGGGTGTTGGTTCACTGGCTGCCCTGCGCCTTGGTGGGGGTTTGTGTGTGTGCTTGGGGAGGCAACAAAGCCAGAGCCGGCCCTGAGAGTTGCACATATTATTCTTTTTTTATATCCTGGTTAATCCACATCCTGGTTAACCCAATCCTGGATAATCGAGAGTCTACTATATCTATATTAGAGGTTGCACCATTGCAGCTAAATTGATTTAGTTATTCAGTTGCAAAAAACTTGTGCATAGGCAAGTTTGAAAAGTGTCTCTAAAAGCCATCAAGTGCAGTATATTCTGTACTTAGGTCCTAAATTCCTGACATCTTACCTGGGATTCTTGTTGTTCAGGCTTAGTGCAATTTCATTAACAGCATGTGGATGTGACATGACCATATTGAATCCATACTGAAATAGGAAGGGGAAATACTGTTTGAGTTTTGAGATTGCAATTATTATTTCAAAAATTCCAGTAAATTACATAGCTATGACCAATTCTGGCAACCCTTCATAGCTTTCTATGCCAAACAAAACTTTGTCAAGTTTACGGTATCAGTCAGCACATTTACATTTAATAATGTACATACCATGTTCTTCTACCAGCAGTGTGGAAAGTACTTTTGGTTTGACTGTGAGTCATCTGACAAACACAGACTCTAATAACCTTCTGGAATGCCCATTACCAGCCTCTCATCCTTTTCTTTTTTCTATTCCTCCTCCCCCCCCCCCCCCCCATTTTCGACCTTTTGGTCAATCAAGGGTGTAATTTACCCTTCAAAGAAAAGTTTCTAATCCAATACAGGATAGTATACCTGTTCTAATACACATATCTATATTTCTATATAACAACTCTTTATAAGATTTGTAAGATAATTACTGTATATATTTTAAATATGCAGAAAACCATAACAAATTAAGAAAAACATTCAATTATTATAGCACTAAATCATTATCCATGCTTTTTTTCATTAGAGATGTGTGGAACTATGCTGATTTACACTAGCTTACAATCTGGCCCATAGGCTTAAATCCTGCTCTCAATTTCATGGGTGTAAACCGGGGGGGAAAGCCACTGATTTTCAAAACTTGAGCAAAGTCCTTTGACTATGATATAACCAGGAGCAGGATTTACCCTATACACTGGTGCCAGAAATACTTCTCTCAACATGTCCAGTCATTAGAGAGTGTTGGTAGCGATCCGTAACCAGATACCACAAACGGTTGGATATTTATTACAAAAGGATCCTTTGGTAATCCTTCTGGGGCTTTCTGCTGAAAGTGGTCACACACAAGGAAATGCAGAATTTATCTCTTACCTACTAGTAGCTGCTAGACTACTGATAGTCTCTCACTGAAAAAAGAAAAATACTCCAACTTTAGAGGGTTGGTTAAAAAACGTGGGAGTTTGTGGTGATGGAAAAATTAATGCACCGATTATGTATGTAGCAAAAGAGGACAAATAGATACTTAGATATTTAGCTATCATTTATTCAATACTCAAAGTACATTCACCTGCAAAAAAAAAAAAAAACAGCACCTCTGTCCATGTCTGGTCTGTTAAATATGTGTAAACAGAAATGACATGTCATAGGTATTGTAATGATGCTCACTCTGTAATACAGAAACACCCTGCTAAATTGAGATCTGATTATTATATTCCTGTATGTCTCTTGTAAACAACAGCTCACTGTTGTAACAACTGTGTTGTTTCTGATATTTCCATGGCAAGGACTTGTAAACTTGCTAATACTTCCTAAATAAATAAATGGTTAAAAATAAAACTTCACAGGTTGTACAAGGCAAAACAAAGATAATGTTTCTAAAAAGCTTTTTTTGGAAGTACATAACAGTTAACAATAACCGTTACAGAGAAAATCCAGAGTGTCTGAAACCACAAGACTGTGCTGTATGACCACAACTTCACAGTGACAATACAGAGACATTCTGAAATGAAGATTCGTTTTGATCTAGTTTTCATTTTGATCTAGTTTTATTATTATTGCTTTGAAGTAAACACATAGAATGAAATCAGATCTCTGCCATTTGCATAACATTCAAACTATTCTGTATAATTCCCATTAAACTTCACACATATCAAGTCTATATACTGGGCTGAATTCTGATCTCATATAACAGGGTTTAAAAGAGAACTGGATAAATTCATGGAGCTTAAGTCCATTAATGGGTATTAGCCAGGATGGATAAGGAATGGTGTTCTTAGCTCTGTTTGTCAGAGGGTGATGATGGATGGAAGGAGAGCGATCATCTGATCATTACCTGTTAGGTTCACTCATTCCGGGGCTTCTGGCATTGGCCACTGTCAGTAGACAGGATACTGGGCTGGATGGAACTTTGGTCTGACCCAGTACAGCCATTCTTATGTTCTTATATTCTCAAGTTACAGGAGTGCAGCTCCCACTGAGTTAATAAAAATTGCCTCCATGTAAGTGAGAACATAATTTGGTCTGTAATAGACTGAATATAAATATAGCAAATATACTGTATAGCAACAGGTAAGAAATTAAGCTTTCACATCTGCTTTACTTTTTAAAATGATTATGACTAGCTTTTTCTTCCACCTCCAGAAAGTAAAAGAGTTATTTTGTCAAAAATCATTGAAATGCAAGTACCTGGTAATTCATTATAGCACGTAAACACATGATGCAGACATGAACATCGTCTTTTTTACTCACTAATCTTGAATTTTTTAGTGTTCTTCTGCTCGGCAAGGTATTATACCTGCAAATAAAAGATCAATTTATATCAGTCACAGGACACTTGCTGTAGATAGTACAAGTATGGAAGCAGCTGTACGTCTCCACCATTTATGAAAATATGCAAATTACCAAGTTCTACTGGGTATACAAGCATCTGATATCAAACTAGACAGTAAATACAAGACACAAGAACAACAACAACAAAAAAAGCATCTTCTTTATACTTTAAAATGTACATCATATTCTGTTTATGCCACATTGTGCTAAATTTGCCCAAGGGTAATCCCAATCCCATAGGCCTCAGTGGGATTCCTCAGGAAGGGAAGCACACTTTAGAGGAGGAAAGATCAGGACTCTATTTGATAACTCTTTTTGCTCTAATATTCCTGGTTTCATTAAGTATTCTTTCTGCATTTGTTGAGGTGACTACAGGCAGTAAGAAAGCAGCCCTATCTGAAGCAGTAAATGAAACAATGAAGGCATTAGTCCAGCAGCTATTCTTTGTTCTTGGATATTTTGGCACCTCTCTGGATCTTGGCACTTGGGCATTAGTCACTGTCAGACTGATCTGTTAATCACCACTGTGCTAACCTCAGGCCAGGCAAAACCAGTCAGTCAGCACAAAGCCTGTAAACTGCCAGTCCCTTCTTTTCCATACAATGCAATCACTGCAGTTGCCAGTAATGTCACTCACCTAAAGAAAGGTAGCTGTGTCTTTGATGGAAATATAACAAGAGAGAAATAGTTGTCCATAAAAGGAAAGGTTTCAGATTTGTTCCACATGTTCTACACTGGTCTAAAATCTTCTCTTTATAACATGTGAGCGATCATATGGATGTCTGAGTCCAAACAGATGTAACAAACAGAATTTGACTGTATATCTATAATTTTCACTGCTATATTACCTGAATAACAGTAATAATTAGAGACCCGATTCTATTTAAAAATGATGTCTGGCTTTCATGCTGAAGACGACAAAGCTTCTGAAAGTCCTCTAAAAGTTATTTTGGGAGAAACCAGCTTTCTAGAGCCTTCCCCAAAACAGAAGCATGTTTTATTTTCATTAGAATGTGATCCCTGTAAACCAACTTAAAATCTATTTGGTGAGTCAATGGAACAAATAAAAAGGAAACTCTTTAAACCTGCCATTTCCATGGACCATTATGGAAACACAAATTTCATTTCTTCATGAGATATCAGGTTGTAGACAAAAGCAAAACTGAAGAGCCATGGGAAAGAAAATAAGAGATCAATGTACAAGAACAATACAGTTACATTCTTATACTCTTAGTGAATTTAGAAATTGAATAAATAATGAGAAAATTGTAATTATTGCCATGATAATCTTTTGAAATGAACTACAAACAGCATGATAATCTAGATATGCATTATAGATTAATGTCTGGTATCAGCCATGTTGAGTCCCTCAAATTCAGAGGGTCTGATTTCCTCATGGATTGCCAGGAAAGCTGTGCAAAAGGAATGGAAGAAGTTTTGCAACTCTGTGTGCTCTCTCATGCAGCCATGCACCTGGACTCTGCATGCAAGGTGCTATGGGATAAGTGGGTGCTGTCTGGTAGAAAGGAGGTATGGTTTTGGAAAAATCCTATAGCACATGCTGAACCTATGTTAAAATAGATCCATAAAGAAGGTTTTAGACACCACTGTAATCCTACAGACCGCAATGGTACTACTGATTTACACCACCATAAGTGAGAGCAAAATCAAGCCCAGAGAGTGAAAATTCAAGCAGTTTCCAGAAGCTAAATTATGGGTTTCAGAGGGACACACGAGACATGACAGGACTAGTCAGTTTTAGTAAGGCAAGTAGCAACTTATGTTACCATACAAAAATACATCCTAAAGACATGGAGGGGAAGCATAGTACAGTATCGCAAGATACAGATTGTGTCAGATGTGCATTGCCAGCCTCTTGGGGTTGGAAGTGTATGTCAGCTGGCAGACTGGGAGAGTGGGAGTAGCTGTTGACCTCAGGTACTGGCAACTAGTTATATAATTGTGCATATTTGCACATCAGGTGTTGATGCCACATCAATACCTAAGTCCATATGACATTTAGACTTGCTGAGTTTGTGCACTTGTCTCTTAATCTGGCAGTTGGACTGTGACAGAAATCTGGAGGAGCAGTGTTTTCTGTGTACACCATGTACTCCACCTCCTGTGGAATCTGGATTGTTTGCTCCTTCCATGTTGTAGCAACACTTCTCCATGCTAAATGGCCATGTTGCTCTCAGCGGCTCATGGTCACATGACAACATGGTCATATGATGATGCAGTCATGTGATTATATTCTGTATTCCCATATCCAGTACTGCTGAGAGTGTTGCTTCCCGCAGATGTACAACACGTTTTGTGGCAGTAAGATCATCCTCTTATCTAGCACTGGGTCAGTGTGCACATCGCAGACCACTCCCACTGCTGGCTATTATATTAACATGGTTGAATTCATATATCTGGACCAGTTATTGTAATTTGAGAGTGAAAGGATGCTACAACAAACATATGCATGTTTCAACATTGTCTGGTTCTACATCCCCTGCACACGCATGAGTTTAATAGGCATGTAGGATATTCAAGAAGTTCAGAGTTGAGCTCCCAGATTTTAGCCCATTTTCATGCATCTCCCTTTTTCTCCATGTCTGTCTTTGCAGTAAACTGGCTGTTTGAGTCCAACATTTATTATATTTGCTGTCTTGAAACTATCAACCTGAGATCTCCAAATGTAGGAACAAAGTCTAAAAATCAATGAAGAGATTACAACAGTGATTTACATAACATTAATGCCACTAAAATATCTGGAAAAAAATATTAATTACACAATGAGCGGCTTCATTTGAGAAAAAGACATTCATAGATAAAACATGGTCAGTTTACTAAATTGCCATTATTTGTGAAAAGACGCCTTGCTCAAACACATGCAGGCATCTTCACATTTAGCACTGTAGCTTTCACAACTTATCCCACAGGCAGTTTTTGGTTTATATGTTAAAAAAAAAAAAAGTGAAAAAGAGCGATCCAGATTTTGGTACCAGTCAATCCAGTTTCAATAAATAATCACAACTTTTAAAATGAAGAGCCATCGCTCTCTAACCACAGCCTGAATAAAATTACAAACACATTTCTGTGATGTCTAATGATGACTGGTACTTTTTAAAACAATAACCATGTGGCCAACTCAAGTAAAGGCATATGTAATCTGTTTAGCCTGTAACTTAAATTCTCTCTCTCTCTCGGGATTGTGGCAGTTTCTGAGCGTGAGGCTGTGCATGACATATGCTGTGTACACCAGCTGGGTTTCTGATGTCTGTGCTTTTTTTGTTACATGCTGTTTATTTTATAGGTGTGGTTGGTTCCCCTTCCTTTTCCTTGAGAAGGGTGGGTTTTCTCCAGGAGGTCTAATTCAGATAGTTTAGCAGCTTGACCCCTAAGCATGGGGCTTCATATGTGCCTGCTCTCTCTCACACTGTGTTATTTACTTGTTTACTCCTGTTTTTTCCAATGTTCCTCCCACAATGAGACACTAGTGTATGATCTATCCTGTTATGTGAAAGTAGTTTATCCTGTTAGGATGAAAGAAGACAGAGGTGAGGCATGTTATGTCATTCTGGCACCAGGCTTATGTGGTTCCAAATAACCCTGAACTCTCCTTGAACCTGACATAAAAGCATCACACAGATGGGGCAGAATATACAGTGTTTTCTACCTCTGAAAGTATGCAATATTTCCTTGAGGTTAAATATTTCATTTGAGGGGGTCCTGCCAAGGGACTGCTAGCTCAGGGGTCCATGGTAAGAAAGTGGGACCCCAGGATAATGGGAAGGGGGAAACAGGGACCCCAGGATAATGGGAAGGGGGAAACAGGGACCCCAGGATAATGGGAAACAGAGCCTGCATCTGCACTGCTAGATTCTATCACCTCCTCCTCACCATAGGAGGTCTGCCCTTGTCTAGGGAGCAGCCCCCACAGTGGAACCTCTGCTGTTATCCCATCACTTGCACCTGGACAGAAACAAGTCCCGGAGGTTGAGGAGCACCTCCCGGCACAAGGAGCAGAGAAAGATCGTAGAGATGTGGGTGAAGAACAGATCAATGAGATGGATTTAGGCATGACTCTTTGTAACAGGGGCTAAGGCTTTGGAGGCCCCTGAGCTGCGGACAGTGGCTGAGGATGGAGCTGTGTGTCCTGTGGTAGACCCAGGGCAGGCAGCTGCCAGAAGGACCTGTAATTAGAAGGGTTACTACAGGGGAATGAGGTCCAGCTGAGCAAGGCTGCCACAGCCAGGAGCAGGGCCAGCTGAGGCCAGTTAAGGAGACTGCCAGAGCCCTTTAAAGAGACTCCTCCCCAGGGAGGAGTGTGGGAGTTTGAGGAGTGAGTTGGAGGCAGTAGGAGTGAATTTGGTGAAAGCAGAGGAGTGTGCAGAGTAAGTTGAGGGAAGCAGGGACGGAGAGGCTGCTGGCAGGCAGGGGAAGGGAACAAAGGGTCCCTCCCAGGGGGAACCTAGCTTTCCTAGCCTGCAGGAGCCTATCCCTGAGAGAGAGAGACAGGGAGCGGGCTGCTAAGGAGCAGCAGAAAGATGGGGTCTGCTTCAGCCTGGTCAGGGCGCCAGTGCTGTGTCAGAACCCAAAAGGACTTGAGTCAGGGGAGCAGAGGAGCCACCTTGTCACAGTCCTCAGAAGGATAGCATTGTACTGGGTGGCAGCTCCAAGCCTGGAGCTCCCAGTGGGGTACCATCTTCCCTGGCATGGTGACTCCCCAAGCCCCCGATCTTGCCTGCTGCAATGAGGATGGTGGGTCCCCCCCTGAGGCTACTGTCTACCCTTCTTGGGAAAACAGACATGCCAGAGCTGCTTCCACTGACTCTCCCTCCTTCATGACTGATGAGAATGTTATAGTGTCAATTCAACATTCATCTGAGCAGGTGGAGTCTGAGGGAGATGAAGAGGATGATGATCTCTCTGACTCCTTACTGGTTCCTGATGTCTCAGTCAGGGTGGATACAGCGTGAAGGAGATTTGTAATTTTTTGAACAGCACTGAAGGGAAGCCAGGAGTTGAGGTCCAGGGCTATCTCCATGTCTTACAGTACTTTGCTCATTCAGTTGCCCTGTCTGAGAGAGACCTCAGTTGATTGTAGGAAACATTTCCATCTCAAAAAGTTGCTGAACAAGTTTGCAGAAGCTCGGGGATTGTTAAATATACAGGCCTCCCCATGGTTCATCTTGTTCAGAGTACTTCCAGTTTCTACTGTTTCTCTCTGCTGCTTGACTTTCTGCTTTTAGTCGTCATGGCGCTGCTCAACTTTGGCTCTCTAAATATTAATGGATGCCAGGATGGTCATAAAAAACACAACTCTGAATTTCTCAGACAAAAGTGGGCTGATGTCCTTTTGAATGAGGCGCCCTGAGACCCTGGCAATCAGGGGAACTGGCTGAAAGAATGAGAAGTGCAAGCTTTCTCATGCTACAGCTCCAATATCACTGCTGAGGTAGCTGTTCTCTTTTTCCAGGGTGCAGGGGCACTGATCCTTTCTGTGAAGGATATTGTACAGAGCCCAGGCGGGCACTATTTTTTAAAATCTTTTTACTGGGTATTCCCCTACTCCAGGAGTGGACAAACGTTTTGGCCCCAGGGCCACATCGAAGTGAAAAATTGTATGGAGGGCCGGGTACAGTGAGGAAGCCTGGCCCCGCCCTCTACCCAACCTCCTCCCAGTTCCCAGTCCCTCAGAACCCTCAACCCAACCAACCTCCACTGCTCCTTGTCCCCTGACCGCCTACTCCTGAGACCCACTCCTGAGACCCTCCTACCCACCCGGCCCCGACCCCCTTACCATGCTGCTCAAGCCCACTGGAGCGAGACATGCTGCCCTGCCAAAGCTCACAGCCTAGTCCTTTTACCACGCTGCATTTGCAGAAAAGGTGCTCCTTCCTGGACTCCTTTTTTGGAGGTGGATTTTGACTGTGAACACTCTTGTGGCCTCCATCTTATGGGGCCAGCTAGTGTGTCTAGATCCCCTCCACCCAAGACTTTTAGGCCAGATTCAGAGGCTTATTAATCATTTTTTAATAGTTACCACTGGATGCACCCTGATTTTCTGTTCCTGACAAGATGAAGGGACTAGAGGCTCACTGATGTAGTCAGCAGGGAGATATCCCTTCACCTCCAGTCTGATCAGCAGTTGCTATACTTTGACTCCCCGCAGACCTGGACACCCAGACACCCCTTGCCATCTCTCTCCTCTTTCTAGCTAGGGGGGTGGGCTTTGACACTCACTTACTTTTGTTGGCACCTGGTTGATCACAGAGTCTAGATTTAACTCCATTCTATAATGGTCTTTTAAAAACATGGCTACTTCTGCAAAGCATATAATCAGACCAGGCATTTTCCAGTTTTATGGTTCTTGGAAGAGCCGCTGATTTTTAATCCATATTTTCTTGCTGAAGTTCTCTCCAGGAGCTGTTTACAGCTTTTTACCTAGGGTGGGTTGACCAAGCTGTCTCACATGGTTGTTTCTAGTTGGTCAATCTGGAAGTCACCGACAGCTCTTATTGTTCAGACCATAATCTGGTCTGGACATTTTTTGGATAAGGTCCTGGCTGAATTTCAGGCATGCTCCCTCAGCAGTCTGCTTAGTATTTGCAGAAAGTTTTCACAGGGATTGCTTTTCTAGGGGGAATCCTCTGTTTTCCTCACTAGTCGTCTCCCTTCTGTGGATGAGATCTTGCTGCAACCAGGCAGACTCTTGTCCTGGAAGGGTTTGGTGAATGTTCCCTTTATAACCATGACCAAGAGGCAGCTCTACAGCATGTGTGGCAAGGTGCGGCAGCATTATGCCACCCTCTCTGATGTCGTTGATGCAGCCTGGGGGGTGTCTCTTTCCCCAGCTTGGAAGATGCTGCACCAACCTCTGCTTCCTAAGCACGCAGGTGACTTGCAATGGAGCATCCTGCATAGTATCATAGCAACAAGTTTTTTTCTGCACCATATTACCACTGAAGTGTCTCTGCAGTGTCCCATCTGTTCGGTTTCAGACGTGGTGTTTCATTTTCTCCTACACTGCCCCTGATCGATTTCTCTTTTTGGTTTTTTTGCAACAGCTTTTCAGCAGTTTGGGATTGGTTTTCTCCAAGCCCCTCTTTGTTCTCAGAGTGAGACACAGTGTTCTCATTCAGCCAGTTTCCTCCCTGGCTAACTTCTTGCTGGGTCAAGCAAAACTAGCCTTTGAAATCTCACCAGAACATAATGGGCTGGGACAGAGTGGTGTTTTGTGCTACAGCTGTTCCACGCACTGATTGTGGCCTGGCTATGGACTGACTTGTAATCTGGACATTTTGGGGTTGACTTGGTGTATTAACAAGGTGAAAACAATGCTTTACCGATCCTTGTTTAATGTTCCCTCAAGATGTGTTTTGCTTTATTTTATTCATATCTTTTTATGTATATGTTGCAATTTTTTAACATTATTGAATAGTTTTTAATGTGATTTTATGTGACTAGCGGTGTTTTTCATGTAACATCAGTCTTTCTCTCTTCCTTCACTGCAATAACTCGAGTAAATTATTAATTTTTAATAGACAGAAGTCTGCATTGCTACTGTCCACTGAAAATTCAAAGACCAAAAAATCACAAAGTACAGTGTTCTTAAGCTCTGAGTATTCCTCATTTGCTAATATTTTTCATCCTCAGTATCATTTCAGTAATATGGAGTTGAAATATGTCACCCATTCATTTCTCTAATACGATCAAGTTTCTCTCAATCTGAACTGAAACCTAGTTATTCTGGAAACTGTTTTAATTACTACCTTTTACAGCTACCCAATAGATAAATGATCCAGAATATCCACACCAGGCATTTTCTCACCTTTCTTTATTGTGGTAGTGCAAAATCAGTAGGAGGCCGCAGGGAACTTTTTATGAAGCCTAGATATATTTATGTAGCTAGAAATGCTTTGCAAGCCAACAACTTTGTTTCGATTTAAATGGTAACGCTCAACATTTATAAGTTTAAATGGAGATAAAGACAAAACTAATTACCAAAAGATTTCTATCTGTCATAAACCACTAGGCCTGATTTTACTTTTGTGCCCAATACCGTATTTATATAGTAAATAATCCTAGCTCCTCGATGAGGGGCAGCCAACTTCTTACATTCACTCTGAGCTGATCACTAATTTTTAGCCAATGTGGTGGGTGGAAGGGATAACTTCTCATTTTGCCCTAGGCTAGCAGTTTCTTTTTGGGCTGCTCTGGGAAACAGACATATATTCATTTGCTCCAGCTCTGCATTTTCTCCTTAGTGCTCCAGACTGTTTGCATACATTCAGCTATGACCCACCTCAGACCATCTACTTATTCTTGGCTACTCAAGACCTCTTGCTTCCTCCTACTAGGTCAAAGTCAATCAATCTTTCTCAGCCTCTTCAGGCTAGCAGCTTCTCCTTGTGCACTTGTCAAGTTCACTCTATTTCACTGGTTAACCAAGTTTTAACCTAATTAAAGAAATTCATACCTTTGCAAGTAACAGCATGGAAAGGTGCTCCACTATTGCCAACCCCAAACATTCAAAACTCATGCAGCAAGCCCCCCAAAATCATGAGATTGGCTTAAAATTTTGAGATTTTTTAAAAAGAATATTTTGAACAGTTTTTATTGGCCTTCTGGTTTTTAAGCCTTTAGTGGGGCTCAAACATTTTCAACTTTTTCTGCTCAACCATGAAGACCAAACACTTTTTTTAAGCAAAAGATGAGGTTCTCACAAAATCACATGATTCCAGGAGCCAGAACTTTAAGAAAAACACCAAATAACACAAAAATTTTGATAAAATTGCAGAAGTTGGCATCACTGGTGCTCTCATCCTAACTAATGCTACATTTTCCATTCATAAATATAAAATATTGTGCAGGACACATAATTCAGGAAAGTATTACAGTTCTCTGAGTTAGTTTTTAAATATTACGCATTTGGTTCCACTTGTCTGTACAGCTGTTGCATACAGAGGCAAAATAGTATACCAATTTTTTGTAGTCAGTTCTTTGCATTATCGTCTGTATAGTATGCTCAGAGAAGAGGGTCTGGGTTTATAACTGCCTTAATTCTGCCTTGCCCACTTTCTTCCTTCAGTCCCAGTAAGGATCAGATCTGTAGTTTAAAGGGAAACGGGTGCCATGGATAGAAACTCTCCAGAGTACATAAGAGTCTGAATGAAGTCTGCAGTTCATTTTGTTTGAAAATTCCATGAGCTTCCCAGTGTCATATGCAACCTTTTAGGAAAGGAAAAAGCCTTGGAAGGAAAAAATCATGCTTTCGCGGTACGGCTGCCACATGCATTCCAATGCAAAGACATACAAGCAAAAGTCTTTCTTCAATTAATATGTATGAAATAAAATCACTAAGCCAGCTCTGTGTCACGGCAAACTGTATCAGGAATTGCCTTCTTGGAATTCACTGTGCTAGGGTGTTAGCACATCATACCTTGTTGTCTCAGAAATTTCCATGGCTGTATCCGTTATGCTATTAGAAGAGTAAGAAATGGTATCTTTAGTGAGTGTCAAGTGATAAGTTATGGAGAGCAAAGCAAAGTCTATTGCTTGATTAGAGCTGTGCAGTTTTGGTTCTCAGGGGCTTGTATAAACCTTTTATTTGCTTTCAATTCACATGAGTTTACATACTCTGAGTTTTGAGCTAAAAGGAACCCAAAAACATAAATAGCTCCAGTTCACTCAAAACTGGGTGCAGGCTTGATAGCAACAGAAACCAAGTTCTCTTGAAAAGTTGTAAGCATTTAGCTAACCTATACTGAGTTTCCAGGCCTCAATTCAGACAGGTGACTTTTAGCAGGAGTTGGGGGCATCCAACACTTTGCAGGATCAGGCCTAAAGTTTATGAAATATGAAATCAGGCAACTTTTGTGTAATTTCAGTTGTCGTAATGAAAGTTTCATACATTAAAATTGGAGCTATCTTGCTTACTCCTTTCTGTCTGCAACCCCAGAGCACAGAGAGCTTTGATGTGTCAACACCCTAATCATCTCTAATCCTGGTCTGCTTTGCATTGCTGGTTGTTTGAATAAGCAGATACCGTTTGTAAAGGGCACCTGGCCTCATACACTAATATATTAAGGGGTCAATTCACTACATCTACCCACCATTTAGCAATGATTGCATGGTTTTCTATAGCCTATTTGAGCAAACATTTGTGACTGTGTTCAGAAACTGCCAGTGCTGAATACTTAGGTACTTTTTCCTTTCATTCTCAAAGTTGGATATTCACTGTTTTCCTAAATAATGAACTCGAGCTATCGAAGTGTAATATAAATTGATTATATGCTAGTTAAGAGTCAGAGCTATGATGGGCAGGAATTGAAAGCAATGCATAGCTCAGTGTGGCACAAAGGTCTTCAATGTGACTAAATACTTCCCTTTTGGGGGCCCCATTTGAACAAGAATTGGGAAATTAAAGGCAGCTGTCTTTATTCATTAAAGTACATATACACTGGACCCTCACTATAGTCCGAGGTTCGGGATCCATGCACAGTCCCGTGCTAATGCAGGGACTGCATTAATATGGGGGACACGTTGCTATGGATCCCAATTTAAATATTTAAATTTGGGACCCATGGCAACGACCGTACTGTACACGAACCCGCGCTATAGCAACGCAGGCTATAGGTAGGGTCCGGGGTATTTGTTAAAAATGGAGAAGAAGCTGCAACATAATGTTCTAAGTTACTAGTAGTTATGTAGAGGCCTTTTCTGTAATTCTCTCACATCTGTTTCAAGGCGCTAAAAACAAAGTGATTTACATTTTGGATGTTAGTAATTGAACCTCCTGGTATCTATTTATACCATTTTTAGGTAAAAGTCTTCAAAATCCAGTGCATCTTCTCCTTCATTTCCAAAATTCCTTTAAATAGCTATAGATTTTTTTGGTCAGATGTAACAGATGGAAACAACAGTCCTTATACTAATAAAAGATGACTTGCAGAACAAAGGCAGAATCCAGAAATTCAGGCTGCCTAGAGTGCCAGAAGAAATGGAGTCTGGGGAGTGAGAACATTTTGAAGTTCAGTAGCTCTAGGGATTATACAGATGCCTACAGATTATACAAATATGATATTCACCCAGAGATGACCTGAAAAGAAATCTGCTCAGTCTGAGAAATCTCCTGAACCCCTCTAATTATTTATGTGCCTTTTCAGATGCCTATTCTAATTCTTACATTAGTAAGCACATTTAAGAAGCTGGACCTTAAAGAGTCTATATTCAATTTGTAATCTTATATATTCATCTCTTCTGAAGATGCAGAAGAGATTCATGCTAGCTGCACAACAACTGTAGGGAACAGGTATGAACATGTCCTTACTGTATCTGGCAAAACTGCAGCTAAACAGAACCAACAGATGTTTGCTGGTTTCCTTTCTAGATTCCCCTCTAGAAGAAAGACCTTTTATGGCCAGTCAAAAAGGTGACAGAAAAGTTAACTGGTCCACCTCTCTGCTGAAAGATAGTGAGCTATCTAATTTCGTGGACTCTGATATAGACTAGTCTGGTATGTGGGCTTACTCCAATATCACTGTTCATGGTTTTGCTCTTTGCTTTGGGTTTCTACTTAGGGCAATATCCCTGCCTCCCCTTGTCTCCCATCACCTTCCACACCATAGATCACTTTTAAGCATTCTATACTCATTATGCTCACAGAACTTTAATTGAATTTAGTGGCTATTCAGGTACAGGAACACGTAGAGAATACGCAACAGAAAGCTGCAGTGTAGAGAAGATATTCATACTGTAAACTGAAGAATGGAGTTTTGCCCTTGATTCCGATAAGCTCCCTATATCAAATGCTACTTGCCGTAAAGAGACTTAAGTGACATAGACTGGTGGACTTCTTTACTTTGATTCTATGCACTGGAATCCGTTCTTTTTTATTTAGTGGGATTATAATACTGCCCTATGGTATTTGTTTCCTTCTTAGCGTTAGAATATATTGGCAGTAGCTCAGACCCCTCACTTAGAACTGAGCCAAACTTGGGTGGATGAGGTTATGCCCTGAGCTTCTATTGCTTTCTTTTCATTTCTTGTTACCAAATGTTAAGCTGATGTGAACATTCAGATGATTGTTGGTTTTCATTTCCTCTCTGCTGCATGTCAAAGATTATGTCATTGATAGTATATTTATTCTAGTAATTAAAAAAACTCATATGGTTCCTCTTTTATTCCCTTTGCCCCTCTTTTTCAAGAAAACCTATACAAAATTGTTTCTAAAGAAGAAACAAAGGGACCCTCACTATGCGCATGCTCCTGTAGTTTATAACAGTTTTGACAGTTAGACACTCTGAGAGTGGGGGTCATTTCTGGCTGGGCTACTTTATGTTTTTATACTTGTGCTGATGTCTGCTGTGTGAATGTATGACCCAGTACTTCTAAATTTGTTACACTGCATCCACATGGAAAAAGCCAGTTTGAGGGGGAAAAAAATTGTTGCTGACTATACATTACAACTAAGGTTCCCCAGTCTCATCCACAGATAATAATAGACCACTTCAGTACTAATGGAACCATTTCTTTACTTTTACTGAATTTCAGAGTTGGAAGGGACCTCAAGAGGTCATCTAGTCCAAGCCCCTGCTCAAAGCAGGGTCAATCCCCAACAGATTTTTTGCCCCAATCCCTAAATGGCCCCTTCAAGGATTGAGCTCATAACCCTAGGTTTAGCAGGCCAATGCTCAAACCACTGAGCTATCCCTCCTCCCACATTTACTAAGAATATGTTAATGAGTTTAGTTCTTGTAAAAGCTGCTGCGCTAACACCTTCAGAGACTGCAGAGCTCTATTTTGCCATAGACGCGGCACAGCACAGATCCCCACATACGTCATCTAGCGAGCCTGAAGAGTTTAGTGGTTGAGAGACTAGTTCAGTCTCTTTGCTCATGCTTCTCCAGTAACACTGCCAAGGGAGCTCATTGCTCAGCACTTTGCAGGATTGAACCCTAAGCAGTCAAACCGATAAGGAAGTCTAACATTTACACGCCATTCATGCAGCTTCTACAGACCCTTCATGGACAACTATAAAAAACCCATGCAACAAACTAACGTATATAAAGTGAATGAAGGCCCCAGTAGAGGAAAATATTGAAGGACAAGCCTAACACATTGACTTCAGTGGGACTACCTATGTACCCAAAATTAGGCATGTGCTTAAGTGCCTTGGTGAGTTAGGCCTATTATACTGTATTGTTATTCAGCTTTCCCACCTATCTATCTTAGGTTTTTATACTGCCACCCATGACCATGAGGGTCTTCATGCAAAATCAATAATAATAGAGCAAGTCCCTAGTGGATTTCATGAAGTCACTGGCACTTCTCTGTTTCGGGGGTCAAAACTCTGCTTGGGATAGAGGTTTCTTTACTGTGGGGGGTAAGGATTATAGAATGAGGTGTCAATTGTGAGTGTTGTTCTGATGTTCGCAAGACTCTGGATTCACCTGATTCCCTCCCGTTCCATAACTGGATTCCCTTGACTGAGAGATAATGAATTTGCACTTTACAAAAGGCAGGAAAGGATGTCCTCAAAAAGGGGAGGCTTAGAAATTATTTTAAAATGGGAGCACCTACAAGCATTGAAATAACTGAGGGCTATCAGCATCTCCACTGTAGCAGGGCCATAAACATTTACTCCAGGTGAAATAGAATGTATGTTATTCTTGACCCAAGAACAACTCTCTCTCCTCCTCACCCATGAAAAAAATTTAAACAAGGAAAAGAACTCTTCCAGTTGTTTCAAAGTTGCAGATGTACAGGCCCATGAATAGCAACTGAGTTAAATTAGGAGACTAAACTAAATCATTAAAACATGAGAAACAGGGATTTTAGTCATGTTCTAAGTGCAAATTCAAATGAAAACTGATTCTGAGGGAACCTTATCACCTCCAAAATATATACTTATGAATACACACAAAACAAAATATATTCAGGATACAGTTAACTCCTGACGTTCATACTTCTTTTTAACTCAGGCAAGCTTCCATAGATTCCTATGTTAAAAATGAAACTTGTCTGAGTACAACCCAAGTAAAGACCTCCGCATTTGGCCTATTCAGCACACAAAGATACATAATGGAGAAGGGTGCTCAAGAGTTTGTATTGACTTAAATTTGAAATGAGAACATGACTCAAGTGGGAGTAATCCTGTCATCCCAGTTAAATGACAAAAAAATCCCTAAAGCATCACTCTCTATCATATATTTCAGTTAAGTAGCATACATTTCTTATTCTGCCCCCATTTTTGTGTTTTTGTCTCGTCTTGCTATGCTCTTTCCTATTTAAAATATACTAGTTGCTATGGAAACAATTATGAGAATGGAATTAGGCAGAATTTGACACTAAGAGCTGCAGAAACTTAATTAAAGTAACAACTTGAAAAGTGATGGATAATCTTGGCCATACATAAGACAGGGACAAACAAATGGATAGAAAGACAAGGACAACGTTATCAGCTATAAGGGATTAACAGTAGGGATAAATTTAGCCTATACCAGTGGAGTTGCATCACTATAAGGGAGGGCAGAATTTGGTCCAGTGTCCACTTCACAACATTGTTAGTTTTTTAGTTCAGATTCATTTTATTTTAACTAAACATAACTACAACACAGGCATTAGGTCAATCCAGGACCCTGTGGAAATGTCTACACTACAATAAAAGACCTGCAGTATGGCTGCGTCTGGCCCAGGTCAGGTGACTTGGGCTCACGAGGCTCAGGCTCCGGTTCAGGTTCTGAGACCCTGTGAGCGGGAAGGGCCTCACAGCCAAGTCCAAATGCCTACACTGCAATTTTATAGCCTTGCAGCCCAAGCCCCGAGAGCCTGAGTCAGCTGACCCAGGCCCTGAGACTGAGCCCTGGTCTACACTTGGGGGGGAAGGGAGGAGGGATCGATCTAAGATACGCGACTTCAACTACAGGAATAGCATAGCTGAAGTCGATATATTTGGGTCGACTTACACAGATGTCTTCACGGTGCTGAGTCGACTGCTGCCACTCCCCCGTCGACTCTGCCTCCGCCTCTTGCGGCAGTAGAGTACCAGAGTCAATGGGAGAGCACTTGGGGATCGATTTATCACATCCAGACTAGATGCAATAAATTGACCCCTGAAAGATTGATCACTACCCGCTACCAGCGGGTAGTGTACACCTGCCCTCAGTGCCACAGGTTTTTTACCACAGTGTAGACATACCCTAGTAGCTTCAGCTAAGCTTTGAAGATCTATACAAGTTAAACCTGGTTAGGAATAATTCAAGCTCTTGAAATGGGTGTAACCCAGGATGCCTGCCATCTTACAGAAATAATAATAAAAATAATTGTAAAGAAATTGACAAGTCAGGTGCTGCTGATTTGCACAGCATAAAGTCTGTTTCAGAAAAAAACACTTTTTTCTAATTAAAAGGGCTTTGAAAGTTAGTTTATTCCTCAGAAATGCAGCTTTCCTATAAAAAGGCACATCGGTGAAAAAATGGCCCCGTACAAAGTGTACATCGTTTAGGATGCAGTGCCTGGAATACAGCAACTGGATAGGAGCTTTGGGATCCTACTTGGTTATAGTCCTGCAGTGTTTTCAGATGCAACTGAAATAAGCTTTTATTATTTATCATTATGTGGCCAAATCCTGAAGTCCTCAATCAGATAAACCTCTCTTAGGTCTGAATACAAATAAATCAGAGTTTGAGCCGATGTTGTTATAACTATTAATATTAATAGTACTAAATTATGCAATACTATAAACAACAACAATGGCTTTGCGGTTTATGTATAAATGTTATAAAACTATTCACATGAAAACAGCTATTTGTTTCAAAATACAATTTTCAAATTTATTTTTTCTTTTTACAACCCACTACTCAAACTACACTTTGAAATATGTATTATAATGTGATAACTGCACATTTCGGGAGCTGGGAACCCCCATTTTTGGCATAGTGCCGTACCCAAGACATGTGGTTATCGGATTATAAAACATGCCCAGCAGTTAAATACCCTGCTACCATGTACTACGCAGCTCTCCTGGGTGTAACCTTACACCTGTGACTTACGAGATTTTCCGGCTCGAAGCCTCACCAGCAGAGTGTAAACTGAAGCCGCTCCAGAGACAGTTGGGTGAAAAGCAGCTCTGGCGGCGTTTGAACTGAAGTTGTTCAGGCAGAGAAACCGATCTGATGGCATTTTGAAAGATGGATGAGAGTGGATGAGGGAAAGGCAAGGAATGAAGGATAGGAGGAGGGAGTTTGAGGGAGAAGAAGAGAAAGGGAGGATGCACAGAAGGAGGAGGTGATATGGAAAAGAAGAGGAGGAGGAAAGAGGGGATATTGGAAAGAGGAAAGAAGGATGAAAGGAAACGAGAGGAGAGGAAGAGAAAAAATGTAAGCAGCATGTAATGCACACCTGAATTAAGCATTCCTGGTATACTAGTCAGACACAACTCCCAGTGACAAAGTACAGGACTAGAATCCACCTAAAATCATATTCTTGAATGATAAATACTAGACTCTGAATTAAATGCCTATACTAAAATCCTTTTGCAGTCCTCAAGTAGCATAAGGGAGTGTGTCATACTGGCCTTCCCAGGAGTACCAGGCACTGTGACAGTACCTTTTAGAGGAGATTAAAATGACCCACGCTAATAACTCAGTGCATCAATGAAAATAAAAAAGATTCTCCGGTGCTACTTTTTTACTGTCTCCTGCACCAACTTGATTTCACTTCATTTTACAGTTCTGTGTATTCTCAGCAAGGGTTGTGTCCAGCTCCAAGTCTCCACTTTTTTCCTTTTAGCTTTCTGAAATCCTTGAATTAAATTTCTATACTTCAGATCCATTTCAACTGCTGCTGTAACTTAAAGTGCATCTGTTTATCTCTTGATCTGGGACTAAGAAAGCCCAACCTAGCAATACTTGGCAAATCAAATCTGAACTTCAAGTGGAAGATCTAGAATAAATTACTAAATACTTGGTGGTTCTAAGTGTCTTTATCCTCTCAATAGCTGATATTAACCAGAAATATCCTAACGGGGCCAAACAACTGAAACCCACAGACCGTTAAATTCCATCTGCCATATGGAACTGCCGACACCACTGACCATATTGGTACCCTAAAGTTGTTGTACAGTATGTTGAGTAACATGAAAAAGTATCCATGTAGCAAAAGCATATATAAAATAGTCACCCTCTATGCTTTCTTTGGCAGTTATCCTGTCAGAAATCACAAACTAAATAGGGTGAATATGTGTTCAATTCCTGGATGGGAGACCTCAAAGCAAAATTCAGAGTGCTGTCAGAAGTGATGTGGTATTGCAACAGGGAAACGGTCTTCCCTTTGATTTAGTGCTCCTGCATGCTGTTCAGGGGGCTATGTGCTGCTGGAGATATGTATTTTGGATGAGATGTTAGATATGAAGGCCTGACCATCTGTGGTCATTAAAAAACCCTTGGCACTGTCTGCAAGAAAAGAGATTGCAGTCAGTATGCTAGCTAGATTACATTATTCAACTGCTTAAATTACTCTGCCATTGAAAATGGACGATCTAATCCTATCTTAATCCCCTCAACTGTTGCGTAGAGCTGCTGTGTGCTGTTAAGTTACTGCTTCACTCCACCTTAGAGTTGGTTGCATTTCAGTGCAAAGTGTTTTGTTTCCTATGTTGAATCTGTACAGGGTTTAGGGATTAAAGGTGTTATACAAATGCAAATTATTATTATAACTTTAAAACCAATGTGATCTTCCTCACTCATGCACCTATATTTCTAAGGTAGTCCTACTCCCTGATTAAATGACCTTACCGTAGAGTAGAATGCCTGCCAGAGCGGGAAATGCTATTGCCAACTGGCGAGGGTAAGTTACTTCCTCTATGCAGGTCTTCAATGGAACGGCTCCAAGGTTTGGATTTATCCATTGAGTTTTCCACATTGTTCTCCAAGCTTTCAAAGTCAAAACTGAAAGGAAATAGAAATTCCAATGTAGGTTTACACAAAAGTTATACATAGCTTTTTTCCTTCCTGTTAAACATCTGCAGATTTACTAGGTCCCAACAGATTAGAAGAATAAGAAGAAAAAAAAAAGCAATGCAAAACAATTTCACTTCAGCTGGAACACAGTACTAGACTCAAGTACATTTTGCAGCAAATCTGGAACTTGACAAAAGGAGAAATGAGCAACACAGGGATCTAATTTAAGAGACTCAAACAGCCATGAATTAATCTTATTTCAATGTAAAAAAAAATTCAACATTGACTGATTTGCTGATGAACAACAGCATTGGAGAGTGGAGGGGGAAACTCAAAGCTCTCTTAATTTTAGTTTAATAAATCAATACATTGTGTGGCCATTAATTTAATTTCATCCATCAATATGTGTCTGAGCATTTATACTGGCTTGTCGGCCAAGGCTAATCTTGAACCATATGTAATACATTAGCAAAATAATTATAGATTTTCTTGATTTTTGACTCCTCACCCACTTCTTTGCCATTTAAAACAACAGTTGGTTGTTCCTCTTACATTTTTGAGGTTATTACTTATGTTTACCATGTTAGAGAGAGAGGAAAAAAACTCTGGCAAGTTAACTTGCTTCCCCTTATACAATTTTAGGAACAAAAACTTTAAAACAAGCTGTGTGCAGTTTTTCCAGTGTTAGTGATATTTTTAAACATATAATTTTCCTTCATTAATTTTATTATAATTCCACCAAAAGTCTCATTTCTTTACAATGGAAATATATATCTGAATGTATTCAATCTAAAAAAAAATTTGGCTCGACTTAGCTAGAGTTTGCAGGTACAATACAGTGTGCAGCTCTTATCTTTTCTTCACACATTCATTTCATATAGAAGTTATAGGTACAATGTAATTAGGGTCAGCATAATTCAATTTTCAATTTTTGACAGTTCTGACATCAATTTTAAGGATTTTTTTTCTATTTTTATTTATTTAAATTTTCCTATTTGCAGTTTTAAGCATTTTAATATCTAAATTTACAGCTAGGCAAAGTAAGAAAATTGCTGCTTGAGAACTGTTTTATTTAAGGATATTTACTTTGTGTATTTTGTCATGGGATTTTGTGCATTTGTGCATTAACAGTCATAAATCTTTAAGTTTTTCAATGTCCAGTGTCATAAAATAATTATTATTTAACCCCGCCTCTCTATTTTCCTGCAACTGTGAAAATTTAAATAGATAAAATCTCTCTCTTTTTTTTTTGTTGGTTTGTGTGCATATGATGAAATAGACACTTACCAGCACTTACCATCAAAAATCTAATCCTTCCAAGCCTAAATATAAGTTAAACCCTGTGAGTATATGAGAACATATCTTCAGTTGTTTAAATTACCTCCATTTCAGTCAATGAAGATACAATGATTTACATTGGCCCATCATGATTTTTTTCCAAGTTTGCATATGTTTGGAAGTGTTGTCCAGTAATAAGGTCAGACAACTGGGAGCCTGGACTCCTTTTTTTATTCCTAGTTTTGCTATTGACTTCCTAAGTGGTCTTTTAATAGATCTTCTCTTTCTTGAAATCTGACAATCCACAAAAGTGATCTGATAACACCTACCCAGCTTTACCAGAGTACTGTGAGAATTAGTTAGTGTGAGGATTTTGCTTTCAGCTTTGTGGGTATTATTTTATCATAATACAATATGGCTGAAAAAAATGTCTGGGTGTACTTACCTATATAAAGGTATTAATTAATATTTAAGAATGTAATGTCCATTACATGTTCTTAGATATTTGAGGGAAGGAACACAAACAGTGGGATCTAAAAGAAGCTTTTGGAAAGGAAGGCAAAAAAATTGGGATCAAGTTAAAACATATGTGACTAATCTTTAAAAAACTTCTCTGACCAGTGGTGGTTTAGCCACTGGGCCAACAGGGCCTGAGTCTAGCTGCCCCCCACCAATTGGGAGCCCCAAAGAAAAATGGGCTCCTCCACATCCCGACATGCTCCGCCTGCCTGGTGCTACTGCTGGGGAATGGGTTTGGATGCAGGGGGATTGTCCCACTCCGCCCAGCACTCCTGCCAGGAGACAGGGGAAGCCCCCCCACATCGACCTCACTTCCCCGGCAGGAGCGCAGGGTGGAGGGGCAGAGCCAGGATGGATTGCAAACAGAAGGGGCGGGGAGGGATCCCCACTTGTTCTGGCCCAGGGCCACACAAACCCCTAATTACGCCTCTGGCTCAGACGGCATAAATATATAAGGAAAGTTTTTTGTTTTCCTTCTCACTGCATTAATGCTCTGATCCAACATTTGGGATCTAATTTTGCCATTTGCTCTGGTTCTAAGGAACCTACATAATTCTGTGGCAGCCTACAGCAATGGAAATCATTTTAGAGAAATAGTACAGCATCTAACTAGATATTATTCTCTCGGCCAGTCTATCTATATTGCACTATGTTGTTTTGTTTCGTGAACCCTGATGAACATAAGCCATGTTTTACTTACGTGACTGCGTACTGTGCAAATGACAAATATTCCACCAGAACATCCAAGCCTTTGTTTTCTTCATTCAAAAACTCCCTGACCCATCTGTTAGAAAAATCATTAGAGATTAGGGCATTTGATTGTTCAGTGCAGGGACATGTCTGACAAAATTCTTGTTTCAATCAATCTATAGAAACATCTATTGTGTGAAAAGAAATATATTGAGCAGAAGCTTTTCATTTCTCACTCAAGAAGTGAGGGTTCAAAAATATACCTTTGTGTGTGGAAACAAACACCTCTGCAGCATCACAAATAAGAAAACATTCTCTACCATTAATATCTATACCACACACACTTTACACTGCTCAGGAAAACCTACACAAATATATTGCTTTTCTTTTTCTTTTTAATAAAGAAACCTGGTTCTGGTAAGTGCTGCCCATTCCCCCATAACAATTAAGTTCCCGTTGAAAGGTCCAGTATAATTTGGAGTAGTCAGTAGTCACGTAGCATGACGACACTACCCAATGTAGCTGAAGCTTCCTTCCAAACCCACATTCATCTCCTTTCTGGCACAGCAAGCTGCACAAACCACAGAACCAGCCAATACTAAAGCAACATTTATGGGCTTCTTGAAATGAAATAGTCATATGAATTGGCTTCATTTTTTCCATGTACTGGCATTTAGTGATCTTTCAAGAAGTTATAGGCAACAAAAAAGCTAAGGAACATCAAGGCTACGATATGATATATGTCATATCTTCAAATGTCTTCATATCTTTCCCATTTTCTTTAAAAAAATAAGCTTTACTTCTCATACTAATATAACATCACATTTTTTAAAAAAGCTTTAACTTGTTAAAGTAAATTCAAGCCCCTAAAAGCAGGGTCATATAAAATATTTGCAACAAAATATTAAATCCTGCAAAACTTAACTGGTTATTCTTGGGAAAATTGAAAAATTCAGGGCTAGTTTGCTAAAGTATGAGAGTCTGGACCCAGTTTTGAGCAAACCCAAGGGGTGAAGAATGGGTGGAGATTTGGCTTCATCCCTCATTCCTCCACAACACACCAGCATACCCAAGTATTTATCAGTAGCAGATTATTTTAAGATGAGAGCCGGGGACTGAATTATGACACAAAGTTATAATTCCCTCCCTGGTTTGCTCTTGGGGGAGTGCATTTTTACGTTGCCCTTCACTGAGGGCAGATTGTAAATTTTACAATTTAACCTTGAGTTATTCTTTAGACCTCATGTTTTAGAGCATACTGTTTACGTTGTAGAATAAACATCTTGGTATGTCTATTACTCCTGGGGGCATTCTGAGTCAAAAAAATGAAAATTCTGCACACAATATTTTAAAATTCTGCACATTTTATTTGTCAAAATAACATTATATAATCATGCCAGTTTCAATTATTTTGGTAATTTTTTTTCAAAATACCTGTCAGCAAATATGTCTCTAACAGAACAGACACACACACAAATTCCCTCAGGAGTAGAAAGTTAAAGAAACCCCTATGACAGGGGTAGGCAACCTATGACACACATGCCAAAGTTGCCATGCAAGCTGGTTTTCAGTGGCACTCACACTGCCCAGGTCCTAAATTTAAAATATTTTAATTTAATTTTAAATGAAACTTCTTAAACATTTTAAAAACCTTATTTACTTTACATACAACAATAGGTTAGTTATATATTATAGACTTACAGAAAGAGACCATCTAAAAAACAGACTGCCAGAAAAGCACATAGGATTATTATATATTAATTTCCAGTAGCACCCATAATATGCTCAAAACCTAGTGACCCGAAAAAGACCCCTTCTCAAAGAAGCTTACAATCTTGTACGGGGTTAAGAGAGGCTTACTTAAAAAAATCATTAGATGGGGGGAGAGAGGAAACTGTCACCTTTAGAAGGATTTTTTTTTCTAAAGAACCAAGTCAGCTTTGAATGGGTAACTTATTTTACACTCTGTGGCAACAGCCACACATCACCACTTGGATGTTATCAAAGAATGGCACACATTTTAGCCATAGTCAGCCATGGACTTTAATGAGAGTTGAAAGGCTAACTCTGGTGCAAGTCTCCAAAAATTCAAGAGTGAGCTGATATGCTAAAATCTTGCACTGAAAATTCCATGGAAAAAAAATTGTCTACAACATTTTGTAGCTTCTACTTTAGCTGCTGACAAACTGCTATGGTTGCTTACAGATTGCATTGGTTTACTCTGGCAGATTCATCCTTAAACTTCGCAACTCTGCCAACATGGTATTAGAAATGATGGTCTCACTTCAGTATTTGATGGTCAATTTCACTTCATTATGTAATGTTTCAGAAAGTCTTTTGACATTTTCTGGAAATCCCGGACATGCACTGTCCTACTATATTTCATCACAGCTGGTTGCCAACTGCAGTTTTGGCTCTTAAGGAGCAGAATCTTGATTTTAATCCACCATAATCTGAGACTATTGCTTGCTTCCATATTTAGTCTCTGGGATTTAGCAGCACACCACAACATACCATGGAACAGACAGCTCTCATGTAGCTAAGCTAACAACTATTCCAGGCCCATGTAAGGAAAGAGACCCATTGGAAAAACATCACAAAGACTGCTCACAAAGTTAAGTGAGACTACTGCCATCACGCCGGGAAAGAGGTTCCTTAAACAGATTATTACCAGCTCTTTGTCACATTATCTTAAGTAATCTTTAGTGAACACGTACCTCAAAATTTATTTTTAAAATATCGAGTGATTTCCCACTGTACAAGCATTAGCTGGCAGACCAAGGACTCCCTGACAATGCTGGAGGTGCAAAAATGCTCCTGTCCGCGCAGACAGTTCAATGTCTATTTTACCCCATCTGCCTGATCTCTCTGGTAATGTACTTTGTTTATAAGAATGAAACAGCTGTAACATCGTAAGGCAAAGGGACTTACAGAAATAATTTGTGGAGTGTAACCAGCTTTTAGGGACACTAACTTTATCAAATCCAGAGTCAAAATCAGTTACTTTCTAAGACTTCCATCCCAAAGAAGCTGGCAGACAGTCTTCTGTTGAAGGAAACCCAGTGTGATTAAGAAAACAGCTGTTCTTTTGCATCAAACAAGCTCATAACAACTACTCCTTTCCTTGTTTCATCAAGATACAATCGCCAAGTGCAGAAATCTACCTAAGGAGCCAATGTTAGGTGCACACATACTGGAACCATTTAACAAAGCTTTCAAGACATTTTATTTTGGTCTGACATGTTAATGCTGAATAATGCTTCTACTCCATCAGTCTCTGAGTCTGGTTCTGAGTACAGGTTGGCAAAGTTGATATAAATAAGTATTTGAAATGGCATGTGGAATAAAAAAAAGCTAATTCTCCAAAATTCATTTTCCTATTAATATTTGAAGAACATTTTGTGCTTGTGAAAGTAAAATACTGACAGTCTTATCTAGCAGTAAGGCATCATGCAAACATGGCATGTGGAAGTTTCTAAAACAACATCTCATTGCTCCTCTGCAAAACTATTACTATTCCAGACTTGAGGTTTCCTGAGCAGAAGCCATAAATCAGAGTGGGGGGGAGGGGAGAAGGGGCAGAGAGGAATGGCTGACTAAAATGCAGACCCTATCAGTCTCATTTCTCTTCCGATTTACCCCAGGGCCTGATACAGGTCTTAAAGAAGTCAATGGCAGTCTTCCCATTGACTTCAAGGCAACTGGATTGGCCCCAAAGTGAGCAGATTTAAAGTGAGCCTGCAGGGATGACCAGCTAACATGTTAATGTACTGCACAGCCCAAATCCCAGCCGTCTAATCTTTAGTGATGGATACATTAGGCCATCTCATTCCTTAAAAAGCATGGAGATATTTGCCCAAAGCTAGCAGTCAGTGAACATAAAAGACCCAAGTCATGGGATTATTAATAGCTCTTACCCAATATGATTTGTTCTTAAAGAAATTTCCAGTTCTCGTAGTACTTGAGTAGATTCTTGGACTCGTCTTCTGAATTTCTATAATTCAGTTGGAGGAAAAAATACTTGAGAAACATATTTGGACTCACATGATGCTATTCAAAAATGCCAAAATCCCATAGGAGACAGAATGTGTTAAATATTAAAATACATTGAGAACATTTCCAAATCCTGAAAAATGAAAAACTGTTAATCAGATTAGCAACTAAAAGACACTCAGAAAAATAACATCTGCTTCCAACTAGTACTTTGAAAGTGTGGAAGAGAAAAGGAGAAATAAAATTCTATAAAGATATATATATATTTCTTTACAATACAATTTCTATTTTAGCACCAAATGTTTTACAGACAGTTCCAGCATAGGGACCTGATTTTTAGCAACAGCCAATAATTTTGCACTTGCAATCTTGTCTCTACAACACAAGTTGTTGGCACTTACATCTAACTACCTGGTTTGTAGGTGCAAACAAATAACCAGATATCTCAGTATTGTCATCTGTGTGCTGTGATTATTGTAGGTGCGCAATTAGAGGCTGAAATGAGGCCCAGATCATATGCAAATATCAGTAAACTACTGGGTTACAATACAGTACAGAACTGTCCAAAAATCTTGCTTTATTTTGAATATCTCCCATCAGTGCAGTTCCACCAGTGGCAGCAAGCGTGGGAATGCATGAACCCAGCAATGTGAATGAAGAGCAATTTGAATTGTATAACACTGGTCTGTGTTACACTGAATGTGGTTTTTGGCCTTTAATCTCGTTGAGGATTTTTCTTGTGAGAGAGGAAATGTTCCTGTATGTTTCTTATATATCACCAAATGCTGATCAGACTGAAGCCATGTCTACACTACGGGTACTACTGTGGCACAGCAATGGTGCCATAGCTATACTGCCAAAGCACCATAGTGTAGATTCTTCTTACAGAAATGGAAGGGGGTTTCTGCCACTGTAGGGACTCCACTTTCCTCAATATGAATGAAGACAAAGCCTTAGTCTAGTGTTGCAGTGGTGATGGGAAAGCTGGGATGGGGGAGAGACAGAGGTGGCAAGAATGTTCCACAACTGCCTGTTGCATGGACATTATCCTCCAGCTGGGCTGCTGTTTGCAACCTGGAGCAGAGACAATTAAGCGTTCTGCAATTTATAAAATTATAAGAAGCCACCAGAATGTGATTTGTTTAGCAATATATAATTTAAACATGGCTAACCTAAGTGTTTGAAAATGCAGCTCACATGGAAAAATAGTTATTTTTCCAGGAGGAGACTTTGTGTACCCAGCTACAACCCCAAATGAATATTATACAGCAGTATTTGGAACTACCTCCTCCTGACCATACAAGCATTTAGGATAGAAAATGCTGACACAACCTTAATTACAGCAATAATTATGGTAATGTGAATACTCTCCCAAGCATCAGTCCAGGGAGCCCATTTGTAAATTTTTCCCCTTTTCAGTCTGGGCTGACTAGTTATATAAAATAAAACAATAGAGAGAAACTTGATTAAGTTATTTTTAGGTTACACTGATTTTGTCATAATGGGGGAGTCTGACAATAGCACTAGCACAAAAAAGCTTTCAGTGTGCCCATGGACTGACCACAGAGCAAACCAAACACCACACGAATCTGAAAAATGCTCCAGAAAAAAAGCCCATTAACCATTTGGTTTATTTTTTTTTCTTTCTCTTTTTACTATAATCAGCTGCAGACAAATGTAAAGTTAAGAATGGCATTTCCTTCTTGTCACTTCCCATAACAAGAGAGGCATTGTGTCAGAAGATACTTTTATTGCAGCCTTGAAGACATGAGCTAATGAAGGCCAACAGGAAAGAAAACGATACCTAGTGTATGCCCCATTGTATTTCTTCAATAACTTAGGCCCACTCAACTGCAGTATGTGATTGGTCCTGGGCTTGGAGCATTGTGTCAGGATATGTATTTTACCACAAGACGCCAATTAAGCTAATTATATCGCAACACAAAGCAGTGATTGTTTAAGTTGGAAGAAGGAGAACCAGTCATTGATAGGAGCTATGCTCTGGTTACCTTCTTTTTTAAAAATAGAAAAAAGCTGTTAAAAACATCAACACAGAATATCAGCAAACATCTGAGGTAAATAAATACTAGTGATTTGAAATGTATTTGAAAGCACATTGGGATGAGGCCCCTTGTGAATGTACTACCATCTTCAAAACCCCAAAGACTAAACTCCTCTTTTTATCCACAGGAGAGCCAGGACAACAGCTACGCAAATCTTCCCAACTGAGCTGCCAATGAGCCTCCATCTCAACCCAGAAAGACCATGAGAAGACTACGTAACAGTGTTCACCTAAAACACTCTTCCTGTTAGCAGGTTTTGATCCTGCTGGGAAAGGATTACAGGAGCTCTGCTGCCATACTGAGGCAGGCAGTCCATTACCCTACCCAGATATAAAGGAGGTGGGAACAGTTAGAGTCACAGAGTCATATAAACTTATAAAACTTGGGCCAATATAGTTACGACACTAAGGGCCATGAAAAATATCATGCCCTGTGCAACACAGTTAGGTCAACCTAATCCACACTGTAGACACAGCTAGGTCAATTTTTCTGTCAACCTAACTACCACCTCTTTGTGAGGCGGATTATCTACATCAATAGAAAAACCCCTTCCATCGATGTAAGAAGCACCTGTATTACAGCGGCACAGCTGCAATGGCATAGCTGTGCTGCTGTAATAGAGACATGGACTTCAAGATTTTTACAGGGCCATTCACACACAGGGAGGAACTCCAAATCAAGGATGATTCTGTCTATTAGTGCGGATTAAAGAGCATACAAAAGGACACAGAATATATCTTACCTTCCTGGTTACTGCTGGATCGAGATAGCCCTTTAATTTCTGGATATATGTATGTGGAGGATTCTTCACTTGAAATCTTTCCTGCAGAGAGCACATAATCATCAGACATTCAAGCAGTGACTCGCTGTATATTTAACTATGTATTATAAATTTCACCTGCATATATCTGAAACTGTAAGATAAACCCCAGTTGTCTGAAAGCTCTGGAAGAATTAAGAGAGATGGTTGCACAGGTTTGTTTAAAAGATGTCACCACACAGGCTGGAGCACATTTTACAATTTGGAATAACATTAAAAACATAATGGACAGGACAAGATGGTTTCCTTTATGGAAGAACCCGCATTTTTACAGTTATTCTTATTTCAAGAAATGGGAAATGGGGGTTGTTAATTTTATAGGCAATTTTTTACAATTATAAATTAGTTTGCAAGCTCTTCCTTGAGAAATCAGCTTTTCCAGAATAAGAGCATTGGCAATCTAAGGAGTGAAATTGAAATTTCTCATGGGCGCAGATAGTACATATGTGAATGAGTGTGTGCATCTTCACTGAGCAAAGAGCTGGGTAATAACACGAAATTATGACCTGAGGAGGAAGGAAGGGGACTCATTGTGATTATGCCCTATCAGTTCTTTTCCTTAATTTCCAGTAGAATGAAAGACAGCTTTACATTCCAGCTTTAGTATTTCACATGGACAAGAACCATGACTATGTCTTGTAACACTGTTGGCTTTCTTACCTCCTGGGGGCTGAAAAATGCTTTTTAATGGTTTCCTTTTCATTTTCAGACTGATTACATAATTACACAGTGCTGTAATGTCTCCAGGACTTTACAATGCTTACACATAACATTGAAGTGTTTGTTTATCCTATATAAATATGCATTAAATCTACAATACCACATGCTACTTTCTATGTCAACACAAATCCTGCACACTAATATATTTACCACACACAGAAACTGACTTTTTTCTGCTATCTGCCACATTATTGTTTGAATGTTAAATATATTAATAACTGAGGAGCACTCTGCTGAAAGCTCTGTTGTTTTCTTAAAACAACGATTCACAATCACATCAGACTTTCCATTTCTATTTATTCCTTTCTGGTCTATACTCCAATCCACCTGCCTGTCCTCTTGGTATGAATTCCTAGATTATAGATAAACTAGAATTCAATTAGTAAATTCCATGTCTGTGCCTTTGACTAATTTTGATTGATCTGATTTTTCCTAAGTATTTTCCCATGTCACTGACATGCTGATATATTCTAATGGTAACAAATTCTCATCTCAATGTGGGATATATTTCCAATGGAAAAGCTGCAATGGGAGGGGAATGCAAAGCTCTACACAATTTTCCCAATACATAGGATAATTTGGTTACTCTTGTAGGGAACTACTGGATGAATCATAAATCTGGCAGCCAGAATCCATGACATGCAATGTATAATTACACACTGATATAACAAAAATATTGTTTGTTTTGCCTTTTCCATAGTCAAGCAGACATCTTTTCTATAAAAATTTACGTTCTTCTGAATATGCTGTATTCAGACCTGTTAAGAGCAGTACTGAACATTCTGATACTTGAATCTTGGAGACATTTTAACTACCTTCCCTCAGTTTGAGAGAAAGCTCACATAATAACTTTTGTAAGTGAAATGTGAAACCCACATTTATTGGGTCAAGCTGAAATCCTGACTACATGAGCTGTAGGTTGTTTCATAATAAATGGTAGATTACTGCTCAGTATTCAGAAGGCACTGTCATATACACAGAAAGTCATTGCAGTTATTATCTTGCTACCTGTTGCAAATATATAATTAATCATCATAATAAGTAGGAATGGTCTTAAAATCCCACCCTGTGCTCCACCAACCTCTGGGGGAGAGGGAGTTAGGACTTGATGGAAGGGCATCTTAAGTTCAGGGCATTACTGTTTTGTCTGAATGGGACTGCCCATTCTAAAGCTAACGCAACAGGATGGTACTGAGCGGTGCAATGGAAGGCATGTTTCTTCCATAACAAAGTCCTTCTCAGCTTCCAAATTAAGGGCAGCAATGGTTTTAATAAACACAGATGTCAGATCAGGTGATCTAAATAGGCCATACCTTGAATTTGGGGGTTTCTATGTGAACAATGAAGTCTTGCAGGTGGAACAGGTGTGAGTGTACACTTCCTAATATCCACCTCCCGTAAACTTTCAGAGGCTGTACATTCCATATCTAGGTGCTTGGTCACAAGTAAGCCTACAGTGTTAGCACAGAAAACCCAGAGCATTCTGACTTCATCACCTATTTGTTCTGATGTGGGTCTTGTTCAGTGGCTCAGAGTCTCTTCCACATCAGCAGGATATTTGGAAAGTATTTGGGTGATGGAAAAGAGGGCATGCATATATGTCACTTCTGACCCTTGACCATGCTCTTTTAATTAAAGAACAAAGACATACCAAAACAAACAGTTTAATTCAGAGCTGGTATAAGGAGGTACAGTTCCACTGACTTCAATGGATTTTCACCTGTTTACACTAGCTCTGAATCTGGCCAGTAGAGTGTCACGGAATTAAGTATTTGAAAGTTCAATGTCTGTAAAAACCTTCTCTCCATTAGAATTGTCTGTCTCTGTGTGTATACAATTACCTAGGAAATTGCTTAATTGTAGTTAAATTGCTGCTAATTGGAGCTGCTACCAGTATTTTGTGAAAGGCACTAAAGTAGACAGATGCAAGGAGTTAAGGGTATGTTTCCACATGATGTGCAGAGGCTTAATCATGCAGCCTCCTCTAGTGTTAATGGAAGTCATCTGTAAAGCTATGAACCATGCAGAACATATACCCCCAGTAACTGACTGTAAAGAAACAGAGATCACAGGGATATAGCTGAACTAGAGGAAACCCTCGTGGAAGTAGGAACACGTTGTGTCCTCAGATGTCAGGAAGGGCACATTTTTATAAAATGAAAAATAAAATAAATGTACTGTATAAAATTAACTACTTTGAATAGCCATTAGATGTTATCTGATATTTGGGGTATAGTCAGTGTATCGTTATTTTTTGTGTGCTCTTTACAGAATGTTACTGGGTTGGATCACATTTATACTATGCCCCTTTTATGTCACTCTGACAATATACGGTAATAGTGGCTTACAGTGAGAGTAAATGTAACTAAAATGTAAAAGTAATATACACCCACATCAACTCATGCTAAAGCCACCTCACCTGACCAGGGCAATGCCACTGTTAATATAAATAAGAATCTGTCCCACTGTGCACTGCTGACCGGTTGTCACTTCTCAAGTGATAGGTGCAGTTCAGAGGCAGTTGAAACAGTGGTCAGCTATAAATCTAGAAATACTGTAGAGACTGAGTTTTAAAACTGGCCTTCAATGTTGTGCCTACATTTATGTCTACAATTATTTACGGGGGGAAATGTTAACAATGTACAATCAGATAGCTAGATGACCAACTGTTACTATTTGCAACTATAAATGAAGGAGTAAAATAGCAGGCAAAAAATTGGAGGCCAGTTTTACAAATAAGGCAGGTAATTTACAAATCAGAAAACAACTGATACAAATTAGATTATTTATATCCAATTCACTTCTTCCTGAAAAACGAAGAGTTTGACTCTTGAAGAGGGTCAGAATAATAACCCCACAAGGCTTTTTTTCACATTCCACATTTGAACAGTTTATTCCCTCTCTTCTTTGGAGTTCTTCAATAGAGATATAGCTTGGCTTTGTTTAGTCTAATTCTGAAGAGCAGAGCTTTTATTCTTTGGCTGGCTTGCACTTATTTAATAATCAGGCATTATATGTTAATACAAGCTTTTCCTAGCTGCCAATTTTAATATTTTTAGTCTTCTGAGACTAAACCAAGACACTTAGAGGACTTTAATTAGCAAATTTATTATAGTTTATGGTGTTGATCTTTTGTCTATTTCTATTTGTTTTCTCAAAGTCTATCAATAATTATTCACTGACATAATCATCTTTTAAAAAGCAATCAACTTTTTTAAAAAAAAAATAGCTCATTGTGCAAAGCACAATGGAATTCTTTTGAGTCAAAAGACACAAAATAAGACATTATCAGTAACAGCAGACATCAAACATGTTTCTTTCTAATAAATAGTCAGTGGTTAGAAATGTTTACTAACCCTGAAGACGTTTTTACTAGTCCATCAAAGTGCTTCCAGCCCTAGAAAGTCACAAGGGGTCGGACTTTAAAATCACACCATACTGGCTATGACTATCAGCTTGTTTTTCCCCTGATTCAGCTGTTTTATATTAGAAGCTAATGCCACAAATTGATATAGTCAGAGATTAATGCTTTATAATATTTACTATCTGAGATGCCAAGATACATTCAAAATGCATAAAGTCTGGGTTTGTACCTCTCGCATTTATAAAAGGAAAGCAGCCACTAAAATTATGCCAGAATTCAAGTGAGAGGAAAAAGGCAAGACACTAATCAGAACAATAGGATTTTATGAACTGATATTTTGCCTCTCATTGAACCTGCAAATGAATGTTTTACATTATTGGAAATCTGGGAATTACCAGCTTTCTGGACAGTGGTACACAACACACAGCTAACCATTCTGGCTACAGTGTAATAGAACTGATCCAAAATTGAAAATAGCAAGTTCTAGAAGCCAAGCCGGTGCTATTTTCAATCCGTGAAATAATATTTTTGTGCACAATAGTACTTTATCATTTTGGTTTAGTTCCTTACTTGCCACTCCCATTTCACTTCGAAGGGACCTTTCAAATTTATATGAATAAGAAGCATTGTTCATTTAAAGGATCCAGGAAAGGCAGCCACATATAACTGAACAACAGCTAGCTAGCTTTTGGGCAGTTTGCCAACTTCGTCATCTTCAATTCTTAGCATTACCTCTTCAAAGCACTGTGCAGCCAGCTATTTATTTATTCATTCATTTAACTTCAGCTTCCCCTGTGGACTATTATTCCCATTTTACAGATGAAGAAATTGAAAGTTTAAGTGACTTTCCCAAGGCCACACCATTAGTCACTGCCAAGATTAGAACTCGGGAGCTTCATGGAGCCTGCTCAGATCAGTAAACCACACTCCTCTAATTCAACAGAGCTTCTCCTTTCTAAGTGAAGGTTTACTGGAGACAATTGTACTGCAGGCTTAAAACTTAAAAATATGCTATCTGTATGCAAGTCCAATAAACATGTTTTCCAAGTGTTAACCCCAACAGATTGAAAATAACTCCATACAGCATCTAAAAATGATTAATTTCTATTCAGATGAGGAAAAGTGTCTTCATTTATCAGATCCGTGCTGAATAGAACACCTGACATCTTCCTTTTTAATAGATAATATTAATTTAAATTCTCTAATCTCTGACATATTCTTGGTTTTGTGCCATGCCTGAGAAGAAACAGTAGTTAATTAAATAGTAGAAAAAAGGTTATGCCAATATATTATTTTCCTCTTTTCTTCTGAACCACAGATCTTGAGCTTTTCTATTCCAATGAGTTCTCCATTAAATACAATTCACCAAGTGGCTTTATTTCAGGCTTTGTCTTCATTTTAAATATCTTTATCAGTCAATATTTAAGAAAAAATATTTTTTCTTTACTGTGTTATCTGATGATTGTAAAGAGCTTGGTTATACTCTGAGAAACTGTTGCCTAAAAATAATATCCTGCAGTCCTGAACAGTACAAATTCACTAATCTACACTAAGGGTTTGATCCAAAGCCTTGTGAAGTCAATGAAAAGATAGCCATTATTAACTTCAGTGGGCTTTGTATTGGACTCTGCCATGGACTGCTGAGGTTTATGGAGGTTTATGGAGTAGCAAAGTACCAGTCAACTGTAAGTGCTCTGCTCATATTTCAAGGCATTACTGGCTATCAGGGAAAGGCAGGAGGTTCAGTGAGGGATACTATATCATTTACACTGGCCAAACAGCAAAATCTCAATGGTCTGTGTTTTGGTGAGTGGTACTCCGAGAGCTCCATATTCAGAGAGGATTTGATCTTTGCTGACGTTCTACAGTATATGTTTTCTACCAAGACTGAAAACTCAACCTGTGATTTGAAAATCAGGCTGGGTTCTTTTCTGGCTTTCAGAGCATCACCAGTAATAAATATTCTGCAACAAGAATTTCACTGGAAATTTGAATGCTGCTGAACAAGACTGAATGGAATCAAGCTCACTTTTCTGTAGGTATGCTGACTCGGCAGAAATAAGAGTAAAACGCTGGTTTGACAATAAAGTAAGTAGATATGAATCAGACTGACAAAGAGACCAGAAAATTAGATAGGAGCTTGCAATGAATCATGGCAATAAAAACAATAGATGCTACGCTAGTTATCTATGCAGATGCATCACAACATGGAGTACTGATGGCACATCAGATTCTGCAGAATTTAATATTTTATTAAAGAAATACTAAGGGACGTATTTACCTTTCAAATAAGAGCCAACATTGAGAGCGGTTGCACATACCCCTAGAGACCTGGTTTATTCAGCCAGAAACTCTCTGTGCAGCCTAGGCGAGCACATGTTGGGGTGGTAACTACAGCAACTATTTACAGTGTGCAGTATGTGTTCCTCTTGTGCTGACTTGATTCCACTAGCTGATGCAAAAGGAGGAAGGATGATCATTGCTTCAATCTCACCCCCTTTTGGAAAGACTGAGCACCGGTAGATGCACTAATTGTGTCAGTTCCCTATGCAGGGATGGGCAAGTGCCATTTCCTTCCTGCACTCGTGCATCGTACTATGCCACAGTTTCTAGTGCTTATGACTACAAACACAAAACTACTGGCTGAACTCTGGGATTCTGCACTGTCTGACACTGAGACACTGCTTTTCACAGGACATTCACATTCTTTAGCTACCACAAATGATGGGATAAAAAAGTGTACCCTTTTGCTCTCTCTTTATATTCTCCCCCCCCCCCATCCCATTTTTGGCTATTAATAGTTGCTGACAAGATAAATCTGTTTCCAAAATAAAAATTTATATGACAAGGGCTTTAAAACTACTGTATTTGAACTTATTTTTTTAACCATACGTACTTAGAATTTAAAATTCAGGTTCAGCTCTCCAAAACTTAAGAGCAGAAATATAAGCCAATTTGTAACTTCATGCCATATAATCATCATCAGTTCTCTTACTGCAATCCCAGAGATTTAGAATGAGATAAAACAAAGCTAATAGGTCACAATAGGCTCTATCCTACCTTCAGGATCTATGTGGTTTTTTTTATGTAACTCATATTAATATGTAACTCATATTAATATCAACAATATCTATTAACCTGCAACGAGGAAAGCAAAACCTAACAATTCTAGTCAACCCTTATTTATCCATTACATATGCAGTAAATTAGCTTATCCTTAATTTTCACTAAGGTAGTTTTTTTACACTAATGCTTAAAACTCTGGAGTGGGGGGTGACACATACAATTTATTAATTATTTTAATTATATATTTATTTTATAGTGCCAAAAATGGTGCTAAGCACTTCACAGAAGACAAAGTGGGACATTCCTTGCCCCAAAGATCATACCGTCTAAATTTCAGGCATGACATACTGAGTGCCCAAGACAAATTGTAGGGAAGTAATGGACTGAGGAAGAACACAAATTACCCCAGCACAGCCATGTGGATAATCTGCTTGTGTGTTTGAACTTTTGGGGGGATGTAAAGTTCTTTCTTTCTTTCTTTTTCTTTCAGTAATAAAATAAAGACACAATACAATGAATATTATTGACTCAGTTCTTGTGGCCATCCTGGATACAACTCATAGAACAGGTAAAGAAAAATTGTTGAATGTATTGTCCAAACTCTTGAGATTACACACATGATTGTAGGAATCCAAGTTTGTTAATTAACATGTTAACGAACACAAGCCCACTCCCCCCTCCCCCCAGTGACTTTATTGGGATATCTGCATGCACAACAATGGCACAAACATGTCCTAAGGGAGTAAGGGCCTGACTATGCTTGTGTGTGTGTGTGTGTGTGTGTGTGTGTGTGTGTGTGTGTGTGTGTGTGTGTGTGTGTGTGTGTGTGTGTGTGTGTGTGTGTGTGTGTGTGTGTGTGTGTGTGTGTGTGTGTGTGTGTGTGTGGAGAGCCAGGATATCGGAGTGCCTCCAAAGAAGCCCCCTTCACTCCCTGGTACAACCAGTGTTCAGTAAACATTCACTCAGCACTGACTGTCTTGTCAACACTAGTGTTTCTCTAAAATCTCTTTCCTCACCAATGTTATCAAGGAAATATTGGCCAGCCTACTTCAACGGCAACTATTAGATTTACCAGTAGATCATGACATCATCCTATCTCAAGGGGCTGTTGACTCAGCTCAGGACCTTTGCTTGAGTGGATGGAATTAGCTGCACTCATTCTTCTCAAATAAATCCCAGATCGCATGATGGGCAGCTGCTCCTTGTCCCCCATAGAGTCTTACAGGCCTAAATCCTATCACTTCTATTTTTTCATATACTATATGTCAAACCATTGGAGCCGGCACTCCAAATGCTATGGCCTTCAGTGCTATCAATGTGCTGATGTCACCCAGCTCTACAACGTCTCCTCAGGTGTGGACAATGCTGGTTCCCCATTGTCACGGTGTCTGAAGGAACACCTTGAAAAGTACTTGATTCAATCCAGCTAAAATAGGCTGGTAGGAAAAGGAAGAGGGAACTAGAGCCTGGTCCCTTGGTGACAAGATTGCTGTACATTACATACGGCAACAAAGGCAACAGAAATACAGACAGGAAAAATCTGGAAAATAATGGCAGTGATTTTAAAACGAACAACGGGTAAATCTGCTCTCAGTGAAGAGCTGCTGGATAATTTTTAATTGGGGAGTTGACTGTTCCTGAACAAAAAATTACAGTGAATTGATTTCATTTACCTGGGAATGATCACAGTATGACACATCCCAGATGGACAAAGTTCCTCTGAAACTGACTCAATCTAGTCATGTGTTTTTCAAGCTACTATGTATGTACAATATCCTGGCATGGTTGCTGCGGGGAATCCTAGTATGGCAGATGAACCACTCAGCACTAATTGACATGGCCCTAAGAGAACCTGAACGTAAGTCACCAACAACTCCTATAAGCATAAAACCATTCCCAGAGTTTCCTTAACTATGGTCCTGGGTGCTCTCATAATACTTGGAGTCAGTTATTTATACTTATTATTTATGCCTCATAGTTAAAAATGTAAGACTTATATTGGTAGCTAAAGTAAATGTCAGAGTTCTATATTTTCCCTATCAGTAAGGTCCTCCGTATAACTTGATGCTTCTCTTATTCACCTGAATCTGGAGAACATACTTAATTTAAAACCAGCATGCCATGTCACTTCCAATATCCATTTGCCTCATAAAATATTCAATGCAGTAAGGGCACTGCACACTTTCACCACCACTGTTCTTCACTCTAATCTGAATGAGGGGTCAGCTCTGTTCAGTCATTGGTCTCTCTATTAAGATGAGCAGCCAGGCTGATGGTATTTTCTCCTGTGTCCCCACTGCAAAATGAAAGACAGCATCAACCTGTGTCAGATTGTGACAACTTTTGATCACTAACCATCTAGGCTAGATTTCAGCAGGTGATCTGAGTGGAAGTATGTGTTTCCACCTTTACCAATCTGCTGAGCCATCAAGTCACCAGCACTTCTGTTAGACACCTAGCCAATCTAAGTGAATTCTTCAGATGCTCTTTAACAAGCTAACAATGCTAACTTCCTCTTTTCATGTCAGTGGAATAGGAATCATCTGACTTCTCCACCAATGTGTATGCTTTCACTTAACCTCATTACTCAATGTCTGGTGTTTATAGAATGACCTTTAATCCATTTCATTTTGTCAAAATGACTTCAATAAATGAAATCTTACACATTTATAATGTAATACTGCTTACTGAGTCAATGTTATAGGACCATATCTTAAAAATAACCCATCTTTTAATCACAACAGGTTTCTTTGAAAAGCTTTATGATTTCCTTGTACAAAAAGAAAATAGTAATAATCTGGTTTTAATGTAAATGTGAAGTCTCCAATAAATGGAGCTTCTCTGTCTAAAAATTGGGATCTGCAAGAATTGAAAGAAAAGAGACACCAAATATATGTTTGGTATGAAGAAATCATGAAAACTGCTGCCAAAGAGTTAAAGGCCCTCCATGACAATACACAGCAAAAGAAGTCATTTTTCAACCACCCTTCCTTGATCAAACAGCTAAACAGAGTTTCCGGGCTTATCAGCTACTTATTTTAAATAATCAGTAATTATCGTCAAAGAGAAATCACAATCCATTCTCAGCCCCCACCACAATCAAATTGCCTCTCAATTTTTCTTTATCAGTAAAATAGACTTTGAACTCAATAATCCATTTGAGAGCTGAACTCAACATGCAGAAAATACCCTTTAAAATAATCTTGTCTGAACAATTCTGCCACTTGTGATGACTGATTGCTCCTTTAAAATAATGCCCAGGCTGTGGCCAAAGGGTAACTGGGTACTTGTAGGCTAGTCTCTAATGTTCAGGGCTTTAAATGTCAGCCATTGATCTGTGTTGATGTTGCAGTTAAGCTATCAATCTATTCATAATGCACTATCTCTAAAACCTGCTGTGATTCATGGAAAGAATAGTTTCACATCATTTCGCTTTAAATGATTCATAAAAAAGTGATTGTACAGAGGTCAGAAGCCAAGATGCAGGACGTGTGAAAAGGAAGACTGGGCTCCAGAAAGTAGTGTCAAGGTGAAAATAATTGGGTGTGAATAGTAGCTCTTTTATCAGTAACCTCCGCTCAGGACAGAAGGCTTAATAATTAATTTTGAGTTTAGCAATGAAGTAGATTATTTATTTTAAACAGTACAAGTAAGGCTTGTTCAATGCAAGTATAAAGGGGAATAAATCCTTCCAGGGTTCTTCTCTGATTATAGATCTTATCTTAATACCTAGAGCATTTTAATGGCTCTATTTGTTTACTTTTGTGCAGCACAGTGTGAAGACATCAGCTTCAGAGTGTGGACTCTCTTTGAGACATGAACTTTGGCCAAGGAACATGTCAAAATGATTCTCATTTCCCTGCAGTAATAACCAGGAATGAAATGCTGACCCCATTAAAGTTAGAGGGTATTTTGCGATTGTCTTCAATACAGTCCAGGCTTTACCCTAGATCTGAGAGAAATGGGATTTGTTTTTTCTGGCTTTGTAAAAACTATTTTCTGATTTGAATCTCCTTTTGAGATACAAGTTTTAAAGATCTAGAAAATCTAGATAATCTAGATCTAGAGAATCTAGAGATCTGAGAGAAATGGGATTTATTTTTTCGGGCTTTGAAGAAGATCTAGAGAATCTAGATCTAGACAATCTAGAGAAACTAGATCTAGAGATCTGAGAGAAATGGGATTTGTTTTTTCAGGCTTTGTAAAAACTATTTTCTGATTTGAGCCCCCACGGATTTGTATCTCCTTTTGAGCTAAAAGTTTTAAAGTGAAGCTTAACTGAAGCACCAAATTTGGCCTGGTTTCTTTCAGGTGAAAGTACCATGCTCTGCACCCACAACTACATATTGAACCAAGCTCACTGGAAATGAGGCCCCAGGCTCACTCCAATCAAGGCACCAACTTGCTCCAAAAAATGATGAACCTCAGAGAATCTCTCTGTGAACCTGCACCGTGTTCATAACAAAATCCTTAAAACAGGGGCCTTTTGGTAAATACTTCCCTGATATTGGGTTCATTACAATAACAATACTGAATCACCAAAAGAGTCAATCTTGGTGCAGTCCTATGATTGTCAATCAAACATTGCCTCCTTGTAGAACTCCTGCTTATCCTTTCTCTGTTACTCCACATACCACAAAAAGCTTCAAATACAGAAGACATCCTGACTTGGAAGATAGCCTTCTCTGAGACAGCAATGTCATGTGAGAGATAGCCATCATGTTACAAAACATTTTCATGCCTCATGTTCCCCACCATCCCCACAACATTTGTGTCCCCTTCACAATATTCTCAGCCCAGAAACCTGAAAAGGCCTATAGCCCTGTGTAGTGGGGTGGCTGCCCCACTCCAGCAGAAAAGGGGTTAAAACAGCCCTGGAGAGGGCTGTTGCTGGGAGAAAGCAGCAAACTTGAGCTGAGTGTGAAAGGCTGATTGGAGTAGCAGCCACAGTCGTGGCAAGCCCAATCAGGGCCTAGCTGGTCCTTATAAGAGGGTTTTGGCCGGGCACTGTGGACAGTCTCCCTCTAGCTCTGGAGGGAGATGGACCTAGCTGCCTGAAAGCACAAAGAGTACTGAGAGTGGAGCAGTGCTGGGGAAGGGGCAGGCTGGGCTCAGGAGCTCAGGCTTGGCAACCTCCCAGGCTGCGGTCTGATAAGAAGGCCGAAGAAGGTACTGGGCTGCAGGGAAAGGCAGCAGGTCCAACCCCCCCTTGCCTATGATGACTGGCTGTTACACTGCAGTCTGCCCTAGGGAGCAAAGGCTTGATGATGATTGGCAGTAGCCCTAGACTGAGGCAAGCTGGGGATAGACGGTTGGGGGTTCCCCGGGGGAGGGGAGACCCAGAGTGTGGGGGTACTGCCAGAGGGCAGTACCCCAGATAGAGGGCATCGGAGTCCAGGAGGGACACGGGGGCCAGCAATGGCAGGAGTTGGAAAGAGCTAATTCCCAGACAGGAGCAGGAAGCGCCACAGGGATGAGTCATCGCATCGCTACACCCTGACTCTCCCACAGGATTGCAAAACTCTAATATTTCCTAAGCCTTAGGGCAGCCTACCTATCAGGGTTCCTTCCCCACTCTGAACTCTAGAGTACAGATGTGGGGACCTGCATGAAAGCCCCCTAAGATTATTTCTATCAGCTTAGATTAAAACTTCCCAAGACACGCCAGGGCATGGATCTCCACGCTGCCAGACTCACGCCACAGTCACCAGGACATTGATCCCTGCACCCGCCAGACTCGTGCCACACCTGCCAAGGACAGAGTCAAGAACCCCGGGGGCATGCTGGGGCTGCAGGGATCCCAAACGCCACACGCCTGCCAGACTCGCCCTGCGTTATAACCGAATTTGCATTATCACGGGGCGTGTTATAGCGGGGTTCCACTGTATCTTCTTCCCCCATTGGTCCTTTTGGTCAGGTGCCAACCAAGTTATTTGAGCTTCTTAACCCCTTAGAGGTAAGGAGGAATTCTAGGCTACCCTTAGCTGTATGGTTATGACACTACCAAATGCAAAAAACTTTATCACCTTCTCTGTTATCTAACTCAGACCATTCCTGATACCCAGCTTCCTTCTGTTTAGCCTCCACAATAAGGAATCTCCAAGGTTAGAGCATTTGCAGTTAGGAACTGGGGCTTTTTATTTCTCTTGTCAATCCTTTCCCACCATTCTCCCTTGGATGGTCTCCTGACTTAGACAGTGCTGTTCTGGTCCAGAAACAGGAATATCCTCCAATCTCTTCTCTAGGCTTGCAATCATCAATTAGAATCAGCTCTCCCAAGGATGATGTCACCTCACTCAGGTGGCCACTTGCACATTCCTGGAATCCTGGACATTCAGGTACCCAGCAGGAATGGCATAGGCAGACCCCTGCCAGTATGGCAACTCCCCTTACAGCATGACCTTGCATTCTATGGCATGCCAGCCAGAGCATGTGATTTTGAAGAGTATGCCAGCCCGATTTCCCATTGCACGAACAGTGTATGTGAGGTTACACTGGCAGGGGGAGCATTATAGCATGTCTGGTTTTGTCTCAGGACTGGCTGGGAGACAAATATTACAAAAGCAGGACTGTACAATTTTAAACCAGATAAGTGGCCTAATTATACCTCATTTCTCCAAAACAATTAGCTGTAGCAAATGATACAGCAGCAGGAAACCTTCTTACCCTACCCTCTTCAGGAATCATGAGCATCTCATCAGCAATTTTCCCATCCCCTGTGAGCCCAGGAACTCTGATACCAATATTAGTAACTCTTAATTTTATTCCATGTTCAGTGAACTAGCAGCAGGGAAGACTCTTTTAGCGCAGCAGTAGAAGGGCCTACATGGCTCAGAAGTTTTATAATACTACAAGGAATAGAGAAATTGCTATACTGTATCAGAACCAAGGTTCATCTAGTCCAATATCTTATCTCTAGCAATGACCAGTACCAGATGCCTCAAAGGAAGATATAAGAAACCCAGCATAGGCAGATATGAGATAATCTACCTCTTCAAATAAGTATGAAACTAGTGGTTCACCACTGTTGTTCATAAATCAGACACTCCGTCAGAAGTTCATTTTATGGAGTCACTTCTCTCCACTCAGTTCCCCACTGTGCTTCTTAAAATATTTCATAGGCAGATGACCAGGAAATGTGCCATCAACCACAGAGTCTGAGAACACTGCTCTAATATAGGGCCTTCCTCCTTTAGGGCATTACTTCAAATCCAGCACAGGACTGTATGGAATGAAGGTTGTTAATTTCCCAGGCAGTTATGTTAAGTCACTTCCTTTTTTCTTTTTAACTAAAAAGATGAAAAAATGGCATAGAGTAATGAATGATGTCAATATAAAACAGCAATTCATGTTCTGCTTCAATTAAAATTGAAAACATATACAAAGCCTATTCATGGGAGAATGTGGTTTAGCCTGGTGCCATAATTATTTGGATAGATACACATATTTCATGCACATATTCTGTACTACACTCTCTTTACAGATGTCTGCCTCATGGCTGTTCTAATTTACACTGACTGGTAATTACTCCCAAGGTGATGTCAGGGCAGCTAGGGAGCTGTGGCAACCAGCATTTCAGTCACCTGCCTCTAGTACCCCAATGCAGGCCGCATATGAGGGACGCACCCAGGAAGCAATTGCATAAACAGTTATTCTGACTCTATTCCACTTTCTGATTTTCCCACATTAAGAGAATCCGCAGCAGCTCATTAGGACAGCTCAGTGACTTCTCTGTGCTATCACTATCAGATCAATGGAAAGGGAGACCTATTTTGGCTCAGAATCTGACCCACGGTGTTTTAAACAGTGATGAAAATGTGCCGCTACTTCCCATCATGTTTCCTGTGCTGTATGTTGCCACCTGTCTTTCTCAGCACTGTTATCTTTTTATCTGTAGACTTCAAAATGTATGTGAAGTAGCAGCAGCTGTGTACTGTAATGTATGACAAGCTCTAAGCCAGGTGATATGGCTACTTCCTTCTTCCTCAACCTTGTACAGGTGCAAAATGACTGTATAAAAACACAGATAAACCTCACAATTCATTACTTAAACTTTGATGGTACATGTTCTAAGCAAAAACCCTTGAGAATAGCAGTTACTTACAGTAGATTAAGGAATTTACTGCAGTGTTTCAGTAAGCAGTCATTTTAAGTAGTATAATACGTTAAATGTTTTGTATAGCACATTCAAGGAACAGAAGGAGCATTGCAATTTACTTCAAGATAATCTGACTTCATAAGAGACTCTACTTCTCTGGGGGATGTATGGCAAATGTCCCACAGAACTTTTTACTATCCTGTCCATGATCCATTGATATGATCAGAGATTCTCCTGAATTCTTACTCTGGGTGTCTACATCCTAACTTTCTCTCTGTGGTTACATCTTTACAGTACATCTTATTCTTTCACCCCAGGCTGAAGAGAATCAGGATTTATGTTTGTAGTGACCGGAAGAAATTGTGATGGGCAACCACTAGGGGACGTAGTTATGCTTCTGAGTCAACTCCAGGACAGTGCGTAATGGTGTTATCTGTGAGAATAGCCTTGAGCTTCTGCTATCTATATGTGTTTGGGAACAAGTTCCCAGCTATATGAGTATTTACCCCGTCTGTGTGAGAATGAATGCGTGGGAAACTAGATGGGGAAACTGAGGCAGGACTGCGTAATCAACAAGTGCTGAACAGCGTGTAACCAATCAGCTTGCTGCTTGCAAATGAGATATGAGTATGTATCAGATGCAAATGAGTATGGGTATAGCTGTGGTGACACGCCCCTGTTTGTTGGGCTTCCTCTTTGGGCTTCGTTGGGCTTCTTCTCTGGACATCGCCTGGGTGTGTCAGACATCTTGTATCGCGGCAGTGCTGATTGGAAGCCCCCAGCACGGTAATGCCGCTCCCCTTAATAAACTCACCACTTTCCAACTAGCCACCTGTGTGAAGCCTCGATTCTCCCGGCAACGAGATAAGCCCCCCGCAACAGTGTTATTAGCAATGATTGTGTGAATTACAGTCTGATGTAGGTGTTAGCTCTGAAATCTATGTCTTGCCATTTTTCACTTCTTTATTCTTTAAATATTTTGTTTTCTGTTCCTTTGTTGTTGCAGAACCAACATGTTAACGATCATACGCTATTCTCAGGGCTTTGCTGACAAAAGAGTGAAGCTAGTGCACAAACATTTCTTGGCATATGATGCTGTTTAAGCTGAAGTTGTTCAACTAGAAATGAAGAAATAGTTCAGCTCCATAAGCATTTACACTTTGCTGAGGATGATAGGTGTGATAGTGGTTTTGTGAAGCTGTACAGGGGGAACTGACCCCCTCTCATTTTATATAGACCAAGACACAGTAATAATTTGGGGCATCACCAATCTAGCTCAAATTCAAACCAGCGGCCTAAGGGTGAAGAAAGGTCACCCTTAAATCTATTCCACATTACTGTTAATGTCATACAACACACAGGGAAATATGCAAATAGAACAGAGTAAGATCAGATGGGAAAGAAATATGAATAAATAGATGGGAAAGAAGTATTATTGGATAGCTTCAAAGGGATGCTACAAACAATGGAGCATAAAGCCAAAGAAATTAAAAGCCATAGAAAATTTTGTCCTTGACACTGTCACCTTTACTAAGCCCTTAATGACTGCTATGCTAAAAACCCTTATGGCCCTTTACCTGATCACAGATCAACTCCCATTTCTTCTCATTGTCATACTGCCGAAGTAACCTGGCTTTGTCGGGTGGCAAGTTCATTGCATTCTGTGGAGAAAGAGAAAACAAATGTGAGAGACTGCAACGGGCTTAGCACTGAGAGAGGTCAGATATGAACAAACCAAGATAACGTGACTGGTGGTTTAATGGTATTATTTGAATTCCTTATGGCACAGTTAATCACATTCCAGAGAGGCCATTTAAACCTCAGCCATGGAGCTCTGTCTGAAGAGGCAGGAGGAGATGGTACACTGCAGGAGCACTGCTTCTTAAATGCATTGTGTCTTTCAACGGCATAATACTTCCTGGTGTTGGCAGAAGCATGGTACAGATGGGGTCTTGTTCTCTCAGCCCAGCTACCCTGGAGTGCAGGACTGCACAGGGCCATGTTAACAGTGCAAAAAGCACCAGCATTCCCAGTGGAAACAGATTATTCCTGCCCCACACCCAGCACATATGCACCTTGCATCATCTCCCCAATCCAGCACGCTGGCAAAGGGAAGGCACAATTTGTCCGCACACTGGGAGATTTTAAAAGGCTTGGTTTTTTTAAGAAAGATCTTGAAATGCCATAGAAATGATAATGAAATGGTATTTTATTTGAACAGCAGGACAATATTTGGGTTTTTAAATGTTTCTTGTGCAACTTTAACTAGATAATTTACATCCTGCGGATATGAGCACTGTCCATAGTGATACAGCACTATTCACATAAAGAAAATATAATGAGGCAGAAACCATGGCCGACAACCCTCAATAACGATTAAGAATGTATGGAAAGGGGGCAGGGCAGACCAAGCCTATCATCACCTCCTTTGATGGGGGGTGGAGAGGAAGGTCCTTTGATATCCATTTGTTAGGTATTACTTGAGGTTGATTCACAGAGGTACAATTACTAAGTACATTTACTCAGTATTCTGTATCAGCACAGGGACAACAATGGATGCCAGCACCAAAGGCTTTAAATAATCCAGCAGTGAAGCAGTAAAACAATATGCTGGCAAACAGATAACAAAACATTCAGCCCCTGAGCTGTACAATTTCACAATTTACGACTTTATCAAACTGCCCATTATACTGAAACAAACCAATCCTTTAGATTCCTCAAAACACCCTCCTGAGTCCACATTTTTCCCTTACTTACACTCATGAAGATCCACTGACATCACTGTAGATGGAGAAACATAACAGAGGACAGAGTTCAGAAGGCAGGATTGTGTAAGTTGCTGTACTTCTGCACACAAGAAGTATCTGCCAAAGCCAACTTAGACTGCCAGGTGCAATTTCCTGAATCCTATATGGCAAGCTATATGCTGAAAACTTAAATGAGCCCTAGCAACAGCAGGCTAAGGACCAGTGGCAGAGTGTGTCTTTAATAGCCACATATGAATACAAGCGGGAGTGCAACTTCAGTGATCTCTTAAATTGGAGTTGAAATCCAATATGTTGGGAAGCAATATTTCAAAAGGATGTAATCTTGAGCATAACCTAAGAGTTGTACTTGCATCTAAATGGGCTCAATGATCCACAGCTAAACTGCTTAAGAAAAGGCATTTATGTTGCAGGCATGTAGCTTTCATATCCATGTACCAAGCCTAACCCAAGGAATTCAGACTGAGATCCCCGTAGAACAAGCATTGTGTAGTCTGTATGATTGGACAGCGCCCAGTGCACACAGCTGGCACTCAATTAACAACTGTAAGGGTTACATTCAAAATATTAATACCTCATGCTGATGCATTTAGAGAGGACAGCTAGACATGAGAGCTTAACTTGAAACGGTCTGTGGATCAATATATCTGACAAAGATTTCTTAGGTCCTTTCTGCTTGTCTCATCATTACATTCCTGTCAAAGGAACGGTGCTTTCGCAACATATATATCAAGTGCTGATTCCTTCTTGCCTACCACATTACAGTAACATAACATTACTTTCTGCATCATTATAAGGACTTTTTCGCTTACGTTTTAATAGCAGATTGTATGACTTGCCCTTTTTACAGTAATTACAGTATCTAATTCACTGTACTGAAATAGTGTAACTTCGTTAGCATTACTGTACTGTAACTACCTCTTCCAGTCTACCAAACAGCATGATCTACAGTTACCCCTGCTTTCTAAGTCTCCAGTTCAGCACTCTGTGATACTTGAGGCATAAGGCTCCCACCTCTTGTCTTCTCCAGTACTAGTAAGACCTTAGCAAACTCCTCTGCAACCCTGAATTTTAAGAGTCAGTCAGCACCTTTGCTAAAAGCTTTGAAGCACATTCAGAAAGAGTGACTAATTCCCTCAGCATTTCCATTCAAGTTAAATATGACTGGAAGTTTCTCTGATTACTGGAAATGCCCTGTCTACCTGACAGACACCCTGGTTCTGCTTAACCCTTCATGTGATCTAGATAGAACCATTGATAAGAGTGAAAGAAATGTCTGCTTGGCTTTCATCCAATCAGAGATTCTGTATTTTGTAGATGTACTTCCTATCAATCTCACAAATGACTAACCTAGTCCCATATTGAGTGAGAGAACCGCCCTTCCTTCCTTGAGAGTCCACTACATTGTTCTGCTGTAGCATTGTTCCCTAATCTGTGGCCATTGCTCCATGTCCTACCATCTTATCAGATGGTAGAACACTTATCTTTCTTCATATTGTTACCTTGATTATTATATCTCCCAATGATTCTACTCTTTTCTCACATATCTTTTCCTCCTATCCACATATTATTTTATTGTCCTTCTTGATATTTTCTCTAAGTTATTTTTAAATATCCTTTCTAAATCCAAATTACATTTCAAGGCTACATACGGCTGCAGTGTTAGGCAAAGCATCACTATTATGTCCAACCATATCACGTCAGGCTGTGATCTGATTAGATCTAATCAGCTCTTCAGGCCAGGCTGATACTTGAATAGGAAACCTGCCCAGAAAACCCAGGCACTACAGGAAGTCGTGCAATTCAGCAGACAACACTTTTGCCTCTGAGCGGGAACTCAATCATGGCAATGTCATGGCATGGGAGAGGAGCCAAAATGCTGTCTTTTGGCGAGTTGCCATTAAAGATCCCCTCTCCCTTTTGGTATCTGCTGTAGGAACATTAACCCTGGTATCTTGGCCAAATTCCTATGTAGTACTGACATTCTGCCCACTTCCAATCCCCTTGTAATTTCAGTTGGACATGGTATTCTTCACTCTGTCTCCGAAACTGTGTGTTTTCAAACACTTGCTACATTTCACTCTAGAGATTACTGCACCACACTGGAAGGTAAAGTGATTCCTCAACTCATTCTCTACAATCAGGACCAAATCTTCCTCACCTTCTTCAGATGAGGGTGAGGTGAGGCTGACTAGCAAACTGCGTAAGCAACAATACATGATGAGTAAATCTCATTTGGTAAAAAGGTTTTAAGCAGCTCTGAGATCTGTTTGCATGAAAGTCGCTATCAGCTGGTGGGCAGAACCACAAGTGAGGGAAGCTGAATAACATGCTCACCAGCAGCAGTTTCACTTCCTTTCCATGGGCTTTCTCTTATTGATTCATAAACAAAGGATTCAAAAAAAAAAAAGAAGCGTAATGGGTCCCAATTGCCAGAGACATTTCCAGCTTCTTAGCCAGCTGGGAAAGGAAAGACAACTTTCTCCTTAATTAACCCGCACCATCGCTACCTTTCTATCCCTTCTCCTGATCCCAGTGGTGACTGACAAGGAAAGGCATGCTTTGGAGCTAGTGCGACACATTTCTACCTTGACACAGATACTATTTAAAGGCATTTCAATTAAAAGGCATTTACCATGATCTCTTCTGCTTTATGTGTGAATCATCATCAAAATAGCACTGGCTTTCTTCACAAATGCATCAAATTGCACTGCTTATTGGAGACCCTTATTGTTGGGGGCTCCATTTGTTATGACCGGTCTACACTACAGACCTATCCCCCTTGCGTCACATCATGATCCTGACTTAACCTCCTGCGTAGACTATGTCAGTAGGAGAACTTCTCCCATCAACAAAGCTACCGCCTCTCAGGGAGTGGATTAACTACACCGACGGGAAAAGCTCTCCTGTCAGCATATGTGCGTCTTCACTAAAGTGCTACAACTGCGCAGCTGCACCGATACAGGACAAGCCTTTATATCAAATCTTACTACAGAGAACTAAATTAGTTTTTCTGGCTCCCTCTGAAGTTTGGTTCTGCTCTCCTGCTCTTTCTTTGAGTTGGGTGTCATCAGCAAATTTTGACCTTGATTGATTTATCTGTCTCTCTAGATTGTTAATGAATGTATTAAATAATAGTCAACCAAATCCTGCCCTTTACAACATGCTAGATGATACTGTTCTGCACCTGGAAGTCTTTCCATAAATAACTGATCACTATTTCCTGTTAGACAAACAATCTCTAATACACGTTATGGCATTTTTATCTAATTGGCAGCAATTCAATTCCTTTATAAGTGTATTGGGTGGCACTATATCAAATCTCTTCCTGAAATCCAAATGCACTATATCCATTGCATATCTTTTATGTACGAAATCAGTAATTACAGCAAAGAAGGATAATAAATTAAATTGGCATTACCCAATAACTTGCAGTAATTGCGACTGTATTAATAATTAACATGAATGAAGAGTCTGTATTTCGGACCCTTTTTCTGTTCCTTATGGTGGAATGACTAAGTCTCCTGCTCATTTCCTCTTTTTCTAATGACTATGAATTTCACAAACATCAGCATCACTTTTCAGCTCAGTCAGAGGACCAGGTGCTTCATTATGGACTGTCTTATTTCACTTTCAATTTTATCCCCAAATTAAAATCTATGAACTCATCATTACTGCATGAGTAACTATCCTATTCATGGTAAAATCTAAACTAAACCTGACTCTTAGCACCCCTGTGCTTGCCTTCTCTGTTACAGTCACCTCATCTCATGCAATCATTTCACAGGATTGTGACACAGTCCCTGGGTCTGATTTTCCACCCTCCTACACTGTGTGTAACCATTAACACCAGCCCAAAGTGGGTATGCAATGCTACTAAATCAGACTGGTGGTGTTTTACACCTACTTCACATTCCTTTTGCGCAGCTGTAAGTTACTACACAGGCAGCAGTGCAATGGAGAATCAGGTCCTGATAGTATCTAACATCAGCTGTTTTTTACTTTCACTTTTCTATCATCAGCAGGATGATATCTTGCCTTTACAGAGCGTCATGAAATAGAAAGCTTCCTGGAAATCACCCGCTGCTATGAAGACGAGAGCATAGGCCTGCTTTATAGATGAAGTACTTTGGATTGCCTTTGGAGTGATATAACATCAGCTCATCCTACTGTATTTGATCATTCCACTTTACCAAGCACTTTCTTATTCATCAAGGGAGACTAGAGGTCTGACTGGAACTGTAAAACTGAATACTATTAATTTAGCATCTGCTCCTGTAAAGGATCAGTGTGTGTTTTCTTCATTCTTTTTCTCCAAAAGGTTCACTGCAGTATAAAGTTCATTCTTTCTCTAGGGTCACATTTTCAAGTCATATATATTCAAAAGTGTTTTTAGAATCAATACAAAGGAAAACCACAATATTTTTTTGTTCTCCAAATCTGAAAAAGCAATATGAAATTTGTCTATCCTATATTTTGAGATGGTGGATGAGATTTCTGATTCCCCGAATACACCTACAAACAGAACCCTGGAACATTACACTTACAAATAGCTGCAACTGGATCCCATACCGCATAAAGCTGACTTCAATGTCTGGCTTGCCAATCATATTTTGGCTCCCAAAACACATAACTTCTCTTTTTCCCCATAAATTCCAAAATTATTCATGTCTACTGCTAAATGCCTAATAATGTAGGTAAGGTTTCTATTTCGTTTACTCTAGATTCACAGTATAAAAACCAGAATTTAATTAAATCGGCAGATGGAAAACTGGTGGCAAATGCTAGGAAATCTATTGAGTATGGAACTGCTGAAGAGTTAAAAATAAAACTAACAGCACATCATAGAAATATGCATTGTTTAGCCTATGAAACTAACCTCAGTTATATCCAAATTGTCACTGCAACATGAGTCCAGATGATTTGGTAACAGCACTGCATACCAAGAGTTGTCATGATTTAGTCTCATTCCAGTCAAATATATTTCATACAGTAAAGCTTTTGCTTGACTATTCCATAATGGTTTCAAGTTTCAATATGACAGTGGTAAAACGAGTAACGTTCAAAAGGAACAAAAGGATCCAGTGCCTGACTAGCTTTGTTTCAGCTTTGTATCCGTGCGGCTCTATTCCAGCTTTTACACCAGAACTCGGGGCACTGGATCCTGAACAGCAGTCTCCAGAGGCATTTTGACTGCCCAAGTCACAATATCTCTACCAGCCATGATCAGAGGCAATGTTGCCCCTTGAAAGGATGTTACATGTGCTCCGCTGGCACCTGATCTCCACTGCAGGCTGGAATCGATGGTCTCACCCCGACTTGTCACTTTTGTGGTGCTAGACTGTTGTTTCTAGAGCTGCTGGAGCTACACCACCTCTGTCCCTGCAAGCTTGAGGTGCCAGGGCCAAGACTGAGCTCAGATGTTCATATACTACAATGATGAGTTCAATATAAATACAGAGACAGATGGACTGATTGTCCCTTGTGCATCTGTGTAAGACAGGGGGAGTATTTCTTGTTCTTTCTTTGCTTCTGATCCTTCTGCACAGTCTCAGAGCTATCCACAATCTATCCCTGAACCGAGAACACAATAACAATAAACACACTTCCTGAATACCTTTCATTGTTCCACAATCTTGTGGCTGCATTCAAAAGGATTACTTTATTGAGTTGCATAAAAGACCAGATGGCAGCCTGGGCTGGTAAAACCTTGTGATCTAAAACCTTGTGGTCCTTGTTTTCAGAATCATGGTTCAAGCCCAGGCTGAGGTGTTCATTCTCTGTTCTTTACCAAGGCGCTGTTAGCAGCTGTGGCAACTGACAAAGGCTAATTTTGTGACTTGCACAAGGATATAAACGTGACCTTCCTTCAGTCATGTTGTGATCTACATTAATGTCCACTTCCTTTCCTGAGCTACAAAAGAGCTGCTGCAAAACAGGAATTGCTTTTTCTCACTCCTTCAAGAGCAGAACTTTATGTTAAAATTAATACAACATGAGCCACTGAGAGGAAACAGGAAATAACTACAGTTAGAACAAAAAACAAGCTATTTTCCAGCAACAGAGCACACCTAAATTTTCTGTCTGCAGATTTCTAGGAAACCGGCATTAGGGTGTGTATTCTTCAACTGCGCACTGGACTCTGCTGTGATTTCTCTTCACGTCCACTCCCTGCACTCCTACACTGGCTAAACCAGGCTGGCAGGCCAGGGGGACATGACCCCCGCTGACTGAACATAGTACACCCACTCAATGTGTTCTGGATGTCAACACTTTCTGTTTTCTACAAAGCAGTGTTATCCTTCTCCGGGAAGGCTATGAGCATCTGGAAGAGGGCCAAAATACTAGAGTAGCCATCTAATCTCAGCATTTTAAAGTCCACCCACTCAGAAAGAGTAGAGCTCACCCAAACTAATGTAAACAGAACTTCATTGCTAAGGACTAAACTCCTCTGTAACATGAGGTAACACATGGGGATTCATTTAACTCTCCAGTTTAAAACAAAATAAAGTTTATCTGTAGACTGACTGAACTAATTCAACTTTTTGCAGCCTTTTGTCCTCCAAGACTTTTCATAAAATTCCGCTACAAGGGTAAAACATGCACAGTTCCACGCTGGAAGACGATCACAACCCCAAATCCCCTTTAGAGAAGGGAGGGTATCTAAGCCCACCTCTGACATTTTAGTTCAGGGTTGGATCCCTAAAGAGCCTATTTTCCATTTCCACTTACGGGACTGAAATCTCTCAAGAACAGCTCTCAAGATTCCAGCACAACTCCATCTGAATTCTAGTGCTGATTTAGCCTGGAACCTGACATCTCTGTATCCCACAGGCAGTCTCCTCAGCCCACCTGCATTCAGTGTTAACATGAAAGTCTCTGCCAAGGTATTTTTCAACATTCCAAACATCTAAATTTACAAACTGTTGTTCAGAAAAATTCTTTGGAAACCTGAAATTGAAATCTGTTTCCTCATCATGATTTCATCTTCTTCTCCCATGCATGCTGAGTGTCATATTTTTCCATTAATAGGAAGTTCTACTGAAAAAAAATTAAGGCACAATATGTCCCTGATTGAGTCTGGGAGGATAATTCTCATTGCTAGATACCTGACATTTTTTAGCAAAAGCATGTGTAAATGGACAACATGGAATTATACAGATAAAAAACGATGGGTGAGTTTTGGGCCTTGCCATTGTCTCTTTAAACTTGGTAAAAATAAATCCCTATTCATTTAGGAAGAAGTGCAGGCCAGGCCACCGATGGGCCAGGCCACCACTTGCTACAGCTCCCATTGGCCGGGAATGGCGAACCACGGCCAGTGGGAGCTGCGAGCAACTGAACCTACAGCCACACGGGTAAACAAAACATATTGCGACCAGCCAGGGGCTTATCCTAGTCAAGCCACAGAACAAGTTTGGGAACCCCTGGTATACGCTACACACATACATATATATATCGCTGACAGTCTAATCAGTTCCAGTTTCCATATATAATGGCCTCATAATGAGAAGTCTTTTACTTTCTGATGGATTTGGTGGTTTGCTTGCTTGTCCCATGGACAAAGAAAATGGTTGTTTTAAAAGTATTAGACGGCAGCCATTTCTACATAAAAATGCAGAAACACATTAGTGTGATATATAAAAAACCAGGTTCAGTCAGTATTATGCAGAGAAAATGTGCAAAAAGACTAATTTCTGAATCTTACCTTCCTTCCTAAACAAATTGGTGTTGCTGTAGATCTGCCAGCTTTCACACCTAAAATGTCAGACTGTCTCCCTGCATGAAGGAGAATTTCACAGAAAGGTTCCTTCTTGCTATCAGCACTTAAGGAATCACTTTTATGTTTCAATGAAAGAAAAAGGTGCCAGGACTGGTAAAGCTCTAAACCCTCCTGAATGTTGGGACTGTAAAAATGTCTATATTCAGATAATCACTGACGTTGAGGTGAAGTAGCACAGTGGATTAAAGCACCAAGGAGACAGGGTAACAAATTAAAAGCAGTTGGATGGATTCATTCTAGTTTATATCAGAGAACTTCCACACAGTTCAGTAGCATTTTTTAGTCTTGCTTAAGGGAGGCCCCGGGACTGGAGCAGCATATGTGAAGTTCAAAATTGAGCTGTATCAGCAGCAGAGCTGTACAAAGGAAGTTAGAAAAAACATGCCTGCACTAGGGTTATCTCATCTATTAATCCCTGATTTTCATAAAAATGAAAAGTCTCAACAAAAATTTAAAACCAAATAAACACAGTAATGAAGAAAAATCTAACTAAAAATATGTCTCTCTTCTGAAGTACAATAAACTGCTGCTCTCATTACTCATTAAGTTTTATCTTTTTTAAAGAACCTTCTGTAATAAATCATATAATCTCATTTCTTTTCCAGGAATTATATTAATATCTAACCAGCAAACATGATAGAGAGGTATTAATAAATTACTTCTCCTGAAAGGTCCTAATGCATTGCTACGCCATCTTTAGTAATTACCCCTAAAATATCAGAGATGGTATTGCAAGTCCTTCAGGAAGTGTGGTCAAGTGAAAGAAGTTACACATACACACACACACACACACACACACACACACACACACTGTACTTACAACAGACAAAATCATGGTTAAATGTCAGGGCTGGAAGACACTATCAGAACTACACGTCATTAAGGAGTGCAGGAGCAGAAAGATTTTCCCACCTAAAACTGTGATTGAGAGCAACCACTGCTAATTCCTCACCATGACAGGACAGAATAATCTACATTCCAAGGGCCTAATTCTCATCTCACTTCACACCACCGTGACTCCATTGACTTCAATGGAATTATTCCTCATCTGCACCAGTGTCATCAAAAGAAGAATCGTACCATAACCAGTATGTTAAGGGCTCTTATTTCTTGGGATTTTTACTATCATTTTAACAGTCAATTTTGAAAAAGAACTGCATTCTTGAACCTTGTAAACTAGATTCAGATTTTCAATATCAAAGCTTTGTCCCTTATTCCGGAAATTGCCTATCACTACCTGGTATTTCTTAATATGAGATTATTTCTCCAGATCGTCAGTGTAACTTCTCAATGCCTTACAGTTGCGCCGTGAGTGTGAGAATGGTATTATCAGTTGCATTTTATCTCCAAATCTTCAGTTTTTATCCTCAGTGTTTCTGTAATGATGTACTAAACTAGATCCTTTTCCATCTTCATCTGCATTGCAGTCATTGTAGCCTGAATCATTTTAAGCTTTTATTAATATCTGGTGAGTTCTTACAAAGTAAATCTAACATTACTTCATAAGTCAAATCCGTACTTCCCAACTATGTGAAACATCCGGGCGAACCTCCTTCCTGGCTAGTGAAAACATGAGAGCAACATACAGGCTCTTTAGCGAATCCAGGTTTATTTTTTGGCATTAAATCAGTCTTCTCAGAAACTAGAATCAGAAGAATAATCAAAGGCATCAAATTGCAAAAACAACAAATGCAATATGGAAAGCAGTATGTGTGAGCAGTTGTGTGTGTACAGTATGTGTATACTGACTTTAACATTGTTCATTTTCAGTTATATGGATTTTTATTTGTAAATGTTTCCTTTTATCAGTGAATTTAGTGTGTATGAAAAGAAGCAGATTTACAGCACCAGAGGCTGAAATCCTCCATTCACAGAACAGGTGAGGCCTCGCCAGCTGCAGTTCATGCTTCCGTTCACTGCACCAATCCTAATCCAGAGGGACCTCCTTTAATGTCTGAGCAACCAGTTCAGCTTCCCATCTATTCAGTCCTTACTTCTTTAATGAGATTGCCTTGAGGATGCCAGTTGAGGCAGCGGCTTTGTGATGTGACACCAGTCCTCTAGGAACTAAAGTGAGATCTCCTAGCTCAATTGATGTAGGCTACTTGTAGCTGGTATCAACTTTCAGTCATTTCTGATCTGGTCTGCACTTGAACTGGTGACTTAGTGGGAAAGACTCTCTTATCCCTTTACCAGCTCCCTGAACCAGCCAATCCCCTATTAAATGTTTTATCTGTAACTGTGACATCTGCCACTCCCACGTCAATTATATAACTGCTTATTAAGGGGCCTGCACTGCAGATTCCCAAGAGACTTTTCTACTTCCTGTCATGTGCCCACATAGCACCCACTGATGTTTAATATAAACTGTAAGGTAACTACCGACCCCCAATATTTTACAAGATTTAACATTTGTAGAGAACTCTTCATTCTAAATGATCACAAAGAACAGTGCAAAATCTATATATATAAAAGTCAAATGGTGTATGTGCGTATGTACGTTCCCTTACTCCTTCCACACCGTTTGAGCTAGAGACTTGAAATTTGGTACCGTTATAGGCTTTAGGGTCCTAATCAGGGTAAGAATTGAAAAATTTTCAAATCTCACCTCTGACGCCCCCTAGGGGTGAAATTCTTTAAAGCCCATTAACATCAGCTGGGCAGCTGCTGTTGTCTGTGACATAGTTATGATGTAATAATACCCTCCTCCAACGGCCCCCACACTCGCTCAGCTCTCTGCCCCCTCCCCGCCTCCAACGGACCCCGCACTCACTCAGCTCTCTCCCCCCTCCCCCCTCCAACGGACCCGAGCAACGCTGGGTATTTTTGCTAGTAAATAAATATATCAACCATTTCATCCATTGCCAAAATGCAGCCAACATGGCAGCTATTCAAGGTCCAATCCTGCTTTTACTGAAATTAATGGCAAACATCCATTTGACTTCAGTGGGTGTGAGACTGGGCCCTAAATTGCAGACCAACATTTCAGTCAGGTGTTTCCAGTGTGAGGCTATCTAGTATGGAAGTTTGATAAACCTATCATTTTTTGTTGTTGGTTGGTTGTATGATTTTTAACTCCCATGAATCAAATATTATAAAGAGCCTGTGCACACGAAAGCATCCTGATCATATTCTTTCCAGCACATCAGTTACATGCCAGAAATGTGCAAACAAGGGGGGGGGGGTCACTCCAAGACCAGTGAGCATACTTTGCATGTGTGACATGGACTGATATAAGTGAACCGTGGAAAATGAAGAGTCAATAAGCTTGAATATTGTGAACTGAGAAAGAAGACAAAGTTCTATTCTCCACAGTATGAACTCTAATATCTTTGTTGTGATGCACACTCACCGCTGAAATGAAGAGACAGCTCAGGTCACTCTTGCAGTAACTACTGCATTGTCAATATTCCTGCTCTGATTTTCCCCTAATATGAGCACATCTCTCTCTCTCTCTGACACCGAGGTACTGTATCTGTCTACATGTGATATAATTTTGTAACAATGTGATCACTTTTTAATATTGTTTTTGCCCTCCTCCCTGAGGCTGACAGCCCTACAGACTGCAGTCCTATGTCAACAAAAGAGGAAATGGCAGTGAAACTACATCACAACCCCACCACATGTGCCTCAGCCCTGCTCTGGGGGAACCACACATGGAGAGGAGAGAGTAATCTTTTCTGAGATTCTATCAAACACATCAGTCAGTGTCAAATATAGTGGGGGGGGGGGGTTTCAGGTGTGGAACACACACAGACTCTCTCTCTCTCCCTCCCTCAGTTGAGAATCCCAAACTCGCTTCATACAAGCCACCAGATGGCAATAGCATTTGATCACCTCTGAACTGCACTGAGTTGAGCCGGTGACCTAGATGTGAAAGCCTCTTTATTCCATTCCCATTGCTGTCCCCCTACTGTGATAATTTCTATGTAAAACAGCTCTCATTTACTGGGGTAGGAGGACAAGGAAAAATCTTGTACAACAATAGTTAGCATCAAATCTGCCAACATAAGTAATCCCAGATATTCTTGTAAGAAATTAAATTTAACTTAACTTTCTGTACTACGTGACTTTTCAATCCCTGGCCCAGTGTGTTTATTTAGAAAACCTAGAGGCAACTGTAGGAATTATAAAAGTTTGTTAACTTTATGTAGCACTCATAAAAGCCTGAAATTAATGTACATATTGTCCTAATCCTTTTTTTAAATTGATCTTTGATCTAAAACTGATGCTATCAGTGTATGAGTTCTCTCCCCCCATAACCACACCCTAATTTTCTGTAAGGAAAGGATTACAAACAGCGTAATCAAACCCTTTTTTACATTCAATTACTTGTTGACAGCTGAGTCTTTAGTTTTCAGAAGATACTTTATACACTTGGTCAAAGCCTGAGGCTGAAATCTGAACTATATTAATACAAAGGTCGAAGGCCTTTTAGCTTGAGTTTAGCAGAACACCAGTGATACAAAGGAAACAGTGATGATATGAAGTAAAGAGTGACAAGTTGCTACTGTATGAAAAACTGCTGCACTGTGGTCCACCACCAGCTCCTCACTCCAATTGCATGTGGACTAGCTCATATAGGTTGTGGTTTCTACATAAAGTAAATGACTGCTTCATTGTCCAAGCTAGAAGGCATCTTTGTATTTCTCCTTTATTTAATTTTCTCATAATGCTTCAAAATAATTTACACAACTATCTCTGAAAAAAAGTGACCATGTGGATGCAGCTAGAGATCTGGGTTCTCACAAACACAACCGGACCAAGTGATTGAGAGACTAACAATTGTTTTCATTGCTGAGAAACAAATATTATCACAGCTGCTCCTGGACTCCAACAGGAATCAGTAGCATCACAGCTGCTATGTGTGCCTCCTATACCTCCATGTTTGTTTTTTTCAGAGAGGTAAAAGTACAAGTATCTGTGATTTAGAAAACACCCTAGGTTTAAAACACCTGACCAATAAGGAAAGTTTGAAAAAACTAGGTGTACTTCGTTTTGAGAAAAGACTGAGAGGGGACCTGATAAACAGTCTTCAGTATAGGTTTAGGATTAGCAGCCGTGTTCGCCTGTATCCGTAAATAAGACGAGGAACACTTGTGGCACCTTAGGGACTAACCAGTATGTTGAGGGCTGTTATAAAGAGGAATGGGATCAATTGTTTTCCATGTCCACTGAAGGCAAGAAGCAACAAGGCTCAATCTGCAGTAAGGGACATTTAGGTTAGATATTGGGGGGGAAATTCTAACTAAAAGGATAGTTAAACTCTAGAAAATGCTTCCAAGGGAAGTTGTGGAATCCCCATTAGTGGAGGTTTTTAAGAACAGGCTGGAAAAACACTTGCCAGGGATGGTCTAAAAAGGGAACGTCTTCACTACCCGCCGAATCGGCGGGGAGCGATCGATTTTCTGGCGATCGATTTCTCGCATCTGATGAGGACGCGAGAAATTGATCGCTTGCGGCTCCCCCGTCGACTGCGTAACTCCAGCTTGCTGGGAGGCACAAGCTGGAGTCGACGGGGGAGCACGCCGCTGACCGCCGCCGCCATGAGGACGGACGGTAAGTGGGCTGCAGATACGCAAACTACGTAGCTGAAGTTGCATATCTGCAGTCGATCGATCCCCCCGTAGTGGAGACCAGCCCTAAGTTTCTTTGGCTCTGCCTCAGTTCATGGGGCTGGACATGATGAATACTTGGGTTATCTTCCAGCCCTACATTTCTATGGTTCTAAATGTACAGAATGATGCCAGCAAGAATGACTACAGCTCTGTGAATAAAATGTAACATTTTTTCTGCAGCTTTCAAAAGCAACTGAATTTTAAATCCCTACATTGAAGAGGGCAGAGTTAAAGGTGTACTGAGTTGGGCTAGTGCCTGAAGTGCCACAGCAGCAGGACACTGGAACTGGGGGGAGTGGAATAAAAATACTTAGCAATTAACTTCAAAGCTCTTTACATTCATTGATCCTCATGACACCCACAGGTAGGGTAAGTATTGTTTTCAGCATTTTACAGGTGAAGACACTGAAGCAGAGATTAAGAAACATGGCCAAAAGCACAAGAGTGAGTGGGAGAGGTAGGATTACAGAATCCAGCTGTTTCTATTTCCCAGTCCTGTGTTCAGATCACTAAACCACCACTCACTCGTGAGAGGCATTTCACAATGGAAGAACAATATTTTAAAGTGAGTTCTTTTGAAAATCTAGGTATTTATTGTGGTGTCTAAATTGGCAGCTGAGCTATTTTGAAAATCTTCTAAATGCTCATGTCTAAAATCTCCTAGAATTCTGTTTGATGCACACAAAAACTGTTACCAATTCAGCAGAAAAGGAAACACATCATGGGAGATGTGGAAAAGAGAATTCATAATAGATTTCCACATTTTCGTATTTCATTTGGGATTTTACCTTGCTTGCGTAGCACTAGCTAAACAGAAGGTGCATTATTGGTTACAAAGTGTTTGTCTAAAACTGCCTTCCATTTAGTAAATGCAAGAATTGTAACTATGAATCACATCTATATTGGTGCTGCACACTGGAAACTCCTTCTAACTTCAGTGGCTGCCTCAGGAACTTGGCACTTCACAGGATTAGTCTGTAAGGTTGCTATCTATTATGCAATGATAGCAGAGAATTATAACTTCAGGGTTTTTTTCAGGTTGGATATAATCAGCGAGAAATATTCACTGCAAATTTGCACTGCTATTTCAGAACAGAAATATCTCTCTTCAACTTTGTTTTCTGAAGAGAAGTTACTGCTTATTAGCCCCAATCCTGCATCTATACAGGTGGATGGATCTTTGCACAAGGTTCGATCAGCATAGATGATCATGTGACTGAAGCCAACTGGAGTTTTGCCATTCCTGTCAGTGAGGAGCAGGGCCATAACTTGAACACGGTGCCCAAACTGCATAGCTATGGCCCTGCCAATGGTAGTTTATACTACTGATTAGTAACATTGCTCTTACGTTCTCTCTCTTATTACATTAAGAGCATTAAACAAAATTATATTAAGTTTGCTGCTGCTGGAAGTGAAGATCCCTCTGACATTTGTTTTCCAAAGTTTCATCTGTAGAATGTCTTGGACATTTTGATGGTGGATGATTATTCCTACTACATAGCTGTTTATTCCGTTCAAAAGTTAAGATTTAGCCTAATACATTTCAGATTTTAGAAATGCTGAAGCCTCACTAATTCACTGCTTTAAAAAAAGCTTCAAAGCCCAATTTCATTTTCAATTCAGTAGCTGTCACCCATTCTAAATAATCACTCCAAGCAAACCTCACAGCTTTGTTAAGTCATTCAAATGAACTCTCTCCCAATAAGGCAAACCACATAATCCAAAATTAAAGGCATTTTAGTGAACTTCTGAGAAATAGAAGCAAAGTATCCCAAGAAATCAAAGATGTAGACCAAAATGTTTGTGGCTCCATCAGCACAGAGAGTTTTGATTAGTCCTCATGATCTCAACAGCTTTTAGCCAATAGTTCACACCCACTGTTCTTTCACAAAATTGCATTAGCACTGAAAGAAACAGCAGTCTCAGCTCTCTGCCAATGCAAGATGTTTCCTTGGCCTGTGGATGTTTCCTTAGACCAGCCCTTATGCACCATGATCCCAAAACAACTGTAAAGCAAACCATCCCTCTAGCTAGTCTCCACTTTACACTTTAGCAGCAAGAGTGATCATTAATTCATGTACTTTCTCCTAAAGAAGGATAGTCTCCTCACCAGATGTTCATTGATGATGGTTTTCCTCATAAGAAACCAGGATCACGGATGAAACCCATCAGTGTAAGCTTTGTAATTCATTCAAGAAGGTCAAAGAATTAAAACTGGAACAGCTGATGGCCTCATCCCAAACCCCCAGGCTGAATAGCTACAGTTGACCCCTCTTCCCTGTCCATGATCATAAAAATAGGGAGATTTCTAAGACAGGCAGAGTCAAAACATTAAGGATGCAAACTGAGATCGCTATGTGAAATGGTTTAGAACACAAACTGTGGGCAGTCTGCAAAGAAGACAGCATTGTTCTGACTACATTGTATGAAAGTGAGAAATGGAAACAGTGTAGCATTAGAGGGTTGGGGGAGTTGGGGGTTTTATTGGACACAGCCATGCATTGTTTGACACACTGTTTATTGTAGAATTTCCCTGCTCATTCCAGACATTTATACATCTTTTAGGATAATCTGCTGACACACATTGGTACAAAACAGATGCATCTGAAATCTGATCGTTATTATAAATGCTTATGGGTGTGGTTGATAATTTAACCATTGCTGGAAAGAAACTTCACTGTAACTACAAGATCAGATGAACTAAAGTATTGAAGCATAAGCTTTCATGGCCTAATACCCACTTCGTCGGATGCAAGCAGTGGCAGACCACGAAAGCTTATGCTTCAATACTTTAGTTAGTCTTTAAGGTGCCACAGGACTGTCACTTCTGCTATTCCAGACTAACACGGCTACCTCTCTGATTCTTAAGATCAGATGGTCCCCCATCATGCTCCATTTCTGTACCATTGCTCACTCACTACTTGATGAAAACAGGAGTCAATGCACTGTCTGTAGAATAATATTGTGTGAATAGTTTTTTTATCAGCCTTTAAAAAGGTAAGCATGGCAGAGGCTGCCTCTGCAGTCTGGCATGCAACAAGATTGTTAAAATCTTGGTTCATGAGAAACTAAGAACTATCAATTCAGAGGCCAAGAAGGTGTAAGTCTAACCTATATAATAAACTGGAGCAATAACTACAAGTCAACTGATTCAGTGGGAGCAGGATCACGCCCAATATATGTTTGCAATCAAATTGTATTTAGTTTAAAAGCCAAATCCCGTAGTAAAATATGCAAACCTATTCCCTAGGAACATACTATTTCATAAGCACTTATTGCAGGCAAGTCAAATGTCTTGCTTCACATGCTCACTACATTGCATCCATTCTCAATCATTGCCAGAAGCAATTAGGCCCTCCCCCCCCCCCCGCCCCCCCGCTGCTGCAGCTCTGGTAGCTAGACAAGAATTCTGGGAGAGTCTGGTCTACACTGCACCCCGAGCGACGTAAATTACATCGGCCTAAGTGCTGTCCACACCGGTACTACACAGCTTCCACCTCTCGTGGTGGTGGTGGAGTAATTATATTGTCAGGAGAGCACTCTCCCATCAGCATAGCACATCTTCACCAGCACTGCTGCAGCTGCACTGCTGCAGTGCTTGAGTGTAGACTTGCCCTGAGAGTAGCTGTGTTAAGGCCCAGCCAAGGATACTCTTAATGCTGATCTTAGCCACCATAGTAGTGAATAGAGAGTGAGGTAGTGTCTAAGGGTTTGGCAACACTTACATTTTATAGCACTCTAACTTGCTGGCTCAGGGGTGTGAAAAATCACCCCCCAGAGCACAGCAAGTCTGAACACTTTAAAGTGCTAGTGTGGACAGGCTCTGAGCACTGGGAGCCATACTCTCTCCCTGAGCCCTCTCCCAGCGCTTGGGTGTGACCACAATCTCACTTCAAAGCGCTACCGTGGGAGCATTCCAATTATCTTAAGGGTGCATTTTCATTAGAAAATAAGGTGTTTTCTTATCATGTAAAATAACACATAGTAACTAACACAAATCCTAGTGAGGACAAGGCATTTTGCAACTTTCACACATGTTAGCAGGTCAAGAAAAGGTTTATGGAGTGCCTCGGGTATACCTTGACCTATTAACACATATTAAAATGTGTCTTGTTTTCATTAGGATTTTATCTGGTGTTAGTTACCACATGTTAACTACCATACAGCAAGAACCCCCCTTTTTTTCATAGAGAAGACATGGCCCAAGACAGTAGACCTCATTGGGAAGAGCCAGGCACACTTCCCCAATCATATTCCATGTCAGTAATATGGACTGCTTAATCAGGGCTAAATCCACTCACCCACTTAACTCATAAAACATACTGAACACAAAAGGGTGACCTCTAAGGACCTTGGGGCAGATGACCAACTACCCATCACCATCCTCTGAAACTTCTCAGAAAGAAATACAGAGCCACAGAAAGTCAACCTCACATGCTCCTGTCAGATCCCACAAATCAACATTGTATGGTTATTTTTGTATTTCTCAGCTGCTTGCAATGAGTTTAGTGTTATATAGGAGAAAGACAATACAATCAACAAGGGTACTCAAATTTTGTCCATTGCAGAAGGAGGTCATTGTAATGCTATCTCGATACTATACACAGGACTAAAACAATATTGATAGGGATCCAAGAAGTGATCCAGGATTAACACAAAATGTACTGATAAAAGCGCAGATGACATTTCTCTTCTGCCATGACCTTTGTGGCCATGACTCCGCTTCCACAGCCATGACCTTCCCAATAAACATAATTTGTTAAAGACAGCAATATACCCGTACTTCCTGGTAATAAATCTGTGATATCCCAGGACACAATGTCAAAGCAATGGTTTATTATCATATATTTGGAAGGACCGTGAAGCCAAAAAGCTGTCGTATAGGAATGTGACTTTTGAAACCTATTTAGAGGCTGATTTTGAGGCAGTTTCCTTCTGTTGACATGGAATTCACTGCTAAATAAATACCCTTTTAAAAGAACTCGGACCTTGTTGTGACACCAGACTCATATAACCATAAGCACAGAGCAGAGAAATCCATTCAATTCCAAGACACATGTTGAGATCATATAACCTCACAATTACACAGAGATTTAATTGCTAAACGGACCCGTTTCTTATTGATGAATTTTCTCTGTAATAAGTACATGGTTCAAGGGTTAGCAATATGCAGTCTGGATAATGACAGAGTAATTACCTTATCAAGAAACAAAGGGAAACAGAGGGAAATAAGCAGTAATCTTCATGCTCTATTAAACTAAGAGTGAAGAGCTCACATAGTTCATATTCTTTAAGTATATTCTTTAAGCAAATTTACTAAGTCCAAGGCTGGAAAAAGCAATGCCACTGGAGGTTTTTTTTAGCAGACAGATAAAAAGAAGGAGGGCCTAATTCTGGCCTTGAATATGTATGTGGGGCTCCTACAGACATGAATGGGAACATTGGGTTTGTGTCCAAGGCCAAAGTGCAGGGTAGAAAATATTTAATCTAGAAATTATTCTAGATGGGGGTGGGGGGATAGCTCAGTGGTTTGAGCATTGGCCTGCTAAACCCAGGGTTGTGAGTTCAATCCTTGAGGGGGCCATTTAGGGATCTGGGGCAAAAAATCTGTCAGGGGACAGTACTCAATCCTGCTAGTGTAGGCAGGCGGATCCTGCTAGTGTAGGCAGGGGACTGTCCTCGATGACCTTCAAGGTCTTTCCAGTTCTAGGAGATTGGTATATCTCCATTTATTTATGTTTTATTTATTTATTTAAATTTTACTAATTTTTTTCCAAAAGATTCTACTTAAAGAAACAATCTCTTCATTTGGACCCAATTTATAATTTTCTTAAAGGAAACTAAATTCCTGGTAGCATCTCTAGATGACATTTTACTTTTGGACTTAACAAAAAAAACTCTACTACTCTAGCTTTCAGATATTTCACATATTCAACTGTGTCTCAACCTGATATCTATTTGCGGATACACACATAAAAACAGCTGTAATCAGAAATCACTAACACCAGCACTTGCTCATGCAGGTGACAGAATTTACACATGCAAAAATCCAGTTCTCCAAATGGATTCTGGGAATGTAAATTCTTTCACCTGCTTATGGGGGTGTTAATACTCAGTCTGGTTGTGTCTATGGTAGAGATTTTGGTAAAAAGGTTGCAATATTGCTACCAACAGTGAAGCTCCTCCAACGTAAAAAAATAGTGGAAGAATAAGTGTGACACGGCTCTTTCAGCCAGCAGTGTTTTTAATACTCTCTGTTACGTAGACACATGCATGCACAATCTGTTGAAGTGTTACTACATGGAAGAGAAAAATGTACACACCTTTCATAAAAGATTCTATAACAATGATTCTATAACTATAAAAATAAATGTTTGATTCTTGACAATTCATTGTTAGTCTATGTGAAATAATAAAGCACTCGCTCTCATGTGTATGGATTATATATTATATAAAATAATTATAGTAAATTATTTGTAAATACATTATTTATGTTTAATATAACTATATATAATATGCAATAGTAAGGATTACTTTGCATGGTAACAATATATAATTAACCTAGATTAATTTTAATACACACATATTTATCTATGCATTTATTTATTTATTATTTTGGTACTGTCAAAGAGTGAGTCTTTTGCATTAAATTAAATCTCTGTTCTTAATCCATCAAACATATGCTCTCTCTCGCTCTCTCACACATACAGACACACACAAACATGTGTGTTGTGATAATTATATAACTGCGAAGAAAGAATTTTTATTAAGTTTGCAAGCCAATCAGATCACATAAGCATAATATGCATAATGCTGTCTAGAAGATTCCATTACATATCTACTTTCTAAGTTTATTTCTAAGTACATATTTGAAATGGACACTGGTTAAAAAAAGACATTTCCTGTGGCTCTTTCATTTTAGTATATTAAAGGGTATGGAGAAAACAGTAACATTGGCTGCTTTTCTGATTATTGTGGGGATTAAAACACAACAAAACTTGTCACTTAAGTAATGTAACAGTATAAATAGACCAAGAAGAGTAAATGCACTCAGAGATTTTAGTTTTTATGCCTAAATTGTTCTGTGCATCTGCAGATCCATTGTTCTGTGATTAGTGAGAGTTCTAATCACAGAACAATGTCAAGGTTCAGTTTTCTGGGCAAAATTCTGCTCTTCAGTTTACATCCATGCAAATGTATAGAAGTCAGTGAGTCAGCATGGGTGCAATAAAAGCAGAATTTGGCCCATCTTTAACCCTTCCCTTAATGGACTACACTCCCCTCTTAACTATATAGTAATCTCATAGTGAGTGAGAATCTCCATTGCATGTCTCACACTGGGCAGCAGAGAGAGTTGGGAGGATCATAAAAGCAAAGTGCTCTCCTGGGAAGCTGAACAGACTGTTTTGCAACAAGGCTGAAAATGTCACTAACTTCTCCCGGTGCCTCCTTAACTTCCCTGAGCAGAACTCTTGTCTTCCAGACTATTCTTCTCTGAGTATCCAACACCTGACCCAATAAATGGGGAAGTTCCACCACCCAGGCTGAAGGGTCCAGTCATCGTCCCACATCAGCATTAGCTCCTTTGTCCCACTCCATTTTTCTTCCCAGGTAATTTTTTTCTGCCCTTTTCCACTCTCTCACTTACCAGAATGGCCCAGCTGCTCTCCCAGGTGGGAGCCACATGAACAGCTCCCCAGTCATCCAGAGCTTTTAGATACCTCCCCTCTAAACTTCCCTTTGAACAAGCCATTCAGTTTAACATGGCTTTAATAAGCTTCTAGGATATGACTGTCACTATGCACCACATAAACAAACACCAAAACCAAAAATAACAGCATCATTTTTCCAAGGCTCTTCACATGTTCTCTCCAATGGGAGTTTTGCATGCGGAACAAGTGCAAAATAAGTAATGTAGACTATGCATCTGCAGATCCATGCTACAGATATTAATAGTGATTTTTAGTGAAGGTCTGAGAGGAAAATTTTGCCTACACAACCAAATTCAGCGGATGCATGCAACTCCTACTAAATGTTATATGTATGTAAATCTACACATTATAAATAGGGGGCTGAACTCATATAATTGGGAGCATAATTTGGCTCCTCTACAATACTCAAACACAACAAGAGGTTTATAGACAGTGTAGCGGTCTATCTCTGAATTTTCACTTTCAGGCTGATAAAAATAGACCAGCTAGCTTTGTATTACTTTCAAAGGGGCAGGAATCCTGTTCTTATGAAATGGTACGCAGATTGAAACATAAAAGAATCTTACTTTCTAAAGTTTCCTAACAGTAAGTTTCAATTCCTGTTGGGTCACGGGAAGAAAGGAGGGCCAGCACCTAGTGCATGAATGTAATTATGCCAATATGCATGTCCGAGTAACCATGAAATGGGCTACATACACATACAACAACTGAGACATTCATGTACTTAGCCCCTGATGAGAATTTTCAGTTGCAGAATCTTGGCAGGTCAAAATATAATCAAATCTTGCAAAACCCAGTTATTGCTTTTTCAAACAATTAAAAAGGCACCAGGCTACTCCAACTCTTATGACATGATGAGAGGAAGAGTGGATAAGCCATATCATTTACTTTGCTGAATAGAACTTAATAACCTTCCTAAACTTGTACTGAACTGGGAACAATGTTCAAAACTGAGATCTAATTAAGCTACAAGACCGATTCTAACCACAGCTAACTTAACTGATTCTAAGGTAACATTTACTTTTAAGTGTTCCTGTTCTTTTTTAAAAGAATAAATATACTTTCTATATTTTAACCATACCTATCTCCAACATGGTGAATGTAAACAATGGCAGCACATTTTAACTGGAATGCTCAAACAATAGTATAGCTAAGTAATTACCCAGGGATTCTCGTGATTATTAATTTTTATATGGAAGAAGAACACTACAAACAAATTAATTGTATTTTTACTTCACATTTTATAAATCCTTCGTTAGGGACAACTTCCTGTGTCTTAAATCAAACATTGTGTACGTGGAATAGGTATAACTTCATTAAATTAAATGGAATTGTATCCCATCCCATCTATTTACATGTCTGATTTTGGGTCTATGAACTAAAATTATGTAATTCTGTAAGACTTTAACTAAGTACTGCAAAATGGACACTGTGGTCTTGATTCTCATGTACACTAAGTTCAGTGATGAATCCTGGTCATGTTGAGGCATGTTGCACATATGCTAAGAAGAGGTAACTAAGAAGACTGAACAAAGACCTTCAATGGCTTGCTAATTACAAAAATAGCTTCTCCTCTCTCCAAGTTCACACCCCCTATTCAACTGCTAGAAGAATAACCCACCCTCCCTGATTGGAGATAACAAGCTGGTTCAGCCTAATTGGACTAACCTTGTTACCTCCTACCTGGTTCTTGCCTACTTTTCTATACCTGCCTCTGGACACTTCCACTGCTTGCATCCGACGAAGTGGGTATTAGCCCACGAAAGCTTATGCTTCAAAACTTTATAGTTAGTCTTTAAGGTGCCACAGGACTTTGTTACCTCTGCTATTCCAGACTAACACAGCTACCTCTCTGATTCTTGATATGCTAAGAAGTATACTAAAGCCCCTCGTCTTGCAGTGTAAAGAGGTCTTAGTGTAAATGAGAATAAGTCCTTATGCGTTGAAGTGCCCAAATTGTTCTACATGTGTGGTTAAAGGAAACAACATTTGGCAAACTAATAATTTATTTAATGAAAAGTCAGCCTACCAATAAAATTGATTGGCCATGCCAGAGACCCTGCCTTAAAAAGGGTTTATTAAATAGGCTCTTGACATAGTTTGAATCTTCTTTGGTACTACTCCCGGTTTGATAAATTAGCTACATATTAATGAGTTACATACTATATATATAAATAAAACATTATATTATGTATCAATAACTCCATATGACTAGGAAAGATATTTAAAAATTCTAATTGTAACCACTTTTAAAGATATAAAAAGTGATTAATCAATCCAATTCTGCTCTCAGATACAGCACTGTAAACCCAGAGTAATTCTGTTGAATTCAGTGGTATTTGTCCAGATATTCAGTGCAATTAATGAGAGCAGGATTATTATTTTTTAATCTTCAAACCACTTTGTAGGCAATCCTCAAACTTTCCTTCTTGAGATTAGTAAATTAGTAGTAATATCCTTTATTATAACCCCCCATTTTACAATGGGGAGTCAGTGGCAGAATCAAGATTAGCACTCAGGAAAATTTGGATCTCAGTCATGTGCTCAGTCCACTTCTCTTTCCTTCTCTCTGGACCAAATAGGTCCAAAATTATTATTTAGAAAAATTACTCTATTTTGAGTGACAAAGATCCAAAATCAGTCAGAACTCCTTTTTTTGCAATCATGTAAATTGAAAAATAACAAAAGCAATTTATTAGAAATTTTATGTGTAAAAAAAATTAAACAAGAGAAGTTCTTGAAAGCCAAGCTTCAAGCTCGAGTGAATATTTACAGACAGTTATAAACGGAAGGCTTATAATGGAAACATTGACAGGTCCTTAACTATAGCAGGGTTAGCAGGCAATGCAGTAATCCAACTGAAGAGGTGTGGGTGAGGAAGCCAAAATAAACCACAAATATGTGACTTTCTGGCCCTAACGAGAAACTCTGTAAAGCAAGCCTGCTGTCTGTGTTTTCTTTTTGTATACCTGACCCTTAAACTCTTCCTGCCTTACAGTGTCTGGCAACAAAAGAGTTAGCAGAAGGGTATGACACATACATATATGAATTTTGCCTGCACTTGCAGCACAGTCATAAACACACTAATGATCACGTGTGTTTATAACCTGTCCAGTGACCATCAAACAAATGCATGCAGTTTACTCTTTCACTTCACTGATAGTGATTTGTGTGCATCCCTTTCTTTTTAAAAATCAAATTAATCTTCCTGTTGTGCCTCAGGAATTTGGCCATTCCTAGAAGTAGGATTTCAGATTTGATAGGCTAATCATCTGACACAGTTTGGCAAATCCTATGTTTTTAAGAACAGATAGAGTAGTAAGTCCTAAGGATTGGTCTTTTGAGAGCACACTGAAGTATCGAATGATGACCAGATAGTCCATAGTAAAAGGTACAATATATTAGACATGTTACAAACATAGGGCTTAATTCTGCACTCAGGGAAGTCAATGGGAATCTTGTTATTGACTTCAGTGGATACATGATCATCCCCATTATGTTCTGTACATAGCAGAATGGAGCCTCATTTCATATTATTTCACCAGATTTTACAGTTCAGAAAAAAACAATATTTTTGTTAAAAATTAAATAATACATAGAATTAGCAAGTAAAATAAATATTGAGAGGGAATAAAAATTTGAACTCTATTTGTATAACTGGCCCTGTATAATGCTATGCTTCTCATTATACCCATTAAAGCCTAATACTCATTTAGACTGTTTGAAACATTCATAGCAACTCGTCACTGACTGATTCTGCAGATGTCTGGCAAAGGTAACACTATATCACTCCAAGACTCCTCAACAAGGCTCTACTGTACTTCATGTTATTGAAGTTACTGGTACAAACCCACTGGGATACACTGTTTGGGGGTGGAAAGTTCACCGTAATTTACCTTTGTATGAAGCTGACTAACCAATATGATTTAAGAGAGCACTCTGAGCATGCTCTCCATTGACTGATGGGAGTCCTGAATTCAAGAAGATGGCAGTTCTAAGCTAGCATTGAGGTTTTGTTTATGGATCTGCTCCTTTTTTAAAAAAAGGCTATGAAGCATGATACAAGCTGCATAGGAGATTACTGAAAATAGGAAGTGTAAACCAGTTATCAAAATTAGAACTAGGAAAGTGTGTGTGTGTATTTGTTACCCTTGACTACAACTGGCTCACATATACACATTCCCAGTAGTTGCATATATGTACACATGCACATACTGTACATATGTGTTTGCATTAACTATGTATACACAATATCTATGGGTGTGTATACATATTGTGGCGAAGCTTTGGCCTTCTCCCTGTGGGTACTGCACTTCCAGGTGGTTTGTGCTAGTCTCAGAGGCTCACTGTGATTAGTTAGGGGAGGTAGAAAAGGGGGGGAGCCCGGGCCCACCCTCTACTCCGGGCTCCAGCCCAGGGACCCTAATAGTATCAGCTAAGATGGCTGACCTTTTAGGCACCAAACACAATACAATTCCCTGGGCTACTTCCCCACAGTAGTCCCCGCTTCTTCACACTCCGCTTCACCCTTACCGCAGGGCCTCCTTCCAAACTTCCTCTGCTCCAACGCCTCCAAACTGCTCTCTGCTCCAATGCCTCCCAAACTGCTCTCTGCTCCAATGCCTCCCAAACTGCTCTCTGCTCCAACGCCTCCCAAACTCCTGACACCCACACCCACCTGACTAACTAGGAGGGTTTTTAATTGGTTTCAGCCAGTCCCTGATTGGCTCCAGGTGTCCCCAATCAGGCTAGCTGTTTCTACTACCTTCTAGAACTTTCTTAATTGGCCCCAGGTGTCCTGATTGGCCTGGAGTTGCCTTTTGTTTGGCTATCCAGGGAACAGAGACCTGCACATCCTGAGATCCGGTGCGACTGTGGGGTCTCCTTCAGGTCATTCGGTCACTCGTTCAGTCATGCATCCGGGCAGAGTTCCACTGGGCAGCGTCCACAGCCTCCCTCTGCGTTTTCATGGAGCAGTGGGCGCTGAACAGGGTTCTCTGCTCGGTGTCCCCATCCTGTACCCTCGTTTTGAACCTGTAACCCTCACGCACTCCCTTGTCCTTTTTTCATTAGTTGTCCCCCGTAACCAATTGGCCCCGGGTCTAGTGTCCCTCCCGCCAGGCTGGGGGAGGGACTTCAGCAACAGGTGGGCTTAGGCCCACCCACCTCCTGGGAAACCAAAAGGTGCACATCCTGAGACTGATATACCTGCCATCCAGCACTCTCCTATACCCTTCTGGTCTGACTCCATCACAATATATACACACACATATAGAAAGACATATTGGCCAAACCCTATCCTGGTTTACTTAGTTATACCCCATACAATCCTACTGATTTCCATGGATTTGCATATAATGCAAATTAGGACAACATTTAGCCCTATGCGGGTTAGTGTAATGTGTTTTGAAAAAAATATTCTTTTCATATAAAGACCCAAGTCTCCTTCCCACTGTACTTGAAGAATGAGTCATTGGAAAGAGAACAAAAATCTCAACACAAGCCCTCTATTCACAATCTCTATGGTGGTCTCACTAGAAAATGCACAGTGCGTGCTAGCCAGGCGATACGTTTTTAACTGCACACATCTGGTTTCTGTGGAGGGAATACACATGAAAATGCCTACTGTATAGAAACACTATGTGATTGCTTGGTCTATTTACCCTTTGGCTGATCTATGTTATTCCTAAAGCTCTTCTTAAAGCAGAAACGTCTACGTGATCTGCCTTTTTGGTGCTACTGTTCTGCTTATTTCAGCAGATGAGGAATAAAGTAATGTGCCGGCAATTACTGTTTTGAGTTACTGTAGTCAGGCAGCACTTGATGTGCCAACAAGTTATGAATGCCTTGATCTGTGTATAGAATTTGAATACCCCGAGACTTTAGCAATTCAGTTGTGTTCAAGATTCCATGCAGTCACCCTGCCCTTTCTCTAATGCTACAACTTCATTTCCTTTTCCACCCCTTTTTTTGACTAATGAGCTTTTCTCAAATATATTCTTCCTGCTGTGTCTCATTCTCTCAAGTGCTTATGTCTATGATCTCTGTTTTACTGTCGAGCCTGTGGTAGCTGGCCTCCCTAAGAACAGCTCTGGAAGACACAGATATGATGTGGTTCATTTGAGCTCACATTATTTTGCTTTACTTGAAAAACGAACTGGATTATAATTTTAAAGAATTGTTTGCTCCCAAATAAACATGGTCCATTCCCGTTTGATGAACTCTGTCCCTGCTGAAACTCCCTTGTCCTTGTGATGTCCTCCTCTTTAACATGTTATGTCTAGCCTGTTTACTCCTCACTTGCAAGATTCTTTTTAACCTTCTGATCAGCCTCCCTATTCATTCAGCAGCATGAGAAGGAAATTTTACTGCACTACATATGTCAAGCTGAACAATACATTAGCCTTTACCTAGAACACATTATATTGCCAGACAACTCAGCATTAAATATAAATGAAGAGTTACTTCAGGCAGAGAAATGGCCTCAAGTGCAGCTAACAGATTTGCTAAAATGCTGACTTGTTATATATAGTTCCCTTCAATGCATGCACACAAAATGCTGCATTAACCATAATCTGAATGGTACACACAAATTTCAAAAGAAGCCCCATTCATTTGACACATTCAGTATCTGTTATTACTACATAATCATAATTCACATTATTGTGTATTAAGTCAATCCATATTGTACATGCATTTTAAATATGCACATAAAGTAAGTCTTCATCACTGATATCAACATGGAAATATTATTGCTAGAGGGAAAGCTATTAGCTCTCATATTATAATACATCATACAGGGTTCAGACTGAGCCAGAATGTGCTAAAATACTAGTAGCTCTGTGATTAAATAAATTAACTAACACAATAATAAATAACTCAGAAATGTGTAAACTCCCCCATTCATCCCACTGGGATATTAACTATAAAACCTAATGATCCATTTTAAATGTCAACAATACTATTAACTATTTCACTGCTGCTCATTATTGCAGAAGCAGCCAACTCTTCAGGTCTGGTGGATATCACGGCAGTCTTTTTTCATCCTGATCCCTGGAACTGAAGATATTTAAAGCACTACCCTACCAGTCAACTTATAATACAGTATTGAGAACTGGCATACTCATATGGAAACAACCTCCAGCTTTGAGATAAGCCGTATTATTTTATTCTCAGGAGCTTCACTTGGTAAAATACAAGTGAACTTCACCACAACACATGAAACTTCTCTGAATCCCCTTTACTGAATCCCCATTTACTGTTGAAATGTCAAAACCAAGAATGATAAACCTAAAGAAAGATACTGGACTAGTATCTTAATAGTATCTATTAACTACTGCTTAATTAAGATTTAATCTTCCCAACAATTTAGAAAGTTTCAATGTTTTTAAAGACGTTCTGGTGAACTTTCACAATAATTCAGGTACTCATTTATGACATTATGTTGCATTCAGATGTGAATTGAATCAAAACTGAATTTTTGTTCCTGCAGAATCTTACACATGAAAAATAACATGCTGAAAATGTGCATGGAAAGCTGTAAAATGTGGGTGCAATTTTAGAGAATACTTCTGAATCGCTTACTCTTTAGTATATATTTATACTATGTGTCTGTGAGTGTGAGAATATACAACTATTGGAAACTTTCCAGATACAACATACCGTAGCGTAGAACCTCAGAGAATGGAGGTTGTTCCATAACTCCGAACAAAACATTATGGTTGTTCTTTCAAAAGTTTACAATTGAACACTGACTTAATACAGCTTTGAAACTTTACTATATAGAAGAAAAATGCTGCTTCCCCTTTATTTTTTTAGAAGTTTACATTTAACACAGTACTGTACTGTATTTGCTTTTTTCTTCTTTATCTCTGCTGTGCCTGATTGTGTACTTTCAGTTCCAAATGAGGTGTGTGGTTGACTGGTCAGTTCCTAACTCTGGTATTTGTAACTCTAAGGTTCTATTGTATATATAATATCTATGTGTGTACGTACAGTAAAACCTCGATTTAACGGACTAATTCGGGCGAGGGGGTGTCCGTTAAATCAAAAAATCAGTTATTTAATTAAAAAAAAAAAGAGCTGTCGGAGCAGCAGCCCGCCCGCCACAGGGTCGGGGCGGCAGCTCCGCAGCCTGCCTGCTGCTGGGACCCGGGCGGGAGCCGGCAGCCAGCCCGTCCGGGTCCCGGCTGCTGGGAGCCGGGCGGCAGCCGGGAGCCGGCAGCCAGCCTGCCCGCTGGCGGGACCCGGGCGGGAGCCGGTGGGACCCGGGCAGGAGCTGGCAGCCAGTCCGCCCGCTGGCAGGACCCGGGCAGCAGCCGAGAGCCAGCCAGCCCACCTGCTGCCATGACCGGGGCGGCAGCCGGGAGCCAGCAGACGGCCGCCAGCGAAGGGGACCGGGGCCGCAGCAGGAAGGGGTCGCGGTCTGATATGAATCAGAAATTTTGTCCGTTGCATCCGAAGTCCGTTAAATCGAGGTCTGTTAAATCGAAGTTATACTGTATATATATATACATACATACCACACATAAGTTACATGCACATATATAGAGAGAGTTTTATGAGGATGATAAGGTAGTTCAAAACTGTTGGAAATTTCCATAGGCACCATCTTATATAGTGTATTATATACATTAGGTGTTTTTGGGTGGATTCACTACCTAAGTGTTATGTTTTTCAGTTTGTTAAATGTGTGCAATTATATATGTAGGTAAAAATGTAATATACATATATATATACATGCGCATGCAAATGGTATATAATGCAAATATATATAGGATTGTGCATACAAAATTTGGAATAGTTGCATTTTTGTACACACATAGACAATGTAAATATAAATATACACTGTATAGAACATTTTTCAAAAATGGTCTCCAATATTAAATACAAGTTTTGCAATGTTGTGTAGATTTTGTGCGTATAAATTTTCATGTGTAAATTTCTGCATGAACAACAATTCAGTATGTATTTTCACATGCACATTCTGTAGTTACAGATCTTATTACAAAATCTATATATCTGAATTCATCTTGGATGCCCTTTTTTTTTTTTTTTTTTTTTTTTTTTTTTTTTTTCCCTCAAATCCTAACATGATACATGCAAAGAATTAAGTCCACATAAAAGTCCCTTCAAAATTTTGGCTCAATGCAACAGACACATTTCTTATTTTTTTTAACCTTAAACAGGTAGAATGTGATTTTCTTTATGTTAGGAGTAGTGTTGTTCTCTAGCTTCTCATTAATGGACTATGCCATGTGCTGTTCACACAGAGAAAAGTGATTCTTCAAAGTGCTTGATTTAATGTGCCAACTTGTATGTATCTCATCAGCTCAGACCATGCTGTTCTATAATAGTACTGAATGATCTTCTCTCTGATGTACTCTATAAAAGAAACACTCTTGGACTTATTACGTAGTGATTCCTGCTTTTTTGTTATATAATGGTAATAATTTTTTTTGCAGTGGACTCCAGTGTACACAAAATGACATTTTATATGTTCAGTTTTAGGCATATTTTACTAGTTAACCCAAGACAATGTCTGACTTTTAGAATGATGTAAATTAAAAATATAAACACAGCAAATGGGTTACTTTATCAGACGTCCCTTCGATGAATGTTTTTATGGTTCAATTGGAACAAGAGCCTCAAATAGCACCAGAGTATAGTGCTGTGTGTTTATATACTCTGACTGGACCACATCATGTACATTAATTATTACAAAACAAAGACAGAGACACAGAAGGTTCTGTGTGTCTTAATGAAGTTCATACCATATCCAGAGAATGTTAACAATATGTTATTAAATGTGTCTTAATTACACACGGAATGTTGCTTGCCACTTGACCAAAAATCTTTACCTCTTTAATTAATTAAAACACTTTGTAGTCACTGCAGAACAAGTCTTAAGTCTGCAATTTGACCAAAGGCAATTTCAGCAAACAGTTTTAATGATCTTTCCTTCTGTTGGAGTGGAGTAGCACTGAGACTAGATCACTTGATAAGAACATCATGCTCAATGCTAGGCTTCTGGCTCATTCAAAGGAAAATACTTAGCTTCCTCAGCTTTGTTTAACTAAACGTTGGTTGTAGATTAAGTTTTAGGAGTTCATAATAAGCCAGCATGCCTCATCTGATGCCAGTGCACCAGGTTTCTTTCTCAGTAAGGGTTTACCCACATATGAGTACTGTCAGTGCTCAGCACAGACTCCATTCATTATACAGTAATGACACCGACTACAAATATCAGGCAGAGAAGCTGTGCTTTCCGGCAAGAGCTCACAGAAGGAATTGCAACTCCACACAGTACTGGGACTCGCACTCTACTCTAAACAAAGAAAGCAAGGAAGGGCCTATCAGTTTGTACTGGGGCCCACTTCGTCTTACAGATAAACAAGTGCAACAATGACTTCGATAGAAGTTCAGTGCATGTATCTCAGATCGTAGGTAAGTCCAGTGGGCTAGATCTTCAGCTAATGTAAACTGCCATAACTCCACTGACTAAAAGGGAGCTTTGCTTCGCCAGTTTACATCAGCTGGGGCTCTGGACCATTGTGTTCATTAGAGTGGAAAATTAAATCTCCTAGTAGTGAGTCCTTAAACTGCTTCATCACCCTGCAAACAAGGCACAAGAAGGGAAGGAGGAGCATATTTCTTGTGAAATACTATCACTGGTGAATGGCAAATGCCTATTTCCCATGAAAGAAAAGCACCAGGAAGACACCCATCTCTCCTGTGTTATTCTGTTTTAATGTCCCTGACACTGTAAATACCAACAAAAGATGGAGACAAAGAAAGGACAAGCTACTTAGTTCCTGGCATTAGAATTTCCAGAAGGCTCACTGCTATTTAAAAGCCCCAAATTAACAAGTAATGCTCTTCCGATTAACCTCCATTAACAAGAGAATCCCATTTGCAGAGGTTTTTAAGAGTTGCTAAATCTGACCACAACAAAACAAGAATTAGCTGTAGCCTTAAGATATTTGTGGCTGCCAGGAGGTTAGTCACCCTTCCCTAGTTCCCACCACCACCTCGTGCCAAGTGTCTTCCTTAGTATATTTGTCATCCCATTAGATCCACTGAGGAAATTGTTAGAAAACTGAAAAGAACTCCCATTTCCTTTGTAAACGGTTTCAATTTATTTGCCCAAGAGCCTAAATATTCCCTCTTGCTTTCATCTTAGGTCCCTGACCACATTTTGGCTTGATCCATGCTACAACAATGTTCAAAAACCATTTTCAACCCTGGTTCTGCTAGAACAAAGTCTGCTTTCTTATACTTCAGTTGTCCAAGCCAGTGCAGAACAGGGGTTATTTTTCATCACTCATTCCAGTTTAACCACATTGTGGTTTGTCCGTTATCAGAGAATCCTAGAAGATTAGGTGGGAAGAGACCTCGGGAGATCATCTAATCCAACCCCCTGCTCAAAAGGGACCAACTCCAACTAAATCATCACAGCCAGGGCTTTGTCAAGCCGGGCCTTAAAAACCTTGAAGGATGGAGATTCCACCACCTCCTTAGGTAGCCCATTCCAGTACTTCACCACCCTTCGGGAGAAATAGTTATTCCTAATATCCAACCTAGACCCACCATTGCTCCTTATTCTGTCATCTGTCACCACCAAGAATAGCCAAGCTCCACCCTCTTTGTCACCCCCCTTCATGTAGTTGAAGGCTGCTATCAAATCCCCCCTCACTTTTCTCTTCTGCAGACTAAACAAGCCAATTCCCACAGGCACTCCTCATAAGTCATGTGCCCCATCCCCCTAATAATTTTCGTTGGCTTCCGCTGAACTCTCTCCATTTTGTCCGCATCCTTTCTGTAGTGGGGGGCCCAAAACTGGTCACAGTACTCCAGATGGGGCCTCACCAGTGCCGAATAGAATAATAACTTCCCTTGATCTGCTGGCAATGCTCCTACTAATGCAGCCCAGCCCAATATACATTCTTGGCAACAAGGGCACACTGCTAACTCATATCCAGCTTCTCATCCGCTGTAATCAGTAGAACTGCCACATAGCCAGTCACTCCCCAGTCTGTAGCAGTGGATGGGATTCTTCCGTCATAAGTGTAGGACTCTGCACTTGTCTTTGCTGAACCTCATCAGATTTCTTCTGGTCCAAGCCTCCAATTTGTCTTGGTCACTCTGGACCCTATCCCTAACCTCCCGCGTATCTACCACTCCTCCCAGTTTAGTGTCATCTGTGAACTTGCTGAGGGATACCCTCTCTATGGTACACAAATGTCCATAATATGAGATAATTTAGAGAAAAGGTTTTGTTCACTGCTCTATATCCACTGTGGGGAGAGTTATGATGTGCTTACATTCTATTGCCAGGGTACTTTATTTTTATTCTTGTAGGAGATCAGACACACAAGTCAACTGTGAGTTTTCCCTCACTCTTGTGTGTATCTCACTTCTCTAACGGTTTGTCTACACTGGCACTTTACAGCGCTGCAACTTTCTTACTCGGGGGTGTGGAAAAACACTCCCCTGAGCACAGCAAGTTTCAGCGCTGTAAAGCGCTAGTGTAGACAGTGTGCCAGTGCTGGGAGCTACATCCCTTGTGGAGGTGGTTCTTTTAGAGTGCTGGGAGAGCTCTCTCCCAGTTCTGCGCTGCGACCACACAATCCACATTAAACCACATCCCCGGCAGCACTTTCCCATTGTCAGTGTAGACTAGCTGTAATACAGGACCTATGATATGATGTCAGTGAAGTCACTGTTCCCTATCTTATCATTCTAGGAAACCCAGCAGGGTGATTGAAGAATCCTGCTCTCGTTCCCCAGCAGCAGCAGTATATAACATTATACTGCAACAACACACTCCCTCCAATTGCCAAGACTCAATGAAGATTCAATGCTTCCTCTGTCTTCACCTCTACAACATTCCTAGCATCTACTAGTCCTAAATCACTCCTGAAATCAGGTCTCACAAACAGCAGTATAATGAGGAGATACCAACTGAGCCACCAGGCCAGCCTGGTTATCAGCATTTATCAAAGCCCCAACTTTTCCATATCAGTTTAATAACCCGCTGTTTGTCGGCATGTGGTCAAAAGGTTATTCCTTCACATGAATATACTGCATATTTTTATACTCACCAACCCTTCAGTTTTGGATGACAATGTAATTTTCATATTGGTCTCAAGAACTTTCTCTCATTCATCTCTCAGAACAATTTGAAAATAGCTCAAGTTTTTATGTTTCCTGCACACTTTATAATGTATTAATGTCGCATCATCATATGTGCCATTATAAGGAGCAACACAATCAGGAGACCATGAGGCATCTCCCAGCATTATGAATTATAAAAACTGGCTCAATATGCTTTTTGCATCATTTTCCATTTTCATTAAAGAAGACGTGGTCAGAAGTGGTTACATAAAAATGGCACCTTCTTAATCAACAGAACTGCTCTTTGTGTGTCTTACAGCCAGATTTGCTTCCTTATTGACAAAAGCACATTTATTGCTGTTAGAACTACAGAGTCGATGCAGCCATGGACAAGGAGGCTGGTTTCTATTATGTTTCAAAAATCATCTGCTAAACTGTCCCGTGTTCTGATCCTAGAACCTTTATCCCTGGTAATGCTATAAGACCCTAGGAAATACCCAGTTTGACTTTCAGATCCCAGGCTGAATGGCAAGTCTGGCAGTTACAAAAGTCAATCTAGATCTTGTAAACTGAAAAAAAATTGATCTGGAGGATATTGAGAGCAGGGCCGGCTCCAGGCACCTTCGCTCCCAGTGCATGCCTTGAGTGGCAAGCTGAGGGAGGCGGCCTGATGTTTGCTGTCAAGGCAGCAGTCCAACTGTCTTGGGCAGTATGCCTGCAGGAGATCCGCGGCTGCCACGGTTTCAGCAGCATTTCGGCGGCGGAGACGATGGGGATGACGAGGCTGCGGGACTCGTGGACCTCCCACAGAAACACCGCCAAATCCACGGTACACTGGACCACCCGCAGGCATGCCGCAGAACTGCCACGCTTCGGGCAGCAAAAACCTTAGAGCCACCCCTGATTGACAGAAATAAATCGGAAACTATAGAAGGCCATTTTTAAGTAGTCACTTCTCTGACAATAAGTTTACTTTGTGCCTATAGCACAATCCATAATGCAGTTCACCTGAAAGTAAATGTATCTGTTATCCATCCAGTCATTCGAGTGGCAGATGCATGCAAAACTCTCATCAAGTATGAGAGAAATTTGGGTTTTTCAGTATATAAAGTACCTTAGGAAAGCATTGACATCAGAACTCTTCAGAATTGTTGAAAATAAGATATCTCTGTTAAATCAAGCTATGGCTTTTCATGGCTTCCATAGTTGGGAGTTAAGTAAATCCCTGAGATGGTAATTAGGTTAAACAGTTCATCAGGCTCACTGAGAAACAAAGTATGGCACAGAATGAAAATGAGTGTGCATGCTAGAAAAAGCTCTCAGCCAGCCTATTACCCAGATGACAAGCAGAATTAATCCTCCATCAGTACCACTAATGCCAACAATCCACCCCCACTCTTCCTGCATTGGTCGCAAATAAAACACTGGTAGACAGCTCCATAAACAGACCGTGTTGCCTGAAAGATTTGCTAAGGATTATAAAGATACAGCATTAACACCCATGCATGAGCAATTAGAAAAGTTAGCAAAGCTCACAATAAAATCCTATTATGGAGACTATTTATAAGAGAAAAAAAAGTGCCAAATAGGATAGACTAAATTCTTGGTGTAAGCACATATGGTATTTATTATCCAGATTCAAGGTGTCTGGTTCTATCTATTTTAAGGTTTTTCTTTCTTAAAGGAGGGACAATCCATCAGGAAATATTCACGTGCACATTCATCATGTGTACCTATGCAAATCTTTAAAGCCATATTAATGTTTGCTATAGAAACAAAAAGGGAAAACCAATTTTTGATCTCTTATGGGGCACAGAGACAAAAAGCCACAGTGGGTAGCAACCAGAGCCTTCTTAGTGACTTGACTAGCAAGGAGTTAAGAAGGGGTTAAGAATGTCATAAGCTCTCACTATTAAATAAAGCCAGGCAAGCACAAGGCTACCTGTGTTTGCTTCCATACAGTTCCCTCTCTCCCCTACCTCCGCCCCATCACGCCTATGGCTAATGCTTGTCTTATTAGGTTACTCCTGAAAAGACAAAAGAAGAACAAATAATAATTCACACTGTAAAAGCTTGTAATGCTGTTTTGATGGGTTAGCAGCCTGAGTGGCACCAACCAAGATATAGTAACAGATCTATTACATTATTAAGGCACACACGTTTCTAGCAGCCATAATTTCACATATCTCCATTTTTTTAAAAGGAAAGAGACAGGCCGCCATCTAAGTGAGAGCACTCCTGTATATACAAGGATCAGGACGAGAGATGCCAGGAGAGAGAATTATGCTCAGAACTTGACATCATTGTTGGTTGTTACATAGGTTTCACCAGCTCTGCTATCACTATATAGATATAACTGCATGAACTGAGTTCTCTAAAACAATGCAAGAAAGACAGTATGCTGTACAAAACATACTTGGCAACAAATAAAAGGCTTTAACAATGTCTCCACCCATGTTTCTGACCAAGACTCATCCTGTGATGAGTTCCAGGTTTGCTGTTAATACTGTACAGAGGAAGGGGCCTGTTCTATATAGCAGTTGGGATGATGGTTTATTCAGCAACACTGACATCTACCCCAATGATAGGATAACTATTTGGACTGGGGTCTCTGCTGAGGGGTGGGGAAAGGGGGTTGGAGAGAGAGGCTGAACTGATGCCACTGTATACCAATAACAGCAGATATCACTGAGGACACTGGTGCAGAAAAGATTATATAATGCTCATTCTGGGCTGCCAAACCAAGCACCATTTTAGGCTGCCTTCACAGATTCTCCCTCCCACTCTCCTTTATCACATAGCAACCTTCTGCAGGAAAATTTATATCCAGTCAGGAGACCAAAACAGACGGCCTTGACTGAGGCTGCTGACAACAGTGGTTAAGTACAATGGCCCAGATTCTGCAATCCTCACCAATGCTGAGCAGCACTTTATCATGTAAGCAGTCCCAATGTCTAAGGTCTGGACTACACTAGTGGGGGGGGGGGTTTGAACTACAGTACGTAACTTCAGCAAAGTCAAAGTACCTTAGTTCGACTTACCTGGCCATCCCCACGGTGGCGGGTCGACCGCGGCGACTCCACCTACTCCTCTTGCAGAGCTGGAGTTCCGGAGTTGACAGGAGAGCTTTTGGGGATCGATTTATAGCATCTAGGTGAGACTTGAAAAATTGATCCCCGATACATCAAACACTACCCGCCGGAGGGGTGTGTAGTATAGAGGTACCCTTGCTGTGAGCATCCAAGACTTCATTTAAAGAAAGTAACAGTTTTTAAATAGTGAACTTCTCTACTAATGGACTAGCTCACCCAACCAGCTTCTATTTCTTCTGAATTAATTTACTTCCTGTTCAATAAACAACAGTATCATGTTTGTAAGCAAACACATTGAAACGTAAGAAACGTTTTCCTTGACAGAAAGATCCCAGATAAATTTCTGTGCGCCACGTCACAATCTAATCCCTTTTCTTCAGCTGGGAGATCAGTTCACAACCATGCTTCTCAGCAGACCTTATAGCTTTATGATATTCAAGTTTCATTATACTGGTCTGCAAAATCCAAGAAAGATATAACCAACTACCTAGATACATTTTAGTGTTCAATAGTTTTGAACTGAAGGGTACTGTTTGGCAACAAAGTCAAATGACGTGTCGGTGTGTGTGTGTGTGTGTGTGTGCGTGCGTGTGTGTGTGTGCGTACACATGCATGCATGCACGGGTGAGGCTATGCTTTTTAAATTAAAAAAATGTTTTATACAATTTTCTTTTAAAACCTCAGATCAAGACTTTCACTATTAAGAGAAACAAACACTTCACAATTGCCCGAGGCAGATCATGCCAGCTGCCATAGGTGCAGTAATCCATAAAGACACTTTTGTTTCCCTTTTAGAATGTAATTATTTGGGCTTAACATATTTATTATTTCATTTAGTAGGATGCTGCTTCAGATATCTGAGAAAGAAATTAGTCCACGATTTTCAAAATCAACTAATGGTTTTTGAATGATCAGTTTGAAACATCTTAAAGGGGGCTGATTTTTCAGAAAATACAGATTAGTCACACTCCGACAATCAGGCCTATTTAAGATTCCAAGTTGGGCAGTCAAAGACTGAGGCATAAACAATCGTAAACAACTTCTGAAAATCTTGGCTCAAGTGCTTTTAACTTTCAGAGAATTTTCCACATATTAGCTGTTTGAACGCCTCTGGGACTTCCAGTTCCATAATTCTGTGATCACCTAAGGCCTGCTCCAGCTCCATTGGAGTCATTAAGAGTCTTGACACTGATTTCAATGGAGGTTAGACTTCACTTTTTCACTGACCCTACCCATAAACCCATAATCCTTCTCCGATAAACCACTTCATTCCATGGGCAATTTTTAAAAAACATTTTTATTTTCATAACATCAAAAACAGTTCAGGCCAGATTCCCAGCTGGTGCAAATCAGCGAAGCTCTATTGATGTCAATTTACACCATCGGAGGATCTGGTCCTTCTATTTTCAAGATTTTCAGTGTCTAACCCCTCAAGCATCAATAAAGAAAAGGGATGGAAAGTGAAGGTAAGGGGGTGGGGGGGCAGCACGAGGGGAACAACAACAACAAAGACAAACCCTGAATTCACTGTCCAGATTGCGTTCTGCATATCCATCAAATATATTGTATGTACACCAATTACTGTGATGTATATTTTTTAATATTAAGTTCGGGCTGCACTATGAATGGCTAATTTAGATAGTAATCTCTTTGGGGCAGGGATTACATTCTCTTTGTCCGCTTGTATAGCAGACACTTTTTGGCACTATAAAAAGTAAAGAATAATAATAATCAACTTAAAGAATGAATGTGGGTATCATTGGAACCAAGGTCTATTGGATTATTACATATTTTTAATACTTTAGTCACCATTGTAGGTAAACTGTAAAACTATGTTTAAGAGGCATAATGAAAGTGAAAACACTTCTCATACCCTTAAAGGTTGGTGTATACTTCTGAAAAAGTATAGCTGATTGGGTTCTCTTTGAGAGACTCAGAAATACAAAGGAAACTTTGGTGCTTTCCAACCCATGTTTATTATTGCTATAACCGATGACCTATTTATAGCAACACTGGTTGTTCCTAGCCAACTTTTTCGGATGTGTCCAATTATTTACTAACAGAGAAAGCACCTGTGACATGAGATCAGGAGTAAATAGTTAAAAAGTCCCCACCTGACTTGACCATAACAACGTAAGTACACAATGGAAGCTGTGCAATCACAGGAACAATTAATTAAGGCTATTTTTATTCCTTGAGCCTTTACCTTAAAACACTCCCATTTCACAAGTGAAAGCGAGACAAATATAAAACAAAGCATCTTATTGTCCTGAAGAAGCATAACACATGAACGGTCAAGGAAGAGGTGACAGGATGTGCTTTTTCAGTTATTATTTTCTCTCATTCTGGTGTCTGTGTTTGATTATTCCTTATGAGATCAGAAACCTGCTTCTGAAACTATGGGAAAGGGCCTAATGTTTGTCTGTTCCTTGAAAGGGCTGGTTTGAGTAAAGAGTTGGGATAAGCCTCTTGACCTTTAGAGCCCAAAGGATGTGTATATTTGTCCGCAGAACACTAGAGTAAGGGATGGGAGCCAACTAAACCCCTCTCCTTTCATTTTCTGAAAACCAAATGTACTGAAAAGCAATTAAATTTGCTGCACATAAACTAAGGGAAACACACAACAGGAATAAAAAGGCCTTTAATGGATGCCAAAGTGAGGTATTTTTCACATAACCAATCCGGTCAGACAGTTTAAGTGGAGCTTCTCCAAGCCAAAAGGGTATAAGGGGGTCTGGCCATATCAGCAGGGAATCCAATAAGCTCTTCTGCTCTTTCACGCCCACATACAGTGAGCTTCAGCCTACCTCAGACAGAGGGGGTTGTACATTTTATAAAGCACATCTTCATATTTCCTTTATTCAGTAAGATTTCTGCTAGCAATACTAGGTTACTGGGTAGTTCAGCTACAGTGTGTTTTCTTCATAATCCGTTTTATTTCCTTGTTTCCTCAATCATGTTATGGCCTTCTAATAGTATAAAATACATCTAGGATTTTAATATCTTCTGAGCATACTGTGTTTCATGGGAGTTCATTCTTTCCCAGCATACATCCACTATAGGTGGATATGTTAGTCTTTATTAGTCAGGACAAACAGGAAACTGTTTGAACTTCACCCCGTGTATCTTTTTGTTTTAAGTTTAGACAACAAAAGAGGTGAGATCAGTGAAAACCCCTCAGTGGAGAGAGGGGGGATAGGGCAATGCAAAGAAATGTTAAACTCCTTGGTTTTCTAGGCCATTATTGAATTTCCTCCTAAAAATATGAAAGGCCAACACTGGTTTTGCCTGAGTAAAGACTGCAGGATCAGGTTTTAACTGGCTAGTGGCCTTGAACTCCCCATACTTTAAAATGAGAATAAATCCCTAAAATTGGTTATCAGTGCAAAACAGGGAGAAAAAAAAATCCAGAGTAACATGAAATAATCCCATAAAAATATTCTGACAAATCGGGGTTTGACAATGGGGAATATTTACCTTTTAAGAAAGAGTTCAGTTTTGCCAGCTCTAATGCTATTTAGGAATAAGACATGTAGACTCCAAATCATTCCTCTGCAGTCTACAGTGCCCTGGATATTGTAGTGCATGCCAGAAGAAATATTTCACCCACCCAAATTTTCTCATGATAATGAGCTTTGCAATATGTCTTGACTGAAGATACAGGAGAAAAACTGCAATTGAGTGTCTGAAAATGTTTTTTATAAAGCAAACAAACCAACAAAACACCATTATTTTATGACTCTTGGATAGTTTCCATTATCATCTATCCACAAGACACACACAAGAATAGTTCCAGGCTTCCTGCCAAGGATATAGGTGCATCAGCAAATGAAGAAAGCATCAGGTAACAAAAAAACATTTAAGGACTAGAGGGTCCCTAGTGCTTACTACTGTGGCAGTACTCTCTGGCAAGAGACTGTAACAATTATTAGTAAAAAAAAAAAAAAAAAAAAAAAAAAAAAAAAACTTTAAATGTAGAGATTGGCCCAAACCAAAAACCTCAAATCCAAATGCTCTCAAACTCTGAGAATTCAAATCTGAATCCAAACTTAGTGGCTATTTTTTACTTCTTTAATGATCCAGGCTAAACTCTTGAATCCAAACATAACCAGACTTAGGGAATGTTTGGATTTGGGTACAAAATTTGTGCCACAGGACCATCTCTCCAAAATTTTGCACAGATAAAAATCTCCGATTTACTATCGGACTATCTCCTGCTAGCTGCTGGCTATGCAGGTATTTTAATATAATTCCAAGGAAATACATCCTACTGAACCCAGAAGAGCCAGGGGACTTCATGGTGGCCACATCAAATTATTTAAAAACTACATAATAACTTGCTATGTGCATTTGTATATAGGCCAGAAAAGTAATATAAACTTGTCCAGGGTGGATTCACTTTATACTGGAGCAAGAGATACATCACAACCCTGTCCTCCAGATCAGGAAGCAGTTCCCCAAACTCCGATTTAGCTCAGATTTAGCAAAAAGGTGGCGGAGCATTGAAGCCCTCAAGTGGGAGAACAACAAGTGAAGCAGATAGGCCTTGTTCTGCTAGTGAGTCAAGAGGGATAGATCAGAGTCAAACTCTCAGAAACACTGATTTAACCCCACCAGCGAGTGGAGAATTTGGCTCCTCTGCTGCTGAAAAGCAGCAAGACCCTCCCCCCCCCCCCCCCACCACCAGGTGCATGCTATCTCACAAAGCACAAGCACATGTTAAGTAACATCTTAGAAACACAGGAATCGTTCGATGCACTTACTTCAGCATCCTGTCTCCAACAATGGCCACTACCAAATGCTTCAGAGGCAGGTGCCAGAACCCTGAAGAAGGCGCTTATCAGAAAACCTGCCTGCTGGAAAAGTTTCTACCTAACCCTCATTAGTCAGAGGTTGGCTTTTGCCCTGAAACATGAAGGTTTATACCTTCTGGGTGAAATCCTGGCACACAGAAATGAATGCATTGACTTCAGTGAGGCCAGGATTTTACACTCTATCTTTTAAGATTCTTGGCTACTTATAACATCCCTCCACTACTATTGTCCTCCCACAAAAGAGATATTAATAATGCCAAAGAATAGAAAATGCTACTGGCACAGCAGAGTAGCCCACAAATTTATTTTCATTTAAAACTTTAAATTATTTTTTAATGCAACATGGAAGGAGATTTTAGTAATTTACGGGGTGCTTGAAAGACCCGTCTGTATTATGCCCCACCATTCTTTGAAGCTATGTGGCACATTGTTGTCTAACTCTCATGCTGGTATTGAAACAGCATGTTGGAGAATCTGGATTGTTGTAAATCTAGTCAGATGGTTACCCATGTGTTACATTTCAGATGTGTACCATCCACTGTGACAAGAAAACAGAAAACCACGAGCAAAGTCTTTTTCTTTTGGTTGGAGAAAAGTTATGATGCAGCAAGGGTCAAACGGTTAACTAGTGGGATAACCATGCACTTATACAATAGCTTGGCAGGGTTAAAAGCTGGTTGTTCACTTTTGCTCCTCACATAAAGCTTTTATGCATGCTCATCAAGGGTGAAAACTGAAGAGATAATAAAACTAAACACCTAATGAGTGTATGGTAAAAGAAGGCAGGCTTTCTTATCCCTAAGTCCTTGTTTGCAAGCGCCTGCTTTCTTTTCGCCTTCAAATTCTTATGTCCCACTTTTTATCTGTTGTGTCTTATAGGCTTCCTACTCTTTCCTCACACCACATAGTGGCCACAAGCTCACCAGGCTAATGACAGCATTACCCACCTTCCGTGAGTGACTCACTGCACTGAACACAAGAAAAACACAAGCAATCTTTTGATGCACTGAAATAATGGAAACAGAAACACACACACAAAAAGGCAAACAATCTTTTGCCTAGCTGTTGAGGGAGCCCTTGTGACCCAAATACACCTCAGTGCTGATGCTCTGCAGAGCTTCAGCACATTACTGCTTTTCTTCTTAATGTTCTGTGACACCCCTCAACTGTGTCTCTGGAAAGGAAAACAAACCCAAAAGTTCTCCCATGGTAGAAATCAAGGGAAAGCTGTTCCACTTTTGGCTAACATGCCTGGAGTATTTTAATTTTAGGGGAAATGTCACACACATATAAGGCCCAGAATGTAATTTTTTTTTAAGATTTTGAAAAATCTACTGCTAAAAGGAATATTTACATTATTTTTTTAAAAAATCAACCAAACCATTTTTTGTTTGCATTTCAACATTTTACTGCAGGTTCTGAAACCCAAACAACTGAAGCATTGTGTTATCATACATGAGGGCTAGAAAATGAAAATGAAACTCACTAGAAACAGATTACAAACTACACCGAAACTGGTGAGGTCATGGTCCAAAGTGAATAAAGCCTACACTGTAAACATCATAAAGGGTGAAAAATAAATTTGATTTTAAATGAATGTGAGATTCATCTGTAATAAACTCTGGTGTTACTAGGAACTGGTGACGTCTTAACACTGGTGATATGGTGGCTGAATAATTCTCCCATTAAAGTCAATAGGGGTTTTGCCCATGATTTTAACCTGACAACAGGACCTTAAACATCTGACAGAATTTTAAAATACCACCATATATTACAGTCTGATCATACCTTCCTGCAAGATGGGAGAAACTCTGGAACATTAACTCCACTTTCTCAGGTTTAAGATTAGCAGCCATGTTAGTCTGTATCTGTAAATAAGACGAGGAAGACTTTTTAGCACCTTACAGTATGCTGAAATAAACTGGTTAGTCTCTAAGGGTATGTCTTCACTACAGCAGTAGTTCGATTTCCTGTATTTCGATGTTGTGAACGCGACTGTATGCAGTCGATTTTGTGTGTCTTCACTAGGCACAGCAAAGCACAGCAAGTCGACAGTGTCTGTCCGCACAACTTTTGCAAGCGTCGACATAGCGAGCGTTGCACTGTGGGTACCTATCCCACAGTTCCCTGATCCCCCAGCAGGCACCATTTCGAGTGCTGCACTATGGGTAGGCATTTCCAAGTTTCATGCCCTTTTTCCGCGCCGCCGACCCCCATCACGAGCGGTGCACTGTGGGTAGGCATCCCATAATTCGCGCCCTTTCTCCGCGCCGTGCTAACACCATAGCACTGCAAGCATGGAGCCTGCTGACACCACGGAAACAGTAATGGCCGTTGTGAGGACCTCGATCACGGTTGCGGAGTTCATGCTGCACCGTCTGCAGAGGAGGAATGCGATCCGGGGAGAACTGCGCTTTCTGGAACCCAAAGACAGTGAGGAGGAGATGGACAAGGACGTGCACAGCGGGGACGACAGGGACACTGACGGTTTTGGAAGTAGGGTGACTGACAATCTGTCAAATTTGGTGGCAATGGGGCAGGCTCATGCCATCGAACGCTGATTCTGGGCCAGGGAAACAAGCACGGACTGGTGGGATCGCAAAGTGCTGTGGGTCCGGGATGACTCCCAGTGGCTCAGAAACTTCCGCATGCGAAAGGGCACGTTCCTGGAACTTTGTGACTTGATGTCCCCGGCCCTCCGGCGCAGGAATACCAAAATGAGAGCGGCCCTTACAGTGGAGAAGCGAGTGGCGATAGCCCTCTGGAAGCTTGCAATGCCAGACAGCTACCGGTCAGTGGCGAATCAGTTTGGGGTGGGTAGGTCTACAGTGGGCTTTGCTGTGATGCAAGTAAGCAGGGCAATCGTCGAGCGGCTGCTACACCGGGTTATAAACCTCGGAAACCTGCAAACCACAATAGATGGCTTTGCCACCATGGGATTCCCTAACTGTGGTGGGGCTATAGATGGGACTCATATCCCTATCCTGGCACCGGACCACGAGGCCGCCGAGTACAGAAACCGGAAGGGATATTACTCAATGGTCATGCAAGCAGTGGTTGACCACAAGGGACGTTTCACCGACCTGTACGTGGGGTGGCCGGGAAAGCTTCATGACGCTCGAGTGTTCAGGAACTCTAGGGTTTTTAGACAGCTGCAGCAAGGCACTTTCTTCCCCGACCAGAAAATTTCCGTGGGGGGGGGTCGAAATGCCGATCGTGATCATTGGGGACCCAGCCTACCCCCTAATGCCCTGGCTTATGAAGCCCTACACAGGAGCCCTGGACAGGGGTCAGGAGCTGTTCAACTACAGGCTGAGCAAGTGCAGAATGGCCGTAGAGTGTGCATTTGGCCGTCTGAAGGGGAGATGGCGTTCCTTACTGATTCGCTCAGACATCAGCGAGAGAAATATCCCCATTGTTATTGCTGCTTGCTCTGTGCTCCACAATATCTGTGAGAGCAAGGGGGAAACGTTTATGGCGGGCTGGGAGGCAGAGGCAAATTTACTTTCTGCTACTCATGAGCAGCCAAACAGCAGGGAAAGTAGAAGAGGACACCGTGAGGCCCTGCGCCTCAGGGACGCCTTGAAAGACAGTTTTATGAGTGGCTGAGATGGCGTTTGAGAATCTTCTCCCTTGCTGTGCTCTAAGCCTGCTGCCCTTGAACCCTCTTTCCCTCCCCCCTCCCCATGCTTTCCCTCCCCCCTCCCCATGCTTGCAGAGGAAATAAAATCACTGTTTGAAAAATCATGGTTCCTTTATTGGTTAATCGGAAATACAAATACAGGGGATCACTGTCCTGGTATCCTGGAGGGAAACCGGCAGTCGCAGTGGGGGAGGAGCGGACAGAGAAGGGGGGGGGGAGGGGGGAGAGGAGGGGTGGGCAAGACACAGCAGCTTTTAAAAGTTTTCCTAGAACGTCAGCCTGCTGCTGCTGCTGCTTCTGCTGGCTTGTGGGGTAGAGTGGAGCGGCCCACGGAGCTTGCCCCCCCCCCCCGTGTTCTCACCCCGCGTCTGGGTGGGGAAGCTATGGGAGTTGGGGAGGGGTGGAGGTGGTTACACAGGGGCTGCAGAGGTGGTCTTTGGGCATGCTGCAGCTCCACCAGAGATCGCAGCATGTCGCTCTGGACCTCCATTATGCGGAGGAAAGCATCCATGCGTCTTTCCTCGCGCTCTTCCCTCTTTTCTGCAGCGGCTCTCCATTCCTGCCTCTCTCGATTCCTTGCCTCTCTCTCTCGATCCCTTGCCTCTCTCTCTCGATCCCTTGCCTGTATCTCTCGATCCCTTGCCTCTATCATTCTTTCCCTCCAGTCCGTCTGGCGGGCTGCCTCAGCGCGCGAGTTCTCCACGAGTTCACTGAACATCTCATCACGCGTTCGCGTTTTCTTTTTACGCATTCTTATATGTGGTGCACGGCGGGAGGAGCAGGCCGGGGGATTCTGAGATAATTGTTCATCTGTGCGAATGTGGGAAAAGAAAGTTTGAAAGTTATGAGACAGATACATTCAAGGTTAGGAGGCAGATGCAGTCTCGGACGGTACACAATGGGAGTACTATGCCGTTTGCAACCTCAGTATTCAGAGGCCTGATATGATTTCTGTACGAGGTCATGTTCTACACCTAAAAGTGACTGACTAGCTCACAGAAAAGTCAGAGCATCTCAGACACATATGCGTGCCTCAGCCCAAGACAGCTTCTGAAATCACCGTGCAGCCGGCCATGGTAAGTTAAAAGTGGCGCTTGCATACTGTAGAGTAACCCCGCGCCCTTCCCCCCACCGCGTGGCTGGCTCCCACTGAAACCGCAAACTGCAAAGCAAATGCTAAAAAATCTCTCGCTAAGGGCTAAGGTCTTTTGGGGGCTCTTCAGACCGCTTGCGGACTGCTCAGATTCCCTGCTAGCTTCGGCTTGCTACGGGCTTGGGTGGCGGGGGGTTGGTTCGCGTTGGATCTGAAGCGGAAGCAACCGCTTGCAGACTGCTCTTGTTCCCTGCTAGCTACCACTACGGGCGGGGGGGCGGTCAGCGTTCGTGTGGGGGGGGGGGGCGGTTGGTCGGTCCCCAGCAGAAAAGAGTTCTTTGCAGCTGGGAATCTTTATCTCCCTAGTAATTGCAGTCCCTATTTCAAACAGGCAACCATGAATGACATCACTTTGCTGAGAATTTCTCGGAGAGATAGGGAGCGCATGCTCCTTGACTCCATGCAAAGTCCTGGTCCATACGCCGCAATGCTAGCCTGCTGAATGGTACCAGAGAACTTACTACTTTCGTGGCGTGGGATGGTCTCTTATCACGGGGAACCACATAAGGCGGCTCTCCCCAGAAATCTGCTGTGCTGGATTCATCGCTACCTCCTGGATAGCTTCCTTGAAATGTCCGCAGAGGACTTATGGTCAATCCCGGAGTATATTGACAAACTCTTTGAGTAGAAATTGACCAGCAGTGAAAGCACGCTAAGTCCTTAGGGCAAGTTACTCATTAATAAATGCTTCCTTTACAAAATCACGCGTCATGTAATCACTTAAAAAAGAAACACTTACCCCCCTGGGAGGCTTGGGAGGGTACTGGATCAAGGGTAACAAACAGCTCCTGGCTCTCTGGGAACACGGGTTCTCCGCTGGGCTCCTGCTGCTCTATGAGATTTTCCTCTTCTTCATGGTCGTCCTCCTCGGAATCAGTCTCCTCCCTGATGATTATCCCATCGGTGGAGTCCACGCAGACCGGCGCGATGGTGGTGGGGGCACCCCCCATTATCTGATTTAGTTCATTGTAGAACCTGCATGTCCGTGGCGCGCCCCCAGATCGTCCGTTTGCCTCCTTGGCTTTCTGGAACGATTGCCTGAGCTCCTTAATTTTCACGCGGCACTGTGTGGCCCCTTTCTAGCATGGCCTTGGAGACTCTTCCATAGGTGTTGGCATTCCGTTTGTTGTTGCGTAGTTCCAATATCACAGATTCCTCTCCCCAGATAGCGATGAGATCCTCCTCATGAGTGGACCATGCTGGAGCTCTTCTCCTCTGGCTGGTCTCCAGGGTAGATGAGCTCAGCATGGATTCTTGTGATGCTGAGCTCTGCATGGCGGCTAGTGCTGCTGATTGCTCTGAATGGCGACTGAGCAGTTCAGGTGAGCTGGCCACGCTGACCAAACAGGAAATGGTATTCAAATGTTCCTGGGTCTTATCTACCTGGCCAGAGCAGCGAGTTCAGAGTGCAGTGCAGAGCGGTCACAGTGGAGCAGTGAGGCAGTCAAGAGCGGTCAGAATGGAGCACTGTGGGACAGCCTCTGGAGGCTATTAATGTCGGTTCCGTCTTCACTAGCCCACAGTCGAGCTTGGAATGTCGAAATTAGCCTTATTTCTCTCGTCAGGCAGGAGTTCCAATTTCGATCTTGAGGGCCCTTTACATCGACGTTAAGAGCATGTATGTGAAGACAGGTACACGTTTAATTCGACCTAACGTCGTTAACATCGAATTAAAGTGGTAGTGAAGACAGGGCCTAAGGTGCTATAAAGTCTTCCTCATCTCATTCCACTTTCTCATTATGCCTTCAGGGGACTAGGGTTTCTGACCTGTTACTGAAAGGAGGTGGGGGGTCTGGGCAGCATTAACTTCCTATAGGAAAGCCAATAGAAAAGGAAGTATGTTAGGAAATGACAATGAGGAGCACAGCATTGATAGACAGATATTCCTCCTCCACTCCCCTCTCCAAGAATTGACATTGGGCAGTGTTTATAGAGGGGCTATGCAGACTAAGGAGAAACTTGTGTGTAATGTTGTAGAATTATTTGGATGCTATTTTTGCACCTTATGGCTAGTGTGATGTCTTTGGGTTCTTTTTAATGATCACAGGCTCAAACCACCTTTATTAAACTATGTGCTACAAGGAAAATATAACCTGCCAACTTAGCTTTGTCTCTTACACTTCTCTTAGGATAATTAAATATTAATGAGATGATTTGACTATATTAAACAGGTGGCATCCTGTTTCCTCTAATTTTTGACAGGCTGTATGCACAAAACATTTCCTCTGTGCAATTTTTGACAGGCCGTGTGCGCAAACCATTTCTTCTGTACAAATTTTTGTGCACACAGTGTTTTGCCGTGTCCGCGGGGCTTAGGATCTGTGTGCACGTGCACACACGCACAGCTGAGAGGGAACAGTGATCCAGAGTGTTCTCAGGTTACTTACACCTCTGATGATATTAAATCAACTTCCCCATCCAAGTGTAGATAGACAAAGAAGTACAGCTAAATAAGAAGACACAGGGTACCTTGAGAAGAGGAGGGGAAAGGAAAACAGCATTGCTCCATTATGGGAAGACATGGGTGACTGACTACAGAGTTGCTATACTGCTGTAGATAAATAACACCCTCTCTTGTGGGGAAGGAACACCCACAGATGGATGTTCAGCTCAGGCTGAAGACTAGCAAGTGAGAGACTAAATAAATTTGACAAGCAGAGTTCCCTTCTCTCTCCCAGCAGCAGGTTCAGCAAAGACAGCATCAAGTACGCAGGCAAGATCACTACCACTAGATCAGCTAGACATTGTTAAAACCCAAGAGACACCATGGCCTAAGGACTGATAGGTTAACACCCATTAGAGCCACAACTGACTGTGGAGCATGAGAAAAGCAAAAGCAAAGGGACAGACATGAACGAACAGGTCAAAACCTGAGTGTCACTCCACCTCAGCCCCTCCTACCCTCTTCTCCCAGTCCTGTCCCCCTCACTCCATTTCCCTTTACCATCCCCTCTCCCTTTACTTTTTCCATGTAGCTTATCCCCCCTTAACTAAACCCACCATCACCCCCCAAAAAAATCATGGAACTCACATAACGTTTGTCACCATCACATTGTTCATTTTGTTTCTGCATTACACCCCTTCCTCCACACTGGGTCAGTCTGGTCTATTTAGTTGTAAACTGTTTGGGATGGGGAGATCCGCTGCTCTGTATTTGTACAGTGTCTATACAACACAATGGGCCGCATTCAAGACTGCTCCTTAGGCACTGCCATAATAAGGATGTTGACTATGTTATTGTTAATAATAAACATAATCCGCTGCCTTCTTTGGAGTCCTTAGGGTTTTACATCCCTTCCTTGTTCCTGCTTTGCCACCAGCTGTCATGGTAACCGTGGAATATTCCAAGAGTCCATTCGCCCAAGACCTTGACTGTCTCCAAAATATTTTGATTCTCAGAATCCTGTTACACTTTATCTGCAAACAGTCTGTGCACCTATCAGCAGAAGTGTCAGTTCCCAAAACAAATCCAAATAGGGCTTCCAAATGCACCACTTTCTTCTTCTTATAACTTACGAAGGGTGTGAGGCCTTTCCATAATTCCAGGCAACTTATCCACAGTTCACAGGCCTTAAGCCATTACTGTCTCTCTGTGGGGTAAAAAACCATGTTCCATCGTCACAGCAACAAGCATGCAGCAAAACCACTGCTCCTTTTCCTTTGCACACCTAGCCTAGTTTCTACCAGCTATTACTCCTCTATACCAGCTATCACTCCTCTCTATCTATACTAGATTTGTAGCATAACAATAGGAAAAAATTCCTTTTACAGAAATACTAAAAACTAATGTTCAGAATTTGCCAGAACATGCATGTTTAAGGAACAATAAAACTCCCAACAAATGATAAAAACCGAGAAGGCAATCAAATTCCATTCCATCCAGACCATGTCTAGTTGGGCATATCACACTGTGACATTCAATGGTACCCTGGGAGTGCTGTGGCTCAACAGAACCATGGATTCAGGGCCAGCATTAATTTTCCAGTATTTGTTGGGTTTACTTGGAGCACAATTAAACTGTGGGTTTATTTCTTTTTTAATCACATTCAAAATATTTACATGGCATACATCCTTAGCAGGCACCCGGGAGCAGTCACAATAACAATTAACTGTAATGGCTTGTCAGAGACATTAGTGCAGGGCCAGGTTCTAGGGTCAGGAAGGCAAGTAGGGCAATTGCCCGGAGCGCCAACTTCTACTGGGCATCGCATTGCTTGACTGTTTGTTTTTCTCCACTGGTTTCGACAGCCAGTTTTGTTCTGCTGATGGACTGGCTGTGGGTTTGGTTTGGTTTGGTGTTATTTTTTGCTCTGCACCACTTGGGGGCAGGAGACATCAAAAAGATTTTCTACCCTGGCTGGCAAAAGAGCTAGGCCAGCTCCTCCATTAAAGGCCACTGTGTAAACAGTTCAGGCCATTTTCAAATTCAGGTTATCTATCCTAAGGGGCATATTCACCACTGCTGAGCCAAGCCCAAGCAGCTGGGAGAGATGGACTCCTCCTCCAAGGCAATGCAGTATCAACAGGAGAGCTGCTCTGTGACCTAGTAGCCCCTAGCTTTGCTTGCACACATGCTGTACACGTGCTCTGGTTGAAGGCTGGTGGATCCATCCATTGGCCCTTCTGCCTTTCCCACCTTGACCTCAAATCCCCTTCACTTAAATACAGAGGGGAATTCCCCTGGAGCTGAGACTTGCATGGACACCCCAAATACAACTCTCCTGCCCCAGCAATGGAAACACACAGGTTCTGCTGCATGTGGGGCCCTCTGTAACTGTGGAGGTGAAGGCAGGATTTTTTCCCTTTGGATTCTTGTCAAAGGTGAATTATTCAGCCAGCAAGTCAGTGCAGGAGTGAGAGATGAAGTCATTCTATGACTTTATGATGATGAAATTCACTCTCCATGCTAAAAACCTTTCTAAATTAAATGACTCAGCTTTGAAATGAAGAAAAGGACTATATTTTGCACGCCAAATGGGGCTACTCCTCACTCTGAACTAAGGCCCCAATCCTCAGGGCTGCACATGGGCACTGGGATTTGCAAGTGTAGATCCAACTGTAGGGTCAGGACTGAAATATCTTAAAAACTGCAGCTAAAGAAAAGCAAAGTTTCCGTGAAAAGCAGCCACAAGCAAATGTGCTTGAAAAGCATCAGGTTTTAATTTTATAAATCAAAAAACTCCCTTCCCAGTTCATACCTTGTCCATCAGCTTTCAGCCAGGAGCATATTCTCAGGGCTGAGTTTCAAACCTCTGAGAATAGGAGTTTGCCATGGAAACACAGACACAACCTCTGAGTACAGAGGCGTGAACTTCACTGTAAGAGCTGTAAAACAGAAGACTGTTTCAGGGGAAAATAGTCACTGAAAAGAATGTTGTGAAATCCTAGATTGTTAATTTCTTCTGCAGAAAAAAAGGTCAGATTGTTCTGAAACTGAATATATGGGTTGGGTCCTTTCTTTAAGTCACTCAGCAGAGAAAAGCATGAGGAGGGAAGGACATCATTGTGGATTAGATCTTTTCTATACTCTCATGTCAGGTCCCTAAATGTAACACTAGTTCAAGTAAGAGCTACACCCAAAGGCCACTGACGGAGAGAGACCAGGGTCAATCCTAACTCGCACTTGTCCAACTGCACGGATTTCGTTTGCAAGGGTGTAACAGGGGGGCAGAATTGAGCCCTCTGATGTGGAGTGGAAAATCTCCAACTTCACAAATCCTTCCTAGCAGCAAAGAGGCAGAGGCCCCACTTGCTTCAGTATGATAAATGTTATCATTGCCTCATTGCCCTTGCTCCATGGAACGTGGCAGCACTATTAAAAATAAAATAAAATAAAGCAGCCCTTACAAACAGATCTTGAAATTAAATTTCTCTGATTAGAGGCGAACTACAGCCCTATTTTAAAACATGAAATAAATTGACAAAATTATTAACAAATCAGCAATAGAAGATCAGTAAAGGCATAATAATTTACAGAAAGGACCAGGCACTGCACTCCAGGCAGAGAAACCATCGGTAATCTCGCTGTGTGCATTGAAATAATAACTGACATTTGCAGTGTAGCTTTTCTTCCATAAGAATCCCACAGCGTGGCATTTAGCCAATGGGCAACACTGGGCCAAGGTATGAAGCCATACTGCCCATGCGGAATGCAGCCTGACTCATTCTGTGTGCTGCTGTGGCTGGAAGACTGCACCCACCTTCTTCCCTCTGGTCTGGGATATACTGAAAGGGACTGCAATTGTGACTAACCCTTAAGTAGGGTACGCAAAGTGAGAAAAAATAAGTGGTCGGGGTGTTCCCCCCTCTGCACCTGATCTACACAGAATTTGGTCTGTTACAGATCTCAATTTGAGAGCTTAACTTTTTTAGTTCTTATGTGACTGACCACCATCTAGGCTAACACCTAGCCTAGATGGTGGTTCAACTTTAAACCTAGTCACTTTAAATAAGAATTAAAAGCTGTTTCTGGTTCTATGCCTGCTCCTGAATCCTGCCTACCACATTGTGGGTTTAACAAGCACACTGACTTCTCTCTTTCCCTCTTAAATGTTTTCCCTCCTCTGTCACTGTGTGAAAAATCCACACAAATAATAGAAACTGACAATCTACTGAGGGCCAGATTCATACAGTGAGAAGAGCTGGAAGCAGATAAAAGCAGTGTGCTCAGGCTACTATCCTTAGTTCATTGGTAGAAGACCTACAGCCTATGATTTCTTGGTCTTTTTATTTTTCAATGGAACTAGTGTCTGGGGTGTATGTAGTCTCACCTCACATGATGCAGGATTTCCCATGCATGAATCAGGTCACTGCTGCAAGGACTTGCCCACATTGTATCGTAGGACGTGAAATAAGAAAATAATCCCTTGGCAGTAAACTAGTGGTACCTTTACTATCGACTAGCTAGACTAAACTGGCATTGATTTCAAACCATTTGCTACTTTGCTTGCTCCACATCCCACTGAGCGTCCTTGAGCATGACTACAGAGAACCCACAGTTAATGCTTCTGCCCAAACCAGTCACTGGATACAACATAAGGAAAAGAGAAAGTAACCTTTGGAGATCAAGCTTTATTATTTTACAGCCAGTGTTTTTCATTAAACTGCAATTCTGACCATTTAGACGGGTCATTTTACTGCTCAGTTACACAATTAATACCAGCTAAAATTATGGGCTGTTGGTTTAAAATGAGGCAGAAAGTGACTATTATAGTACCAGTGGGAAACCCTCAGAGCACTGCAGCTCTGTTAATCTCACTCTGCAGGAGTTAATGTAGAAACTGTCTGAGTAATGCCCGCCCTAATATTTTGCCAAGAAAAAGAAAGCAATCCTATATTTTATAGGGGTCTGGTACTAGAGGAGATAATCAGTCCCCAAAATCACTGAATTTAAAATACCCTAATTAAAGCTTATTCCAGTCAGTTTCAACATTTTGCAGCAAAGGACTTCTGTTCATGAGCAGTCTCAGATATGATGATCTCGGAGCAATGAAACCCAGGTTTATTGGGGGCATTTCTGGGATCATTAAGGGAATTGTTATGTTGATTTGAACATGTACAAGTTCCTCCTTTCAGTGCTGTTGTACTATAAACTTGAGAGAATACTAATTTCTCAGTCTCCACTTTACCAAAGTCAGATGACTCAGAAGTTCAGCTACAGACTATGTAGATTCAGAGGTTCTCAAACTTCATTGAACTGAGACTCCCTTCTGACAACAAAAATTACTACACAACCCCAGGAGGAGGGAACAAAGCCTGAACCTGACCAAACCCTGCCGCCCCAGTTGGGGGTGTAGCCAAAGCCCAAGAGGGAAGGGAAAGAAGAGAAGTAACCAAAGCCAAAGGGCAGCGTGCCTGTAACTTGAGCTCCGGCACCCAAGGCCCGGGGCAGAAGGACTTGGGCGTCGGCTCTATGCCCCAGCAAGTCTAAGCCAACCTGACAAACCCATTCAAATGAGGTTGTGACCACTTTGGGATCCCAACCCAGAGTTTGAGAAATGCTTCTGCTGCTCTGAAGGCTAACAAACAATTATATATAGATTATTTATTAGTTATTGATTGATGCACCAAACAAGATGCATCTCATTACGTGTGTGAAGGTATTCCAGTGGTCCAGAGGGGATGCGATTCCTCCCCCGGGGGTGCGCGAGACCCCGGCGCGACTGCCAATCCCACCCAGGAGATGGCCGAACTCGGAAGCAGTCTATTTTTGTCCCACCAAAATGCCGCCGCAGAAAGTGGAAGTTTTCTATTCAGCGGCATTTCTGCGGACATACCCTGGAGGCCGCAAATGGACGCCGGACTGCGGAAAGGGGCCGCAGCCAAAAAACTTTGAGGAATGCTGATATCTATATATATAAAAGTCAAGTGGTGTATGTATGTATGTGTGTATGTATGTATGTATGTACGTATGACTGCGAAGTCCTCCCGCACCGTTTGAGCCAGAGACTTGAAATTTGGTACAGTGAGGGGTCTTGGGGTCTAGATGCTGGTAAGGGTCGAAAAATTTTCGGATCTCACCTCTGACGCCCCCCAGGGGTGAAAGTCTTTCAGGGCCAATCACATCGGCTGGGCGGTTAGGTGGTGATGATGTCATAATACCCCCCTCCAACAGACACCTCACTCGCTCAGCTCACCCCTCCCTCCTCCAACGGAACCCCGGAGATCCCTCAGTTCTCTGCCCCTCCCCCTCCCAACGGAACCCCGGAGATCCCTCAGTTCTCTGCCCCTCCCCCCTCCCAACGGAACCCCGGAGATCCCTCAGTTCTCTGCCCCTCCCACCTCCCAACGGAACCCCGGACTCCATAAGCTCTGTGCCCCCCCGCCACCTGCGAAGGTCCCCGGAATGCCTCGGCTCTGGGCACCCTCCCCACCTGCGACGGATCCGAGTTGGGTTTGGTGGGACGGTAAGTGAGGTGGGGGTGTCGGGTTTGGTCGGGGGGTGAGGTGGGGGTGTTGGGTTTGCTTGGGGGGGTGAGGTGGGGGTGTCGGGTTCAGTCGGGGGGTAAGTGAGCCGGGGGGTGTCGGGGTTGGTCTGGGGGGGTGGGAAGGTGTCGGGGTGGGTGAGGGGTGAGGTGTGGGTGTTGGGTTTGGTCGGGGGGGGAAGGTGTCGGGGTGGGTGCCCAGACCAAACCCAACACCCCCCCGGCTCACTTAACCCCCCCCCCCACCAAACCCGACACCACCACCTCACCCCCCCACCAACTGCAACACCCCCTGACCAACCCCAACACCCACACCTCACCCCTCACCCACCCCGACACCTTCCCACCCCCCCAGACCAAACCCGACACCCCTACCTCACCCCCCCACCAATCGCAACACCCCCAGACCAAACCTGACACCCCCCCGGCTCACTTACCCCCCACCCGAACCCGACAACCCCACCTCACCCCCCCAAGCAAACCCGACACCCCCACCTCACCGCCCCACCAACCGCAACACCCCCTGACCAACCCCAACACCCACACCTCACCCCTCACGCACCCCGACACCTTCCCACCCCCCCAGACCAAACCCGACACCCCCTGGCTCACTTACCCCCCGACCGAACCCGACACCCCCACCTCACCCCCCCAACCAACCCCGACACCCACTGACCAACCCCAACACCCACACCTCACCCCTCACCCACCCCGACAACTTCACACCCCCCCAGACCAAACCCGACACCCCCGGGCTCACTTACCCCCCAACCGAACATGACACCCCCACCTCACCCCCCCACCAATCGCAACACCCCCAGACCAAACCCGACACCCCCCGGCCGAAAACAACACCCCCACCTCATCCCCCCACCAACCGCAACACCCCCTGACCAACCCCAACACCCACACCTCACCCCTCACCCACCCCGACACCTTCCCACCCCCCCAGACCAAACCCGACACCCCCCGGCTCACTTACCCCCCGACCGAACCCGACACCCCCACCTCACCCCCCCCCACCAACCGCAAACCCCCCTGACCAACCCCAACACCCACACCTCACCCCTCACCCACCCCAACAACTTCCCACCCCCCTAGACCAAACCTGACACCCCCCCAGCTCACGGTGCACTGTGTAGCACACAGATTATTAAATATACTGTTCGGTCGGGGGGTGAGGTGGGGGTGTCGGATTTGCTCAGGGGGTCAGGTGAGGGTGTCGGGTTCGGTCGGGGGGTGAGGTGGGGGTGTTGGGTTTGCTTGGGGGGGTCAGGTGGGGTTGTCGGGTTTGGTCGGGGGGGGTAAGTGAGCCGGGGGGTGTTGGGGTTGGTCAGGGGGGGTGGGAAGGTGTTGGGGTGGGTGAGGGGTGAGGTGTGGGTGTTGGGGTTGGTCAGGGGGTGTCAGCTGTCTGCCCCCTCTCCACCTCTGACTGACCAGAGCAACGCCGGGCACTTATGCTAGTATTCCATAAGCTTCATATATCCAGTACAGAGGGATATACAGTGAATTTCTGCAATGTATGAATTATAATCTGTGCTGAAAACTTCAGGTACTTCCCAATATATTCCTCTTAATATCATCTTATTCTGCGTAAAAATATGAAATCAAAGACCTCTTAGATTTAGAAGTAACCACTCTAATATGCTATGGAGAAGGAGTTTACCCAGAGTTTTCAGATGAAAGGTGAAAAGTATTATTATTATTGCAAAGCAAACACCATCCGTATATATAACATGAAAATCAGTCATTGCTGTAACATATTCATATAAAATTGCTAGCCACAGTCCTAGAAATTAAAATTTAGAGCACAAGTACTTCTTGACCAAATAATTTCTATGCACAAAACAGCATACAGGGTTCAGATTTAGCTCTTAATGTCATTTCTGCACAGGCTGATTAATCAGCTTATGCAATCAAGTACTTCAGTCATTCTTGGAAACAGACGTGTCCTATTCCAAACAATATTTGTCAAAAGAAAAACAGAACAACCCAAAATTGAACATCACTAAAAAAAAGAAAGTAAATAATCTCTTCTAAACCCCAGGGATGGGAGAGCTCAATGAGGCATAAGGCAGCAGATACATCCAATTGCATCGGAGAGACAGCACTTCAAACTGGAGCACTGATGGGTAAATTATAATTCATGCCTCAATGATTTTCCACGTCTGTATGCACCACACTAGAGAGTCCTCTTTTAAAACAGTTACTTTCTTGGAGTCCAGAGGAAGAAACTAGAACCATTTGCATGGCTAAGCCATAGCCCCTAAACCTCAAATGATGGGCATCAGATATCTGCAGAAGCACTGTCACCTCTTCTGAATGGTGCAATTCTTCTTAAGAGCACAAGAAGTAGGGAAAACTGTACATAGAGAAATAGAAACAAATTCTGCTCTTAGCTATACTGGTATAGCTATACAGAGTAAGTTCGTTACACACTAGTGTAAATCCAGAGTAACTTCATTATACACAGATGGTAGTCCACAATAAATCAGTGGCCTTAGTCTATATTTACACCACAACGGATGAGACGTGGATTTAGCCACCTGGGGAATAATATTGTCTCACTTAATCCATCCCATGAAAACACATGTTGTCATTGTTATATTATAGTACTAGTAATGCATGAAAAGTGGTGAAGCATCTCAAAGACATAATGCTCAATACCTGTGGGGCCATCCTTTGCTGCCCCCGTGCACGGCATATCACACACCTTTCATGTAATTGAAATAGCGAGGTGAATAATGAACAATTGTGTGTGATATACAACTTGACCCCTGAAGACCTTTCTAGTCATATGTAGGGAACATGTGAAACATACAAAAATACAGAAGAGCAGGATACTTCCCTGAAGACATAACGTTTTAAAAAAACAAACTGAAAACAATATGGCATCTAAAAACAGAAGCAGATTTTTTTACTTGAGTTAGTGATCCCCTTCAAAATTGGGGTGACACTGAAAACACCAATACTTTTAAACTAAAGCACCCTACTGCCAGCCACTGCAACAAAAGCTCTGAAAGCTCCTGGGCAGAACTTTATGCTCAGTCTACACTAGGAAAATGACCCGTTGCTGACAATGGTTGTTGGCACTACGCCCCTTACTGGCCCCCCTTCAGCAGGTGTTGAAAACCGTTTTATTGCGAGTGTACTCAGGACAAAAGCGTAACCAGCCCCACTGCAGAAAGGATGACTTGAGTCCCGGTTTCACCAGGTTTCAACCATGATTTCGATAACATGCAATATGCTTTTGTCTCATCTGCATTAATAGTAACCCATTTTCTGCACTACCCGGTTTCCCCGAAAGTAAGACATCCCCCGAAAATAAGACGTACTTCCAGTTTTGCCTCTCGCTGTAATATAATGTAATGTAATTTTAGGAGCAAAAATTAATATAAGACACTGTCTTATTTTCAGGGAAACACGGTAGCTGATGCCAAGGGAGACCCACTGTTGACACCCACTGTCAGCAACAGATCATTTTTCTACTACAGACAGACCCTAAGTGGGAAGATTATTAATTTTATAATGATATTTTTCCTCGTCAAACTAATCAGCATCCATTGTTGCATACCGCTAGGAACATGGTGGGGTTTAAAAGGGAACTCTGAGTGATGCAATTATCATGCCGAGAGATGCTGCCTTTCATACACACGAAGACACTCCACAGATTTTAACAAAACACTCATTTTTATATCTCTTCCCTCAGCAAGGCTGGCATTTTCTCTGATTCAGACAGCAGCTGCACTAGTGGCACATTTATGAACTTCAAGAAAAGCCCAAACACAGGATCAAGGTGGCTCTTTCAAACTTGACAGACCATCTGAAGAGATGGCACCTCCTGATCCGTGACTAGAAAGTCTTCTAAGGTGCATCTTCAGTCATTCATATAAAACAATTTTCACGTGTGTGTTGTTTTCTGATAGTTTAAGGCCTACCAAAGGGGGGGGAGGGGTCAGAAAGAATAGAGTCACCCTCCAAATGAACTGAAATCTTTGAAAATGTTTTACTGTTCTGCAAAGGCGATAAGAGAGGGAAACATGGTAATGACTAATGTTGTATATATATATATATATATATATATATATATATATATATATATATATATATATATATATATATTATCACAAGTTTGAGATGATTAAAAAATTCATAAAAGTCATGGCAAAGCCATGACTGGTTTATGTGCAGTGTTTTATACAGTCTGGCATCAAGTGTCTTCTGAAAAATACAGGGAAAAACTGATAGTGAGAGTTACTCATTTTAGCCCCAAGGTTTCTTTCCAAAGACAAACTGCGGAAAAAACACATTTCTACTAGAAAACTAAGACAGCACATTTAGAGTTTGATAAAAGGAATACTATTTTAAATAACACATAATTAAACTGTGGAGATCACTTCACAAAATATATCAGAGGCCAAGATCTTAGTAGGATTCAGAAAAAGATTGCACATTTAAAGGAAAAATTAGAAAGAACGCTCCCCATTACATAAGATAAAATCTGAAAAAAACAGAAGTAATATAAACAGTTGAGAAGTATCAGAGTCCCTAACAAGAGTAGTGTTGTTCTCTTCAGAAATCTAAGAGACAACCAAATCAAAGGCAGGACTGCCTACTCACTTAAAATGTGATCCTTAAAGGGCAGGTGGTTGAATGTGGGTATCTATTCAGAAAGCAAAGGTACACTGATTATTTTATGGGCTTTTAATGAAGAGATGAACATTGCCACAGTTGGTACAGTAATATCACAAAGATGGTACCTTTTGTTAGCCAAACAGAAGTCTATTTCCACAATGTCTATTTTATTATATGTTTAATGATACAGCAATACTCCACTGGTAGCTCACAGTTTAACTACATGCTACATTTTTAAATAGCGAGAAAAACCCAATGGAGCTTTCAGAGCCTATCATCCAGTAAGACTGTGGTATGCAAATGAACTAAAGTAAACTGTGTAACAACTGACTAGAATTTTACCACCCAACATGAGCCTGAAGTCCAGCTGCATGTTTAAAATCACTGGCCAAATTCTTCTCTTGGTTTCCACCCACACAAACCCCAATTACGTGAAATTTGAGTGTAGGTGAGAACAGATTTTCATGTTCCTGCTCCTTCTGTGTTTTTCCAAGACACACAATTTTCTGAAGTAAACCAGGCATGAGGTCAGAGGAATGTTTTAACAAAACATGTTTTTCCAATTAAAATTGAGTGATATCCATCAAAAATGTTCATCATGACAACAGGAATATCTGATAAAATATCTGACATAACAGGAAAGCCATTAATAAAATTTCACACACATTTTAGGATTTTGCAGACAACATCACAAGTTGTTGGTATTTTGTTCTTATGGTCACAACATTGTTATCAGAACCCTTAATGTCTGGGTCATTGTCATCAGAACCCTTAATGTCATACAAGTTTCATTAATTATAGCTCCTTGTTACCTGTGTCATGCTACTTCTCTATTTAGATTTACCTATAATTTTATTATCTATTTCATTCTCACATTTTGCTCCACATAAGCTTTTAAAATTTTAACATTGTTATGACCACTCCTCTCCAAAGGTATATCAAAAATTTTGTCTATTCAAATGAAACTACAGAAAGATGTATTACTGGTTTCTAGGGAAAAGACATAAACACTTCATAAACCCTATTAGGCCAGGAATACTGGGAAATTATGAATAATGCAGAGATATTACCACTGATCAAGGGATGTCATGATTTAATTTTGCAGAAGACAGGAGCCACTGTGCCCTATACTAAAAGGAAACTAATTATTCTATGCTATTCAATCAAGTATAAATAATCCATACTGTTTAACCCCTTCCTTTCTGGCAGTTATTGCTGCTTCTGAGCTGTGGCAGAAACCAGTGGAATTCTTGTAACAGTCAGCATTCCATTGGGACATTGCTACTTCAGACAGGATGTTTGGAAGTTTGTGTTCCAGCACTGGACACATTTTACTCTCAACCCCTATATGTATATTAGGCAGCACTCATGAGTCTTGGATGGAGTCCCAGTAAAAGCTACAGAGCATGTTAATGGGGAGTTGATCAATGAGTAAATGAAGTCAGGATAGGACCCTACATCTTCTTTACAAATCTAAAGGAAACACTTTGGGAAAGGATATTGTCAAGTAGATTTGAATACCAGTTTTAACTTTCAATTGATTTCAAAACAGTATTAAAGAAAAACATTTCTCCTACCAATTTTTGGCTTAATCCTGTTCCCATCGAAGTCAGTGGAAGTTTTGTTTCCACAGTGCAGAACGAGGCCCCTTGTCATGTCAAAAAAGAGGAAGTTCAAAGGCACAGCTGAGTTTTAATCTAATATATTCCAATCTGTTTACATGTTGTTCTTAATGGGTGAAATTCTGGCCCCATTGAAGTAAGTGGTAAAACTCCCTTTGTGGGACTAAGATTCCAACCTATATTTTTACTTATTTGTATGCATCCCTCCTTGCAATAACATTTGAAAATGAGAAGCCCAGAATTCCAAACCTTTGTGAGTAAAGGGAGCGTCAGAGTGAGATAGAGATTAAGGCCTCCGTCTAACATTTAGTTACACATGGAAATGTTGCTCTGATCCAGAGGTGCTCAATAATCTCTTCTCTGAAGAGATTAAGTCCTTGCACACCCAATTCCTCTTAAGCAAAACAAACAGTAAGAATTAAACTTGCCTAACAGCCCACTTTATTTGCTACAGTTAAATTGCTCCTCCCGTCTGAATTCCAAAATGATTTAAACATTGGATAGTGTTACAATGTACCCCATTCCCAAATATTAAAAAGTCCAGTTCCTTAATCCATGCTGTAAAACAGTTAACATATTAAAAGCATCCCCTTCTCTGTGTGACTGATGCTCAACTGAATACAATGTTAAAAATCCCCACTCTTTCATGAGAGGCCCAATCCTCAGAAGGTGTGAACAGCTGCTGAGCACCTGCAGCTGAAACTCACTTCAGTGGCAGTTGCAGAGAATCAACATAACTCAAAATGAGGCTCTGGGTAAAAAATGAGACAGAGAAATAAGAAAATAACTTTAGAGGTGCATAGACCTTGAGATGTCCCTTTGCGGAGAAATGAATTTACCCTACGATAACCACACAATACAACTCTACACAAAAAGAGAGGGAAACTTGTTTAGTCCTTCCAGTACCTTAAAAAAAGCATCACTTCACTGGAGTCAATGAAGGATTTTCTTTTTCTAGTTGTTGAATGTTTATTCATGTTTATTTATGTTTATTTATCACAACACACATTGGGCAATCTCGATGATCAAAAGTAGAACTATGATCCATTATGTGATTCCATAATGGGGAATTCTGAACCCAACCTCTGGAAGAACCTTGAGCAGCCCAGAAAAGTATTTCTATTGTTGCCTCTTGTCCCTGAAAAGCAGCACTATGAAAATTAAGCACCTACAGTGTCGCTGGTTTCTATTTGCTGTACTGAATCTACATTCAAACATCTTTATCACCTTCTGTTGGCATTTCAAAGCTTTATGTTTTGTCTCCCCAGAGTTCTCTAGTGTATCTTTTCTCACACAAGTGATTGGTACAGAAAGCATTTCACTCTGGTGCACAATGAATCACTATTTCCCAGGGCTTGTGCCAAAGGTAACATAGGGCAATGGTACAAAGGTTGTACATTTGTCAGGAACCTTTCCTTTGAAGCCCTGTAACTGTGGAACTAGATCATCTCTTTTCAAATATAAAAACTTAAGGAAAAAAGATGCTTCCTATAGTCCTCTAAACTAAAGCACTGAAGTCAATGGGACTATTCTTGTGCATGAAATTAAGCAGGGGCTTACCTACCTTGCTGACTAGGGGTCTAATGCAGAGAATGCAAGGAACACCACACCATTCTCTCACACTGCTGACAGAAGCTCAAGCAAGAATCAGAGAAGGCAATTTAAACCCTCTTTCATAAATTATAATTCCAATGGCTCTCTGCATTAACTATAAAAGCATCTTATGGCCAAATGATTTCAGTATTACTCATTACTAAGGCTGCAATTTAGCCATGGAGGACATGGAAGTCACGGAATCCATGACTTCCAAAAACATCTGTGACTTCAGCCAGTACCAGCTGGTAGCTGCAGGGTCCCCGGTCACTTGCAGTGGCAGGGAGCTGTGGGTTACTCATTGACTGCAGGCAGCAGACAGACCCCCACAGCTCCCTACCACCGTGGATGGCCCAGGAGATTGGCACCGCTCCCAGCCATCCTGTGTGGCAAGGGGAACCCCCAGCTCCTGGTCGACACAGGTGGCAGAAGGGAAGCCCTGGAGCTCCCAGCCGCTGTGGACGTCGAGGGGGAAAACAACAGAGCTTCTGGCCCCTGCAGGCAGCAGGGGGAACCCACACTCTCCTGGCCACCCAGGGTGGCAGGGGGGACTCCCCACCACTCCCAGTCACCCCGTGGTGAGGGGACCCTGGAGCTCCAAGCCCACCAGCAGATGCTCAGGCTCCCCATTTTGTTATGGATATTTTTAGGAAGTCAGGGACAGGTCACAGGCTTCCATTAATTTTTCATTATTGCCCGTGACCTGTCCCTGACTTTCCCTAAAAATATTTGTGACAAAATCTTAGTCATACTCATTACCTCTGCAGATAATCAAGGTTTAATATTCAGACTTGGGATGTCTAATCTAGAAGTTAACTTTGAAGAAGAAAAGCCCATTCTGTATAACAGGTTTTCTGTTTCTGGATATGAGAGAAGCAAATATGCTAGTGTACTGACAAGTTAGGCCACATGAAGTTATTGTTAAGTCATCAGTTTGTGCTTCCTGTAAGTAACATGTAAATGGCTGTGCAGCTTCAGTTTTGCTAGGGTGACCAGACAGCAGGTGTGAAAAACCAGGACCGGGGGTGGGAGTCATAGGCTTCTATATAAGAAAAAGCCTCGAATATTGGGACTGTTGCTGTAAAATTGGGACATCTGGTCACCCTAAGTTTGGAAGACCTGATTCTGAGCTCACATTAGTATATATCTGGAGTAACTTCAATCAGGTCAATGAGTTACACCAGTGTAGAAACAGTATGCGATCCAAATTGGGGCCTGGTATGTCTATCAGGCTATGCTAAACAAAAACAAATTGCTGCCTAATGAAAATAAAGGTAACCCCATTTCTTCCCCCAAATAAATCTGTTTCCTGTATGTGGATTAATATAAGGACACTTCCATTAAAATGTGCACCACCGTATTACACATGTTCTGTCACTACCAGCAGTATACACTGGAGGAGAGTGTCATTATCTAGTGTCCCACATTAAATGTTCATATAAGGTATCTATGATAATCGTGAAATAAGAATGGGATAAGCAACTGCTCAGCCACCATTTAGGTTATTTTTGGTACTCTTTCAAGCATGGTTTGTTTAAATAAATAATAACTGATATATTATTTGTATCATTAATGATATCCAGGGGAGCAAGCATGAATCCAAAACGACAGCGGGTCAGAATCTGCTCTTATACTAGGGTAGCTCAATGCAGAATTTAGTCTGGTATCCAAGAGATTAAGAATTCCACCTTCAAAACTAATGATACAGGCTTCAGGGGAAGAGGAGAGGGGTACATGCTGGTTGAATTAATCCAATTGTCCAAACCTCATCCAATCGCAAGATTATCTAACACTCTCAGTGCACCCGTCCACATGTTATGCTCCACCTTTGTGCAATTAATTAATGTTTTTAAAGTGCTTTGAAGATAAAAAGCACCAGACACATGATAAATAGTAGTATTATTATTCAAAACTTATGCAGAGCAGCTCTTATTTGGAAATGCATCCTATTGAGTTCCTAGCTTACATTTGCTGAAATGGATGTTGCTATGAGATTTCTGTCTAAACTGCTTTAGGTCAAAGTACAAGGCTTGACATTTCTGCTGATGTTTACTCTGCTAATATCCAAGTGTCATTATCTGGAAGACTTTTTATTTAATCAATGGAATAATTTTACTACATGACCTATTACTCAGGGGCCCAATCCTGTGAGCACTCTGTGCCAATAACTTCCATTTAACTCAAGTGAGAATTCTGGACCAGCCCCCGAGTTTTCCATACCAAAATCACAACATTTAGATCAAAAAAATATACTTTTTTACAAAAAAATCAATAAAATCCATCTTTATTCTATACAGCCCAAAGGGGGTGGGAGGTAAGGTCTGAAGTACCGTATTTTTCGCCCTATAAGACGCACTTTCTCTTCCCCAAAACGGGGGGGAAAAAGTTGGTGCGTCTTATAGGGCGAATGCAAAAAAAAAAAAAAAAAAAAAAAAAGCGCCTCGCTCTCCCGTCCCCGCCGCGCGGGCGGGCTGCCGAGGTTCCCCCCTCCCCGCCGCGGGCGGGCTGCCGAGGTTCCCCCCTCCCCGCCGGACAAAAAAAAAAAAAAAGCGCCTCGCTCTCCCGTCCCCGCCGCGCGGGCGGGCTGCCGGGAGCGTCCCGGTTCCCCCCCTCCCTATAAATGTTCGGTCGGGGGGTAAGTGAGCCGGGGGGTGTCGGGTTTGGTCCGGGGGGGTGTCGGGTTTTACGAAAAATACGGTAACTTTAAACTACTTCTGAACTAAGGTCTTAATCACTTGCAAATGTTTCATCTCTTGAGAAAGCACCAAAGTTTAAACATTAAGTACCATGGTGATGCAAGTTGCTAACTACAATATTAGAAATAACGCCACTCTAAAGATTCATCTATAATTAGATTTCTTTACACTGAATAGCAATAGGACCTCTAGAGAGATTCTGGAAAGCCTCCTGCCAGAAATGATTTACCTTCCTCAATTGTAAAGGTCATTCAAGATACAGATTCAGCACTTCCATACCCATCTGCTGATGTATCCGGAAAACAAAGGAGGAGACAGGAAAGGCTGGAGTCAGCCCTCAAAATATTTTATTGTGCAAACAATTTTTTTTTTCGCGTCCCAAAAACAATATAGTAAACTTGCCTGGGTGTGCTTTAATGCTTATAAAAATTGGCAGCTTTTCTCTCTTGATGCACCATTCTGGTTTGTATTATTGCAAAATCAGAATGTGATTGAATCAGGATGTCAAGCTTTAACATGCTTAGAGAGATGAGACAAGGAGACAGTGTGGGTGTAGAAGAGGGCTGCAATAAGCAGTCATTTTAGACTTGCATACAGTATTCAACAGTGAGCTAACAAAAAAGTGGTCTGTGTGAACAGTCCCAATAAATTAAACACACTAAACTGAATAAAAAGTACAGGCAAATAAGAGATAATAATAATTATTATTAATAATAATAATATTTTGCATCTGTGTAATCCCTTATATTCAAGGATGGGGAAGTACTTGATAAATATGAATTAATTGAGATTGACAAAAACTACATGAACCTGGACCCATGTTATTTGTATTTCTCTATATTACATGAATGTTGCAGTCCCATTCCATTTGATTTAATATAGACTGACATCCTTGCTATAATTTTAGTCTGCCTATGAAATACTGCTGAATGTTTCAAAAAAAGCCTATAGAAAGCCATTACTTTCTAAAGAATTCTATTGGATTTTTCAACAAGGTTCAGCCCATTTTGTGAACTGGTCTGTGTGCACTCTAAGCCCCATGTCTCATATTCTAAAACCATCAAAGAAAGGTATTTCTCTTTCCTTACTGTCCAATATATTTTCTTTGCCATAATTAGACCCCTTCACATATGCTGTTTCCGGAGCGAATCATCACAAAAGATTTGTAGCCTTCAAATTCTAGCAATCTTAGAGTGCTGGAAGATACTTTAAACATTAATAAAGTTGGCCTCATTACACCCAAAAGTAGTGCTGAGTCTTTTATATCACTTCTGGTTCATTAATATAAAGCCTATTTAAATGCCTGTGTTACAATCACATGTGCTATTTACTCCTGCCTGAACTACAACACAATACTTAGTGGGTCAAAATCTCCTTTCAGTTACACTAGTGTAGTCACAACAGTGTAACTGGGAGCAGAATTTGGGACATTTTCTCTATTTACTAGAAGTCTATATAATGGTACCTACTGTACAGAGTCAAATTTTCTGCCCAGCTTAACCAGGCTTACATTTTTGTATATACAAATTACTACATCTAATATCTGCATGTACAGTCCAATTAATTTGGACATCTTAGTACCATCAAGTCAACTACTTAGATAGTCACGGTCATTAACTACACACATAAACAGTTGTGGGTCTTGTTTTGTACCTGAAATTTGAGGGAGAAAAAAGTATAAACAACAGCTTTTTATATTTTAATCATAGTCATGCACCTCCACAAAACTCAGTATATATGGGGGTCTTAATAAAAACCTATAAGAATATATTCTACTTATGCATATGCAGTCTGCCTCTGAGAAACATAGGCCTGATCCACTAAAGTCAGTAGGACTAGTTTTTCTTAGTTAGTTGAGACATTTTATTGTACATATGTACATGATTTACCTATTACTATTGAATCACTGTTTATCCAAGTAGTCCTGGAATATAGTCAGCTTCAAAGTATAAAGCTCCGTATGAGCATAAAATATACAAAGGAAAGAAACGTTGCCAACAAGCGTAAAAATGGTATTTCAAATCCAGTACATTTCATATAATGTTTCTGCTTATTCACTGTAAGGACTATAGCAGAGCAATATGTTTCCATCCTATTAACTGGATGGAAAAGAAATAGATCACCTATTATACCCAGGTGTTGTTTGCCTTATGCTGTATCTGCTCACCGTACTTATAGGGTTGCAACCTGTCTGGGTTTTACCCAGACACTCCATTTTTTGGCTTCTGAGTCTGAGTGCCATTTAAAACTTTCTGCTTTTCTTGACAGCGTGATGAGTGATCCCTGTCTTTGCACTCTAAGCACTAGTTCTTCCATTGTAATTAGTCAAAAATATTTTAAATATCTGTCCCAGAAAGAAGAAAGAGATGCACATTTCTGCCTGATCATGTAGGAGCTACAGGGCTCTTATTTTGTCCCATCTTCTAAGCAGAATGTTGGAAAAATGCTGACAAGCCTATTTTAAAGTATGAATCCAAAATATTAAGTTAACAGCTTGCCATATACTAGTCTAAAATGTATATATATCTTGGGCTCAGATTTTCCTCCTAGAGATACCAGTGTGAATCCAGAGTAATTCCATAACAGGAAACAATGGAATTACATTGGATTTACACTGATGTCAGCAAAAGCAGAATCTGTCCCAAATTGGTTTTAGTCAAATACAGGAGCCATGTGTACATATTTACATTCTAATTATAGATTATATAATTCCTTCTTCAAACATAGAGACTAATAATTTTCAATCAATTTCTTTATAAGATGATCTCCACATAAGATTTCTCAGGGTATTTTTTGGTGCAAAAGATGAATGTGTAATAAAGTATCACTGTGGAAATGGAAATCCGTAGATAGCAGGAACAAGTAACACTTTTGCCTTTGGCTAAATAATTTTAATTGCATTTTCCTACTAATATAAACTCAACATATCAATACTAAATACTAGTTGCTGCAGATATGTAAATACAACAAAACGCCATACCAGAAGTGATATAGAAGACTCAGCACTACTCTGGAGTGTAATGAGGCAAACTTTTTTTTTTATTTTTTTATTTTTTTATTTTAAACTTCATAGTGTTATTTATAAAATGTATCTATATTTCTCATATAACCTAAAGGCAGACAGCAAGGATGCATTGCAGTTACACCCATCATGAATGTAACCCTAAAATCCTATAGTCCTATTACTGTTATTTTAGGAAACAAATTAACCTTTCAGCGATTATCATGTCATTACCTTCTGCCATGTTGAAACTGAGAACAATGGATTGCAATGCCAGATTGCTGATTCCTGTATCTCCCAGTATGAAGCAGGGTAAAGCTTTTAAAATCAGAGACTTGCTAAACAGAATGTTTATTTTTATTTTATATAAACCTTTGCTTCAGCAGATCATGCTTAAGTTTTGTTGCTGGATAGGTAGTTATAATAGTACTTAGTGCTTAAAAAACACTTTTCATCTGAGGAGTTCAAAACACTTGACACATTCAATAATGAAATGCCACCGCATCTCAATATTCAGTATTATAAATAAAGGGAAGCCAAAGAACATCAAGTAGGTTGCCAAAAGTCACACATCACATCAGTGGTAGAGCCAGGAATAGAATCAGAGTCCTGACTCCTACTTCTGAATGCTGATCACTAGACCATCCTCACTCCATATAGCACACTATGTTCATGTCATGCTGCCATCTGATTATACATCAGCAGAAGGAAACAAGTAAACAATTGATAAACGGTAGCTTAATTCACAAGCAGTTTATTGACTGCATAAATCAGAACAAAGTTGTAAGGGATAGGCCTTGCTCACAGGTGTCGCTTGCATGCTGAGAGAATTAGAATGTGACCATCCAGAAATGATGCAAGTTAATACAAAAACTGCTACTGATGGATGATTTTATTCTTTTGAGAAAACAAAGACAAGGAGAGAAATTCATTCCTGATGTGACTCCATTGAACTCAGCACAGTTACACCAACGATTAGTTTGATACGGTGTCATCTGTATTAGTGTCCCAGTGTTCAGAGAAATAATAGCTTATTCAAAAAGTAGGGGTGTTTGTTCCATTCTATGAACCGTCTTAATTCCTGTCTGGATCCTGGAGAAATGGACTATATTTGTTTTCTGATCCCTGATAAGTATATGCATTATGTCAAATTTGTTTACATTTAATATATGGTGTGCCAAATTCATCACTGGTATAATTTCACTGAATTATTAATTATTATAAAAATACAAGAAAGGCCATACTGCACCAGTCCCAGATGTTTCAGAGGGAAGGAACAGAACAGGGCAACTTAATGAGTGATCCATCCCCTGTCATCCAGCATCAGCTTCTAGCAACCAGAGGCTAGGAATACCCAGAACATGGCTGATCATCTTGACTAATGGTTACTGATAGACCTATCCTCCATGAATTTATCTTTTCTTTTTTTTTAACCCAGTTATACTTTTGGCCTTCACAAGATCCTCTGGCAGTAAGTTTCACAAAATGGCAGTGCATTTTTGGGAAGGATACTTCCTTTTCTTCACTTTAAACATGAGGCCTATTAATGTCATTGAGGGACCCTTAGTTCTTGTGTTATGTAAAGAATAAATAACACTTCCTAATCATGTTCTCCACACCATTCATGATCTTTTAGACTTCTATCCTATCCCCCCGCTTTGTCATCTCTTTTCTAAGCTGAATAGTTCCCATCTTTTTAATCTCTCTTCATCCAGAAGCTGTTCCATAGCCCTAATGTAAAAGGTACAGAGAAGGTCAACAAACATGATTAAGGGTAGGAAGGTAGGAAAAATAGGAAATACATAGTGACCTGGCCAGAGGGTGAAACTATGAAGAGAGAGCACCAGAAGTCACACAATGTGTGAGAGAGATGCGGCAGGGTGTGCAACAAGTGGCAAGGGGGGCATCACACCTGAACATAGCTAATCCTCAGAGCAGCAGGAGGAGGCACCCTAGTGGTGAGTGGACCCCATTGCTATTACATACCATAGTTAGTAGTTCTGCAGTTTCATCTTTGAGTTCCTTCAAAACACATGTTGAATATCATCTAGTCCAGGTGATTTATTACTGTTTAATTTATCAATTTGTTCCAAAGCCACCTCTAGTGACACCTCGATCTGTGATAGTTCCTCAGATTTGTCATCGAAAAAGAATGGCTTGGGTGTGAGGATCACCACCTCTGCAGTGCAGGCAGATGCAAATAATCCATTTCGTTTCTCTGCAATGACCTTGTCTTCCTTGAGTGCTCCTTTAGCACCTTGATCATCCAGTGAACACACTGCCTGTTTGGCAGGCTTCCTGCTTCTGATGTACTTACACTTGACTCGCCAGAGTTTATGCCCCTTTCTATTTTCCTCAATAGGATTTCGTTCTCAATTTTTAAACTATTTTTTTTTTGTCTCTAACCACCTCTTTTACTCTTACTGTTTTTTATTTGGGGTCTATGTTTAGTTTGAGTTCCCTCAAATCTTAAAATCAGTAATTGAAGTCCTGGCCCTACTGAAGTAAATGGTAAAAGTCCAATTGGCTTTAATCAGGCCAAATTTCACCCTATGAACTGCATATTCTCTGTTCTGTCTTTGCCAAATATAAATGTCTACAATGAAAAGTTAAGCTCTGTTCTCTGACTGAAGATTTGTAACAGCAGCAATACTTGTAATAATTTTCGATGCCTTTAAGAAACATTTTAGCACTGAACGGAATCAATGATAGGTATCAATTAAGTCTTCCAAAAGTTAGTTTTGCTTTCAAAAGAGAAAAATAAATCCTTAAAATATGCTCCTCCTAGTTAAAATCTCAGTCAAGGTTTTCAGCCAGTAATTGTGTATAAAGAAAAGAAAAATAACTCTCTGAGGGCAGGCTGCTGGAAGCTATCATTGCAGCATGCTCCAGTTCACACAACTGTGCCCTACACCCACAATAGTCAAGGGTCATGAGTTCAGGCCCAAGAATACCCCTTGCTTTTACTAATGCTGTTGCACCAGGCAATATCTAGCCCTAGAAAATAAGAAAATCCTAAATGTCTCATGCTAAGTGCACCAAAAAGAAACAAGCACTTGGGAACGCATACCATTCACCCATCTGTGAAGAGGCAATGCCGTGGAATATAAGAATGGGAATATTGGGTCAGACCAATGGACCATCTAGAAGACCAGTACCCTGTCTCTGACAGTGCCCAGTGCCAGATGCTTCAGAAGGAATGAACAGAACAGGGCAATTTCATGTGATCCATCCTCTGTCATCCAGTCCCAGCTTCTGGCAGTTCAAGGTTTAGGGACACCCAGAGCATGGGGTTACATGCCTGACCATCTTGGCTAATTGCTATTGATGGACCAATCCTCCATGGTGATTCTGTAGTACAGAGATGGGATGCATGATCAGGCATGCAAAGGCTAGTGAACAGATGGGGGCTTTGGGTTGTTCAAAGGAGGGGGCAGGAGGGGGCTAGTAGATCAGTGATTAAAAAGGGCTCAGTGGTCATATACCGCTGTATGGGGTGTTGCAGGGACTATGGCTACTATTCCAGTCCAAGGTCCAGAGCACTGGCTATGGAAGCTCTGGTTGAACACCAGCCTAAGTACAAAGGAATCAGAGCAGAAGAGAGATTCTTGTCCTATGATTTATATCTAGTCACACCGTTCTTAGCCAGAAGCAATAGAACAGTTTCTGCAAAAGGTCCAAGAACAGTGAACGCTTACTGTACTTACAGCATGGACTGAAATACCTATGCACAGTGGGGTGAGTTAAAGGTAGAATGAACTTTCACCAGCATGAAAAAAACTCACCCCTCAGCAACATATGTTTCGCCGGCATAAGTGGAAGTGTGCACAGCGCTGTATCGGCAGGAGCGCTTCTCCTGCTGCCATAGCTACCGTCACTCACTGCAGGTGGTTTAATTCTGTCGACAGGAGGGCTCTCTTCCGTCAGCACAGAGCAGCTACACGAGAGATCTTGCAGCAGTGCAGATGCATCAGTACCACTGTGCTGCTGTGAGATTTCTAGTGTAGACTTAGTCTTTGATGCAGACCAGTTATGATTTCAGCCTGCAGATAAAGACAACCATAGGACACCCTAAAATAAAGGATTTGTATTAGCCTTTCCACAAAGAACTACATAGATCTTTAAAATCTAACATTTTAGTTTTTCATGATTTTTAAACTATAAATAAATTGGACCAATTTCACAAATACTATGCTTCAAAATTATCAGAACCCACATCTTTGGGTGCCAGTTACTCCTAAGGGTTGTCAGTAATTGAGATCCTGCTTCCTTTGAAGTCCATGGCAAAACTCCTGATAACTTTATCTGGTGCAGAATCTAGCCCTCTATTCCATGCATCCTGCTTATTTATTTATTTTATATATTAATTTTTAAAATGCTTATTGCCATGGAATCTAAATTCTATAATATACAAAGTGAAAAGCATATTAATTATGCAATGCCCTCCTTAATGATAGGCATGTTATTACTGTCTATGGCTGTGAGCCAAAAAATATTTCATGGTAAAACTGTCCAGAACAAGGATGGGGGAAGGGGAGATCTGACCACAACTTTTTTACCCTACCAACCTCTTCACCTCTCCTGGCTTTCTAAACATATCTGAACCATTTAGAAATATTCTCTATGGTTAGAATGAATCTATGGATATTTTATTCACCCAATCTCCTATTCTATGTAACTATGTGTTGCAGGTTTGAACAAGATCTTTTACATCAGAATAACTCCAGGGACCTAAGTTGAGTTACTTCTGATTCACACTGATGTAAGCAAGAGAAGAATCAGGTCCAAAGTGAGAGAAGAATCAAGTCTTCCATCTCTGGAGGATACTGGGCTAGATGGACTATTGGTCTGACCCAGTTTGGCCATTTTTATGTTCTTAAGATCTCTTGGTGTGTCTACTCTCCAAACAAGACTCCACAGCATCAAGTCTCAGGGTACGTCTACACTGCCCGCCGGATCGGTGGGCAGTGATCCATCTATTGGGGATCAATTTAGTGTAGACACGATAAAGTGATAGACGTGATAAATCAATCCCCGAAAGCACTCCCTGTCAACTCCTGTACTCCACCTCGGCGAGAGGCAGAAGCAGAGTTGACGGGGGAGCAACAGTGGTCGACTTGCCGCTGTGTGGACAGCCAGGTAGGTCGACCTAAGATACGCTGACTTCAGCTAAGCTATTCACGTAGCTGAAGTTGCATATCTTAGGTCGATTCCCCCTCCCTCAGTGTAGACCTGGCCTCAAAAACCTGGTCAACTGACTCAGGCTCGCACTATGGGCTACAAATAGCAATAGTGTAGACAATCCCTCCCGGGCTGGAAACCCAGGCTCTGAAACCCAGCGAGGGGGACTGATGTACCCTAAATCTTCTCCCTGAGATCCCCAGATCTTCAGCTTTTGTAAATTATGTCACTCTATTGATTTTAATGGAGCTACAATAATTTACACCATCTGAGAACCTGCCCCAAATGGGACACATAGATTACAAAATTATATATGGATAAAAATATTTTCATACTGGTGTTTTAATGCATTTCTGACTAACAGTGGCTCCCAATAGCATTGACTCCTTCTGACTAACAGTGGCTCCCAATAGCATTGACTCCTTCTGACTAACAGTGGCTCCCAATAGCATTGACTCCTTCTGTTATGAGCTTCAGTAGACTATACACCTTTTTAAAATAACATGTCAGCTTCTACAAGCAGAGGAGATTTATTTACTGCTTTTTTCTGAATATGTAATAACTTTCTACTAATTTCTGTATTGTTTGAGGGTTTCCTTCTTTTCCTCCCCTCCTTTTTTTTTTATATAGGTCCTCTTTTACCTCCTAAACTCAAATCCTAAAAGCTTAGCACTATGTAAATACAAATCGGTTTAATTATGTACTTATCTCAGGAAAACAGTCAATTCACTAAGAGATTTAAGAACACAGATCTAAGATCACATGCTCTTTGATACAGCAGTATGCTGTGTTGTATTATGTTACCTTGCATTATCTGGGGAAGTATATCTGGTTTAGACAGTGAAACAGAAAATCAGTAAAATATAGCTTCAATTTTCAATAAGGACTAGAGCTGGTTCATGTACTCGAGCCAAGGAAATATACCCCCCTCCAGCTTCATTTTAACTATTATGCAGGTCCCCGTAGATATGTTGCAGTCGTTTTATGTTAATAGCTGCAACAACTTAAACAGTATCAACCTCTAACAAATATGGCCTTGTAGGCACAGTATTTACCAGTCAGCAAGTATGGTGAATATTCTTGCTGATACAGCAGGTAATTGTTTTCAAATGCTGGTACACTGTTGACATAGGGCATGTGCATAAGTCAAATGTGTGGTGTTGATTCTGTCTCACTTCATATTTCTTCTTGTAATATACCTGTGTGCTTAACTGATGAGTGGAAAAGAGGCAAACAGTAGAAGGCCACATCTGTTCACAGCACACTAACGTCCTTGTGCATTCTCATCTAATAGCCTTGTTACAGTGCACCCTATACTTTTTGCTTCTTAACAGACTGACCTGTGTATTCTCTTAGCCATTTCGGGCACAGGAGCAGCGTCTGGAAGAAACATTTAATGGGCTTCCACTCTTTTTCGTTGCAGATGTTGCTGCTGGCTAAGGCTTTAGCAGCAAACTCTCCCTTTATTCCCCTGGCCTCAAAGAGTGCAGTCCAGCTCCTGCAATGAACCATAACTGAACCTCCATTAAAGCTGAGAGGGGAAAAAAACTACCCAACCACTATAATGCCTAAATATTTCAGCATGAATTCAATTAAGCAGATGAAAAATGTTTTAGAGTAGCAGACACAATGCACCCAGACCCTAAAAATGCCACAAAGCATTACTGAGAACTGACAGACTTGCACTTGTCCTCTATGTCTCTGAGGTCAGAAAAGCCTCCCCCTGCATTTTCCCTCGCTTCAGTCTACTAGGAGATGAACCATACTTTAAGCCTCTGAGTAATTCAGTCGAGGTTAATACAGTTTGTTTCTTGCAGCCCTCCACCAGCAGTGAAATCAGACAGGCTAAGTCTTGGAGGCAGCCAAGAAATATTGATTGGAAACACATGGCAAACAATGCACTTGGTTACCGCCTCTTATTTGGCTTTAAGTTGGTTGATTTTTCCCTCCAGTGCTGTGGACAGTCTAAAACTAAAGCTCTCATTCAGTAGTTGATTGTGGAAACATTTTCCACAATAGGAGCTAAATTCTGCTCTGAGAAATGAATGTTCAGCTCCCAGTGAATTAGGCCTTAAATGTCTAACATTACGTAGCTCATTGGATTCTAATTAGTGCAGGATGTGAGAACACAGCTGGATTTTACCCCTTTTTTTTTTTTTTTTGGTTAAATCTATAAAAGGTTACTTTGTTAACACAGTTATAATTAAGGCACTTGAAAATGCAATTATACCTTATGCTTCTGGGTTGGGCTGGAAATCACAGTTTATAAACTTCATGATTTTAAAAAAAGCAGAATTACCAGCAAAGATTGGAATAAAGTAAAATTAAAAAATAAAAGAATAAATAAAGAATAATAAAGGCATATTTTTTTCTCACAGCTCCTCATCTCACTTCCTGTGTGGTCAGGTTTGTACTACTGCCAGTCAAGTTGACACTAGGTGGTGACTCAAGGAAGTCTTTACTGAAAATGCAAATACAAGAAAGTGGATGTTTTCCAGTGATTTACCTTCTGTTCACTTTATTCATCAGAAATTAAAATCTGTTTTTGTTGGTGATGTGTTTCTTTCTCTCTTTCAAATTAAGAGCCAGATCCTCACTCAGTTAGCATAAACTGGCATAGCTCCATCAACATATTATATATATATTACAATCAACTATGAGAATCATGCGGATTTATGCCAGAGGAGGATCTGACCTTACATGCTGAAAACTAAAAAAAACCCTAGTTTATTAAAACCATGAGAAGCGGTTAGGACACAATTCAATACAAGACACCCCCACCAAGACTGTTCTAGTCTGCTAAAAATAAAGATAGCCCCATCATTTTCCACATTAAGGAGCAGTTTTCCATAGAAAGGAGAAGGTCTGCTCTATTTGGGATAGTGATGAATTATATGCCCTTCAGCAATAGGTATGTGCACTTCTCCACTACAAAAAGTAAAGTTAAAATGTAGCAGATGTCCCTTATAATGGAAATTACAGGAAAAGTAAGATAGATTCCCTCCTTAATTCATTCACTCTTCAGTTAATTTCCTGCTACTAGCAACAGGTACATACAGGCCCATGAAACAGCTTGAATCACTTCCTGAGCTTTTCTACTGAGACAATTCAAGGATCTAACAATTCCTGTACCTGAATATTAACCCTTACCACATATTCCATACATTAGAGAGGGGACCTGATTTTTTCATATCATCATAAATAAGTTAAGTCAATGGAGTTACGCTGCTGTAATTCTGGTGTAAATCAAACAAAACTGGACCTTTTTTTCTTTCAGATGTGGTAGCAAAACCCATTTAATTAGTATGTTTATTTTTCTCCCAGAATCATTTCAGTAAAGTGAGACACTCCCATGGGACAGAATACAGACCTTGTTGGTTGGACCAAATTGTAAAGATGCTATGGGGGGGTGGGGGGGTGGAGAAGCATATCTGAATACAGGCCAACTTGGAAATATTGAGTACAGGTATAAAGTAAAATCTGTTCGGTAAAATTACTTTGGGCTTTACGTAATCCAATGGAAGCCAGGATTTTACTTTAAGTTTTTGAGGAGTGGGGATTCAATGTCTCAAGTTTCAATGGGCAGCCCTAAAGTCCTTTTAAATAATAAAAACTAAATTGTACATTATTTTGGGCTCGTGTAAACTTATAGACAAACTATATGCAGAGAATACTTCTGAAATGTGTCCACATCTAGGGTGAAATATTGCAGTTATTTAATAGCTCACAGCAAAACTCCTTAACAGGTAAAGAAGAGTATTTTATCCAATATCAGGAAGAATTTAGTAAGACAGAAAGGAGCTACCCAAATTGGACCTTGGCTAGGACAGCTGGACTAACAGCCCTATTTTTTTTTAAGTGCTACATGATCTTTAATTATCACAAGCACTCAGGGGCTCAGATTTACAGTGATTTCAAGGATGAAATGAATGAAAGCAGAGGGACACAAACTATCAAATTCCACACCTCCAAACAAAATTGCAGAGTGGTAATGAAAGTGTAGAGGAGGACCATGGAAAAATCCTTCTAATCTAAAACACTATGTTTCCTGGAACAGACCACCACACATACATATAAATATATGCAACGATCCACTGAGTGACTGTAAATGTCTCAGCAGGAAACATCTTTTCCTCAATTTACGAATTACTCTCTCCAGAATGTAAAGGGACAACACATCACATTCATCCCTCCTTCCTTCCAAGGTTTAACTGCTGTATTCAACTTCCCTCCTATGCTGAAGACAACTGAATTTTTACCGACTTGCATTAATCCCCCACTTAATATTAAACTCTGCAGTACCAATCACTACAGATATTGAGCTTCCAGAAAATTGCAGATGATTTTATATTCTGCAGACTCAGTGTCTCTAACAGAAATAACCCAGCATTTGTTTTATTCACTGTTTCATACTCTGTTAGTTCCATGAGAAACCAACGGCTTTTAACGAAAACCTGAGAAAATATTTTCAGTATGAATTCCACTTATTCTCAGCAAAGGCTCTAGGTGAGATAGTTATGAAAAACACTGCAATCTCCTAGTGGCTTCAGTAGATTTCATTTGCTGATCATAAAATGGTTGAAGCTTTCACTTAGTTTCTAGGTTTAGCTTTACATTTTCAAAGTTGCACGGTTGGGGTGGGTTTCTCATTCATCCCTGGAAGGAAGAGATTGTCCTGAGATTCTCAAAGATTACCTAAACCTTCCCGAGATGCAAACAAAAAAGATTTTCACATCACTATATTGCTACTAGCCTGTCCCATTGGCCAGAAGTACAGTTAAATAAATATCTGTGGACTTTTATAATGGTAGTGGGCTGTGATCAAGTGTTCACATAAGAGGTAGGACAGACTTTTGGTTATGGAACAGGATTTGGAGACTACAGTATCATAAGCGTATCATAAATATTGTGTGATATTGATCTTGTACAAGTTACTGAGGGTCAGATTTTTCAGGACCCAGTAACTCTCATGACACTTCAGCCAACATCCTGAGCTCTTTTGAAAATCTGGCCATTTATTTTGGTTCCTAAGTCGGAGCTGGGCTTTTCTGAAAAATCTAGCCCTCATCTCTAGGTGCTGAGCTCCTTTAAAAATCTGTCCCTCAATCTCTCTATACCTCAGTTTCCGCATTTTATTTTAAATGGGGATAATATATTTATGCGCCTCATTGAGTTTCTGCGAGTTTAACTTCATGCTGAGATCCTTGACTGGAAAGTATTATATAAGTGCAAAATATTACTCAATGGTACGACTCTCAAAATTTACGATTCCAAAGAAGGAAATCATATATTTGAAAGCATATGATTATATCTACAGGATTCCACTATCTCATGACTATTGCACAACAATTCCACTGGCAAAAATGATAATAGACTCTCCCCATCCCCTTCCCTGTTGCTTTATTTCACTTGTTTACATTGTGGCTTGCAGCATAAACCAGGAGAATTTATATTAGATCTATCAAAGCTGCTCAGAGGTAACAGCACTAGTTTTCCAGCAATCTCTTACAACAGAGCTAAGAAATAAGTAAAAATAGCTAAATCCATGAGACTTGGTTAATGCCTTTCTTGTCTAGAGACATGGATTCAAATATGCATTAAGTCATAAGTAAAATGAATCTTCATTTAGCCTTGTGGGGGACAGCCATCCCAGTCACAAAATCCCTATTGATTCTGGCACAATTATTTCAACACAACAGGAACCCATCCCTAGAAAAGCAGGGATTGGGGGAAATTGCAGGTTAAACCTTGAATTAATGTGGAGACACTTGTGCCATGCGGGTTTGCCTCAAACTAATGCCATCATTGTTGCACTTTCTCCAGCACCTACATTTGCTACATTTTTTAATAAAAAGAAGAAATTGTAAACAAACAAACAAAACAAAACACAACCAGTTCACCAGCGTGTGAAAAAGCTCCTGGGACTTAAGGTTCTGCGCTTGTTTAGGAAAAGACTGCTGCCATTGTTGCCACTGGTGACCACATCCACTTGGCAGAAGAAGCAGTATTGAAATCACTTTCTTTTGAGATGGGCTACACATCGAGCTCTCAGTGGAGTTTGCTGTTGCAAGAGTCCTACATCTGGATGTTCTTGTAAAATGTAGATATTTCCTGTCACCCTTTTCTTACATGAAGTACTGCTGTGCTCTTTTCTGTGCATTAACCAATTACTTGAAGTGCTGCATTTCCCATGTTGCAGAAAGCAAAGTAGCCTCTGTTCACGTGTCCGCAATTATTTTAGATAATAGGCCTGGCACCAGAAATATCGGAACTCTGAAGAAATAACATTATTGGACCAAATTCAGCAATCCAGGCTGATGTAAGCAGCTCATAAAACAAGTGTAAGTGGTACAGTGATGTAATCCCATCAATGAGGGATTCAGTAGGTGGGCAGTATAGGCTAGATCCCCAGCTAGTGTAAATGGGTGGCACTCCCCTGAAATCAGTGAAGTTACATATTTACACCAGATGAGGATCTAGCCCAATGTGTGTAACTGACACCCTTCTGCTCCCTTGGCCAATATAACAAAGTGAAGAACTTCTTTATTTTACACCCTATTGATAGTAGCTTTCATACCACCCCTTTCCACTCCATCTCCTAAAGCTACACACAACTTATAGCACTAGCAAATGTGGATTAACATAAAAGCTGCACCTGCTTATAACAGGTCTGAATTTGGCTCAGTGTCCCAAGGAACTTTACAAATATATAAAGGAATCATTGCGCCCGCCCCTGGGGCCTACTGGGGCAGCTGTTTAACTGCACAGAAATTGATAGCAGCACTGTGCAACAGCACACAGCAATACCACACAGCAGTTTAGGATTAACAATATACAAGGAGAATGTGATTGCACAAACTGGTATTTGGCCAGAGTTAATGCCCAGTCTAGAGGGCTACAGGCTAACTAGCAACATGGTCAGGAACTTGTTTAAGTCTGGCTGAAAGACTAAGCCTCTAGCCAGAGTGTCTCCTAACACCATGCGAGGTCAATGATTCAGTAATGACTAAGGAGCAAGAATGTCACCTACTGAATCACTCCCACCACTTCCTGCAAGCAACGCTCTCCGTTTGACTTGGATAGCTCTTGTCCAAGTATTAACCAGCCTCAACTCTGCTGAACAGAAACAATCTGTTGAGATCACAGCCTCAGCCCCGGAATGTCTGGAAAATAAGAATTGGGTGTTGTGGGCAGGCATGGAGGAGTATCAGAAACAGGAGACAATCATGACAAAATGTATTCTTACATGAAGCTCATTAAAGGCTATTTTATAAAAACAGTAAAGTATTAAACAAAACATTAATTTACATTACAAAAATATGAAGAAAAAAAAATCTTGGCTGGTCTGCTGCCTAGCACGAGTCTGCCAAGTATGTCACATGCCTGGGACAGCCTGAGTCCATATCCTTCACAACTGATTTGTTCCCTCTCCATGTGAGTTAGAAAAGCAAGTAACTTTATTTGGGATTGCTATAGAGAAGCCTGAACACTTGCTGATTTCTCTCTGAAATAGTGCTTGTTCCTCACGGCTATGACTAATTACTTTAGTGCATCCTTGCATATGCACATTACCCCAGCCTCATCTCCTTAATCATATCTTTTTTGAATCACCGCAAAGCCAGATCACTGCTGGGAAAGGCGTCTACCTCCAGAATTCATTCTGGAAACTGACCAATCTGCCCCAAGTGCCAGGCTCCATCAGCAGAGAAATAAAACCACTGTTTAGTTAGCTGCAGTGGGCTCTAAAAGTATCAATGGAGTGTTTCATGGAGAATGACTATTGTCCGGCACAGGCCACTTGCATGGCATCAATCAACTACAGCGGATTGTAACAGCTTTCAGAAAGAATGCCAGGAATGCACTGAAAAACTATGAGCAGGGTCCCTCAAAGACCGCTCTGCTCAGATCACAAGGCCAAGCAAAATGCAAAAACATATATTTATTTTAGCACAGACTGCTCCTGCTACCTCCCTACCCTGAAATCTGCTGGTAATTATTTTCACACTGAACATCAAACCCAACCCAAAAAATCAAATCGTTGATTTGCTGAGCAGGGTTTTCATTAAAGGGATCTTTATATTGGCTATCACTGGTGGGGCGGGGGAAGGGGGAGTGGCAGATGACACCAAAAGGGTGGGTATATGTTTCTGGGTTTGTATTTTCAACTGCTGAGAAGCAGGGGGTTGGGGCTCAGAACAATGTGAGACCACCAAATGTGCAAATAGTGACGTTTAAAATAAAAATAACACCCAGAAATAAAACCACCACCGAAAACCAGCTCATGGATTACTCTGTAAACACAGAAGGATTTAATAACTGCTAGCAGCTAACCATTTGGTTTGCACTTCCCATCCTGCACTCACTCGTGTCAATGACAAAGCTCCCTCACTATTCACTCCACCTAGGCCATACACCTAACCAACTCCAATTGGGCTGCTATTCACTCTCACCTGTGTGTCTTCTTTTCATTAGGCCGCTTGTTTCTAACACCTGACCCAGCCCCCTAGTGCTCCACCCTCTCCTTCCTCAAGTCCCTCTGCAAAACACACCTTTTCCTGGGGATCTCTAAACCCAAATATTTCCTTCAATGAAATAGTGGGCCAGCTTCACACTCATTGCAGCTGTGGAAAGCAGAAGACGAAGGGGGCTAATAAGCCACCTTCCTGATCCCCTGCACAGGGATCTTCAGAATCATACCTTTGCAGCCCGTGTCAGCTGTGTGAGCTAAACCTGCAGCTCTATGCTCTGCCACCTGCTACACATCTATAGTGAGTGTTCCTCAGTGTTTGGAAGGACAGCATTCATCCACGGCATGCTAAACACTTGCTGCATGACCAAAGCAACATTGTGCTCTATGCTGGAAAAATCCATGCAAGGGCAGGAGATTGTTCAGTCGTGCACTATATGGGTGACATACTACCGCACAGATTCGCTCTTGTTCTGGAGTTGCACACTCTGCTGGTGGCCATCCTCACAGCTCTTCCAAAGGGGTGTTTCAGCATGGAGTAAGACAGTGGTGACAACAAGGTCAAGCATTGAGAAGGATGATGCCACAGAGAGCATCCTCCTTGGCCTTTCCCCCTCTTCACCAAGCTGTGTTCACTAGAGTTTCAACGAGAAGGAGAAGGAGGAGGAGGAGGAGGAGGAGTCCTGTCCCATGGAGGAGTTTCTCTAAGCTCTCAGGAAAGAGAAAGCATCCTGACAAGACTCTTCTGCTCCATTCCTTTACACCCTATTGTTTTCATTTTCTCTCCCCTATGCATCTCCAGAACATAAGGACTATGGGAAAGAGATCAAAGGAGGGAAAAAGTTATTGTTACTGGAATCTTCCTCTCATGTGTAGGTCACAGTACAAGATCCAAGTTAACAGATGGATGCTAATCCTAAAATAGGAAGCCTTAAACTGTCTACTGTATCTCAGAATCCTTACACAACCACTTATGTCATTTGAAAGGCAGAAACACCAAAGTAGAACTAAACTATTTCATCAACAGGGGAGGTCTTTAGGTCATATTTTTAGAAAGCAAGTAAAAAAACCTTACTGTGCAAACACTGCACACGTCTACCTTAAGTCTGTTCACCAGATGTGAACTTCAAAAAGCCCGTAAGTATAATTTAGCTCTAGAAAATAGCTCTTACAATCCTGTGCAGTGTGCGCCTGACTTATATCTCACATTCATTCTTTATTTCTTCAGCAAATTATTTCTTTTTTCACTAGACCTGTGATTGTTTCCAATTTTATCCCGGAGGCTTAAACACTATAAGAAAGTGCATAGTCAGTAATTTACAAGCAAAGAAGAGAGGCTTATATAAAAATTAGAGGTTTTCATTTGAGCTGCTATCCCCTAGGGAGCTTAACGTTTCATAGGCAGACATCTATAAACATTTTATAAACAAATCTGAAAAAGTTGCTTAGGCATAGCAGGTAGAGAACAGAACAAAGATACAGCTAACGTCATGAATGTGACAGATTTAAAATGTTTCTGCAGGTGGTCTTTTAATTATTTTTTGGAACGTTAATGAAACAATCATTAGTATTTGACTCTCCTTCAGCATTCTGGAAAAGGGCTTGCTGAGAGCTGGCCCTCACTCTGTGGCTTGGCACACACAGAGTCTTTTATCTGTGTCTTACTATACCATCATTAAAATCTGAGCTACCACTAGTACATATGCTGCTAAAGCACCTCCAAAGACCTACTCCATTTCCCCCAACCCTCACATACCACAGCCACATGTGCGTCACATGTCACAGACACTGCTGTAAGGAATTAGGGCTTGTCTACACTTGCAATTTACAATGCTGCAGTGTTCTCGCTCAAGGGAATGAAAAAACACCCTCTTGGGCGCAGCAAGTTTCAGTGCTGTAAAGCGCCAGTACAGACAGTGCGCCAGCACGGGGAGCTATGCCCCTCATGGAAGTGGGTTTTTTTAGAGTGCTGGGAGACCTCTCTCCCCCGCGCTCTGCTGTGAACCCACAAGTCATGTTAAAGCGCTGCTGCGGTAGCACTTTAGAGTTGCCAATATAGACTAGCCCTTACAGAGAGCATGATAAACCATGGATTGTTGGAAGGGTCCCTGCCCCAGTGCACCAACAGTATGGAGTTCCCCTGAACATGCTCATGGAAATTACTCATGTCCACCTGGGAGGAATGACTTTCCAAGGATCAAGGACGACAAGCCTGGCAACAGCTTGGCACAGTTCCTCAAAGCAGCATAAGAAAAAATGTAATCTTAAAACACTGTAATACAATTAGCAGTACCAGTCCATGATATATACGTGCTACCAAACCCAGACATGTATTTTATTTATATTTACATAATGATACATTTACTGGGGACAACCAGATGTGCAGTCACAAAGCTACGGACAAACAAGAACCAACCAATGATATTGGATGGTTTAAAAGAATTGGCAGCATGGTCTGAAAGGAAAAACTGAAAGAAAACTCAAGAGGAGAGTTCGCTACTTTTCCTAAAATTCAGGAGGAAAATTGTTCATATGTAAGCAGGAGATGGAAAAAAGAATGAATTGTTTCTATTTATTACAAGCAAAGTACATTTTCCATATATACTGAAGTTAAAGGATGTCTTCAAGCTCATTGGGTTTGATGCTTTGTTTGTGATTACACTCCGCACAGCCAATTGAAAGTGATGATTTTGGAGTCCTTCAAAGTATAAAATAGATTGAAAATTTGAAAAGAAGTGATCACCAAAGGTACCCTAAGAGCTGTGAAGCTTCAGCCTAGGATTGCACCAAAGAAAGAAAAAGTTTCTGCAAATTGACCTCCCCATTTCCAGCCTCTTTCCAGCCTCAGCAAAAAGGGAAAGCAGTGGAGAGAGATTCATTAAGGGCCAGACTCTGCCTCCATTACACATGTTAAATAATACCATTTTCCCCATTAATTTCAGTGAAACTACTTGCACTCTATCAATGGAGCTTGGGCACTGAGTCCACTTGCATGATACTTGCAGGATTGTAGCCTAAGGTACTATTCAGTGTGAATAAGGATTGCAGAACTGGGTCCTGATTGTGTAGCTCCCATCCTGAGCATGTTCAGGGGAATCCCACATTCTCTACTGAATTTGGTTGCTGAGCATTTGTTTGTACTGATGAGAGGAGGAAGACTGAATACCATAATCATTAATTTACAAATCTAAGATGAATGACATTTTCTTCAAATGCTGAGAGAATTCCCTAAAGGTAGGAGACATATGTTCTGAAATAAAAATAAACCCAAAGAAATGAAGTCACAGAATTATACCCAGAAGAAATATCAACCTTAACTCTCCCCCTCCAATTTCCATCCCCATCCCTCAACACACTCATGCCCTCTATCACCACGGCCACAACTATCAATTTACTCCTTTTCTTCTTATCTACATTTTAAGAGAAATACAAAGAACAGCTCTCATAACAAGATTTTAGAAAGTAAGCATCAATGCAGCCCCTAGTTCTATTCGGCAAACCCTCTCAAATAACTGGAGTTTTTCTTAATGTATTTGAGGCAAAGAGAGGCACCTAGAGAAATGAATCCCAGGAGGCAATAGATCAGCGTGGTGTACGGAAAAAATAAAGCTAATAGAATGGGTGAATCTCTTGCTCAGAGGGGGAAAAAATCAGTAGCAAGGATGTTTATCCCATGACTGTCCAGGCCTACAATGTAGCACACTCACCAGTCAAGTGAAAAGGATGCTGTCATCACTGCTAGGTGGACTGGAGGTTTTCTCCAGTTCTCTGTCTGTAGCTCTAGCACTGCTACAGTACAAGGACTTGCACAGACCCACTGACAGCATTTTTACCATTGCATCTTCTAAACTTGTTCTGAGCAGGTTTTAGAAAACACAGCTTTAAAAGTGCAGGCAGACAGTCCATGCCAATGGAGTACCCTGTTCTTGATGGGGACTCCTATCCAGTCTGATCTATTGAAACCAAGTCACATTTTTCTTATTTACCAAAATGTTAGTGCATGGAGAGAGACTGGAGTATAAGCCAAGATAATCACCTATGAAGAAATTGCTTGGGTAATAGTTGGAAGTGTGGTAAAACCGATCGGGCCTGGGGGCAGTCTAATGAAAGGCAGAGAAATTGTTCAGAGATCTCAGCACAGAAATGAGAACCAGGGACACCAGCAATCTAATAATCCTGGCTCCAACAATGATTTGCTGTGTGTCTTTACACAATCAACCTCTGTCTCGCTTCTCCAGCCACCAAATGAGGGATAACCCTTCATCTACAGCAGGGGTTCCCAAACTTGTTCCAGGGTAAGCCCCTGGGTGGCCACAAGATGTTTTGTTTACCTGAGTGGCCGTAGGTTTGGCCGCCTGCAGCTCCCATTGGCCGCGGTTCGCTATTCCTGGCCAATGGGAGCTGTAGGAAGCAGTGCCCGGCCAATGGGAGCTGTAGGAAGCGGTGACCCGGCCCGCACTGCTTCCTACAGCTCCTTGGCCGGGAATAGTGAACCGCGGCCAGTGGGAGCTGCGAGTGGCCGAACCTACAGCCACTAGGGTAAACAAAACATTGTGCGGCCAGCCACGGAACAAGTCTGGGAACGCCTGATCTACAGCATCTCACAGCGGTGCTGAGTTTGTGTTTGCAAAGTGAACTGGAGAAGTGACATATATAGTTGGTTTGTGCAGGACTCACCTGGGGAGGAGCTAGGAAGAGGAGGATCGAGGCAAGAGAGCAGAGCAGACAGTCCCCAGTATAACTGGCTAAGAACAGAAAGGATTGTCCTTAGCTCTGCAGTGAAATCAACCAAGTCACATGAAACTACTACATACTTAGAGCCAATCTGTGGCTGAATTACAGCCTGAGTAACACCACTGAAGTAAATGGGACTGCCTGGGTCTAAATTGGGACAGAATTTGACCCTCGCTGTTTATATGATGTCTGTGTGCGGAGCATATTAAAAATGAAACTCACCAAAGCAGATTCATATGAATACATAAAACACACTGCAACCATTTTATTGTAAAGCAGCCCTCAGTTTGTTGACCACTTGGGACTCTGCACAAACACAAAGGGAGGCCTCTGAACACGCTGGTCAGTGTTTGCACTGTCATTCTGCAACTCAACTTTTACAAATAATATGAAAATGTCAGGGTCAGACTGTGTGTTATTTTTGGAAACTAATTTGTAAAATGTTGCATTTGACCTTATTTTATTCCCTGCACCTGCTCTAGTAAGGAGATGACATCCCTCCACTGCCCCTCTTCCTCACACCACTGGAATCAGTTAAGTAAACAGGACCATGTGGAAAATATGCCGTCTTTTGCGGAAACAACAGAGAGCGTTTCCCATTAGGCTCAGGAAGGCTGTTCGTGAACCAGTCCAGCAATGCCTGTTAGAAGTGCTAAGTAGCACTTTTTAATCTCTTATTGTAATTGGGGGCACAGGGATCATTATATTTTTCATCTAATTTAAAATTTAAAAGGATAAAGAAATTATATTAGCAATAATCCATGCAAAAACCTGAACAGCAACTCTTAAAGGCATATATCAAGTGAAAATCTTTATGCCATCATGTTTTCTTTCCAGTCCTGCATATGTTTTTACTAAAGCCTTTGTCCTACAGCCTATCTCCTTCTCCCCTTCAAGATCAAAATGTTAGAATTCATAACCTGTTGCCATAGAAACCACTGTAATGTCACTAGTACAAAATGTTGACTATTGCATGGATACAGATTAGAGCATATGGACTCAGGGGTCCCTTCAGTTTTTAGTGGAAACACACGCATGGTCCATCATCAGGGAGAACCACAACAAAACGTTTCTGATTATAGAGGGGTTTAAAAAATCTGAAAGGAGCCCTTCATCTTAATCTTAAAAAGGATCATATAGGATTTAATATGTATGTGGATAAGTGAGACAAAACATAAACACTTCATTTAAACAACACTCTACAACATACTCTCTGAAATAATTAAGAACTCTAGAGTTTCTGTTGCCATTCCATACTTAATTCAGCCCATTGATTCTGTGTTTCACAGCACAGCAGTGCGTATGCATTCTACTGTTTTTAAGTCTCTTACATTAGATTTCCTAGGCACAAAGAGGTAATCTATCATAGGATCAAAATCAACCCTCTGTTAAATCTGTGAAATCCCTCTCAAGTTAGTGGAGCTGCAGAGGTGCAACAAAGAATCAAATTTGACCTTAAAGACTCACTGAAACCTTATGGAAAAATTTGAGAACGAAACCTATTTAGAGACAATTCAGTTCACTATTTCTCTTCCCTTTGTTTTAGATTATAGATTACATTTTCAGGGAAGTTCTTTCTTGAGCGTTTCTAAAGGTTAATCCTCACCACGTGACGTCCTAGTGCTAACTTCTGCCCTTAGTAGAGTAATACCCGTGCAATCCTAATTGCTTCCTACAACTTCAGAGAAGTTGCACAGTTGTAACTGAGAGAAAAATTTGGCCCATAACGTTCTGTTTGTGACATAACCATCAGTTGCTGTGGAAATACACACACAGAGAAAGTTTTGTATATTCAGTGAGCCCTTCCACTTTGATTTCTCTTTCTGCACAGCCCCTGGGTGAGGTGGAATTAGGATAATGAGCTACATCATCCAAGTAAATTAAAAATGGAAACAACTGTAAAGACATCAAATTGCAGCCACATTAACAGGGCCGTGTAAATTGTAAGTTCAAGGATACTGAGGTTTCCCTAGCCATACAGTTAACTAAAGAATAGTAAATAAATTGGTTCTTTGAATGTGTGGTTATTGTATGATGTGCCAGACGCATTCTATATGCATTAGATGATCTTCACTTGGGAGCCTCAGCATTGGAGAGTAAAAAGATACGGACAAAGATGGCAGAGGTTAATGAATCCTGCAATCAAGGTACTACAGTCACTGAATAATTGTTATTCCAAGCAGCAAGTGGGATTTTTCACACTGGGGCAAGCTTCAAACAGAACATTTACACAGAAAGCAAATTGCTTTGCCAGTAATGTTTGGCTTCCCACTGGCATAGCTGTTCTTGCTAACTAACAGTCCAACCAACTCCTTTATAAGCTGTCAGTGTGGTCATACAGTAACACTATGACATCACATCATGTTGCCATAAAAACTACTCATAAATTGAGATGGTTGGAAGACTGTTGCAACATTTCAATGAAAAAAGATGATGGAAATCAATTCACATTTTCATGGTTTCCCTCTTAGTCCCCCTATTTTTGACCAGTTCTGCTCATGTCACACAATGAGCCTTACAGACTACTAAACCCATCAAGTACACTGGAAAGGAGAAGGAGCAGGAATTCTCTTTTCTCCCCCTTCATACATAAGCAGAATTTAGTCACAAGACTTCACAGAGGGTCAAGGTGGGAGAGCCGCTGAGTGAGCAACAAAAACCTTTCCTTAAAAACATATACAAGGAAAACTCTGGAAAAAAATGTGACAGGCAAATAGCTCTGTTGTTTCCGAGTCTGATATATGGGAACATCGACTCCATTATGAAGGTCCTTCTTTAAAACATGGATGAGATAGATAAGAATAGGGCCCCATGTGCTGCTTTGTCCGCAGTTGCAATGCCACAATGGTCTTTTAGAATAGAGTTAGGGTTTGTCTGTAGAGAAAAAAGACCTTCAGTTTTCTTTCATTTTGTTTGTAGTAACCAAGACTGTCACTGCAAATCTTGCCACTTGTTTTGGATCAAGTGATTATGAATCAATTGTCTCAGGCTGGCAGCCAGAGTGCTTTCTTCCTGGCTTCTCCTGCCAAGTCAGTCCAATGCCAGGTATTCTGTATGCTTCTCCTGACACAAAGAAAACCTACTGCAAAACCAGTAATGTATCTGAAAATGCTTTTCCAGATTTCTAGCGTGGAATCCGCCTTGGAAAAACATATTCATTTTCTACAGAACCAAACGTCACAATTAAATAGAAGGGTAAATGTTTACATAACCACATTAAAGCACTTCAGACCTTTATACCCAAATTGTAAGAAAGTCCCAGCAACACAAATCCACAAAGCATCAGAAAATCAAGCAGCAGTTTAGAATTTTTAATATAAACAAAGGAGTCCACAGGAGAGATTTCCTTTCAAGTCACTTAGCTTTCTTCTGCTGCCCTCCCAACTTTGCTTGTCCTATGAAGAGTACACTTCCCAGTGGTGTCTTCTGTTGCAACATATTTTAAAAGGGAATCAGCACTTGAGCCAACTACCCAAAGAAAAACACATTGTCTCCCCTCCCCTCCCCCCCCAGAGTCAGAAAGAAAAAAATAGTAGCTTGGAATAAATTCAAAACACATTGACTTTGGTTTTATTTAACGGGAATCAGTATGGGCCTTATTCAGGAAAGCACTAAAGCATCCCTATTCAACAAAAACTTACGTGTCACTCTAGTCAAGTTAAAGTTAGGACTTGCAAAAGTGCTTGGCTAAATTTGGGTCTAATATCATTTCTACTCTTCTGTGTTTACATGTTGGGAAGGGAGACCAGTAACAGGGACCATGCATGGTTATAACTAATATCAATGGTAATTTAGTTAAATGGAAACAAACATTTCATAGGTCAATTCCAAAGATTATGCCAAATATATTTTCTCAAAGGACTAGAGCAAGGGTCGGCAACCTTTCAGAAGTGGTGTGCCGAGTCTTCATTTATTCACTCTAATTTAAGGTTTGGCGTGCCAGTAATACATTTTAATGTTTTTAGAAGGTCTCTTTCTATAAGTCTTTAATATATAACTAAACTATTGTTGTATGTAAAGTAAATAAGGATTTTTAAATGTTTGAGAAGCTTCATTTAAAATTAAATTAAAATGCAGAGCCCCCCGGACCGGTGGCCAGGACCCAGGTAGTGTGAGTGCCACTGAAAATCAGCTCATGTGGCTATGGAATTACTGAGGCATGGCCCATCACTTAAAGCCCAGATTTTCAGAGGCCTCATCTCCTACTCAAATGCCCAAATAAGAGGCCAAATTTTCAAACAGCTTAGCATGTTGAGAGCTCAGATTCTCTGAAAATCCAGACATAAGTGTCACAATGGGAATTGTTGGGAAAATCTGATTTCTCTTGATGGGCCTAAGTGAGAGCTGAGCTCTTTTGAAAACACATTTCCAGCTCTGAGAGCTGAGCTCCTGAAAACCGGGCCTTGAGCTCTTTTGAAAATGACTTACCTACACCACACAGCAAGTGAGGGAGAGAGCCCAGGTAATCTTGACTTCCAGCCCCAAAGTCAACAAGTGACCCTGGTTACCAATCTAAAAAGTTGATAGCGGGTTTTGAAGGTGTGAAAGCCAGCATTGGTCTGCCTCTCACACTGCCTGTTACTACAATTGTATTGAGAAATATCTAACAGTGAATCAATTCACACTGAACTAGACAAGGGAATTTTAAATTGAGACATACATCGCAGCCTTCCACACTGTAGCTTTTGGCAAAACTGGCCCTGGTAATCAGTACCCTGAGTGCTAGCTGCCCCCTTTGATTCTCTTCTTTGGTTTTCGCCAAGTCATATCACAGTGCCATGGCAACGCAGCTCGAACATACAGACATGCTGCGTCTGAAAGAGCATGTTAACTACAAACACAGGCTGACCATTTCCAGGATTTTACATCAGGACTTTCCATCTGTTAGCAGAAGAATTAGATAGTAATTTCAACTGATTAAAATAAAACAGGAGCTTTGGGGGTAAGAATATGTTTAGGCCAGTCTAGTGCTGAAGTTACAATTCCACGAAAGATGGAAACCTCCGCAAAAAAGCCTATTGGTGAAAGGAGGAGGGGGAGATTTGTAGTTTTCTGAAATTAAAAATGGAGACAATTATAGATTTGGACATGTGACTTGGGAACACAGACACGTTGAAACTGAGATTTTGGAATAATCTATTTTCCTATTAAATTGAATATCTTTTTTTAACACAATCTCTTTTTCCCAATCCTTATACTTCAGTTTTGAATCTATTTAATCTGCAAGCATAGCTAATAAATGGCTCTGATGGCAATTCAAAATGAAGCACCTTAATCTTTTTCTTATTCCATTTCAAGGCTACTAACTTGTTAGGTTTTTTATTTCATTTCAGGACATTGCAAACTCATTTTGTTAAACTCAGCAAAGCATCAACAGGATTGCTTTTATACCAGTGTCTATAAATTATGCACACTATCAAAGAGAGGAAGGGAAGGAGACAGAGCCAAATTCTGCCTTTCTTTGCTTCTGCATCCATATTCTTGGGGATTCCTTTGCAACCACCCAAACAGACTACCCATGCCAGAAGCAAGTGTAGCCAGAACAGAGCAAGTGAGGGTATAAAGTGGCCACTGGCTACTCAGGGGTGTGTGCCACATGAAACATATATATTTCCTAAGTCCCACCTGAAAGGTTTCTCCACAGCTCAACACACACAGAACTAAGAGAAGAACCTGCAGCATTTCAATACTGCAGATTTACAGGGACCTCGGAATGATTCTGCCCACAGTTCCTCCCTGGGCTGAAACTATTCAGACAAAGGAGTACTTCAAGGCTAGAAATGTCCTTTCTCAGGAGAAAGCAGCACAAGCCATTTTGGGATGAAGAGTCTCAAGCAGATAGCTGGAGCTCAGAGCTCTAGCTCAAGCACATTTTCACCATAGAATCATGAGCCTACCCTCCCTTCCACAACCCACAATAAGGTATGGAGTCATTACAGGCTCATACCGCCACCAAATCCCCAAACCTGCTCCCCAGCGTACTGCAATCACATGCCAGACATTGGGAAGGATATGATACTGCCTGAAGGGGCTCTCCAATCCCTAGCCTGTAGCTGCTGTCCCTCCCCTGCTGCAGGCAACAACTGAAAAGCTGTTATTCTTGCTTAAGATAGTGACTTAATTGGACAAGTCAATGGCACGTACTGTATACCAGCAGTACTTGTGCATTGTCCTGCTGAGGACTGCATTAGCAACTGGCCTGAGGCCTGCACGTAAGCTGCTTCAGTAGAGCAGATTGCAAGTATTTATTTTAAAATTTACCACACCAGATGGCACTATCTGGCACCTGTGTTGGCAGTCTCAGCAGAGAAGCCAAGGATAGAAAGAACCAGCTGATCCTTTAGAGGTGGCCCCATACGTCAGAGCTGAGGCACACAAACTACTAGAGCAGCGGTTCTCAAACTTTTTGAGACCGTGACCCCTTTTCCGGCTGGGTAGCCGTGCCGTGACCCCTCCAGTCCCCGCCGGGGGCGGGCGGCCGGCTGCGCGCCAGCCCCCCCGGCCCCGCCACGAGTTGTGGCGGCAGGAGCTCGCGACCCCCCGGGGAGCGCTCGGCGACCCCCAGTTTGAGAAAACCTGTATTAGAGCACTGGTTCTCAAACTGGGAGTCGGGACCCCTCTGGGGGTCAAGACCCGGTTTTGCAGGGGTCACAAGCCCCTGCTGCCTGCAGCCGGCCCCGACCCCTACCGAGGGCTACTGGTATCTGGCGCCCCCGCGAGCCCAGACCCGGTCGCGGTCGGCTCCCCGCACCCCCCTGGCCGGCTCCAGGCACCCCTGCGACCCGAGCCCGGTCGCAGGAGGCTCCCGGCACCCCCACAATCCCAGCCCCGGTCACGGTGGGCTCCTGGCGCCCCTCTGGCCCCGGCCGGCTCCAGGCGCCTCCGCGAGCCGGGCCCCAGTTGCGGCGGGCTCCAGGCGCCTCTGCAAGCTCGGTCCCGGTCGTGGCGGGCTCCCCGCACTCGCCCGGCCGGCTCCAGGCACCCCCGTGAGCCGAGCCCAGTTGCGGCAGGCGCCCGGTGCCCTCGCGAGCTCAGGCCAGTCGCGGCAGGCTCCCGGCGACCCCAGCCGGCTCCATGCGCCCCATCTCCAGGCAGCCCCTGCCCTGGGGGACTGCTGGAACTCCCCACCCCCAGCCCAGCCCCCGCCATGGCAGGCTGCAGGCACACACACACACAGCCCGGCCCCTGCTCCAAAGGGCTGCCAGCAGCTCCCCTCCTCCCCCAGCCCAACCCCTAAGGGGGGTCATGCTTAGAGGCCTGGTGTCCAAAAGGGGTCACCAATACAAAAAGTTTGAGAACCACTGTACTAGAGAATGTGGGGAAGCTTGGACTGGCATAGTCCCCGCTGCCCCTGCTCTGTGCACAAAGACAGGACTTCAATCACAAACGCTGTCAATCCAGCACTATTCAGGAATCACTACAACTTCACACACAAAATATTATTTAAAAACAAACAAACAAAAATCCTTTTAGATGCCAGACAGACGGTTCAGCTAAGCCTGGATTCCAAAAGTGTGATCCTCATTCCAGATTCAGGAGCTGCTCCTTTTGTGCATCCCATTCACAGTTCAGAGGAAGACCAAAGGCCCATTTTTACTTTGTGCAGACACACAGAGTGTCAGCAGGTTAAGAGGGTTACACATTTGCAAGTACAATTCAACCAGGAGCAGAAGGATTCCATTCCTCCTGACCATGCAAGGTTTGCCTGGAATTCCTCAAGGGCACAATTTAACCCTAAGCAGTAACATCCCCTGTAGACAAGACCACAGCAGAACTTGACCCACAATCTCCATGCTAGTTTACTTAAATGCACAATGTTATGTATGTGTAATCTATGGTCCCAGGCACCGAAGGCACAGGGAACCCTAGGCAAAGTGATCAAACATGATATCCTATTCCTCAACTTAGTCTCAAGGATAAGGACTCAAAGTGGAGAATGTGAAAAGAGCAGAGCAAGAAACTTTAAATAATGTGAGATTCACATTTGATTGGCTGGTTGATTGGTTCTGAACATAAACTATTGTTGGTAACTTCAGTTTAATGACATAGCACTTGATTATTTTTTGTATAATGTACAGTACTAATAGTGCAAAAACGCCAACCAGATCTGAGTGTGATGGGGAAAAAATTGGTCCGAAAAGAGGGGCATCTGTCCTTAGGTAATGATAGACACCAGAGAAATATGCATGAGCCAAAATAAAAGCAATAAATGAATAAAGATACCACACTGTGCCTCCTTTACATCCATGCAAACCCACCAATGTCAGTAAGTGTGCCTGTGTTTAACTAAAGGGAGAGTTTGACCACTGACATATAGAGCACTGAATCTAAATTGAAGCTTATGGGATACACACTGCCAAAGGAGACATTAAAATACAATAAAAATGCAAGATAAGATGGATTACTGAAAAGGAGCTACCACAGGGAACAGAATTTACGTCCTTCTTGAAAATAAATCATACAGCACACACACACAGAATAGATAGATAGATAGATATTATTTCATGCAACAGATATAGAAAACCCTTCAATATGCAGCCCTAAGAACTGCACTACATGACCCAATGGAATAATATGGATAAAAATTAGCATATTATGCCACCAGCTAGAGCTTCCTAAAGACTTGGGCTAGCAAATGACAAGAGCCTATAAATATTGGAGCCCTTGCTACCATTCATAAAACATTCATTGTGAGAGTCACATAAAGGCACTATTATATTATCTGTAAATTGTACCACTGCAGTTGCAAAGAAAACATGATCAAGTTTAGCAAAATTTTACTCACCTATGGCAATCCTAAGTCAACCAAGACAACTTTATTTCACTGTTTGTGGAAATGTCCCATTATATGAATTCTGGAGCCCAGGTAAAATTTATTTTATAGAAATAAGTGTCTCTCTAACTTTCACTGCAGCTTGTTGAGCATCAGCAAAGACAATAACATCAGCTGGCGTGAAATCAAAATGTTATCAACACATCTGCATGAATAGCAAAAATGTTTGTCCTAAATTTGAGGATATATAATGCTAACTCCATATTTGCCACTGGAAAATTGAACTAATTTATCTTCTTATGCTTGTTAAGAAATATTACCTACTAACTGTGAAGACAACACAACAAATAAGATGCAACAGCATTGACTTCCAAACTTTCTCAACCTTGAAATCCAGGCTGGGTCATACATAGCTCATTCCCCAGAACCAGGAATGCCCAGCAGCTGAGTATAGAGATGGGTGGTAGTTACAAAACTAACTCCTGATGTACCTAAGTTCAGGAGGGTGCAAAGCAACTAGAAAACTAGCTTGATCATCTGCCTCCTGGTTTTCTTTGCCTAAAAGGAATCCTAAGTATCACAGAGTTGGCACAGTAGCTCTATGCTGTCCTGCCTCGTGGTATAGGGAGAAAGAACAGTCTCTCAAGGCTGTGGGCATCAGGGTGTAACTCAGAACAGCCCACTGTGAGATAGAAGAATGCGATAAAGAGAGAGAAGGGAGAGTCACATGGAAGTGTTCAGAGATGGGGCAGTGACATAACAGATAGGTATGGGCCTCCTGAAGTCTTTAGCAATATTTTTGTGAAAAATGAACGGTCAGGATATGAACGATGTAAACAGAGCAAGAAGATAACTTGTTCAGAGCATTCTGGTCATGTTACTGTCCCTTTTCTTTGTGTCTATTGTGTTTCTCAACTTACAATATTATAGAGAATATGCATTGCTATTATGAAGAAATGTTTCCTGATCAAGATTAGCTCAAAACGAAGCATTTTAGAGACTATGTCAGATCTACATTTTCCTTTCTTTGTGCTGTCTTTTGAGAGAGAAGGGAATACTGGCTGTCCCCATATCTATATCTGGTGTTATAAAACCATTTTGGTACATATTTAGTCATTTGTTCTTCCGTTTCAATTTTAATTTATAGCAAGGCATCTTTTGCTATGAACATGAAATAAACAAAAAAGTTAATAAAAAACAGCACAGCTGTTTTGCTTTGCTGTGATTTTTAAGGGAGTGGATCACAGAAGGCTGGCTACTGCGTGATCTAATGATTTGACCTCAGAACTAGCAGTTAGGAATTCCTGAGTTCTAACCACAATACTGACACTGACTCCCTCTGCGATCTTGAAGTGAATTGTTTAGGGTGAAATTCACCAACCAGGAGGAGTGCTGGAGCCTTAATGTATACACCTGACACTGACTCTCTGTCCGGGGTGAATTCCAACCATAGGAAATTCTTGCATCGAAGTTTCCAATCTGTATAGTAAAGCTAATACTCACTGGACTATTGTGAGGTTAATTTGTTAATATTTGTAAAGCATTCTGAAGATGAATGGTGGTTTACAAGTATAAAATATTATTTCTAGTCTGGGATCACTGACTATACTAGTACTCTGTAGTATACGAATACTCAGATCAAATGTACTAGCTCACCTAGGTGATTCCTGCACCCGAGTAACATAAGAAGAAAACAAAATCTATATATTTTCTATATGTCCATATAGTAGCCTAAACAGAGATTAAGAAAGGTGAAACTTTCCTGACTTTCTAGTTTCACTTTGTTAAGCAATAGCACAAAGGATTCCCACAGCATGTAGGAAAAGCTGATAAACTAAACTAATCTCTAGTATATGTACCAGCATGCTAAAAAACAGTGTATCTGAAATGACTTCCTAAAAACACTAGAGTCTGGTGTGAGTTAAACGAAGGTTTTTGGGACAACCCAATCTGGCATTTGCAAAAAGAAATGGGAGCCTGAGAGACATTCAGTCTGAGGCTGAGAAAAGGTCACTGTCTTAAATAGCTGTTTGTTCACTCTCTGTCAGCTGTGTCTTTTGGGTCTTTTCTTGTCCAAATAGACTAATTTATTAAATCCATCTGAAGCATTTCTGCACTGCAGTCCACTTGCAGGTTTGCAGTACTGAGACTTGATACCAACTTGTTCCCCCTCAAAAGAAGATCCATCAGATGGCACCCTAGGTTACTATATTTTAAGGGGGAGTAAGGGAGGAGGATTTAGACAATGCTGAAAGAACAGATGGTCAATTAAGGAAAAAGGCACAATAAGGGTGTGATTCTCATCCCCAATGTGTTTGTGTGCCAGGCACAGCAAAGAGAGTGCCAAGCTAGAATTAGTCCTCTGGAACAGGGTGATCTCATGATAATGATCACCTCTGGACTGGCCTTAGTGCCACTGAGAAATGTCTTTTCATGTCATATCCCAGTTGAATGAAATTATTTTGATCACTGCCTCCAGTCTAGAAATGTGAAGTGAAATTAAATTAATACCCTCCATGACAACTCTGAATGTTCAATATTAAGAGAACAAGAATCTCTCAGTGAAATTTTTGCAATACTCCTGTCCCTTAACCCTGCTCAGTGGTTTCAATTGGTGGGTCACATTAAATAAGTTCATACTGATGAACGCTTGAATGTTACTTTTTCTTTTGATTGTCTCTTATTTTCCTACATCCCTTAATCTCTGATGAGTGGCCCCTGACCATCTGTGCCTCGTTTTTAATAATAGCTCCTTCCAGGAATAGGAGTGAGGTGGTACTCTTTTCCACACACAATTGAGTCCAGCCAACAGCCACAATATACTGAGTCCAGTCAATGACAGAATAAGTGAGAATTATAATAGTGAAGAGATGATACACAGCTCGTACTAAAGGAAACTTTACATTGATGAGGTTAGAATTGGGTTGGCCATGGAAATCATTATGCTGAGAGTGTTTTTATTTAAAATTGTCATGAAAAGCATTGAACAAATAATTTGATTAATATATTATTCACAAATGATTCAAACAGTTCTATAAAGAAAATCAAATAAATAATCTGATACATAGTATTGGACCAACTTTAGTTGAGATACAGCTGGTGTAAGTTTGTTAATACAATGTGTGTTTCAAATTTGGAAAGGTCACTGTACTTCTTGGTTAAACTGCTATATAGATAATTATAAGAATGGGAAATATTTTAGTAATAATTGCTATTTTGAGTTTAATAAGAACAGCCATTCAACCATTAACCCTGGTTAACCATTCAGAGTCTTCATTCAAATCAGTCTGTCCTAATACAGTATCTATAGGTGACAGTAATTTTGGTAATAGGTCTTGCCTATATGACGTAAAATTCAGATCCTGTAAGTCAGGGGTCTGAAACATGCGGCCCGGGGGCCACATGCGGCCCGCAAAGCCCTTCCCCACGGCCCGCCAAGCTTCCTGGCGTCCCCCCCCCCCCCCCCCGGTCCCCCCATAGCAGTTTGCAGGACGGAGGGGCCAGAAGTGGAGGCTTCTCTGCTGCCTGGCTGGGCCGCATGTGTTTCTAGCTCTGGACTTCCTAGATTGCTCTTGCTTTGTTTGCCAAACAGCTGTTGGTGGTGCCTAGTGCTTTCCAGGAGGGAATGGGGAGCTGCGTGCTCAGAGGAGGAGGTGGGGCAGGGGTGGGACCTCTTGGAAGGGGTGAAGTGGGGGCGGAGCCGGGGCAGCAAGGGCGGGGTGTGTGTCAGTGGTGCGGCCCTCGGGCCAGTGCACTAGTCCTCATGGAAGGGGTGGAGTGGGGGCACAGCCGGGGCAGCGAGGGTGTGTGTGTGTGTCAGTGGTGCGGCCCTCGAGCCAGTGCACAGTCCTCATGCGGCCCTCATGGTCATTTGAGTTTGAGACCCCTGCTGTAAGTGGACCTACATAGTTGATTTTCATACCCACATAGAACCCAGTGAAATTAATGGGATTCTGCACAGACAGAAAGTGTCTGCTCAGACAAACGCACATGAAGGATCAGGGTTTTAAAAAGAACCCCCATTAATATCCTTTACTAATGGTATAGTAAAAATACAGACATTGATCAATTTTTAATTATGAATGTATGAATTTTTGCATGCATTTCTGCTTTTTTTCAGGAATTGAAAAATACACTGGCTTAAGGTCCAGGAATTGTTATACTAAGTCCAGGGCAAGCACCAAAAAAGCACTGCCAGGCCAAAACACCAATGACTATGTAGAATCCAAAAGCTGACTGGAAACATTATAGCATGTGTCTCCTTAGCGTTAGTCCCACACTATGGCAGGGTCCACTTGTCAGCATATCCACCTCCATTTGGAGCCCAGACAGGACCAGTGATACAACCGGGGTATACTCCAACCAATGTGTCATGCCATCTGTCGTTGGAGGCATTTTATACCTACTGCCAGCTGTTAAGCCTACAGCACCTAGTATTCCCAGGAGGTCTCCCATCCAGGTACTAGCCAGGCCCAACCCTACTTAGCTTCTGAGATCAGATGGGATCGGGCGTGTTCAGGGCGGTATAGCCATAGTCTCCTGGAAACATTATAGCAAACCAGGACAAATGCTTTTAGAATCACTAGACTTTTCCAAGCAATGGTCCTGGACTAATGACCAGGAGGACAAAGAAAAGACCATTACTGTTACTTTTACAGATTTAATATTCTTTCAGTTATACTACTATTTTCTTGGATGTTTATGGAGATTTCATCACAATAAAATCTAATGAGTGAAGAGTACTAGTACTTCTGTTCTGCTGCTAAGCTTTTAAATTTATTCTTCACTTGCTATGTTTTGGTAATGGCGTATCATGTCTAATATCCCATGGTTTTTGCGGAAAACAAACATGAGAAAAACACTGAACTCTGTATCAATTTGTGATTTAATCACTTCATTGCCCCATACAGGGAAACTGCATATTGGCTCAATATTGTACCACTCTCCAAAGGCAGCAATTTGATTCTGTAGTATTCAGCACCAAGCATCCATGGCACTAACCCAACAATGTAGTCTCCAAAGCAATAAAAAGGCCATTTCCATTTTCCATAGTCCCATTAACCCCAGCAAAGAAACAAAGACAAGCAACACAATTCAATTTAAAAAGATCTGTGGGCCTCAGTTGCAGTTCTTTATGTTATGCTATGTTTAAGTCAATTTCAAATCAGGTCTCTTGGTAAAGACAGAATGATGTCAACCATCCTCTGGAATGCCACAGCTGAGAATAGTTTGTCTTCCTTTATGGTTCTTTAATAAACATGATGAACACATTGTCAAACTCACTGCAGACCACAACTTTAACGTGCTTTAATAAACTTCCACTAGATAAAGGAATTTCTATAACAGAGAAAATATGTTACACTTTCCACCATTTTAAAAAAAACCACAAAAAACAGAAGTCTCAAGAGTTTGTTCTTCTATAGTAATTTCCTGCTGAGTGGGTTAGAACACTTCCTTCTGAATCAACACAGTGCTAGAACTAACTGAATTTGGATGTTTCAGTCTACTAAGAGAGATCATGATGATTGATTGTGCTGAAAAGGAGACTGATACTCAAATATTGGAGCAACTAAACTCTGTTGGACAACTCAGAAAGTGATTGAGGATTTATCCTGATTTAAATATAAGTAACCTGGGAGAAGAATGTGCAAATAAGATTATAAAATGTTCAAAAAATACAAAACTAGGAGCCACGAGAATAGCACATCCTGAGCATAAGGAAGACCTCGGGATATTGGAGAACATGATTTGGACAAAAGAGAAGCATTGAAAGATAAGTGGCTTTGTGATGGGGCATACTCCCCACACCAGCCCTGAAGGGGCTGAATTAGGTCAAGTGAGCCCAACCAGCCAGTTAGGCCAGGGCCGGCGACAGAAATTTTGGGGCCCCCTACTCTGATCGTTTGGGGGCCGCCTACTCTGATCATTGGGGGGCCCCCTACTCTGATCGTTGGGAGCCCCCCAACCTATTCTCCTGCTGCTTTAGAGTTTCCCCGCAGGCTCCTGCTAGCTGGGGTCTCAGCTCCCACTGCCAGCCTGGGCTTCCTACACCCAGGCTGGCTGCAGGCTGAGATCCCAGCTAGCAAGGGGCCCGCGGGGGAAACCCCAAAGCAGCGGCAGGCTTAGTGCTCAGCCCGCCGCCACTTTGGGGTTCCCCCCGCTGGCCCCTTGCCAGCCGGGGTCCTGCCTCCTGCCCCAGTCTGCTCCCGCTGTCAGCCTGGGTTCCCTGCACCCAGGCTGTCTGTGGGAGCTGAGTGGGGCAGGTGGCAGGAGCCTGGGGGGAGAGCCCAAAGTGGCAGAGGGCTCAGCACCCAGCCTGCTGCCGCTTTGGGCTTTCCCCCCAGGCTCCTGCCAGCCCAGGTCTCAGCCCACTGCCAGCCTGGGTTTCCTACACCCAAGCTGGAAGCAGGCTGAGACCCCAGCTTCTAAGGGGCCAGTGAGAGAAGCCCCAAAGCAGCGGCAGATTGAGGCTCAGCCCGCCGCCGCTTTGGGGCTTCCCCTACCGACCCATTTAGACATCCCGGTTAATCCGCAGCTCGGTTAACCCGCGCCCGGATAATCGGGAGTCTACTGTATACGCAAAGGGATAAATTCCAACAACTCGGCCAAGGGCTGAAGCTGCTTCTCTCTCTTTATAAGGAAGCAACACACACAAAAGATAAAGGGAGAGAGAAAGAGAAGAAAGCTGCAAAGCCCTCAGCACAGGCAGACTCCCTGGTCTCTCCCAAGCCCACTCCACTCGCCCGCCGCCCTTTTCAACGCCCAAAGTGGAGTTTGAAGCAACTCTACAATGCCACATTTTGAAATAAAAGGATGTAAGAGTCGGGGAGGGGGTCGGAGAGGCCAAGCGGGAGAGGGGGAGTTTGCCGCTGAGAGCTCAGCGGGAGACAGAGACCCGGCTGTATCAAGCCGGGCAGGCTCCTCTTACCTTGTGCCCACTCCAAGCTCCCTGGGGCCCCCTCGCTGCACGCTGTGTACCCCACTGAGCACCGGCAGGGGAGGCAGCGGGGAAGGAATTGCCCCTGCAGCTGCAGCTGGCTGACATGCCCAGAGCGGCGGCGGCCAGAGCGGGGAGAGCGCAGAGACACAAAGAGGCGCTCCCAGCCCAGGCGGCAGCGGAGCAGCCCCGGCACCCACAGCCGGGCAGCCCGGCCCAGGCCCCTCCCGCCCTCAACAGCTTGCGGCGGCAGCGGCTCCCCCATGGCAGCGGCGCGAGCAGGGAATCCCCGGGAACCGTCTCACACCGCCCCCTGTGTACCGGGCCCCGGACTTAAGGGGGCCCCCCTTAAATCTGGGGCCCGGTACAGCTCTACCCGTAGTACCCCCCTGTCGCCGGCCCTGAGTTAGGCCTTGCACTTGAGCTGGGGCTCTGGAACTAGCAGGTTCCAGTCCAAGTCTGAACATGGGTACTGCAATTTCAGAGCCCCGTGGCCCGAGTCAGCTGACAAGGGCCGACTGCAGGTGTTTTATTGCAGTATAGATTCTAAAGCTAGAAGTGACCATTGTGATCACCTAGGGCTTGTCTTCACTAGGCTGGGGAAGGGTCGATCTTTTGGCGATCGATTTCTCGCGTCTCATCAAGACGCAAGAAATCGAGTGCCCGCGGCTCCCCCGTCGACTCCAGAACTCCAGCTCGCCGGGAGGCACGAGCTGGAGTCGACGGGGGAGCACGCCGCCAACTGCCGCCGCCGATCCCGGGCCGTAGTGGAGACCAGGCACTAGTCTGGTCTTCTATATAGCAATGGGCACAGAACTTCCCAAAAATAATTCTAGAGCAGATCTTTTACAAAAACATAACATCTTGATTTAAAAATCATCAATGATGGAGAATCCATTGAGACCCTTGGTACATTGTTCCAATGGTTACTTATTTTCACTTAAAAATATATGTCTTGTCTCTAATCTGAATTTGTATAACAATTCAGTTATATAGAGGTTCTCTGTGCTATTAAAGAGCTGACACATCCCACCCCACTGGTGGCTACATTTGAGGTAGGTGAAATGATTCTTGTATATTTAGGTCCCAGTCCTACAAATTGGTAAGCATGTGCTTAACTATGCTCACATGAGTAGGCTCATGGAAGTCAAGCGAGTTACTCACATGCTTAAAGTTAAGCATGTGTATAAGTGTCTGCAGGATCAGGGGTAAGGAAAGCCAATCACGTTGTCCTAAGGCAATACTTAAGCTGATTTCAAATCTAGTTTTGCCTGAGTAAGAATTCCTGTCAACCACTGGATCTGTGGTTTTAAAAAGCTATAAAAGATCTTGGAAAGCATTTTATGAGAAACAAATTGAAGCCATTTGTTTACCTCCTCCTCCCACCATTTCCTCCTCACGACCCACTTCTGGTATGATTTGTACAGAAAATTGCCAATGGGCAGAGGGCCAATGAGAATTGCTGATGTTTATTTATATTAAAAATATAAAAAACTACATTTTTCAGAACCATTAAATTATGCACAAATCTGGCCTATGTAAATGCATGTTTCTAAAACTGTTACCCAGACATTCCTTTCCTTCCCTCCTGTTGTTTATTACACTCTCTTATTTCACCTTGTCTTCGATTTAGTAGTGAATCTTTCCATGCAGGGATTATTTATTTATACAGTACTTTAGATTATTTTGATCAGGGCCTTTGGGAGATATTGACATACTATCATTACTGGGTATCATCAAGATAAAAGTTGCCATATAACCATAAAATGTTATAATGTATTATTCAGCAGGTATTCTTTCAGGGACAAAACCAGCCTCTGCCATTCCTATTTCACCATCTGTGAAGGTTCCCTCAAGCTCTGGAATCAATGTATTTCCAATGTGCAAGGCCTTGAGATGAGCCCCATAGACAGCAGTCTGGGACAAGGCACCATGTGCCACTGAGTAGATCCTCCCATTCCTCCCCCCACCACCGCATTCAGTTCAGTTACTCAAGGCCAAGCACTGTATTGAGTATTTGTACCTAAACAGGACTTCAGTTATTTCTAATTTTATACTGATGCTTTATAAAAAGTACCTTATTTTAATGGGTAAGGTCAACGATCTGAACCAGCCTAGGAGCCCCTTGGAGAATACCGTAATTTCAACATTTCTTTTTTCTGAAACAGGCCGCTATTTTTTTTCTTATCAACTGAATATTATACATGTCCTGAAGCTAAAGCTTGCTAAATGTAAGACCTACTGGCTCATCCTAATATCTATACTCATGCTGGCAGGTTCTAACACATTGACACATTATAATATGCTTTGTCAGAGTAAATATGGCTCAGCTGATGGCACTTTTGCATCAGGGCCAGGAGTTCACAGGTTGAAGGCCCACACTGGGATTTTGGCTTACATACTCACAGTTAACTCTGTAGTCCAATAGTTGGATGAAGGTTATACTATTACCTTACTTCATTATACCTCTGAGTGGCTCATTAACTCTGATGTGAAAATTATTAACACCATAACTTTAAAAAAAAATTAGAAGTTGGGCAAACATTCCTTCACTATGTAAAATGTATTCTAACATCAAGGCTTAGTATGAGCTATTTTGTTCCGAACATATGTCCACACTGTATCTTACGCATCTCATCTATATAGATTCATAGAGCCAAAGGCCAGAAGGCACCACTGTGATCATCTAGGTGACCTCCTGTGTAGCACAGGCCATAGAACCTAAAGTAATTCCTAGAGCATACCTTTTAGGGGAAAAAAAATCCAATCTTGAGTTAAAAATTGTCAGCGATGGAGAATCCACCATGACCCCTTGTAAACTGTTCCAATGGTCAGCTACTCCTACTGTTAAAACTGAATTTGTTTAACATCAATTTCTGGGCATTGTATTGTGTTATACATTTCTCTTGTAGACTGAAGATCACATTATTAAATATTTGTTTCCCATGTAGAGACTTAGGCTGTTTGGCATGAATTACTTGTCTTTCATGACTATGTGGGTTTCCTTATTAATTTTTTTGTTCCACAGTTTCATTAGGCTTGTGCTGATTCACAGATTTATAAAAATTAGTTGATGTTTATGGAAACAGTTTTTGAAGGCACCTTATATAAAAGGCAAGAAAAAACATATTTTAGTACAGTTTAGTCCTGAGAGAAAGGTGTGAAATTTAAATGCAAAATGTTAAAGTAACTGTATGCATCATGGACAATACATCAATAGATTAAAAACAAAATGCTGTCCTTAAGGTTGAGTATATGCCAGTATTTGGAGTCCTCTAAAAAGCTGCCAGAACACTAGTTTAAATTACCTAATGCAACTACTAAAAAGTACATTTTAAATGTGCATCTCTCTCACCATCAACTATTTCTTCCTATTAAATGTCCCTGGACTGTGAAACGACATCATTCTTTAATAAGATTCCACCATATATTTTTCAGCTATGAAATGATACCTAACAGTAGCCAACCCTATATTTCAAAGCATACAAAACAGGAGCACACGTTTGATTGTATCCAGCAATTTCCTTCCAGAAATGAAAACCCTCTTGTCCGGGGCTTAAGGGTTTTTTGTTTTTGCTTGATTTTACTTTAAGAACTGTAGCAGCATACTGTACTTAGAAGCTGAAATGATAGCCTTTGAGTATAGATGATAGACTTATCATTTTCATACAGTGGGTAAACAAGGTCAGTTCCATCCTTTCTTGCTTTCCTTTACCTTTAGTATTATGTGAGTGTCTGTAGTAACTACATAGTTAAGCTTCCAGTGTGATACACCATGGCACACAATATGCAGATGTCATAAAATTCCATACCAAGTGTAAAACAATCACTAACAACAGAGGTAATCTGTTTGCATAATTCTTCCTAAATACTACAGAATAACATATCTCGCAGCTACCAATTGCAATCTGATGCTGTAATTCACTCATTTAAATACTCCAATACAGACCCATGCACAATGCAATTTATGAAAGCCACACCAAACCGAAATTAACAATGAAAACATATTACCATATAAGCAATAAACACAGAGGTAAGGCTGGACATTGGTTGATAGAGATGTGCTTTGCACATGGAAAGAGGTAGTTAAAGTTAACAAGGAGAATACAAATGGAGTGTAGATGGGGGGGGGTTTGAGTGACTTAAATGCATATTTCTTTGCTTTTTATGGTTTGCGCTGGTGGGACATATGGTCTAAAAATCTTAACTCAAAATTAACAGATTTTTTTGTCGGGAACTGAATTAAAAGTCTCAATAACATTGAAATGGATACATGAGAAATTTCCCATACTGTATTCACTGAATCTTTACAGCCTGCGAGACACTTACACTGACACTATTCAGGCTAATTTATGGCTGTCTTTCATGACAACAAAAGTAAGCAGGGATGAAAACTGACATGATTTTATCAATGCCATCCCCCCTTTATCATTTAATATTTGATTGTCAGCTGCTAAGATAGCTACTGTAACTGAGTGCCACAAGAAATGTCAAACCAAAACAGCATAATTGTAGCTTAATGTGAAATTACTGTTCCCTTTTCATATGTGCTATAAACTCGAATATTTTTCATTTCAATAGCACAGATATAATTCCTGCTTCTATCAAATTCCCAAGAAACATATTAAGATGTCTGGTTAGAGAAAATAAATAGAATGTTTCCTGTGCCATGTATTTATTCTGCAGCGTGTTGTTATCCTGTGATTTCTTTAACAGGAACTGCTGTCACGAGGTTCTGCAGAGCAGATTGAAAGGTCACAGGCTAAAAAAGCATTTCTCACCATCTAAGAACTTTGTGAAAGAGTTTTTAAAAATAAATAAGTTGGCATTTCTGAGCCTAACGATGATCACAGTCACTCTGCTGGGAAAAAAATATATTATTTGTGAGGCTGATAATACAGGAGACTGGAAAATAATTTCTATATTCGTTTAGTCTGGTCTAATATTAAAATAAATGTATTGTGTAAAATTGCATTCACAAATTAAGCTCTTTTGATAGTTGAACCAGTAAGGGAGCAGTAAGGAATCTCTGTATATCCTAATTCAATTCGACCAAGATCAGCAGTGAAATATTCCATACATCTCATCTATACAATAAAAACACCACACAATATGGTTCCATTAGCAGTCAGTGCTCAGGGGAGACCTTGCATTAGAATGGCAGTGGTGTTACAAGCCAAAATTTAAATGGGTTGCTAGTCCCATGTGAGTTGATGGATCAGGCACTAAATTTAAAGACAGAACTAAAGAATCAAGTAGATAATAAACTGTCATACAAAGAATGCTTTTTTAAAAAACTTGCTCTGATAACATCTCCTGTTCTATACAACTTCCTGTAGAATATACTATCCTGTATTTTATTGTAAATATTATATTTTAAATTATATACTATATTAATTATATATATAGTACATAGCAGGGAATTATTTTTGTTTCTTAAATCACAGGGACATTAGAATCCACAAATGTGTACTACTCATTATGGGTGAGGCTGGTAGCACCACTTATTATTAAGGTTGACTGAAACTTTTCATTGTAAGACCTTTTTGAACTTTGCCAAGTTTTAACCATCTGAGCTGAAATTTTCGTTCTGCTCCCCACAGGCAGCCTTAATTCTGTCATCTCTCAAATTTTGAGTACTTAACTTTCCAACTTTAATAAAGTTCTTTAAACATAATTTTGGTGTATGCAAGACAGATTTCAATATATGACAAAATGAAGAATGGTATCCATTTATGGATCACAACTTCCCTATAATTTAAGAGCTGAAAAAATTTCGTGTATCTAGAATGTTGCAGATTAAAACTAAGAATGTTGGAGCCAAATTCTGTCCTCAGTTACACCAGTACACTGAAGTCAATCAGGTTTTTCTGGTGTAACTGTAGGAGTAAATTTGATCCTACACATCTATGACAGGTCAGGAGTGACTATAAATGGTTTCTCTTCCCTTAGAGCTCTGAGAAGTCCCATAACTGTAGTGAAGACGATGCTTTTGACCAAGAATGGTTTTCTGAGATTCCCTCTGGAGTCATAAACTTGTCTGGTTCGTCCATTGAAGAACAAAGCAGTGTACCACTGGCCCCTGTCAGAGTCTCTGTAGTTCTGCCAGTCCCTGTCAATCCAGACACAAAGGTCAAAGCTCAGGACTCCTTCAGACATCTACATGGGAGCTCATTCTGCTGCTGCTGGACTCCCAGATGGGCCTAACTGTTTAATTTTAAATAAACTAAGGGCCTGATTCTTATTCACATTAAATCACCTTTACCCCCACTCTGGCAATTGGATGATCTTCAATGTAAATGAAATAGGCCCCATGCAGTTATTGAAATGTACCTTTCAAACACGTGCTGGAGGCCTCAGGGTCACTGAAAGGAGCAGTAGGGAAGTCCTCCAAGTCACCAGGGAAACAGCCAATCAGGGTCCAGGAGGGCCATATAAAAGGAGCTGCAGAGCTAGAGTCAGAGATTTGCTGCCTGGAGCTGGAGAAGTGAGGACTATGTTCCTGGCTGGCTGAAGAAGCAGCAGGACCACGGACAGATCAATTGCCAGCAGGGACTAGAGCATTGATCTTCAAAGTGGGGTGCGTGAGACTATCCCCGGGTGTGCACGAGAACCCAGCGCCGCTGCCGATCCCGCCCGGGAGACCTCCAAACTCTGCTTTCTGTGGCGGCATTTTGGCAGACATACCCCCCAGGGGCCGCGCAAGTTCTTTCTCCACCGGGGGGGAGAGGAGAGGGAGGGGCAGGACCTCGTTAAAAATGTTGCCAACCATCATCAACTTTTAAACTTTTAAAGGTGTCCTTTAAACCCTCTTCAGACAAGTCCACACCTTTTACGCTTGCAATAATCTCCCCAGCATTCCGCTCACTAGTTAGACATGACACACTAGGATAATTAACTGGTGACTCCTGTGTTCTGCTGTCTGTGTTAAAATCTATTCCCTGTGGGAGGAAACGGTGTTCAGGAGATATAACTCCTGTTTCTAAGATAGATTCACACAGATATTAGCCTGTGTCTATTTGGTTCCTTAGCGAGAATTGGAGGAGTATTTTAACATACAGATAAGCCTGTAGGATACAGATCTGTTTTGTATACCCTAAGGAGAGGGAGGGGAAGGATAAGTGATTAATAGGCATTCAAAAAATGTCTTTGATTCCTTACCCAAGTAAATGTTTTGGTGAAATTTTCCAAAATGAATAACATATGATATGAAAAAAGGAAAGAAGATAGAACATATATATGTATATATGAGACTTGTAAAAATGAGTATTAAAATACACACCCACACACAGTAGGTAAAAGAACTCTAACCATTCCCTACGATGAAGGCAGACAAACAAAAGACTCTTAGAAGTGTTCCTAAGATTTTTGTAAACTAAGGGATAGTATGATTAAAAATTAAGGGGGCTCTGAGTGCAAAAATAATCCTAACAGATTGAAAATATGGGATAATAAGTCCCAGGCCCCTTGATCATGTGATAGTGTATATGGGTAATAATGAGAGTGAAGGTACTTTTGGGTTAATTTCTCTTGACACTGGGCATGCCCTGAAGAAGGATATTGTGTTTGCCTGAAATGCCAGATTTATAGGTGTATTTAATTTAATCGTGTTCACTTTAATGAGGAGAGCTGTTTGAGCAAGTTATGGGGGCCAACTTCAACTCCGTTGGCACAGGGTGGTCAGAATGCCCCTCCCTCGCCTTTTGATCCCCAAATGGAAGGCAGTGTTCTGCTGCCATGGAGATCAACTTTGAATTCCAAGGTGGCTTCAAAGAGCTCCACCAGCAAAGATGGCTATTCTGAATCAGCACAGCGCCACCCCTTCCATCTCCCTGCAACTTGCCTGCCTAGTGACCCACTCAGACTTTCTGAAAACAAGACCCTAGGTCAGGATCTGAGTAAATTTAGCTTATGTTGTATGTCTAAACTTAGGTACATGGAGTTCTTGTATACTTATCACAAAGATGTTATAGCTGCCTCTCATATCATGCTAGTGGTACCCTAAATGCCAAATTCCATTTCCCCATAACCTATTACAATCATTACAGATTTTTTACTGGGTATAATTAATATGCATGATACTGTACAAATAAATAGTACATGTTCCCGACCCCAATTCACTCACCATACATACGCAAGCAAGAGAGAGAAACAACAACGTTCAGATACATGAGAGGCAGTTGAGTCTAGTGTCATAGTTGGTATGTATTTATCTGGTCTGCACTATAAACTGTAATCACCAATGATCTGCTAATATTTCTTTAATCTGGCCTCATCCCACAAAGTGCTGAATCAAATCAATTTCAATGAGAGCTAAGGACACTCTACTCCCTTCAGGAAGCTCTCAGCACTCTGGAGGATAAGACCAAATATTAGCTCCTCAGCAGGATGTTAAGTAACAATGAAAATGGAGAATGCCACTCAATGTAAGGGGCCAAATGTAGCTGTTGTGGAGTCATTGTGTATGGCATCTAAAGAGAAATGGCAGATTTGTCCACTGATGTGATAGCACAAAGCACAAGGTCAGCTGAGCTGACTAGTAAGCAGGATAATAGTAATCAAATTCAAGGCCTTAATCAGTACTTTGACTATGAGGACTTTACAGTACAGTAGTAAACTTCCTATTTTTCATCCATCCCTATGTGAGAAAAGATCTGAAGCAATAAACTGCAAGTCCTGCAAATTCATCAAAGCTTTAAAACAGAATCTCCTGATATCAACCTTCACCCTGAATAGCTTCACCCTACACAACAGATAACAATGCATGCAGATACTGCACTAAGTATCACCATAGGAGGAGTATGCTCTCAACCCATTTTCAGAAATGAATTGGGCACAGGGTTTATTTTCAGCATTGCAGAAGGCAGTCTTCTTCTTATGTATCTTTTTTTTTTTTCTAAATAAAGCTATGTATAGTAGTAGTGGAGAGGTAAACTATTCACACAACCTTAAATGTGACCTGAAAATGATTTTTTTAAATTGGGTTTTGTGCTGTTTTTTGCTTCTTTATGATGTATTTTAAATACAGGCCTAAACATTGGGAGCTTTCTTAAATGAGGGTTTATTTTTACCTTAGAAATATCAGGAATGTGGAATCCAGTTTTAGTGAAAGATTTGTTCAATGTCCCAGAGATGTTTATTATTATCTTTCACTCTTGAACTAAAAAGATGGAGGTCAGGAATCTTTAACAAGAGGTCATCAGCTGTAGGAGTAACAAAAGAGTTAGCAAAAAAATAAAAAAAGACTCAGTCTTGAGCTGACTAAAAATTCCTTCCCCTTTCAGTTGGTCAGCTTTCACTCTTCTTTTTCTTTCTCTAATGGTCTCATCATTTTATCAGTAAAGAAAGCCAGGAATACTTGTAGCACCTTAGAGACTAACTAGTTTATTTCAGCATAAGCTTTCGTGGGCTGAAGTGAGCTATAGCCCACGAAAGCTTATGCTGAAATAAACTAGTTAGTTTCTAAGGTGCTACAAGTATTCCTGGGTTTCTTTACGGATACAGACTAACACGGCTGCTATTCTTGAACCTATCATTTTATCAGTTCTCCAGTCACCAGAAAGTCTCTGAGGGTAGACAAGACCGGAATATATTATACATATATAACAAGCAAATAAAAATCAACTTTGATTTTTTTAAAAAAGTTCAGACCTCCATAAAGAAGGAAAAAAGCTAAAATCCCATTTTCCTTTTCACTCCCTCTGACAATACTTGGTTTGTATGTCCTCAATCCCCCCCACAATTCCCATCACTGTCAGTGGGAATTACCATGGGTGGGTATGGGTAGTACATAGACCACAATATCCCACTTGTTTCATTATTGTAGGTTTGTTACAGGGACTCCACTGCTAGAGAGAAACTTTGTTTAATCAACTTCTGCCTCAGTAATGTGGGTGGAAATCAGTGTTCCTCACCTTATCCCGTGAATATTCAGCATGTGCCTTTTGACAACTGTCTACTAGAATGCATAGTGACAGCAATATCTGAGGATAAGGGTGCAATGTCAGCATGAGGAAACTGTGTACCAGTTTTCAGGTCCTTTACTATGAAACCAACCAGTTTCTGCGCCTCATACTAGCTCGTGAAGCCGCCCTGTGTTGCTGAGCTCAGCAGAACCCCACCCAACTAACCCTTGCATGGTTTCTCTTACATTTTAACAAAAATGCTTAAGACTCTGCTCATGGCTGGAATCCACACTCACGTACAGACAAGGCCCACCCAGATTTTGGTCTGTGTATACACATAGTTTTGAAACTTCTTTTTTCTAGGTAATGTGCAATCAATATAGCCACCTGTCATCTAGTGTAGAGAGTTGTGGTCCCCAAACTCTGGGGCACACCCACCTAGGGAGCATGGAGGAATAATACGGGGGGAGAGTGCAGCAGGGGCAGGGAGGAGCACTTCCAGCTGCAGCTCTCTTCCACCCTCCAGTCACAGGTCCAGCCCCTGCTCCCCTCTGCTCCCAATCCAGCTCTTCCCTCATTCCCCCTCCAGCCCAAGACCTGCTCTGCTACTAGCTCAGCTCCTCCCCCATCCTCTGTTCTGCCCACAGCTCTGCCTTCAGCCCAAGCTCCTCTGCTGAGCCAACTGTGGAGTAACAGAGGAGGCGCAGATAGATTCTGTTATTGGTAAATGGGGGCATGACTTGAGAAGTTTGGGCACTACTGGTAGAGAGCAAGAGGCCACAAGTCAGCTTGGACCTGAGCCATGGGAGGACTTGGATTCTGGCCCACCCACCTATCAAGATCCGAGGTCTTGGGTCCTATGTGCTCCCTAACCCAAGTCAGATTGATTTGTGTGTGGCTGGAAGGAGGGCTCGGGCTCAAACCTAAATCAAGAGCCTGGGTGTAGTGTGCAGTATAGACATACCCTTAGTCCGCTAACTCAGTTAATACGGTCACTTTTATTCATTAATGCAAAGTTAGGGTCATCACAAGGACATGGTTCCCTTGACTTTGCTTATTCCATTTGATTGCCACACAAAGAAGTTTGGTTCAGATTTAAAACATATAGTAAATTTGAAATGACAAACCAAACCAAACACACACACAAAGAAAACTCAAAGCACAGAATAGAAAAATGCAGAAAAAACAAACATGAGGAAAATGAAAATGCCATTTTTTAAAAAAGGAAAAAAATCCCAGAATGACCAGAAATAAATAAAAAAGCCAAAGCATCAAGTTCTGCTAATGATCCTTTTGTTTCCCACCTCTGTACTCTGAGCTACATGAATCAGAAGGTTTTTTCAAAGGAAAACCTGTATGGAGCTGCAAAGGTGACTTCGAGAGCTGCATGCTGGGTGCTAGCCTCTAGTTCACTCTGCTCTAGTTAAGGAAAGACTAGCTCATCTTTTCCATGTGGCAGACAAATATTCATCATCGAGGGAAGTGAAGAGATTTTCATTTCATTTTTCCTGAACAGGTGATTGGAACCTGACAGCCCTTGTTTCTATCCCCAGCTCTGCCAATCACTTGTTCTATGACTTCTGATAACTAATATATCCCTCTGTATTTTGGTCTTCTCATTTATAAAACAGACATAATACCATTTATTTGTCTCTCAGAGCATTTTTGTGAGCCTTAATGTTTGTAAATGCGTTGAGATTCCCAGGTGAAAGGCGCTATATCAGTGCAAATGCATTACTTTTATTCACCAAAATTACTATGTTCACGTTTCCATCTGCATCTTAATATCAACATTCCTTTAAATGAATGAATGAATGACTGTCCATGGGTAAAGCCGAAAAATGCAACAGAATTGTACTCTTCTGAGCAGATATAACATTTCAGTGTGAACTTTTAAAAGATTATTATGAAAATATAACAACTATTGGACTGCTCATGTAGCAAGCAGCTGAGTTTTCTGAAGAACAAACTACATAATGAGTCATCATCCCAAGTCATCCATAATGACTGGAAGAAAATTAAAATGATTACATAATGTTTCCTGGCTCAAAGCAGCATACACTGTGCAAATGATCACTATGTCAAGTTTACTTATTTTATTAGCCTAGAGAATGTCATAACTGTGGGCTGTCAAGCACACCCTGCACAAATACAATGATGCCCAGGGTCTTTAAAAAGTGTACCATATAATCACGCATGGATATACGTCTACACTGCAACTCGGAGATAGCCTCACAGCCTGGTTGCACCAAATCAAGCTAGCAAGCTAAACAGAGTGTGGACGTTGTGGCACAGGCAGCAGCTCAGGCACTCAAGCACAGCGAGTTGGGTGGGCTTGACCGCCGGAGCTCCAATGTGCACTCTGCTATTTTTAGCACGCTAGCTCCAGCCCCACTAGCATGACTCTGTCTATCTGGGCTGGGAGACTCACCCCTAGCTGCAGTGTAGACATACCCTAGGAGTATCCTTTGTTGGATATATGCGATGCATCTCCACAATACTCAAAGATTTAACATGCTGGTCAAGGTTTTTTGTAGGTCCAGTCTGGCTCAGAAAGATCATTTTGGTCATATTGTTTCATATATCATTGCTATCATTAGCTTGCCAATAAGATTCTTGATTCTGTAACTTCATTTTGTCTCATTAGGCTGCCTGCATAAGAAGAGAGATGGGAAACTGATTCTCTTTACCTGGGTTGGATATGCAGCACTGGGTTTATTTTGTGTGAGAAGAGAAGCGAACATGATGCTGAGGGAGTGTGTGTGTGTGTGTGTGTGTGTGTGTGTGTGTGTGTGTGTGTGTGTGTGTGTGTGTGTGTGTGTAGAGGTATATATGTATGCAACATCAAAGTTTCACTTCAGCCACTCTTTAAATTAAATATTTGTGATAGTTAATTTATTTGATCTTCTGTATTTGTAAAGTTCCCAGAGCTGGCTGGAAAACTGTTTGAAGCATTCCCAAACACACTAAATTATTGGAAATGTTTGTCAGAGAACTGCTCAAGAACCTAAGCCAAACTTCGTCTCCATTGTTTTACAAGTCCATTCAATCACTGCGCCACCTATTTCTTCCCTCATGTTTTGGTTCCAACCAGCAGAGATGTAAGTGTTATTCATTTACTCACCATATTGGATTGAAAGGAGGAAAAAATGAACAGAACATGGACATGCCAGAATATTAGATAGATTAACAACTAAAATTTCTGGACTAAACTATTTGTTTCTTCATTTTAATTACTGGCTTCTGACAAATTTTAAAAAGTTTGCCAATTTGTACAACTCTCTATATTCTTTGCTTTTGGCTTGAGTGAAGTTATAAGCCTCCCTTGTCACAGGGGTTAAAGCAGCAATGTCCCAACTTTTCAGTCTGAGGGAAAAGGCCAAGGGACTGCTCTGCTCCCTTTGCACTACTCAGGCTCAGGAGCAATAACCCCGCCCATGTGCAGAGTCTGGACTGCTCTGCTGTGGTTACTTGTAACAACAGAGGGTAGACATTGCTCTAATAGAAATGTAAGTATGACCAGGGCAGTGTGATGGTCTGAAGCGTATTGACAGTTGGGGTTGGGGTACACCGTAGCCAACTGGCACAAGTGAGAGTTCACCTACACTGTCCATTTTTTCTCCCTCCTGAGATGCTGCCCTGGGTTGCTGCGTAGAAGAGGTGAACTATCTTTGTTAGGTGCTCCTCAAGCTCAGGCAGAGCTAGTGTATGAAGATGCGTAGATGGGGGAGGGTATATGGCAGAGCTAATTGAGCTCTTATCCTGCTCTCCGGAGCTCCCGGAGCCTGACAATAAGTAAACACAAGAGCTTCTCTGTCCCCCCTCCAATGAAGTGCAGCAGGCAGTAAGCAGGAAAACTGCTGAGCAGCTCCAGGACAGCAGATGCTCTGAATGATCCCAGCAGAGCAGTGCCTGGGGGTGCAAGGCAAGTAATGGAGCACAGTTGTGGAGGAGATGCCCCCTACTGCATCCCCATAGTGACTCAAACACTTCAATCACAAGTCAGTGGCATGTTTCCATTTCATAATCAAATACACGTTTTCATCTGAACACAGTTGCCCTGAAGGGCCCCAGTTTAGAGGCATGAAGGCCACATGATGGGCACTGCTGCTCTAAAGACCATTCACGTCAAAAACAACGTGGCTATTAGGTTGCATTATGAAAATTTCCCTGAAACATACATTGAAGAACACACATTTACAGAAGACAAACACTTATTTTATTAGAGAGCTGAAGGAAAATTCTAAAACAATCTTAACTTCCTGTGACAAATTTTAGATGAAATAGTCAGTAGTCAGATTATTTTAATAGAAAAAAATCCTTTATACTGCAAAACATTTTAGAACGGCAGAGGCAGTGTTCTAGGAGTAGCTGAGCTGAATAACGTTTGGGGACAATTAAGTGCATACATATTCAAATATACATATTTATGTACATAATATTATGCATCCTGACTTGTTATAAAAAAAGCATTTTACAATCAACTGATTAAATGATCAAGGGCAAAATAGCTGGCGCAATTAAAATGATATTCTGTCAAACCAGATTAGCACATCATGTAGCTTCTACCATTTACAGATGTGAGGACTAAAAATTCCTGGAAGAAATTATTTTCTCTTTTTACGAATGCAGCATTTTTCAGTTACGTTGCTGTGTGTATTAAGAGTTCAGTCCTGTAGTCCCTGCTGAGACATTACCCGCACTGGGTCAACAATCCAAATCCTGCCAATTTTACTGTGTTGTCCCATTGAAATCACTGGGATTACTTGTCTGATTAAGGTAAATAGGATTTGACCCAGAAGGATTTTTTTTTAATCATTTGTTTTGCAGGCATGTCTAAAAGCATCAATCGGGATTGGACTATCCTTGGGGCTAGGCACTGAAATTTTACCTAAGTATCAGGATCAGGCCCTCAGCTATCGAATTTTTTGTAGTTCTCAGTATATTAAATTCATCAATTTATTTTATTTCCTACCATATTCTGTAGCTTATTAGATGCTTAGAGCTTGGGACATATATATATATATATATATTAAATATCAAAATAAATAAATTTGTCATTTATTTCCCATACTGAATTCCCAAATGGTTACCACCATGCAAACAAACAATGGAGAAAGATAGAAATAATTCAAGTTACTCTCTAAAGTAAGGCCATACAGTTTTTATTGCAGAAGTCCTGTAGTGATAGCTCTAAAATCAGATGCCTGGACGCATGTTTTAAAAGTTTCCCTGTTATAAAAAATAATGTGCAGTTTTGCTACTCAGCTAATTTTAAGCTTTATTTTTCCATATATCAATAAAAAAAAAGAAAATATATTTTTCCAATGTGAAAACATTTCAGATTATTGTCTTAAACCCATCATGTTGTGTATGTACATTTACCTTCTATTGTTGCATATAACTCTTCAGGATACTATATCTAAAAGAGTATGGAGAAAAAAAAAGTTTCTCTCTTTTTTTGCAACGTGTTTGCTTTGCATTTGACAGCCCTTTGGTCCTGATTCAGCAAAGCCTCTAAGGGCTTGTCCTCACTGGGGTGGGGGGATCGACGACAGATACGCAACTTCAGCTACGTGAATCACATAGCTGAAGTTTGCGTATCTGCCGCCGACTTACCTGCCGTCCCCACAGCGGCAGCAGTCGGCGGCGTGCTCCCCCGTCGACTCCGGCTTGCACCTCCCGGCAAGCTGGAGTTCCGCAGTCGACGGGGGAGCTGCGGGCCGATCGATTTATCGCGTCTTAACAAGACGCGGTAAATCGATCGCCAGAAGATCGATCCCGTGCCGCGCGAGTGAAGACCAGCCCTAAGAATGTTCTTAACTTCAATATAACTACTCAGATGCTTAGAATTAAGTATACACTTAAGTGCTTTGCTGGATCAGGATGTTGTCATTTGTCAATTTCTCTATTTTGCTGAGAGTTAGTTTCCTTTTCTGGTTCATGCAGAAAGAACATGATGATATCAGGACTTAGGGGCATGCTAAACTCTTCAGGAGGGTGTTCAACAGTAACCACTGTGCAAAACGGATTTGAAACTGAAGAGATAAAGCAGGCAGATGTGCACAGAGTGGAAGGGGAAAGGAAAAAAGGGATAAGACTGAGCATGAGTGATGTTACTCTCGGGCTTGTTCATGGTCCTCTGCTGGAAATGGAGCCTTATAAATATAAGCAGAGGTGCCGAAAGAGTTTTATTTTTTTTAAAGAATTACTTAAAAATTCCAGCCTGTGTTATTTAAAAGGTGTTTTATTGAAAAAAATGTTTTTTTAAAAAAACTGACTCTTTTAAACTCAAATATACAGTGTCCCTTTAGTCTCTGAAACTCCCTGTTTAGCTGCATAGGGGTCAGTTCATTTACCCTCATCTATTACACACTTCCCTGGACAATTAACACTCAGAATGCCACCAGACAGTATTGACAACTAGCATCCAGTAAAGGACTGTAAATACTTCTGAGTGGTCTTATTAACTGCTAACAGCACCTTGTGCTGTCTATGCATCCTAAATGGACAGATTTATTTCCCTGCCACACATCCCAAGTCAGTTAAAAGCTAGTTTTGGGATGCAACCTTCTCATCCGGCATAAAGAATTAACAGTAGTCATTGTAACAAAAAGCTACCATGCTTTGGCCTGTTTCTAAATTCTCAGTGCCACTCCCTCCTTGTCCTTCATGTTCAGGAGACTGATGCTGTGAAGCAATCATTAAACAATGCAGGCAGATTAGGAGTGGGGTTGCATGAGCAAACATATTTTATTGTTCAAGTCAATACTAGGAATTCCCAGTTACAATAATATGAAAAGGATATCATATTCACACTCATGTTTCTGTTGTTGAATTATAATTAATTGCAGCCACTGACAATGTTGGAAATGTGCCGAAATTCTGAAAAAGGAAATCTCAACCTAGAGGGTTTGTTTTTTAAATCAGCTAGGATTGGCACTGAAGACAGTCTGTCAGATTTGTCTTTCAGTTATGTCCCTAACACCCCAATTGAAGACAACATGGGTGTTGTTCAGAGCACAGCTCTCCCTGAGATATTTTAAGAGCATAAAGGATAAGAAAGAAGCTGTTGGAACAAACATTTCATTCGAGTAAAACTGAAATATTGAAATTATGGGCCTGAAACAGTTCCCTTTGAACTCAAGAGCAAAACCAATACTGGTGCAGGATCGGCCCCCTGATTGGATTAGATTAGAGAGGAGGGAGAAAGCCATGTGGAACAGTTTTCCTTACTAAGAATGGCTAGGACTCGGTTCAAACCAGCTTCACTGCATTTTTAACAACTTTGCATAGAAATCAAAACACAGGGTAACAATTAGCGTGTGTAACCGTAGCCAGCTACTTTATTTAAAAATGATTTGAACTCATTGCCCAGCTTCTCAGATAATCCACAATCATCCATCACAGAACAGAGCAAAATTGTACCAGAACCTAAGTAGAAGCAAATTGAAAAGCAGAGTTCAAATCGAGGGAGGGAAGTTGTTTGATTGTTTACTTTTTTTTATTCTCTGAATTAAATGTGTCTTCCAGTCCATGCATTTAAGTACATTTTTCCAGGGCATAAAAAGTAATAGCAGTGCATTTTCTAATAAACACAATTAACTGGCCACTGCTCTAATTAATATACACTTGCAAACTCTTTTTAACTTTATTTGGGAAGAGCCTTCCACATTCTTTCCCAAGTGCTACAGACTGTATAACGTTTTGGAACAGACCATCTTAACACTCTGGGACCCAGTCTTGCAAAACCTGACTCATGAGTATCATTCACATGTGGAAACGTAAACGGTAAAGACATAGAGAAATATGTGCATGTAGAGCCCAATTCTGCAAGGTGCTGAACCTGAAGGCAGGGGAGTTGTGGATTCTCAGCACCTTGCAGGAGGAATGCAGCACCTCATAGAATTAAAGCCAATAATTCACATAAACAATCATGGGAGCAAACATCCAATAAAATAAAAGACACCCCCCCACACCATCACCCCTTCCTTACTTTTACCTCTGCGGTAATTAAAAATGCCCATAACCACGTACAAGGATAGTGTAGCCAATTCCACACTGAGAAAGCTGAATGATGACATCTTTCAAGAGGTGATATCTCAGTAATATTCAGAATTTTTATATGCTGTCTAATCTTGTTCACTTTGAAGTTAATGGCAAAACTTCCCTAGTTCAAGTCCCTGGTGCATGGCACTAAGGAGTGACCCTCTCCCCCCCCCACACACACACACTCACTCTCTCTAATGGAATGAATGTCATAAAAAGAGGCCCTGCACAGTTCTCCATTTGGCTGTTAAACATTAACAAATCAAATACCAGTAACAATACCAGCTGCACGTATAATGGTTGCTCAAGTTAAACACCACCTCATTATTTTATCTACTTTATCATTCAGAGATAATATTTTGAGAAAGGTGTGCTCCTGATGATTTTTCCCACCTTCGCTATGCTTCTAAATTAAGCCACTAAGTGGGAGCACCGGACTACTATGGGTGCCCTTTCTACTCCCCTTCATCAAAAGTGTAATTCCTTATCTCTTAATGTAGTTTCTCCTTCCCCAACCCAGACACGGAGGTATAAGTCATCCTAGCAGCTGATGGAGGAAGAATAAAATCAGAGGTGTGGTGTAAACACTCGCCTTATATTTGGGAATTTTTGGAAGTCACTATTTTAAGTTTACTGAGTAGAAAACTTTTCAGAAAGAAAACCCGATTGGACCTCGGGAACAGTTAAGATTCAGATTTCCTGACTACTGGGGATATGGGGTTTTTTTGTTTTTTTTTAAGAACGGAGTTATAAAACTATACCACAATCCTTACATGAGTGGAAAAGTATAGCATGGCTTGGCTAATATGTTCCACAGGGGGAAAATATTCTCCATCCTGTACTATAATCAGGTTAGCAACAGTCATGTTTAAACAGTGCTGTTTCTTGCACATTTCGGACAAAATCTAAAAGAAGAAAAGAAAAAGGTTAGTGTGCACTACGCACAGACGAATTGAAAAGATGAGGTGTTTTGGTTATCTATCTTGGACATGGGGGTCAGTTATCTGTTTGTTTACTGCACAACAGGGCATCGTTTTTGTAATCATAGATGATTCAGCAGCATCCGTAATGCTGCACCATAGTTAAGGCTGAACAGCAGTTTCTATATTTTGAAAAATCTATTGTTAAATGAAAAATAGAAATAATTATATTATATTTGGCATCAGTCTTCATGTACTAGTTAGTCTTTTAGGCTCAGATTTTGTCACCTATGTGAACCCTGATGGAGTAAGGGATATACAGTCTGATCTTTAAGGACTAAGATAAACGAATCAGACATCTTGTAGGAATAAGGACCATCCATGACTCTGTTACACAAGGCATGCTGTTTGTTGTATCCACCTGTTTGAGACTTTTTATTATGTACTAGCTGAAATACCAGGCGTTGCTCGGAGTATTTGTAATTGGAAACTAGGATGTTGCTCGGGTATTTTCCTTTAATCTTCTTTGGTGTTGTTCAGCTGTTTCTGTGGCCCGGGATTGATAATTTCATATTCTATTATTATGTAGCCGTTTCTCACTTTGTTCAGAAGTCTCATTTTGTCTAATTCATTTCATTCTCTGGCATTTAGATGTGGTTTCTCCGATACATTTTCGCTTTCTACACGGCATAACGAATAGGGTTCTTTTTAAGAAAAAAACAGTTTAATTATGTTTGCGCTACACAACACTAAGCTCTCTGGTTATCTGTATTATTGCATCATAACTATGTCACAGACAACAGCATGTGTTAACCTGCTGCCCAGATGATATGTGAGCTGTGTAGTTGATGTTAATGAGCTTTAAAGAATTTCACCCCTAGGGGGTGTCAGAGGTGAGATTTTAAAAATTTTCGATTCTTACCCTGATTCGGACCCTTAAAGCCTATAACTGTACCAAATTTCAAGTATCTAGCTGAAACGGTGTGGAAGTAGTAAGGGAACATACATACACACACACATACACCATTTGACGTTTATATATATAGATAGATTTGTATAGTGCCCAGCACAACTTGGATTACTGTAAATAGAAATAAATCATCATAATTAGCCATCATCATCATGTGACTACGGGTTTGTAAAATCAGACTCTTAGTTTTCTGCACCCGTTAGAAATCCCTATGTGTATCAGCATGGTGACTAGACATGGACAAAACCACTAACACCCAAGCTTGTTGCTTGAATCTAGAATACTGCCAAAATGGATATTCACAGAGGAATGACTTGTGATGTATGGATTCAGCCCTGCTAATGTGGGCACCATAAAATAATCCTTTCCATCTAGGTCTTTTAGAACAAGCCTATTACTTTGTTTCAGGCTATTCTGAGTTTACTAAAGGCAAGAGCAAGTGACACATGCAGTTTGACAGAATGGGTTCATACCTTCATCAGTGAAGCCCAATAAATTAAGGCGATTATTTGATATGGAAATACGCTACCAAGAGAAAAATACATGCATACACATCAGCCTGCATATTTTAAAAATCTTTCAGGTTTTCAGACACTGCAATTCATTTAATGATTGTAAATCTCAAACATCTAGTTAGCCAAATATTCTTTGGGGTATTCCTTTACTTCAGATATTCAAAAAATGCTTTAGAATCATAGAATATTAGGGTTGGAAGGGACCTCTGGAGGTCATCTAGTCCAACCCCCTGCAGGACCAACCCCCAACTAAATCATTCCAGCCAGGGCTGTATCAAGCCTGACCTTAAAAAGCTCTAAGGAAGGCGATTCTACCACCTCCCTAGGTAACCCATTCCAATGCTTGACCACCCTCCTAGTGAAAAAGATTTTCCTAATATCCAATCTAAACCTTCCCAACTGCAACTTGAGACCATTACTCCTTGTTCTGTCATCTGCTACCACTGAGAACAGTCTAGATCCATACTCTTTAGAACCCCCTTTCAGGCAGTTGAAAGCAGCTATCAATTCTCCCCTCAGTCTTCTCTTCTGTAGACTAAACAATCCCAGTTCTCTCAGCCTCTCCTCATAAGTCATGCGCTCCAGGCCCCTAATCATTTCTGTTGCCCTTCTCTGGACTCTTTCCAAATCCTTCTTGTAGTGTGGGCCCCAAAATTGGACACAGTACTCCAGATGAGGCCTCGCCAGTGTCGAATAGAGGGGAACAAGCACGTCCCTTGATCTGCTGGCAATGCCCCTACTTATAAAGCCCAAAATGCCATTAGCCTTCTTGGCAACAAGGGCACACTGTTGACTCATATCCAGCTTCTCGTCCACTGTAATCCCTAGGTCCTTTTCTGCAGAACTGCTGCCTAGCTATTCGGTCCCTAGTCTGTAGCAGTGCATGGGATTCTTCTGTCCTAACTGCAGGACTCTGCACTTCTCCTTGTTGAACCTCATCAAATTTCTTTTGGCCCAGTCCTCTAATTTATCTAGGTTCCTCTGTATCCTATCCCTACCCTCCAGTGTATCTACCACTCCTCCCACTTTAGTGTCATCTGCAAACATGCTGAGGGTGCAGTCCACACCATCCTCCAGATCATTAATAAAGATATTGAATAAAACCGGCCCCAGGACTGACCCTTGGGGCACTCCGCTCCATATTGGCTGCCAGCTAGGCATGGAGCCATTGATCACTACCTGATCACTACCGACAATCCAGCCAGCTTTCTATCCACCTTATGGTCCATTCATCCAACCCATACTTCTTTAACTTGCTGGCAAGAATATTGTGGGAGACTGTATCAAAAGCTTTGCTAAAGTCAAGGAACAACACATCCACTGCTTTCCCCTCATCTGCAGAGACGGTTATCTCATCGCAGAATGATGTCTTTTTGATGTCTTTGATGTCTTAATGTCTTTTAAGTGACATATATGCAGGAAAACCTACAAACACTGTTGAATGATATACAAGCCAGTTTGATAGATGTGTTACCATGCAGTTTTATTTCAACCTAATAATTTACACTGATTATCAGAAAGAAATTTTTTAATGGTGAAATGTATTAGACGAGTTCCTCAAAGAAAGAGATGGAATGATCTGGAAGAAACTGTCTCACATTAGCATTGACAGGAGTCTGACCAACAAAAGCTAATGGGTTTTCCATGTGTAATTTTTATAATTCTACTAGCGAAAATACCCGGCGTTGCTCGGGTCCATCGGAGGTGGGGAGGGGGCAGAGAGCTGAGCGAGTGCAGGGTCCGTTGGAGGGGGGAGGGGGCAGAGAGCAAACCTGACACCCCCACCTCACCCCCCCGACCAAACCCGACACCCCCACCTCACTTACCCCTCGACCAACCCCGACTCACATTTTCACCCCCCCAATCAAACCCAACACCCCCACGTCACCCCCCTACCAACACCCCCTGACCAACACCCACACCTCACCCCCCGTAGACCAAACCTGACACACCCACCTCACTTCCCCCCCAACCAAACCCGACACCCCTACCTACCACCACAAACAAACCTGACACCCACACCTCACTTACCCCTCGACCAACCCCGACCCCCCTCCTTACCCCCCAAAACAAACCCAACACCCCACCTTACCCCCCCACCAACCCCAACACCCCCTGACCAACCCCAACACCCACACCTCACCCCCCACCCCGACACCTTCCCACCCCCCCAGACCAAACCCAACACCCCCGGCTCACTTACCCCCCGAGCAAACCCGACACCCCCACCTCGCCCCCCGACCAAACCCAACACCCTCACCTCACTTACCCCTCGACCAACCCCGACCCCCCTTCTCACCCTCCAACCAAACCCAACACCCCTACCTTACCCCCCCACCAAATCCAACACCCCCTGACCAACCCCAACACCCACACCTCACCCCTCACCCACTCTGACACCTTCCCACCCCCCCAGACCAAACCCAACACCCCCGGCTCACTTACCCACCGACCAAACCCGACACCCCCACCTCACCTCCCGACCAAACCCGACACCCCTACCTCACTTACCCTCCAACCAAACCCAACTCGCGTCCGTCGGAGGTGGGGAGGGGCCAGAGAGCTGAGCGAGTGCGGGGTCCGTTGGAGGGGGGGAGGGGGCAGAGAGCTGAGCGAATGTGGGGTCCGTTGGAGGGGGTATTATGACATCATAACTATGTCATAGAGAACAGCAGCTGCCAAGCTGATGTGATTGGCCTTTAAAGAATTTCACCCCTGGGGGGCGTCAGAGGTGAGATTTGAAAAATTTTCGACTCTTACCCTGATTAGGACCCTAAGACCTCTAACTGTGCCAAATTTCAAGTCTCTAGCTCAAACGGTGTGGAAGGAGTAAGCGCACATACATACATACACGCACGCATACATACACGCATACACCATTTGACTTTTATATATATAGATTATACTCTGGGGCTGAATTGATACTGGTTTCAACCTAGCATATCTCTAAAAACTTCAGCAAAATTACACTGGCTATATATGAGTGCAATCAGATTCAGCCCCTGTATCACAACCATACTAGTAAGGACTGGAGTCAAAGACTTAGGCATCTAACTGCCACTTCAGGTGACTAAATACCAGAATCAGGCCCCATCGGGATTCACAGTCCTACCCCAACCCCAATCCTGTAGGTGCCTAAAATCACAGCACCTGAATTTTTGCAGTAAAAGCTGTTTAGACACCTATGTTTTTGCCTGAAAGCATGTGCACTGCAGTTCCATACCAGGCATGTGGACACCTAAGCCCCAGAGCGATGCACTAATGGGGGAAGATAAGTGTTCCTCCAACAAACTCACTCCTATAGATGAATTTACACAAAACAGCCAGGAGGAGTCCCTGGCTCATAACTTTTAGACCACTTGCTAGGATACTCTCTTTGGATGTGGGAGAGCTCTGGTTGAAGTCCCCGCTCTGCCCAAGGGGAAGCAGAGATCTGAATGGGGCTCTATCACCTCTCAGGGACTACCCTAGCTCTGAGCTATCGAGTCTCCTGTGGGGGTGGGTGGGTTTCCCTCAGTCACTCCTGCTAAAGCTGTTCCACTTTGGATAAATATTTTTTTTTTAAATCACTGGAATAGAGGGACTGGAACCTGGCTTTCCCATACTAGTGCTCTACCACAAGCCTACAGAGTCATTCTCACGCTTGCTTGCTGTCTATGGCCCAGTGATTTTTTCATTATTTAAACCACAGTGCAACATCTTCAATAAGCAGAGACTGAGGGAAACCCACATCAGAATATCCTACAGCCCAGTGGCTACGGCACTCACTGTGACCTGGCAGAATCCTGTCCAAATTGCTCAGCATCATAAGAATGAAAGAACAGTCATACTGGGTCAGACCAATGGTCCATCTGGCCCGGTATCCTGTCTTCCCACAGTGGCCAGTGTCTGATGAGCTCGGGGGGAATGAACAGAACAGGGCAATTATCAAGTGATTCATCCCCTGTTGTCCAGTCCCAGCATCTGGCAGCTGAAGGTTTAGGGACATCCAGAGCACAGGGTTGAATCCCTGACCATCCTGGCTAATTGTGATTGATGGTCCCATTCTCTATGAATTTATCTAATTCTTTTTTGAACCCAGTTAAGCTTTTGGCCTTCACAATATCCCCTGGCAACAGATTCCACAGGTTGACTGTGAGTTGTGTGAAATACTTCCTTATGTTTGTTTTAAACCTGCTGCTTATTAATTTCATTGGGTGATCACTGGTCCTTCTGAAATGGGAAGGGCTAAATAACACTTCCTTATTCATTTCTTCCACACCAGTCATGAGTTTATAGACCTCTATCATATCCCCCCTTAGTCATCTCTTTTCCAAGATGAACAGGCACAGTCTTTTTAATCTCACTTCAGTGGAAGCTGTGTCATACTCCCTTCTCTGCACCTTTTCCCTTCTCTGCACCTTTTCCAATGCTAATGTATCTTTTTTGAGCTGGGGATGACCAGCATTACACACAATATTCAAGGCCTAAGTTTCTTTGTGAATGAAACCCTAAAAGGCACACTATGAAATTCATCCTTTGGGGAATTCTACTGAATTCAATAGGTACGCGAAGAATTCGTTTGGCCCCAACTCTTGGTGAAATGACAAGAATTAAAAACCTTGTAAAAGTTTTATGTGTCACTACCAAGCCTAATGGTCTGCAGACCCCTACATCTGTATATTTTGTAAAGTGAAGGGTAGAAGAGCTGATAAAAGCTTAGAGACTGAGACCAAAAGTGATCCTAAGCACTATTAAATAAACAAACAAACAAATAAATAAAGGACATTGGACTTTCATGGCACTTGTATACAAGGCTCCCAAAACATTTTACAAACACTCCTGTAAGGAAGGTGTTTCATTACACAGTTTACACACAGAAAAGCTGAAGCACAGACTGCATATTACATGAAAAAGTTCAGTGTGAAGAGAAAAATACTGATGGAGAGACCCTGCTTTCATGGACGTTAATGGCAAACTTCTCACTGTCTTCAATGGGAACAATTTTGAACCCCAATCACCCACCTGCTCATGCTTAGAATTAGAACACTGTAGAGCTGTTACACAGACTGATAGTGTCACTAGATGCAGTGTGTAGAAAAGCTTTAATGACAGTGGCTTTGGGTCCACCTTCTCCCCTTCTCTTCCAGTTCCTTCTCATAGTTCTTCAAAACAGGGTTTCCCCTGGCTCGATGGAACCAGGCACACAACATTCATTTGTAATATGAAGAGGACCAGGGGATGTTTCATGTTAACATCCCTACAGATATGTGAGCCAACAGTCAAATGATGTCAATCACAGCTCATTAGACAACAATACACTCTGCCAACTCTGCCCTGGCCGCCGCCTCCACACCATGTGTCATCTATAAACATGCGCCATTGTTAAAGGTTTAGAGAAGGACCACCCTGTTGTAAGCTCCATCTGGAAGTACAGCTTTTATCCCCAGGTCTCCAAACCCTGAATTCACTGTATCGGATAATAATACTGGTAGGATGGTGACTATAAACACATACAGCACGGTTTCTCTATGCACTGCTTAAACACGTGGGTCCATGTAGCTCCTTAGATTTGTGGAAACTTGGCTCATGAGGTCAAAGCGGAAAAAAAAAATTGTTGAAGAATCTGCTCAAGCAGGAGGTTCCCACATGCTTGAGAGACTGTGTCTGTCGTGACAAGCACATGAATCTGCTTGTCACTTTAGTTGGCATCCTCCACCGGCCACTCAGGAAGACCGTGATGATCATGTAGGCAACAGCACTGTGCTGCCACTTTCCTGGAATATGTGGTTCTTGTTTAAAAGTGAGTTTGAAACCAAAGGAGCCATTATTGAAACCAAAGTTCTCCGTGTCCACTGAAGGTCGGACAAGCAGTAATGGGCTTAATCTGCAGCAAGGTTCACTGTTAGGGAAAACTTTCTAAATATAAGGGTTGTTAAGCTCTGGAATAGACTTCCAAGGGAGACTGTGGAATCCCCATCATTGGAAGTTTTTACGACCAAGTTAGACAAACACCTGCCAACAATAGTCTAGATTTACTTGGTCCCGCCTCAGCACAGAGAGCTGAACTTGAAGACTTCTCAAATCCTCTCCTGCCCTACATTTCTATGATTATTTCAGGCATCCCACTGAAAGGGCAAAATACATAGAAACATCAACTACATCACTTGATAAAGGGTAGAACAAACACCACTGTATGCTTGCCGATACAGACACGAAAACAAACACTCTCTGTCAAGAAGAATGCTGAATCTTTATCTTCCACTTTCTTTTCCTCCATTTGTATGTTACATATATCTCGTCACAGGAAATGTCTTTCTGGAACATCAGGGCAGCTAACTATTGGCCCCAACTAGTGAAAGCGATCTACACCCACACAAGGCTTGAAAGGATTAAGGTGGCCGGTGGGCCAATTAACAAACCAGGCTCCTCCCAGACTAGTTTGTTAATTGGCCCACAAACCAGGCTGCACCTGGAGGGAGGAGCCAGGGAGCAGGGATTGATTAAATGAGGTTTAGTTAGACAGGAACAGGAGGTACCTGTATAAAGCTGAAAGCAGTTGCAGGGGAAATAGTCTATAGTTACTCCCTAGGAGAAAAAAGTGTGTTTGGAGAGGAAAGGGCTGCAGGTTGAGACAAAATGAGTGAAGAAACTGAGAGGAGGGTGCTGCACCTGGAAAGAGCTAATCCCCACAGCAACCCAGAGGAGGCGCCTCTAGCAGTGAGTGAAACTCGTGACAGTGCTGAAGAGTTTATGAATAGTTGGGAGCATTTTTTCACTACCAAAAAGTCTGAGCTCAGATACCATGGCCATCGGTGACACAGAAAAACCTAAAATAGATGTGATTATATATTGATGGAGAGAAAGAGCATGTGTGTGTATATACGCATGCACGCAAATAAACAAGGGTGTCAAAAGCTCACTCTAGGTACATCTACACTGTTCCCGCCCTCCCCCTCCCCCCCCCGCCCAACAGAAAAACTTCTCCAGTGAGTCTCAGAGGTCCGGATCTACAGACTAGGGCTCACTGGAGGCATGTACAGAGTTAAAAATAGAAGTGTAGACATTAAGTGTAGACATTACCACTGGGGCTGGCACCTGGGCTCTGAAACCCAGACAGGGGGGTGTCTTGGGGTATTTTTACTCTGCAATTCAAACCCATGGCTGGCCTGAGCCGGCTAACTTGGGCTAGCGGGGCTCAGGGGCTATAGTAGGAACAAAAAGTGTGAGGCAGGTGATCCTGGAGAAAATATTAATTTCTATCTGAATTGGGCACCATCCAGCCTGTACTCACAATACATCTTCAGTGGTGTTGGCGGCACTGTTACACAACAAAGAAACCTACCTAGTGCTGTCAGTGTTGAACTTTAATTTAAAAAGAGAGAGAGAGCCTGGAACATTTCCCAGATAATTCATCACCTCTTTTAAATTATACTCCTCAAAACACAGAGAATGAGGCTAACCAAAGAGGCAGTACAACAAACTATTCTGTGGGTGACCCCTCCTCAAATGTATAGTTGTTAGCAGGTTAGCAAACATCAGCTGGTACACCTGTTTGCCACATATGCACAACTCTATGCATGCCACTGTTCATCCATATGCTGAACAGACCACATTACTATTTGGTAGGTTATTTAGGAGATAACATTTCAATGGGAGAGAATGAAGAGAACAGTTAATGTCAAGGCACTTGCATGAAAAATGTGGTCTTGTGCTTTCAATCATGAACACACATGTTCTCAATGTTTTTCCTTCTCTGTGGGCTCTCTGCACAGATTTTGCTTGAGGACAGAAAAGTAAAACTTAAGATCCTTTTTTTGGATCTGAATGGAAGAATTCTTGCACATATGACATCACTGCTTGCATACAAGAACAGAGAAGAATTGTTCGGGATGTTGCTCCAAATAGCGGTGATTGCAATGAACGCTGTTCTGTGCAATGTCAAAAGCAGCTTTGCTAATTTCAGTTACATTAAAAATGATATTGACACAATCAGCAAGCCCTTTTAGAACTACAGCGGGGGCTTAGGGGTGCAGGGAATGCTAGACTGATCCCTTCATGTAACTGGTAAAGAAGGTCAAATTTAGGCCTTACAGTGTACATTGTCTTATTTCTCAGAATAAATCTCTGATCCTTATATTCTTCACCTCCCCCGCACCTTTTAAGGTTATTATTCCTTTCACACTCACTCGATCACCATGACTCTCAGATTAAGGTGTTTGGATGGGTGGATCACAGAGCAAAACACGATGAGAATAAGCCATGAAGGACTGAGGGACAGGGAGAAGAGATGAATTACATGGCTTTGCTTTTATGAAGTTGTCAAACTGTTTCTTAGCAGCTGTGACGAATATCGATCATCATGACATCATATGTAAATACCAAGTCATTGGGGCAACTTTTTTGTTCCTGTTCCAACAGTGGCCTATGAACCTCTTAAAATTTGGTCCCACCTTTGCAGCCCTTTCTCAGAGGAGCAGGCTTGTCATCACCAGATCACTCCCAAGAATCAGAGCACATACTTTATGCCACCCCCAGAAGTAAAGGCTGCAGGATTGGACCTTTGACACTTACAGTCCAGCTAATAACATATCCCCTGCTCCTACTCACGTGAATGGCAAGACTGCCTTTTACTTTCACAGGAGTGCTGGATCAAGCCTGTATGGTTGCATTAAAAGTGTGTAACACACATGGCACTCTCTCAACTGTCTACTCCTTTCACAAACTAATTCTGCCACTGATTATAATTCAAAAACAGTTTTTCTTCTACAAATCATTGACATTCATAGAATCATAGAATATCAGGGTTGAAAGGGACCTCAGGAGGTCATCTAGTCCAACCCCCTGCTCAAAGCAGGACCAATCCCCAAGTAAATCATCCCAGGCAAGGCTTTGTCAAGCCTGGCCTTAAAACCTCTAAGGAAGGAAATTCCACCACCTCCTTAGGTAACCCATTCCAGTGCTTCACCACCCTACTGGTGAATTTTTATTTCCTAATATCCAACCTAAACTTCCCCCACTGAAACTTGAGACCATTACTCCTTGTTCGGTCATCTGGTACCACTGAGAACAGTCTAGATCCATCCTCTTTGGAACCCCCTTTCAGGTAGTTGAAAGCAGCTAGCAAACCCCCCCTCCCCCCCCCCAATTCTTCTCTTCTGTAGACTAAACAATCCCAGTTCCCTCAGCCTCTCCTCATAAGCCATGTGCTCCAGCCCCCTAATCATTTTTGTTGCCTTCCTCTGGACTCTTTCCAATTTTTCCACATCTTTTTTGAAATGTGGGCCCCAAAACTGGACACAGTACTCCAGATGAGGCCTCACCAATGTCGAATAGAGGGGAACAATCACGTCCCTCGATCTGCTGGCAATACCCCCAAATGTCATTAGTCTTCTTATACAGCCCCAAATGTTGTTAGCCTTCTTGGCAACAAAGGCACACACATAGGTTTAGGCATAATAGGCGTGATTCTGATCTTTCACATGTAGTACATCAGTGTTACTCCCATGAGTTCAATAAAGTTACTCCTGATCGCACTGGTAAAAATTAGAGCTGATTTAGGCTCCCTTAATATGTTTAATAATCATAACACCTTGCCATTGTGTTTATCAGTGGGGGATCCTACTTTAATAGGCTTATTCTTTTCTTAGACATGATAATCTGTCTGGGTCTAACCAGAAATAGTCTGAACACCTATCAGTTTGAGTCTGAAAACTGTTCCTCCAACACTAGGAAGTATTTCACAACACATAAAAAGAAGGCTACTCTAGAGTGTGACTATAAATTCATATTGAATATTAATTCAGGTTACGGTACACATATTTTCTTATACAAATTCCCATCCTTCCTATTTTGTGTGCCAGGGTCTTTATTGTATACAAGGAAATTGTTTTCACAAGTAAGAATTGCATAAAAATAATGCAATATTTTTCTTGATCTGTATAATCTCAAAATATTTAAAGGTGAAACAAAATACGCACTTTTCCTAGAGCATACTATATAACAGCAACAGAAGTTATGTCCATTCCTTGAAGGCTGTCCTGGGAATTTGATTTCAAATACTGAACCATGTATACTATACAGATAAAGACATACTGGTATTACAAGAGATATGCTTATCTGTTCTGTTCAACAGACAAAAGTAATGTAAAACCAGCACCAGAAATAGTAGCAAGAAATGTATATACTTATGTATGTGTTCCATGGAAGGGCTGAGTGTTTGATTTTTGTATTTTACTTCAATATATTTTGGAATTTTTGCTTCATCTAGACCCCTTTCTTGGTCCTTCCCCAGACAGCACTCTGGGATTCCTACAAACTGCAAACTCTAAAGAAAGTGAATGCACCACATAACTTCTTAACCTGTCGACAGACAAATGAACAGGCCCACCAAGTATTTTACATTTGGTTTGTTAATGTTTTTTTAACTCATTCAGAAAAAAGAAAATCTATATGTATTTAATTTGTGATTGGGAAATTCAGAATTAACAAAACACTTCACACCTTTAATAACCTGCCGATCATTTCTTAAAGATGAACGCAAGGCATACATTATGAATGGACTACAATACTAAAATATCTAAATATTAGGAAAAACTGATCTCAGATGAACGGAATTCATTTCTTACTATGACTTCTACAACGACAGATTGTGTGCCAATGCCCCTTCTGCCCCAAGCTCACTCTCTCTTTAGCTCTGACACTCTGCTTGCCAGAGTGCTTTTTCAGACTTTAAAGACATTACCAGATGAACTCCCAATAGAAACCACATAATAGGAAGGTATTTCTAGTGAGAAAGAATTTTACACTGTGAAGGTAAGTCACATATGTGGCATACAGTATATACTCTCATAGTGTGTTCCCTTGTAGAAGTAATGATAATTATTACTTATTGTATTTCCTAGGGCACCAGCTAGCAGGACAGGGATTAACATTCACAAAATAAGAAAGAGGCAAGAAAAGACAAATACAAATTAGCCTGTTCCCTCAATTCCACATTAGTGCTTTTAGCTGGACTTGAATCTAGGTAAAAGAAAACTATTGCTACAAATGCTGATTTCCATAACAAATTATACAGTTCAGAGACAGGGAAACAACTGATGGTAAACTGATAGCAAACAACACCACACACACAACCTTTGCAAATAAATGGCGATGCACTCTCACTCTTTTATTTTCCAGAAAAGATTTCACAAAATATTTAAATGTGAACACCTAACTAAAGCTTTCAGGGGAAAGAGCAAATTAGTAACACATATGGCAGATCATTTAATCTGATTCTTTTTAGCTGTTTACACTGTGTTTGTACTGAAACCTTCGTGATATCACTATCGGAGACCACCGTGGAAGTCCACATAGTCTGAAATCTGGTCAGCCTTTTGCACACTCTTGAAACATTTTTCGGGTCAGGAGCACAGGGCAAGAGTCTTAATTCACGTACTCCAGCTTTATAATAGCCAGGGGCAGCAGTAGTCGTGGTTTATACTGGTGTGAACGGGGTCAGAATCCGGCCTGCCCAGTCCTGGGGCTAGAGTTAACCCAAAGCCCTTCACGGAGGCAGCCAGAGACGACACGCCCCCCGCATCTCAGCAACTACTGAATGGCCCAGGTTTGAAAACGTCTCTGAAAAGTGCCCGCGGAGCAGACGGAAAAGGTGGCGGCTTTACAAAGGCGAGAGCCGCGGATCAGGAGCGAGTGTGACACGGGAACGAGAAGCTGCCCCGTGTCTTGAGTGCAGGCACCGCGAAGCACCGGCAGGCAGCCGCCCCCTCTTCCCGGCTCTCGTCGGGAGGCCCCGGCCAGCCCACGCCAAGCGGGTCCCGGACTCTCTCGCGCCTTGAATCCGCCTCCGCGACTCCGGCGCTCCGCGATCCCCCCGCCCCCCATTGTTTCCCCCACTTCCAAACGAGGTGCGGATCGCTCCGTCTCGGCCTTTAAACCGGGGGGGGGGGCTCCCTGGACCGCCGCGTTTCCCGCAAGAACTTGGCCGGAGCCGGCCTCGCCCCCCACCCACGGCCGCCGCTTCCGAGCCACATGGGCCGCCCGCCTCTCTCCGGTACAAAGCCGGGGGAGGAGGATGGTGCAAGCGGAGCCCCCCGGAGCAAACAGCTCAGCCGATGGCCCGCTCCCTGCAGACAATGGGCGAGCGGCTCCTGCGGCCGTTTGACTCCGTCCCACACCCCCGGGACGCGGACAGACCCCCGGGGAGTGGCGCTGAAATCCCCCGGGACTGGTAGCTTCGCCCCCCCCCCCGGTCCCATTTACACACACAGCCTCCCCCACCGCCGCCCCAGCGAGCCCCGGCCCGGGGAAGGGGATGGAGACTGAGGCAGAGCCCAGCCCGCCGCGGGGCTCCGGTTCTCCCGAGCGGGGGAAGCCAGGGACTCACCAGGACGACGGCGAATCTCTCCTCCAGTTCACCTGGCTCGGGCATTGGCAGCTTGAGGGGCATGTTGTGAGCCCTGAAGTCCGTCTGCTGGGAATCCATGCTCCCGGCATTGCCCATGGCGATGGCCCGTCCGCCGAGAGGGGCGATTTTTGCGGCTCTTCCCCTCGCTCAGTCTGTGTGCGAGGCACGGCACAGCCTCTCTCTCCGTTATTCCTTCTCCACCCCCCTCCCCACACACACACCTTCCCCTCCTCCCCGGCTGAGCCCGATCCGGTGTCCCCCCCTCCGCCCCAAACAAAACCGCCACGGGGAAGCGACTTGCACGGATCTAGGTCTCCCTCTAGCACTGGCCGTGGAAATGATCCCCGTTGTCAACCTTCATGCTGGCTTCCTCCTCTCCCTCCTGCCGCCCGGGGCAAGCTCGCTCTCTTTCTTCTGGAGAGCTCGTTAGGAAACCGGGATCTTATCTGCATGTTGCACAATTTCCACACCACTCCCTGCTCGCGATCCTGAGGGGGAGCGACATGATTCCGGCCCAGCCGTCCCTCCCGGCTCCCCCGATGCGGCTTGCTGCAGCTGCTGCCTCTGACACATACACGCGGGGCCCCCCCACACAACACGAAACTCAGGCGAGCCGCGGCAGATTCCGATCCCAGACAAACGCACGCCCCAGCAGCAGCACAAAGCCCCCTTTCCCAAGCCGCCTCCCACTGAGCCGTTCTCCGCCCCCCGCCCCGGGGATAGTTGGGACTCGTAGTCCCTGCCCGCAGTTCGCACACTCAGAAGGAGCCCTGCAAAAAAACCCACCAGCAACTAGCCCTAAACCAGATTACACGTGGAAACAAACTTGTCTAGGTCGGAAGGGGGGTTTCTATTTTTTTTCTATCCACGGTTCCCTAAACACAAGTTTGTTTTCAGGCCACAAAAAAGAAGTCTGAATTTAATATAGCCAACTTCTAGATTTTAATTTTAGAAGCAGGTGGGGAATCATAATGACCACGAGATGATTTAATAATGAGATGATTTATTTCAACCTTTATCACAGTGTATTGTGAAAGTTACCCAAGCTAGACAATTGCAACATTTTCTACATCAGTGAAATCCCCATCCTCTGCCAACCTCAGGGTCATATTTTAGGGAGTTATAATACAGAGAACAAACCACAGTCCTGTGCCTGAGGTTTGAAGTATTCTGTGACAGCTAAAGTGAAGTTTGCTAAATGGTTTCTGTTATAAATCCCCTTTTTTCAGATGTTTTTTTCTTTGTGAAACATCCAGCTTTTGAGACCCTATTTTCCATGGCTGGTTTCTGCATAGGTGGGTTTACCAGTAGTTTGGTGGAAATGATGACCAATACGAGTTCAGCCATATCTGAGGTGAGAAAGAAAAAATATATTCCTCCCACTATAAACAAATATCTTGTGACCATTCTCTGAAAAAGTACTAGGTGATCTAAAAACTAACTAACGTAGCACAGTATCATAATAAAGGAAGGGGGGCAGAGTTAACTTTGTCATTTCCTGATTTTTGAATGGGTAATTATGCAGCCTTAATATTATCTAAATATAGTTATTTTGTTTCATTTTAAATATTAATTTGCAACACTTCACTGAATATCAACAGACAGCAAAGATAAGTAATTATGCCTTTACCTGAGCTACATCATGAAACAGTGTATACATACTTGATGAAGAAAGTCAAACCCAGAGTTTTAGTGCTGCCAGATAGCTCCGCTTCTCATGTATTGCCCATTTACACTGCATTTTTGAAGAAAACTAACAAGCTGAGTGTTGATGGTCTCCATAAAGATGGAGACCTATTCAAAATGTTTGTTTGCATACAAATGATCAGAGTAAAAAATAATATCCTAATAAATAGTGAAAGCTAGGGGAAATGTGTGAAATAAATTATTCAGTGGAAAGACGACTGTAACAGGAGCAGTATCACACCTTACATCCATATTTCTGGGATGCAAGTTGAGTGATGTATTCTTTATCCTCACGTTAGCTTGAGAAAAAGACCTTTTCACTCCAGCAATACATAAGTGTTTGCTTCAGCATCTTGCTCAGCAATCCCATTTGTGGTGTGGCACTAGAAGAGTGTGAAAGGCAAATGTTAAAGCAATAATGTGCGCAACATAAACCTATAATCCACCAATACCCTGCCATATACAAAATTACTCTGCAGAGATTAACTCAGATATAAAGAGCATAGTTTTCCTTGCTTTGACCACTTGCTTTGCACTGAATGAATCAAAGGTCCTGTGTTAAAAATATTATAAGAATATATAATCAAAATCCTTATCATAATACATAACACAAGAGGGGGAAAATTCAGATTGGATGAACAATATTCATTCTGGCATTCCTTAATTTGAGACTGGTTGACGTTGCAACCTTTTAATCCTTTTTAACTTTGTATTTCCTCATTCTTTTATGATTTAGTTTATTGATGAGAGCCACCATAACTAATGGGAAATGAATGGGGTTTTTTTGTTTGTGAATTTCCTTAATTTTTTTTAACAGAAGGAAAATATGTTATATATGTGCTATTTAAATAATAAAGCACCTACACATTTGTTGTCTTCACTGTGTAATTTATTGCCATTGATTTTAAAAAGTGCTATATTTCACCATACAGAGCCATGTTCAACTAAGACAGTAGAATCCTGTTAATTGGGACACTTCGGGACCAGAACAATTTGGCCCAATTAAGTGGCTGCCCCAATTATGCGAAGTAAGTAAAAAGGTACAAAAATACATGTATATATATGTATATACATGTATAAAACAAAAGACAAACTACCGTTTACTGAGCAACAAAAGTACTGTAATACATGTAAATTCTGGAAACAAATGGTATAGATCAGAGAAAAATACTTACACTAAGAACAATTTCAATTTAATGCATGCATCAAATACTTAACAGTTAATGATGTTGGAGGAATTCATCGAGTGTCCCCTGCCATATTCTCTTGATTGACTGCAAGTGAACAAAATCAGCGCAGGTATCTAGTGCAGATATAGGGCTGCCTTCACTGCCTTCCTGCATGAAGTAACGTCGTAATTCAGCAATAATTTTCCTGGCATCCTGGTTAGTCACTTGTTGAGGCTTAGGTGTGTTATGTTCATCATCACTTTCCTGGTCTTCTGATGTCCTTTGGTGTTTTGCTGCAATTTGTCAACAATTTCGTCCTCACAATCTTAATTTTCATTGTAACATTGAAGATTATTGTCGATGCATGCAAACTCTTCGTAGTTTGTGATGTGTTGCACTTCCACAATGATGTCATTTTCATTATCTGTCATATCTGTCATATCCAAGATTGAATGCTTAAAACCACAGTGAGTAAAGCAGTTCTGAATGGTCTTGATGCTTATTTCTCGCCAACTATCGGCAACAAACTGTATTGTTTGTAAAACGTTAATCCTTGCACTGACTTCCTTGGCTGTTGAAGCTGATGTCAGTAGATTTTCTTCAGTTGCTTCAAGGATGTAGTTTACCAACTTTCCACAATACAACGTCTTCAAATTTTTTATGAGTCCCATATCCATTGGATGCGACAAAGATGTAGTGTTGGGAGGAAGAAATTCCAGATTGATGTTTTTCAAACAATCTAAATGAGGGTGTGCTGCACAGTTGTCAAGCAGCAGCTTAATTTTTCTTGACTTCCGTTGTAGTTCCACGTCCCAACTCATTAGCCATTTCTTAAAAATTTCAGAAGTCATCCACACATTTTTGTTAACATGGTACAGAACTGGTAAACTCTCTATTCTAAGACCCTTAAAGCATTGAGGCTTAATGCTTTTCCCAATAAGCAACAGCTTCCATGTATCAGTTCCTGACATGTTTGAACAGCATAACAGAGTTACACGATCCATTGCTTTCTTTGAACCCGAAAGCGTTGCATGTTTGTAGGTCAAGGAACCGTCCGGCGTGGCACGATAAAACAGGCCTGTTTCATCAGCATTGTAGATGTCATCTGCACAAAATCTCTGAAGCCAGTCAGGCAGTTTTGTGGATTTCCATTGTTCAGCACTTATAGCATCAGCACTGTCCTTCTTGCCGTGTGCTTTCTTGAATTTAATGTCATGCCTAGATTTCCATCGAGAGAACCAACCATCTGTCACTTTGAAATCATTGTGACCCAGCTTTTTAGCTAACTCCTCTGCCTTATTTTTTAACATTGGATCATTGACACGCACACCTCGTCTATTTACAATAGAGAGCCATTGATTGATTGAGAACCATTGATTGATTCAACATCTGGATCCTTGCCTTCACACTTCCGTTTTTGGGATGTTCCCTGTTGTCTTCCGCATAATGCCCATTCCTCTCGCAGTTTTATCTTCCTGCTTATCACACGTGCGATTGTAGATTTAAATCGGCACTCCAGTTATCTCCGCTAACCAGCGATTACTGGTGTTAGGCGGCTGTCTTTTGATTTGGTCGAGTAAGGCAATTCTGTTAGCTAATGTCAAATCTTTCCCTGGCATCTTGGCAGGGGTCTGAAATTTAACAAACTTTACAAAGTGTTGTGCTGATTGAAACAACAATGACTCAGCGCAGTAAACAGTGATGACTCAGCGCAGTAATCTGCTGCCTTGCCACCGCAGTAATGGTCGCCACGCCACATGCCACAAGCGTGCCATCTAGTACTGACTGTCCCTATTAAGCGCCATGGTGTCCCAAATAAGCGAAGCAAATTCTGGTTATTTTTTTAATTTGTTTTTGTTCTTTATGATTTGTCCCAAATAAACGGTTGCCCCGATTAACCGGTGGCCCAATTAAGAGGATTCTACTTTATATCGAAAGTAATTACATTCAATTGTATTAAAAGAAAATATTTTAAATGCAACTTCAGTTCTGCTGTAACTTCTGCATGACATTTATTTTTTTAATTGTGTAACAGAAAACTGAGTAGAGATTCACAATGATAACTTCTGGTGGTGTGGGATGTTAAACGTAAATATTCAGAAAGCTGTAGCCCCCACTTTGTAAGGAATAGATATGGGGTAGTCAATAGGTGGCCTACGGGCAAATCCAGACTGCCAGATGCTTTTGAATGGACCCTGAAATCTTTTTATTTTATTTTTAATTAATTATTAATTATTATTATTATTTCTTTTCTCTGGAGTCTGGACCTTGACTATACCCTGACCAAGAACTTTGGACCTTGACAAAAAAAATTGTACTCCTGAAATAGATAAACAATATACATGAAAAGGAGCTAGAATGTTGTGTCTTATTTTCATGTAACCCTTTTAGAGGAAAGTAACAAACAAGTTAATCTTTGAAAAGAAACAACGTAACTTACCCCAGTACAAACCTAAAGGAGCACAGCCAGAGCTGATCCAAACCCAGTCTGCTTTCAATGCAGATCCTCCTGGGCCCCTCCTTTGTAATAATGGCCTGACTCTCTGAGGTAAGGCAATTTGGAAAGGCAGCCACTACCTTGACAGCCAGGGAACTGATGACACTCCCTACCTATGCAAATAAACAGGAGGGAAGGATTGCTGAGTGGCTATCTATGATGTCACAATATTACTGCTCAAGCAGCAGCAGGGGGCTGCAAATATGCATTGTATGGAATATAACAGGGTTTTCCAGTGTTCTGGTTTTCCCAAATTTCCTAATAAGCCAATAACACAAACATAAAAATACACATTGGAGCTCATTCTGCACACACATTGATTAGTGGGTGAAATTGGTTCAAATTCCCCATGGTATGCTTACCAAAAACAATTCTAAAAAAAAGTGAGACATTGAGGGACACATCCTGTGAAACAGAAAAAACTGACGCAACCTTTACTATGGTCTTGCTACTGTGGGACCATAATAGTAGTTTAGAAAAATGTTGGCGATACAAAGATAGATAGAAAATATTTTTCTACTCACAAACACACAGCGGTCAAGAAAAATACTGGAAACAATGACTGCAGGACTGGGACAAAGCTATATTAGAGAAATATATCATTATTTTGAAATGGGATGTTGTTAGTTTGCAGCTCAATCCTGCCATTCATACTTAAGCAAAACTCCCATTAACTTCTGCCTGAGTAAACAACGGCAAAATTGGGCTTTTATGGACAATGCCTCAGCTTGTATAAATTGTCAGAGCCTTTTTGAAGACACTGCAGCTTTGACTGTTGACATCAGCTGAAGAACTGCCTCTTGATATGTTACTCTTCAGAGAAAATAACTTTTTGTTTGTTTGTGTGTTTTTGACCATAAAATGCGTTGGGCATCTATAGTGCTGCATAAATAGCCAATGGTATTCAGAATAGAAGCTCACTGTGACAGGGACTTTAGCTTCCTTTAGCATCCTAATTTAGCTATGAAATATCTAACTCTCTCTCTTTCTACTTTTACACTTTGTTAATCACTGTGGTATCTAAGTGCCTCTCTGTTGGTGCTTAATAAATAAATGAAATAACAACAACATTAGTCAGTATTGTCCCAAAATTTAGGTTTTGTAAAAATAAGCTTTTCCAAAACCTAAAACCTATAGGAATATTCTTGAGATGTTCAAAATAACTATAATGGCAATGGTTTTATTTTAAATCTCCTGCAGTGCTTCAATGTAAACATTACAATATTGTATTAATGCATCAGAACCTGAAAGTTAATTGAGTGGAAATAAATATGAAACTGACTAGTCTGTTTTAATTGTCCAAGATGAGTGAAATGTGCACAGCAGACAAACAACATAAAGAATGAAAAGTAAACTGGGTGTTCTAAAATTCTCTTTACTTACTAGATTAAATGACGGGTTTGCTTTTTCTGCTTTTTATTTTTATGGATTGTGCTAATTCCTGGGATACAGTGAGTACAAATCCTTATATAAAATCAATTTTAATGTGTTACAGTATATTCTACACTTCTGACTCTTTACACGTAAGCAAGGTTCCTAATTGAATATAGGGGAAACTTTCCCACATTTGCATCCATTTTAACTTTCACTTTTTATTCATTAAAATAAGGAACACATATGCACATAAGAAGCACAATACATGTCAGGAAACGGTGAAAATTATTCAAGATGTGCAATATTGTAATGTGTTTGCTTCTGTGACAGTCAACGTAAATTGACTATTATAGTTCTGTTGGGCACTCTCTATGAGGTTCTTTAAACAATGACAAATGCTCTCTCTGTATGCAGTTACTTTTCTTCTACATTTATGTACATCCCGGATGACCTCCTATTTTAACCCGAAAAGGAAGTATATACAGTAAGCTAATGGAAGTTATGTGTATGTGCCGTTGGGGAAATAGGCCCCTGAATGTTTATCTTTACAGTTTGGACTGTATAGCAATGCTGCAATAGGGAAAAACCTTTGAAATGTAGTTTATAACTTCTGAAGTGATTTCTATCATTTTGTTTATATCATGTTATCTTTTGTGTCTTTAAAAAAATCAGATTAATGCTTTTAGCCATCCTAAATGTTCTCTAAAGGTAAAATTGGTGTTACCTAAACAAATCGATCAATAAGTTAAAGCAATGTCATGTCTATGGGACCATTACAAATGATCCTGTCTCCAGATTCAACGTACCAAATTCTTTGAATCTTTCCTCACAAGTTTTATTTTCTAACCCTTTTATTATTTTGGTGGCTCTTCTTTGTACATCATTTGGGCTAGATTCATGGAGCAATTTAGGTGGGGTGACACTGAGCATTGTCACGCCAACTTTTAAGTGTTTAGAAAATTACTGGGATTCACAAAGCCTGAGCCTGGTGCTTAGGCTTTCCATACAATGCATGAGGAGAGAGAGGTGCCTTAGAATGGGATTCACCAAAAGGCAGGGTGTTAGGCCACTCCTTATGTAAGCTAGACTGTGGGAGTTGTCAAGAGGAGTAAATAAAACAAGGAAGACTTTGTAGCACCTTAGAGACTAACCAGTTTATTTCAGCATAAGAGGAGTGTGTGCTAAGCCCTACCCTTCTCTTGGAGATTGTTGTTTTGTTACTTGATCTTTCTTTGTTTCAGCAATGTTGTTGGTTTCCTGCCCCCCCCCTCCATTTTTTGGGGGGTGGGGTTTTTCTCCATGGGGTCTGTTTCCGGATAGGTTTAGTATCTTGACCTGCAAGCATGGCATTTGATGTATGCCTGTTCTGTCCTGCACTTTGGAGGTTGTGTTGCTGAGGGCAGGGAAGGTTACTAGCTGTGCTAATATAAAATCTGCCTCTCAAAAGAATACAGCTACAGTGAGTTTCCTGGCTCAGGAGCAGTTTGTGAATTGTTTGGTACAGGAGGGACTCTGGGTCAAGGAGTCTTTTGTTCAAGTTTTTTCCGTTGTTTACTTTTTGTCCCAGTATCTCACCCTCACAATGAGACACAGTGTCTGCTTTCTCCCTTTATGGGAAGGTAGTTTCTGTTCTTAGGATGATTCTGTAAGGCTGCAAGAAGCCAGAGGTGAGGCATGTTCTGTTATTCTGGTACCAGGTGTATGTAGTTCTAAATAACCCTGACTATGCCTTGAACCTGGTTCTAAAGTACCATGTTGATGGGGTGGATTATATAGTGTTTTCTACCTCTGAAAACATGAAATGTTTCCTGTGCAGTACTGTGGCTCCCCATTAGCCTGGAAGTCCCGGGTCTTCGCTTTCCTCTGTTGTGCTGGGGGGGATGGGCTTTGACTCTCATCTATTGTTGTTGGCACCTGGTCAATCATGGAGTCTATATTTGCCTCCATTCTGTAATAGTGGGTTTTTTAACATCTGGTAACATCTGCAAAGGGAGTGGCCAGGCCAGGCATCTTCCAGTGTATAACCCTTGGAAAAGCAGTTGCTTTTTAACCCATCTTTTCTTCTATTTTCTGCCTTTACTCAGGCTGTGTTGACCAAGATGCCCCATCTGATTATTTCTAGTTGTTAAAGCTGGAAGTCAGTGATGGATTCTGGTCTGAACAGCAAGATCTGATCTGTGCATTTTTTTAACAAGGTCCTCTCTGAATTCCAGGCGCGCTCTCTTAGCAGACTGCTTAGTATTTGCAGGAAGTTTTCACATGACCTGGTTTTCTAGGGGGAATCCTGTGTTCCCCTTACTAGTTGTCTCCCTTCTGTGGATGAGATCTTGCTGCAACCAGGCAGACTCTTGTCCTGGAAGGGTTTGATGAATGTTCCTTTTATAACCATGATCAAGAGGCAGCTCTACAGCATGTGAGGCAAGGTGCGGCAGCATTATGCCACCCTCTCTGATGTCCTTGATGCAGCATGGGGGGGGTGTCTCTTTCCCCAGTTTGGAAGATGCTGCACCAACCTCTGCTTCCTAAGCACGCAGGTGACTTGCAATGGAGCATCCTGCATAGCATCATAGCAACGAGTTGTTTTGTGCACCATATTACCACTGAAGTGTCTCTGCAGTGTCCCATCTGTTCGGTTTCAGACATGGAGTTTCATTTTCTCCTACACTGCCCCTGATCGATTCCTCTTTTTGTTTTTTGTTTTTTGCAACAGCTTTTCAGCAGTTTGGATGAGATCCTGGTGCTATGAAGTGGCAAAGAGTCCTGTGGCACCTTAAAGACTAACTAAAGCAGGGGTCTCAAACATGCGGCCCGGGGGCCACATGCGGCCCGCAAAGCCCTTCCCTGTGGCCCGCCAAGCTTCCTGGCGCCCCCCCCCCTCCCCCCCGGCCCCCCCCCTTCCCCCCCGGCCCCCCCATAGCAGTTTGCAGGATGGAGGGGCCAGAAGTGGAGGCTTCTCTGCTGCCTGGCTGGGCCGCGCGTGTTTCTAGCTCTGGACTTCCTATATTGCTCTTGCTTTGTTTGCCAAACAGCTGTTGGTGGTGCCTAGCGCTTTCCAGGAGGGAATGGGGAGCTGCGTGCTCAGAGGAGGAGGTGGGGCAGGGGTGGGACCTCTTGGAAGGGGTGGAGTGGGGGCGGAGCCGGGGCAGCGAGGGCGGGGTGTGTGTCAGTGGTGCGGCCTTCGGGCCAGTGCACTAGTCCTCATGGAAGGGGTGGAGTGGGGGCAGAGCCGGGGCAGCGAGGGTATGTGTGTGTGTCAGTGGTGCGGCCCTCGGGCCAGTGCACTAGTCCTCATGCGGCCCTCATGGTCATTTGAGTTTGAGACCCCTGAACTAAAGTATCGAAGCATAAGCTTTCCTGGGCAATACCCACTTGGTCGGATGTCTCCCATGAAAGCTTATGCTTCAATACAGTAAACCCTCGATTTAATGGACCTCGATTTAACGGACTTCGGATGCAACGGACAAAATTTCTGAGCAAGTCTGATGCATTCCTGATCCATTTCTGGCGGACTGGCTGCCGGCTCCCGGCTGCCGCCCGGGTCACAGCAGCAGGCAGGCTGGCTGCCGGCTCCCGGCTGCCGCCCGGGTCACGGCAGCGGGCAGGCTGCAGAGCTGTCGCCCCGACCCTGTGGCAGGCGGGCTGCTGCTCCAACAGCTCATTTTTTTTTATTATTAAATAATGGGCTTTTTGATTTAACGGACACCCCCTCGCCCGAATTAGTCCATTAAATCGAGGGTTTACTGTACTTTAGTTAGTCTTTAAGGTGGCACAGGACTTGCAATGGAGCATCCTGTATAGCATTGTAGCAACCAGTTGTTTTGTGCACCATATTACCCCTGAAGTGTCTGCACAGTGTCCCATCTGTTCGGCTTCAGACACGTTGTTTCATTTTCTCCTGCATTGCCCCGGTTCGATTTCTCTTTTTGTTTTTTTGCAGTAGTTTTTTAGCAATTTTTGGGACTGGTTTTTCTCCAAGCCCCTGTTTGTTCTCAGAGTGAGATACAGTGCTCTCATTCTGATTTCCTGCCAACTTCTTGCTGGGTCAAGCAAAACTAGCCTTTGAAATCTCACCAGAACATAATGGCTGGGATAGAGTAGTGTGATGTGCTAGGACTGTTCCATGCACTGCCTGTGGCCCAGCTGTGAATTGATTACACAATTTATAAATTGACTTGTAACCTGGACACGTTGGCTTGATGTGTTAACAATATTATGAATGAATTTGGATGATGATGCTTTAGTGATCTGTGTCTAATGTTTGCTTAAGGTGTGTTTTGCTTTATAGTTTCTCTTTGTGTGTGTGTATATATATTGTAATTTTATAAAATTCCTGAATAGTTTTAAAATGTAATTTTATGTGAACCAAGGGTGTAGTTTCACCCCTCCTCTGGCCCACTGCTTCTTTCACTATTTATCTACACCCCAATGTTGAAGCTAGTGCACTGTGGATAAATAATGAAAGAATCATTGGGCCATAGAGAGAGAGAAAGCGCAAAAGAGAACAAGCATGAGAAGAACTTTGTAGTCTGGTGGTTAGAGCACTCACGTGGGAGACCCAGGATCTTGTCCTTCTGCTCCAATTTTTTTAAATTATTACTCCACAGTGGAACAGCTCCAACAGGACAGACTAGGGGAGCCCCACATCAGCATATTCCAGTGGCTAGTGCATAAACGTGAGAGCGGCAGAGCCCATTTCAAGTCCCTTCTCCCTCTCAGGTGGAGTGGGGCTCGAACTGGAAGGTCACCTATATCCCATGTTAACAAAGTCCTGTGGCACCTTAAAGACTAACTATAAAGTTTTGAAGCATGAGCTTTCGTGGGCTAATACCCACTTCGTCAGATGCAGGCAGTGGAAGTGTTCACAAACAGGCAGTTATAGAAAAGTAGGTAAGAGCCAGGTGGGAGGTGAAAAGGTTAGTCCAATTAAGCTGAGCCCAGCTTAATTGGACTAACCTTTTCACCTCCCACCTGGCTCTTACCTACTTTTCTATAACTGCCTGTTTGTGAACACTTCCACTGCCTGCATCCGACGAAGTGGGTATTAGCCCACGAAAGCTCATGCTTCAATACTTTATAGTTAGTCTTTAAGGTGCCACAGGACTTTGTTAACTCTGCTATTCCAGACTAACACGGCTACCACCCTGATTCTATATCCCATGTGAGAGCCCTGGGCTGAGAGTTCCAAAGGAGCACTTCTCCCACCCTAGGCCATTGGGTTCCTGTAGAGAAGCTCACATAAAAACTGGTAACAAAGTCCTGTGACATCTTAAAGACTAACTATAAAGTTTTGAAGCATAAGCTTTCGTGGGCTAATACCCACTTCGTCAGATGCAAGCAGTGGAAGTGTCCAGAGGCAGGTATAGAAAAGTAGGCAAGAAACACGGCTACCTCTCTGATTCATAAGAACTGGGTAAGCATGCTCAGACCTCACCTACCAGATCAGACCTTGCAGGTGAGTTACCATTCCTCCACCTAGCTTTTCCTTGTTCATTCATTGCTCAGTGTCTTAATCATCTGCATGCCTGGTGTGGGGTATCAGTGCACATGTGCACAGGCAGAAACATAGGTGCCTAAGGAACTTTTACTGCAAAAAAAGTAGGCACTGAGTGATTTTAGGCGCTTGCAGGATTTAGAGGCAGCTGAATGGGGGTTTCTGAAACCTAAATCCTTTTCTGAATCCAGCCCCTAGTTTTTTTTCTTTGACTCAACTGTCAACCAGTATTCCCCTGTTCTATATTTCTACATTTGATCATTCTTTCCATCATGAACCATCTGTCTTTAAGGTAACTTAGCTTTAGCTTTAGAACAGCACAGCAGCACAATTGCTGCTGCTATTATTGCATTTTCTGTTGCTATTAATGTATGTTGCTTCAGAACACTTGACACTGTATCTGTAATCCTCTTTGGATATATATGCAGGCACAGATGGTGTTGTAATATCTCAGAATTATAAATAAAATTACATATAAGTAATTAAAAGATCTCGTGTTTAACTAAGACGATCCACTGCTTGCATCCGACGAAGTGGGTATTAGCCCATGAAAGCTTATGTTTCAAAACTCTTTGGATATATATGCAGGCACAGATGGTGTTGTAACATCTCAGAATTATAAATAAAATTACACATAAGTAATTAAAAGATCTCGTGTTTAACTAAGATGTCCACTGCTTGCATCCGACGAAGTGGGTATTAGCCCACAAAAGCTTATGCTTCAAAACTTTATAGTTAGTCTTTAAGGTGCCACAGGACTCTTTGTTACCTCTGCTATTCCAGACTAACACGGCTACCTCTCTGATTAAGACGATCCATAGTTTCTTGGCGGGTAGGGCTGAAGATTCAGGAAATACCATGAATCATGTCGTACAATTTTTTTTTTTTTTTTTACTCTCTTTAATGCCCTGAGCTGGCAGTCCGTAATAAACCACTATAAGGGTATGGCTAGACTGAAGATTGTAGCGTGTTTATTTGTAGCGCTTCCCAATGTAGCGCAATTGGTATCCTGCTAGAGACTGTACAAATTGAAACTTTGTAGCACAAAATAATGGCTACATTTGTGGTGCTTCTGCCGGCAGTAGCAGTTGCGGGATAGGGCAGGTATCCCAGCATTCAGCTGGGTGCAACGTGTTTTGCAAAGGAGGGGGGTGAGGGGGAATTGGGAAGTTGTTCACAGGGAGATGAGATCTGGATGTCAGTTACTTTTCCTTAGCGAAAACTGACAGGCTGTCTATTTCAGACACACAGCTCCCTCTGCAAGCATTTTCACTGGTTATTTGCTGTGTTATTTGTTAGAGAGAAACTGCAAAGCTACTTCCGCCTTTATAAAAACAACACCTCACATCATTTGCCTTACATGGCAAGTTCATTGTCTTTAATGGCTTGCTGATGGCCCTCAATGGGTTGCTGATAGCTTTCCATGGCTTGGAGGCATGCAAGAGATCCGATGGGTGTCCACATTCCCATCCTTGCGCTACAACGTTAGCGCAAAAAGGCTTATCCCTCTCGAAAAGGAGGTTTAACACTTGCGCTGTAAAAGGGGAGTCATTGCGCTAAATCTCCCTTTGAAGTGTGTTCGGTAGGAAAATTATAGCGCTAAAGGAGGGTTTTGGCGGTGCAAAGCACCAGTCTAACCATGCCCTAACATCATATTCATTTCTTCAGCATAAATACCTGTTAGGATGATGGAGCGTTCTTGGCTTTGCCTGGTAGGAGAGTGTAACTATTCACATGGAGATTAACTTGTGAAATGCAATAAGGTATGTGTTATTGTTTAAGTAATTAATGCTTTGTAATTTATCTGATCTAGGATAATTATTTTTGCTAGTGGCAGAACTTGAGAGGCTGTCATAAAACAATATAATAAAAGTCGCATGTGACTGTTACATTAAATGTAAGGTAAGATTACAGTGTCAATGCTCTAACACCATTATTTATGAAATGGTGTATGTAACTATTAGAGGAGAGGAAAGAGTTTCTTCACTAATAGGACAGAACGGGCTGCACTCTTTATGCAGTTCCATTGACTCTAATGGGGGGGGGGAAGGGGTTGCACGCAGTGTAAATTAGGGCAGAATTTGGCCCAGAGTAATGAATTGATGTTGCATATTTCCATAGTGGAGCACTGAAAGGTGCAGCACGGTTAGAGGAATTGTTCTTTTGGGGCCTGAGCCAAAGACTATTGAAATCAAGAGACAGATTACAATTCCAGGGGTCTTTTTGTAAAGAGTATGTAATACCATCTGTGTCCTTAATAAAACAGATTGTAAAGGCCAAAAGCTGTATGTAGGAGCTAAGAACAATGTTGTTATTAATTAGGCAAAATGTAATAATGCTTTGCATTTATACAGTGTATTTTATCCAACACGCTCAAAGCTTCACAACATCCCTGTGGGAAAGCATTAATATCCCCAGTTCACAGCTGGGGGGGAGAAAGATTTAGGTCCTCTAGTTTGCGGTTCCTCAATATTTTTGGTGCCCTGCTTTAGACTTATGGTGCCTTATTTTCAGAGGCACTTTAGCTTCCACTGACCTCAACTGTAATAGTAGATGCTCTGCACCTATGGTAATCCAGTCCTATGTGTCTGAAATTGGGCTCCCAAAATTAGAAGCCATCCAAGATCACTCAGCAACTGTGCTTCTGGGGTGTGCACAGGAATAAAAATTTGGCTGCTTTTGAGGGACACTTTCTGACCATTTTCCACATCTGGAAGAGCTGGATGTCTCCCTGTCTTGGCACTGAAGGAGTTCTATGCCCCCATTGGTTGAGGCGGGGAGGGGACATGCCACTGCTTGTCATTCCTTGTGCATGCCCCTGCTTCAGAGCCAGAAATAGAGCCCAGAAGTCATGCCTCTCAAACCTTTGTTTTAGCCAGTCAATATTCGGCTGACCAGGGAGGGGGTTATAATTCTGACATGGAACTGAATCATGGAATTATCTCCGACTCTCCTTCCATTCTGTCTGTGAGTCAAACATCAAGTGTTACTCTCAGATCCACTCATGTCTTCCTATGGAGATCAGACCATGCTGCCATACATAGGAGAATTTTCTCTATTTTTTTTTTGGTCTCTCTCTTTCTCTCTGTATCTCTCTCCATAATTTATATCCCTCCCCCCCCCCACGTAGTATCTGAGCATCTCACAATCCTTAATTTATTTATCCTCAGAACATCTCTGTGAGATAGGGAGATACTATTATCCCCATTTTTACAGATCGAGAACTGAGGCACACAGAGACTAAGTGACTTGTGCTTGGTTTGTGGTCTTTTTTTTTTAATTAGAAGAAGATGAGCTATTATAAAACTAACTTCCATATCGGGGTGCCCTAAATTTACCCAGCTGAAAGACTCAGTGGAACCTTAAAGGCTGCAACTAATTTTCAAAAGCTAAGCAAATTGCCACAACCTTTTTCAATTCCCCTTGGATCAAGATGGAGCATGACATGCAGAGACCTGTAGTCTCTGCCAGCCACACCTCCATATGAAACATTAGGGTAATCCTAGGCTATATTACTGAACTCTATGACTTGCATTTAGCCTACAAGCTAGAGGCTGTACCTTCATCACTTCTGCTCCTGAGTAATGCAATGAGACTATCTTCAAAATGGGAGAGGTATTGAACAATCGAAGGGCTTGCAAAATTACTGATGAAATCAACTGTCTGCCCTTATGAACTGCTTAACATAAATGTACCATGCACAAATTAATGTTTATGAGTAAATTAAGAAAAATCCATCTCTGAATATTGGTGACCTCATAGCAGAATTTTCTGAAGCCTTCTAGATACAGCACTAGCATAGAGCACAAAGCAGCTGACCTCCAAGTGATCTGCCACAATTTATCCCAGGGGTAGGCAACCTATGGCACCTGTGCCAAAGGCAGCACATGAGCTGATTTTCAGTGGCACTCACACTGGTCCTGGCCTATGGTGACCAGACAGCACATGTGAAAAATCAGGACAAGGAGTGGGGTGTGGGGGTAATAGGAGCCTATATAAGAAAAAGACCCAAAAATCGGGAATGTCCCTATAAAATCATGACATCTGGTCACCCTATCCTGGCCACCAGTCGGAGGGGGGATGTGTGTGTTCTGAATTTTAATTAATTTTAAATGAAACTTCTTAAACATTTTAAAAACCTTATTTACTTTACATACAACAATAGTTTAGTTATATATTAAAGACTTATAGAAAGAGACCTTCTAAAAACGTTAAAATGTATTACTGGCACGCAAAACCTTAAATTAGAGTGAATAAATGAAGACTCGGCACACCACTTCTGAAAGGTTGCCGACCCCTGACCTATCCAGTTCCTTGCTAGTTGTTGCCCACTACGACGACCCATCACCACCCTTCCATGATAATGTTCTCAGGGTAATTTCTATCCCTGCACCTGATGTGACAAAAATACATTTTTTCACCTGTTGATTTTATGAGTACAGTATAACATTTACTCTTATTAAAATCTTTTATTGGAGGGTGTAATTGGCGTGTTACTGTTCACAATGCTATAGATAAGACTGGTAACATTTCTGTTTAAGCAGATTATTTCAGGGAACATAACTGAGCCATTAAAAATTCATTCTGAGATGAAAACTGGTGTGGAAGATCTCAGCCACGAAGTGAATGTCTACACATATCTATCTATGTAAAAGTAAAATGGTGTATGCATGTGTGTGTGTATGCGTGCGTGTATGTATGCTGCCTTACTCCTTTCACACCGTTTGAGCTAGAGACTTGAAATTTGGTACAGTTATAGGGTACCAAAAAGGGTCCTTTTTCTTTTGGACTCTTACCCTGATTAGGGTCCTAATCAGGGTAAGAGTCAAAAAAATTTAAAATCTCACCCCTGACGCCCCCCCAGGGGTGAAATTCTTTAAAGCCCATTCACATCAGCTGGGCAGCAGGTTAACACCTGCTGTTCTCTGTGACATAGTTATGATGTCATAATACCCCCTCCAATGGCCCCCCCCACTCACTCAACTCTCTCTCCCCTCCCCCCCTCCAATGGCCCCCCCACTCTCTCAGCTCTCCCCCTGCCCCCCTCCGATGGATCCAACGCCAGGTATTTTTGCTAGTATTTAAATAAAACAGGCATCAGTACCATGTGCACTTTTTATAAAGTTTGTCTCGGGCATCAAGGCTTCACAGATTTTATTAAGTCCACCATGGGGGCATGCAGATTTTATTAAGTCTGAACTGGGCTCAGGGTCATGATGACTTTATGAAAACTCCAGTTTCTTAATGGATGTGAAACCTCAATTAAGAATCAAATAATTCCCCTCAGCCCTACCAAAGTTTTTTGATACCACCAGTCTTCCCCAAGACCAACAAATGAAAATAAATTTCTAGGCCAAACCATTTTTAATGACTGAGCCAGTATATATCCATTTATCTTACTGTAGAAATATGTTGAAGAAATGAGACTTCCTTATGAACCCTCAAAACTCTCAAATACTTTGTCTGATTTGCTTGCTGTTTCCAGAAAGATTCTGCTGCTAAGATACTTATGAAGTTCCAGGTGAATTGGTTTAGCGCTAGTCAAGTAGTGGGTCAAGAAGAGCAGGCTTCTAATAAATGGTGAGTTTCAACTTTAGCTAGCCTTTCATCATATTAAAGATACAATTGAACTATAAATTCCACTGTGATAGCTAATATTGTGAGACTGTGAATGCTTAAGAAGAGATTATTGATTGCTGAGGGTTAAATATCCTTGTGGGGTAGCCCATACAGAACCTTCTCTGTAATAGGGGAAAATAATAATAGATTGAATCCGGAGAACATTCTCACTGAGGAGATTCGTCTTCTGGAGTGATCTTCCACTGATGGAAAAATAAGTGACTCAACATAAGCAGGTAACCTTTCATTTCATCTGCACAAGACTTTAAAGAGGTAAAATGGAGGCTTTACTTCTGTGTCTCATACTATATAGGGTATAACATAGCAGCAAATCTACTTACATTGCTGTTAGTATTCTGTTTATATTATTTTCCCAAAGGGACTCAGGAAAGCTACATGATCTGGCCTCAGCAGACTGGAGGAAGAAGGCAGAAGTTATTGTTAGCCCTAGTGTTTCCGTAGATTACTCTAGAAATGGCACTGTTTGGCTTGAGAATTAATTAAATATCATGTAAAAACCACCTGGCACCTGGAAGGATTAAAATCATAGTGAAGGACACATTACCTATTGTTGTTTTGATGTCTTCTCTTTAAGCCAGTACAACATATCAGCGAATATAGCATACTTAGGTTTGATCTTATCTCTGATACATAGATGAGTGAAGCTGCATATTATGTAATATCAGCTTCTGTGCCTGTGCCCACATGATCATTTCACAATAGCTGATTCTGCATTATATGCTGTGATACTCATCTATGTGTTGACAAACAGATACAACAGATACAAATGTCTAGTGCTAATAGGTATTGTATTCATGTCATACTCACCCACTCTTTGCAAATTACAAATAAAGTCATGGACTTGAATCAGATTTCATTTGTTGCAGTTGTACAGTGGTATCTGATATCAATGGAGTTAATTTTGATTTACAAGCAAGATCAGAATTGCTTATCAGGGTTTTTTCTCTCCTTACACTTAAATCAGAAGGAACTCCTCTGAAGTAAAGTGAGTTCAACCACCGTACATCTAGTATGAGTGAGGGAATTGGCCTAAGAAGCTCAACTGAAAATGGAATCACAAGATCAATGCTTTATAAACACTAAATACTAAGGGCCAAATTCAGAGTTGTTGTAAGTGGCTGTAATGGAGTTACAGGGATTTACAACAGCAGTGAATTAGTCCCTAGAGCCTGTGTGTGTAACTGCCTAGAATTATCTACTGTTCAATGAGCATGTGGGCACAAGCACAGCAGACCAGCGGTTCTCAGCCGGGGCCCGGGCTCCCTTAGGAGACAGCAATCAAGTTTCAGGGGGTCCACCAAGCAGGGCCAGAGTTAGACTTGCTGGGGCTCAGGGCAGAAAACTGAAGCCTTGCAGTGTGGGGCTGTAGCCCAGGACGTCCAGCCCTGCCACCTGGAAATGAAGCTGAAGCCTGAGCAACTTAGCTTTGTGGCATGGAGCCCTCGGCACTTGCCCTGCTTGCTACCCCCTAATACTGGCCCTGGCTTTTAGATGCAGAAAAACAGTTGTTGTGACACTGGTGGGCCGTGGAGTTTTTATAGCAAGTTTGGGGAGGCTCAGGGAAAAAAAAGGTTGAGAACCCCTGAAGCAGACCATATTATATGATACTCAGCAATGTACTCCCACGTATCGGGGTCTGAGCCAAGCCCAAACATACTGTACTTGATGATGCTTTATATTGGCTTGTCAAGAAGCTGTCAATACAGCAATGTGTAACACATTCGTCACTGTGATTTTTAACACTTTCTGGTGCCAAGTGATTTTTAATTTTGTTTTTAACTTCTTAGTCTGAATTACCAAATGGAGACTGATACCAGGGCAACCTAGCAATAGGGCAGCCAAGTGTGACCCAATAGCTATCACCTTCTCCCTAAACAACAGAGGGTGTAATCTTCCAAATAATTCGAGCAAATGCATTCATTAAAAGGTTGTGATAACACCAAACAATTCTATTTCTGCCTGCATCCATTTATTGACCTGAATTTCAGACAATGAGCGATACGCTCACTTGCCATTTTTCTGTGAGGCTCAGGCCAGATTTACCTTGCACCCATGCACTAAGTAGATCAAAATCAGACCCGGTGTAAATTGATTCAGCTCCTGCTTACATCCAGTCTGAATTTGGCCTGCTGTGCTTATCTGGACACAGAAAGTGTGGTTCTGATATTATTGTTAAATACACTGGCCTGGTCCCTGCTGCTGCCATCTGTTAGAATCAGCAGGAAGGAAAGATGGCAGGTTGGAAGAAGAGTGGCTTTTCTTTCCTTTCCTTTCTTTTGGGAAAGGAGGGGCTGTCTTTGTACTACAGGGCTCTCCCCCAGGAAGCCTCTTGGGGAGAATAACCATAGGATTTCTTTGGAAGGTCTAAGTAGGGATCTTAAGAGTTTTGCTGCAGCTTTTTCATTGTTTAAGATTAGCAGTCGTGTTAGTCTGTATCCATAAATAAGATGAAGAACACTTGTGGCACCTTAGAGACTTGTGTGATGCTGTTTTTAATACTATCTGGAGTCCCTGTCACATAGCAGCTTCAATCTGTACAAGTGCCCCGTGGCGGGGGAAGTAGTGAGAGCACACATCTAAAAACAGACATTAACTGTGCTGCATTGCAGGGAAGAAATCCTCTTGTCTGTAGAAGCCCAGGGGCCACTTGTGGCCTTCTGATGACATTCACGTGCTCCTTGCTACAGAGGGGTCTCCCCTGGTGTGGGAAACAATAATTTTATAACGGTGTCATTTATTTTCACAACAAAGAGCTGCAGCTCCCCACCACGTTTAGAGGTCAGTTAGCCTTAGTTGGTGGACTAGGGCATTATGTTTTGCAGCAGAGATAGGGAACCGCATAAGAGCAGTGCGCCTAGCGTCAACTGTCTCCAGGAGCATGAATCCACTGATCTTCCTGAACTGGAATCTCCCACAAAAAGCACAGACACGGTTGTCCTTGAGGTCTTGGTCTTTGACCATTTTCCAATTTTTCAACATATTTCTGCAAAATGGGACCAAAAAAGACTCATTAGGAAATCTGCAGCTACTCAATGACCATTGATAATTGTGACAGCTGGGATAAAATGATATTCAAGGAAACATCTGTTTGAGGTGGCCTGCTGGCCAAGTGTGGCTCACTGATGAGGCCCGGCGGCGCTTGCCCTCCTCTTTAATACCAGGTGTGGTCTACAAAGGCTACCAGCCTTATGCATGGCTCCATCCTGGTTCAGTGAAAGGCCATCCAGATCAAGATAAAGCAATGCAGGTTGGGACATACCTTTGTACTGCAGATGAGGGTGACTGAAATCGGCACCATTTTCCAAAGATTAACGCTGGCCCGTAGGGTCCTGGCACATAGATAAAGTTTGGCCCCTTGCTTTATTTTTAAAAAGTTCGGGAACTCTGCCTTTGAAAACTGAGGCTCAGATTCAAAGCTGATGTAAACTTCCCAGGAGCTGACTTCCCAGGAGCTGCACTGATGTACACCAGCTGAGGATCTGGCTGAACATTTGTTAGTAAAGCTCAGCTTCAACTGCTTTTTCAGGAAGTCGAGGCGGGGCGGTTTGTCTCTGATTTTGGCATAGTCCAAAGGAACAATTCCTGTTCAGACGCAAGGGGATTTGCTCTAGGAGATGAAGCACAGAGAGGGTGTATTTTTAAAATACACACTGTAGGGATGTACTTATAAACAGAGAATGCTCATTCGTCTTCTACTCTTCTAACAGATTTAGAAATTCATGACAAGTACAGCTGAGATTTTGCATGCACTAAAGCCAGGATATTCAGGTTTGTCAATCCTACAGCAGCACTAATTCAGCCCTGGTCTGTATGTGTAGGACTAGCTCTTGGCCCATGCTCTGGCGCTGCTGTGCAGGATGCTGGTATATCCAGCCTACCTGAGAGACTGCCTCTCTCCACCATATACAACGGGGGAAGGGATAGCTCAATGGTTTGAGCATTGGCCTGCTAAACCCAGGGTCATAAACTCAATCCTTGAGAGGGCCATTTAGGGATCTGGGGCAATAATCTGTCCTACTTGGTCCTGCTAGTGAAGGCAGGGACTAGACTCCATGACCTTTCAAGGTCCTTCCAGTTCTATGAGATAGGTATATCCACACAGTTGAGATCTGTGAAGGTATTGATGCTACATCTTTCTTGCAACAGGGTAGAGAGAGGGCTGCTTGCATGAGGCATTCTCCATGAGGGAATGTTCTCCCAACCCATGTGTTGAATTGCCTGGATTTGGTAACTCTCAGGTTATGTTAAAGGATGCAGTTGTTGTACCTGGGGATTAAAGTTCAGGGCCCCGTGGGGAGGAGTTAGCACACACATTAGGAGTTACTCCTTGATAGGAGCGGTGAGATGAGTGAATTGGATTTTTTTGGCTTAGTAACTTGTAGGTGGCTCAGAGCCTGCATGTGAGCACTTCTAATTCTAAATAGAAAGAAGATGCATAATAAATAAAGCTGAACTCTTGGGATATCTGGGGGTTCCCCCAGCCTAGAAGGAACCCCCACCTGTCCTAATGCTGGTGTAGCCAGCTCCTTCTCTCTACCTCTGCCTCCCCCTTGATATGTTTTGAAGCAATTTGAGCTAGAAATAAAATAATTTGCTTTTCTACTAGTACTTAAACAAAGCACAAAATTCAGTGTTTAAAGAGAGGGATCATCCAGAAGTGTCCAAGAAAGCAAAGCCCCCAAGCAAGACATTAGATCTGAACATTTGCTCTAGTGCCATCAGACTTACAAATCCATGTAAAACCAGTATTGTTTTCTGGCATGATGTTCGCTGGATACAATCTGAGAGTTCATATATGTGTTATTATAACGAACACAGAGACACAAAACATGACTTTGGAATTCCCAGAATGACAAAGAGCTGTAAATGCTAATGAAAATGGAGATAATGGAGCAGAAAATAATAGTAGGAAAACAGTCAATATTTAATAAATCAAACATTTGAGTACAAAACCACATTTTTTAAATTTTTTGAGTTAAACAGATTAGATAAGAATTGTCACACTGTACTGAGGCAGATCAATGGTCCATTTAGCCCAGTATCCTATGTCTCATGGGCCAGTATCAGAGATTCATGGGGAGTGTACAGAATAGGGCAGTTGGAGTGATCCACTCTGTCTTTGCCGTCTGGCTATTGGCAGTCAGAGGTTAAGGTTGCCCCAAGCATCGGGTTGCATCCCTGACCATCTTGGCTAATAGCCACTGATAGACCTATCCTCCATGAGGTCCTTTTCTGAACCCAGTTACAGTTGTGGCTTCACAACATCCCATGGCAATGAGTTCCACAGCTAATTTTATGTTGTGTGGACAAGTATTTCTTCTTCTTTGTGTTAAACCTGCGGCCTATTAATTTTACTGGATGACCCCCAGTTTTTGTATTGTGGGAAAGGGTAAATAACACTCCTCAATACACTTTTTCTACATCATTCATGCTTTTATAGGCCTCAATCGTATCCCCACCTTAATCATTTCTGTTCTAAGATGAACAGCCCTAATCCTTTTTAGTCTCTCCCCATATGGGATCCAGTCCATAGCATTAATTATCTTTGTTGTCCTTCTTGGAACCTTTTCCATTTCCACTTATTTTAAAAAAAAAATCCAGTGACCAGAACTGGATTCTGTATTCAAGGTGTGGGCACACCATGCATTTATATAGAATCTAGCTATTGAATTTCAATTGATTTTTGAACTATTTATGTGAATAAGTGTGGAAATCATATTCCAAAATGGAAAAAATGTATTTTTTCACTTTTGTAGAATTTAAAAGGTTGAAAATGATTTGGCATTCACTTTGAACAATTAAAAGGGTCTATGTCAGTCTGTGAAATCAAGAGTTTATAATTTAATCTGTTAATCATCCATTAAATAAATACTCACTCCTAAGTGACCACTATTATGAACTGTGTTGTAATGCAGCCTCTTGTATCTGAAGTACAGTGAATACTAGACACCTTTCCAGCATACAGTCTGAATGCTGATGGTGCAGAATTGTCAGTGTTTTCCCACAGGGAGCACATACTTAATAGCATAAAGAACTCCTGAGAATTGCTAAAAAAGAAAACAAGGTGAAGTGATTCACTCTTTCAACGACACTCTAGATCTGATGGAAGCTGTTCATCCTGCATCAAATGAGTTTACGCCTGAGCAAAAGTATGGGATTGAGTTAATAGGACTGGGTAATGAAGCCTACTTTAAAGGAAGGCAGGAAAAGGTTTAGAATCAGAGAGGTATCCGTGTTAGTCTGGAATAGCAGAGGTAACAAAGAGTCCTGTGGCACCTTAAAGACTAACTAAAGTATTGAAGCATAAGCTTTCGTGGGCTAATACCCACTTTGTCGGATATTTTGGGGGCTATTCGGTTTGGCATTGCCGAAAACACCTTGTCCAGCTATCCCATGTTAAATCCATAATTCAAACAGTTTTCAACACCATCCTTTATAACAGTGGTTTTCAAAATGTGGGTCGTGATCCATTACTGTGTCACAGCATGGAAGGCACTGGGTTGCAGTGGCTCTGGTCAGCACTGCCGACCAGGCCATTAAAAGTCCAATTGGTGGTGCTGCCTGGCTAAGGCAAGCTAGTCCCTACCTTTCCAACACCGTGCTGTGCCCTGGAAATGGCCAGCAGCAGGTCCAGCTCTCCATTTGGGGATGCTTCAGCTCAATCAGCTGCTGCAAGGTCACAAAATGAGTCATGCGGTCCCTGTGGAACGGGACAGATGCCCGAGTGGCAGCAGAGTGGAAAGAAACCTGCATCCTCGGCAGTTTGTGAAATGCCATATGTGAGCTCTGTGTTTGTAATGCTTTAAATCGCATAATAAACAATGAATTATTTAAAGATGATAAACTAGTTCTGCCTGTATGACCTAGCAGAAGTCAAGGGCAATGCCATGAATAGGTTTGATCTGTTTTAGCATCTTTTGCCAGTGTAGCTGTGTCCACACAAGGAGCACATTGCCAGTATAGTATGCACCAGTTTAGCTATACAGGCAAGCTGCCCCTAATATAGACATATTTAGGGTCTGATTTTCCTCTAACTGGTGTAACTCCAATGACCTCAAAGGGGCTACTCTAAGTATATGCTGGAGTTTCTCCATTCATCTGTCTTGGCTGGTATGCTTTCATAGGAACATAGCAATCGCAACAGTGGATGATACCCAAGATCCATCTAGTTCAGTGTCCTGTCACCAACAGTGGCCAGTACCAGATGCTTCCGACGAAAGTGCAAGAAATCCCTCAGTAGGCAGATGTGGGGTTATATGCCCCTCGAGAAGGTTTTATCCTAATCCCTAATAGTTAGAGAGTGGCTGAAGTATTCAGTGTTACAGACTTCTTGGTAGTTGCCTGGAGGTTGGCTTCCTGTTTGGGCAGTTGCCTGCAGCACAGAGAACACTTCTCAGGTACCTGGCTCCCCAAACTCCCTCAGTTTGCCAAGCATCAAAGGAGCTAATGGTAAGCATCTGGAGGACTAGAATGTGGATCTGCAGGAAGCTGGGTTACTACTGCTTCCACACTGGTACCCAGTAGCTATGGTTGAGTTGCAATCCGTGCATTGTAAACCTTGGGAGACTAAGCACCACCGGAATTGCCACCCACAGAAGACCCTCTTGGCAACATACCCTGTGACCTCTGATTGATTGATTCAAGTGAACTATTTAAGCATGGAGGGAGATCCAGGGACCCCCTGTCTGTGCAACTTGGCAGTATCTGTCCTACTGTTACAACAGATTCCTAATCTCATTCCTGTTTTGCCCCCAGGCTCTGCTCTTTGACTCTGATCTTGGCAGGCACAGAGTGATGCTGTGGGGAATACAGAACAAATGCTGTCCCGGAGTTATTCAGCCCTGGACTGGGACTTGAACTCTGCATTTCAGGACTGTCCTCCCCAATTGGGAGGGGTGGTGACCTTACTGGAGGGTGAGTACAAGTGGATTATTCCACTTTGCTGGAAATTCCACAATGTTGACAGTTCATTCCAGTGTGGAATGGAATGAAATGAAACATCAAGATCCTGGAATTTACAGTAAAATGGAAATTCCCTTTTCCAACCAGCTTTAAATGTCCCCTGGTTTTTGTGTCAGGAGATAGGGAGAACAAAATATCTGACTGGCTTACCTAGTCCCTGAGCTGGGTACTGAATATAGTCTAGTTTGCTTAGCCTCCACTTAGCTCAACCAAGACTGAAATAATACTCGTCAGTTGAGGGAAACAACAAGAAGAATTGGTGTGTTTTTACTGACTTTTCTGAGAGGCAAGAGATGAGAGATGCTGGATTTGGGGGGTACTGCTGCTAAAATATCATATCATGTCTTCCCATTATGGGAAACTTTGAGTTATGATATTTTCTACAGTGGCATTGGGCAGTGAAGTTTATATATATGAATATTTGTTTTTGATTGTAAATGTTAAAGTTTTGTATAGGAAGAACAGTAGGATTTTGAAAGGCAATTCTAAAACCCTAAGTAAATATATAAATAAGCCCTCTAATTTCATTTAGATTTTGGCCTTGATTTTTAGCAGGATCTCAGCCCATCCACAATATTGCTGCCACAATTATTTGTGCATGCAGCTGCACCTAGTTAGAAGCCTAAAATGCTAACTTGTGGTGCCGTCAGGCAGTTAGGCTTCTAAAGAGATACCATTGTGTGTGCAAATACTTTCCCCCCTAAATTTAGATGCAGGAGAAAAATTCCACCTACTATGTCAGAGTCCATTTTTGGTCCTTATTAACTTGATTTTTAGTTATGCATCTGTAGCTAACTATTCCACCTTTTTCCTTACTATATGCACCATTTATCTGAAGAGACACTGATATCTTTACCTGGATGAAGGCATAAGAATGAGAGCACAGCTTTTCTAGCTGTTTGTAACCTGATTAAAGCACATTTCCTAGAGATTAGCATAGGATTATGAATTTTATAGTATTTTTCTTTGCCTACTGCACAGCTGCATTAAACTCAGGTGTGTTCATATAGATATATGCATGTTACAACAACTATCTTGTTAGTGCTTCAAGGGATATGAAGCTGTTGTTGGAAAAAAAACATTCACAACAGATAGCTCTTGCTATGTCCTTTTGGCAGGGTTTTGAATGATAGCAAATTGTAGCATTCAGCCACAGAATGGGACCACGCCAGTAATTATTTCTTGTGAGATGAAATGGGAATTGAGTGTGACCAGTGGCCGTGCAAAGCTCTAAGATGTGCGTGAGAGAAAACTGCTTATTCAGAAAGATTTTAAATAACGTCCTTGGAAAAAGGCTGCAGCGATGTTATCTAAAAGCCATTTAATAGAGCACTTTTCCATATGTGATTGCTATCCAATTCCTGCCAACTCAGCTTCTCTTTGTTTTGCTTCTCCTTAATAGCTAGAACAGAGATGCTGTCGCGTATGATTGGGTGGGTGACCTCAGTCTCAGTGCCAAATGGATGACTAAAATTAATACAGAAAATTCAATCCATTGTTTTGCGGCTGAAATGCCAGCTTTGTTCAACATGCAACTGCTATCTTATCTCTGTAGCCTCTTCAATACTGCACCTAGATTTAATCCTACTGTCTTTATTAATAATTATTATTATTCCAGCACTTAAAAAAAAAACAGTGCCATCTTCTGCATGTCCAGGGGGTCATATAAATACACACTTTGCTGTCTTGGAAGCTATAGATAGATGTGATCCTAGGAAGATAAGATTGGATCAAGGGAACCTCTCATATAGATGTTCAAAATATCCACAATGCAATGCAGACCTACTGAGAATTCAAGTAGTTTTGGATTTGGTAATGGTGTCAAAAACTGGCCTGTTTTTGAGGAAAATTGTGTAAAGTTTGTGGGAAATGGAGCATGAAATCCAGTAAAAGCTGACCTATTACTTGAGCAAATGTGTTTTTTCACATCTACGTGTGCACACTTGCATTTCTGCACTGTTTGCTGCAAAAAGAACCCAAAATTAAGAACAAAACAGAATTGGGACTGGGGATGGGCAAAATCATGAAAACAAAATGGTGGAGATTTTTACATGAAATTCCATGAAACTGAAATTATTGAGTTTTGCACTGTCTTGCGATCCACATAGGTTTTATCCGAGAGAGGGTCAAAACCTTCAGTTCAGGGCTGGCACTAACTTTTTTGCCATCCCAAGCAAAAAAAACAACAACAAAAAAACAAACGGCTGGAGCGCCACTATCTAAATGTTTTTAACTGATTTTAAAATTCATCTCAGTGGGTCTTCTGGTGGGCATGGCCTTACAGTCATCTGACTCCCATCTTATTTCCAGAATTGTTCCTGGAAATCTTTGTAAAATATTAGCAACTATGATACTGAAAATGTGTGTGAGTCCTGAAACAACTCTGTTACAATGTCAAGAATCAGAGAGGTAGCCGTGTTAGTCTGGGTTTGGAGAAGCGACAAAGAGTCCTGTGGCACCTTAAAGACTAACAAAAGTATTGAAGCATAAGCTTTCGTGGGCTAGTACCCACTTCGTCGGATGGGCATCGTGGGTACTAGCCCACAAAAGCTTATGCTTCAATACTTTTGTTAGTCTTTAAGGTGCCACAGGACTCTGTCGCTTCTGTTATAATGATCCTCTTCATAAAGTATCTTCAGTTGCTCTGGTTCCAAAGGAACCTGGAAAACTGCAGCCCATTCAAATTTAGACAGCATTTTCACATACATCAGTACAGCTGGAATGCTTTGGGCAATTCATCATTCTGAGCAAAACTGGCACAAATTCTGCTGTGAGTGTAAATCTGCAGTCACTCCACTGAAACCCATGAAGTGACTCTGGATTGACACAGGTCTGAATGAGAGTAGAATATGTGCCAAATATTTCATTGTCGTACAGTTGATGAACTGTGGGTTTATTTTCTACATCAAGTCTTGGACAAGACTACCTGTACATTATTTGAATACCTACAAAATTGCACTGTAGATTTATTAGAATCCAGCAATTACCATCTGTCTAATCTTCTCTTCAGTCAAACTCTGGCTACAACCTACATAAAATGTGGAACAAATATCTTGCACATGTGTTCATGGAGCAACTATAAAATCTATTTAAACATAATATTTTTACTTGATTTCAGCAGACTGTACTAATTTGCCATGTGTGTTGGATACTAGCATGAATGAAAGTTCAAAGTTTCAACGTAAGTAAGAAGTACAGATGAGAGAAACCTGAACACTACTGCATTTGCTGTGGACATGCACAAAAAAAGTGGTCAGACAGGAAGTATTTAGCAGAATACTAGTATATTTAGTACATGTATTCATACTTCCACGTGATGCTTTAATGTAATTATAGGGTTAGGATTTCTTTAATCAATTTGACTGTAATAACAGGCGATTTTACTCACTATGTAATACAATTTAATTTGCTTTGCTTTTATGTAAGCCATAGTCTGAATGAACTGGAGGAAAAGACCTCTGAAACATATTTGTATAGACAAACCTACTTTGTGTAGGTGATCAGATGGATTTGCTTTGCTAAAGTGAACAGTTTTTAGCTATTTTAGGTTAAAATTCACTTAATCTTGAATGCAGGGGTAATTAAATGTTATCTATTGTATGACTAAACGGGAGCAGTACTGCATTTAAGAAGTCCTCCTTGAGGGGGTCACCCTAAATTTAACCTCACTCACTAAACATAGGTGGTAGTGATGCCAAATCCAAGCAAAAGTTGGAGTGAGTGGGGATAGATATTCCTAGCACAGAGGGTGTGGCCTATGTTGAAAGAGTCCTAGGTACCATGTGCCCCTCCCACGCCTGTGTTTAAAATGAGTCTGTTCAGCTCAGTTTAGAGTCCTGGGATCACTGGGATCCCTACAGTTAAAATCCTGAAGAGCAGGTCTAGGCAGCTGAATCTTAGACCTGGTGTGGGGACAAGCGTTGCCGTGAAACACAATGCAGAGGATGCAGCAGCAGTGAGGTTCCCCATTACTTGGAGAAATCACTAAGAACCTCAGAACACAGCATTTCAGCTAGTGCAGTGGTTCCCAAACTGGGGTTCATGAAGCCCTGGGGGGTTGCAAAATGTTACAGAGGGTTCTTGGAGAAAAAATCCCTAATGGTGGACAGAGCTGTCCCTAGGGACAGTAGGCAGCACGGGGCCAGCAGCCTGGAGCCCCTGGACTTCAAAGAGCTAAGCAGATCAAAACAAGTATATCTATCACACTGAGGAGATTTAAACTTCAAGACTCCTTGTAAGAAATGGAAAGGGAGGTGGATATTTTTTGCTGTTTTAAAAGTTAAATAGGCAGCTAGTATTGTTTTTTAAATTGTTATGAAGAACAAGTTTAAGCTTTGTAATCTTCTTTGTTTGCCTGGACTGCTCAAGACCTGAATACTTGTGTAGGAGGAACTCTTTGAATTTGCTTCTTAAATACCATCATGCCATTTCATATCTGATAATCTTTGATGAAACATAGGAGCCTTGTCTTATAACAGGCTTATTCAAAGTGATACAAGCTATGAAAGTGACATCTTGGACAAGTGTTGCTGTTTTCATAACGTAATAAAAATACTGTAATGATAATAAATAGTGTGTAAAAAATCATGTAATAAAAACAAATTTTATACTTCCAAGATCACAGCATTTAGGATTTTATACACAGGTAAAGGAGAATCCCTGGAAATATTCATTTTTGGAGGGAGGAGGATTAATCAGACTTGACATTTTAGTGAAAGGGGTTCACGGATTGTTAAAGTTTGGGAATCACTGAGCTAGAGGCCAGCATAGACCACAGCAAAGGAGACAGCAGCAGCAACAGTGAGCAGTGGTACCGCTTGATATTTGCTACCCTCCCCTTCAGGAGTGGGAGGTGAACTCTCCCCTGAATTCTGACTTCGGACAAACAGCTGTGATGGGTGTGCAGCAGAGGGAGGGGAGATGGCAGCTGAAGGGACATTTGTCCATCTGATTTTCAAACCACAAGGTAGGAACCCAGGGCAAAGGACTACTACCCAACATACTGTGGGTGTTTGCTGATTTGTATCCTTTTGAATCATTGCAATGCTTTCCCTAATTAATGCCTTTTTTCCCTTGTTAACAAGTTTTATTTTATTATACACAGACTCAGCACTCGTGAGTGCAGAAGCATTAGCCAACGCAGTGGTGAAAAATGCCTGCACCCTATCTACATTACTTCTTTTAACCATTAGTTGAACTGAGCTGTACTAGCAGACCAATGATAGATTTGCTGATGTATCTAATGAGTGTTGGATGTACAAAGTATTCAAAATTTGGCCCTATCCAATATATCAGAAGCATTTTATGTGATAGGGTCTCCTTCATTAAACACATTTGTATATAATTTGATTTAATTCTGTGCAACCTTCTGAAAAGTAACACACCTGCTGCATTTATAAAAGAATAGTTTAAACTGTTTTTCCCCCCATATTTTAAGGGCTACCAAGTCACATGAATGCAATAATAGACTAAACTGTGTTCCTTTCTCTCTCTCTTTCTCTGTGCATTAATGAAAACATGCTGGTGTCTGTAATTTTGGATTAGGGACAACCTCCTTTTACCTGGTCATGGAGACGATGAGCAAGAATCTCTTTTCAGAACTACAGAGATGTTACTCGAAGGTGATAGGTCCACCTGGTTGATACACAGAGACATTTTCATTTCATACACATACAGTCACGTTCTGCTATTGGTATTCTTCTGATGCAGTAAGTTTTGTGTAGCTGTGGTAATGTTCTCTGGCATACTTCTAACACATGCAGGCAATTCTTTAGCAGCTCCTCCCTTGCGCAAAATACATTGTATATGTGCAAACTAAAAATTGTATAACTGTTCACTTGTATATTTTTTTTAAAAAAACTTTGTTTACAGGGGCATTTCACACTTTGACTAAAATGGTGATAGGCAAGCCACTAGTAATGCAGCCATTTACCAAATGTTCCTTTATTTCTAAAAAATGCTACAAAAATCAGTTGACATCACTCTTAAATTTTTCACTTGTTTTCATACCAAAAATACATGGAAAACAACATTCTAAAATAAAATTATAATCTGTATTTACAAAATATATAAAAGATAAAATTATTTATTTAATATGATGCACCCATGAATAGTTTCTTCTGAATTTGAGGAATATTTTTTTTAAAAAAATACTGAATTAGATTTTAACCTTTATTTAAGTGGCTACCACAGTGCAATGTTCTTACAATTACAGTGCCACGTATCTAATGAAAATAAGAAACTGAAATTACCCTAAGAGAATATGCTGGAAAAGAAAGGAAAACGATAATAACCTTTAGAGGAGGGAATGAGATTTTTTAAGGTTGGAATTTCCTGTTAAGAAGATCCTGTATAAACTGCTAATTCAGTGTAAATGAGCTGCTAGATAACATGGCTACTAGACATGCTTTCTTTTTCCACATGTATTTTAGTTAATTTTTACTTAGGATTAAAGATGAAACACAACAGGGATTGTTGTGATAGTTGAATATTTAGAAAATATAATTGAAAAACGTAGACAAATTGTAGGTAGGTCTGCAAACATAGACCATTGCATCCTTATAGAAAAAAGAATCATGTTTCACAGAATCACAATAATAAAGCACATTTTAAAGGCTAACTTTTGACCTTATACTTAGGCAAGGATACCCAAGGATGGATTCAGATGGGGTGGCATGCCCCCAGAGAATGTGGATAATCAGGATGGTTTACCATTTTATAACAGCTAATTTTCTGCATGCAGGATTGATCCCTCTATGAGTCCAAAAAGCCATAGCATATGTAGTGTTTCAGATATAAAACTAAAGGACATAGTGGCTCACATTCCCTCCTGCAATGACTTCTGCTCTGCACAGGAGAGCAGGACCACCATCAAAGGCTCAGCTGTGGCTTCATGATTAGCTGGACCAGTCTCTGCTGGCATAGGCCTAATAGTTGCTCTGTCCCACACTAGATGGAAATGTAGGCTACGGACCATACACCAGCTGGGATGGCTGGAGCTTAGCACATTTCCTACATATGTCTTCTCACTCCTAACTTGTTACCTGCATTACAAGCAGTGATGCAAGAGCAAGCTATGCTGGGTCTGAGCCAACTGGCAGCCCCACCGCATCAGCGAGGAATTCCCCTGGCCAGATCTGGCTTCTTTCCAGCCCCTTTGCCCTGCTAGAATGACACAAAAGGACAGAAGCCCAGGGGAGAATCTATCCTGGTATATTTGTTTATTTTATTTCAAGTGTGTTCGTTGTTTTTACATCACATACTAGAATTTAAGACAGAAATCCTAAAGAAAGGACAGATTTAGATGAAATTGTCAGGAAAATAACGTGATTAATCTGGGGGCGGAGGAGGCCTGTATGGACTAGTGTTGTTCATAACACATTCTTCTCATGTTTCTGTTATTCCTTAATCTATTAGGAATAACAATAGAAACTAAAAAAATTTAGTTTTATTCCCTCTGTTGAGGGATGTTAACAATAGCTATTTGTGGAACAGTCTGTTAGTATTTAAGTGCAGAGTGTTGCTATCTTTCCATCTAAAAACCTCAACACTATATAAAATCCTCAGAATACAAATCTAGAGCCTTTTGGACCAAGCAACAAAGAAAGATCAGAGATTTTCTCAAACCTACATCACAAGAAAATGGTAGAAACAGAACCCAGACATCCTGATTCCCAGTCTTTTATATTAACTGGCAAATGGGATTTTGTAACATCAGCAAAAGCCCACTGCTTCCCTAAATAACTACATTAGTAATTTTGCACTGTGTTTTGAATTTATGGAACAAATTAACCATTAGATAAGACTCCTTACTTGATTTCTTGTGACTCTATGTGGCATAGCAACTAGAACATGCCCCCCAAAAGGGGGAGAGGGCAAATATTTGTGTGGATTTTAAGAAATGTCCTCTCCCTTTTTGTCCAATTTTTTAAAAATCAACCAATTAGCAACAGTTCTGGCTCAGAGGACAGTGATAGGTCAAAATACTGCTATTGCACAAAGTGGAGCAAAAATAGCAGAAAGACTGTACAACTTTTAGCAATGTAATACTTTTGTATCAGTGCTGTGCCTAAATGTGAATCACTACAAGGCTACAAATTTTTATGACAGATGAAAGAGGGGGCAACAGGAGCCCTTAGGCCCACATCTTTTAAGGAATTTGCTGCACTCTATCTCTTCTGCAAACACCAGCAGCTTTTTCAGCAAAAAAAGAAAATCGGTAGTGGTTAAACCACCAGCCTTGGGCTTTTGGTCTTTGTCTCAGTGGAGTGCTAGTCTTGGCTGCTGCTTCAGAAATGACAGATGGCAGTCTGTGCTGTTTGTTCTGCATTACTGTTCATTTGGCCCCATTTACTAGAAGCCCCTAGTAAGCAGCATTCCTTTGCAGTGGGGACCACCTTTCCAATTTGGACTAATTGCCCTGTTACTTTATTATAAAGCATGCAATGTTCAGCCTACTGAGGTTATTGAATGAAAAATATCATTGATTCTTATGATTCATTTACTGGATTGTGTTTTAATTGTTTTCTATTCAAATCAAATTGCACATAGGCCTCCATCATATGGAGAATAGACTATTTTGTTTGGATGAAGAAGGCTAATTGGTAGAGCTATAGACTTTCTCAGCTGTTGCATTTAGGTCCTGATTCATTCAGCCAAGCACTTAAAATTAAAGCATATGTTTTAATGTTTAAGCTGCAGCCTTATTAACTCAATGGTACTTCAAAATGTGCTTAAAGTATGGCACCCAGAAAAGAGGGAGTTATCACCATGACTAGACTAACATACCTGCTTGAAGGTATGTTCCTCTATCCCAGCATGAGGTGTTTTCAGAAACTGAGAAGTGGATGGTCAGGCCAGGGAGCCAGGCCCCGGGCCCTTTACACTGCTGCCGGAGCCCTGCCGCAGCCTCCCCTGGGCTCACGCAGCAGTTTAAAGGGCCCGGGCGGTAGCGGCTTCTGCTCTGGCAGCAATTTAAAGGCCCTGGGGCTCCAGCCGCTGCTGGGAGCCCCAGGCCCTTTAAATTGCACCTGGGGAAGCCGATCCGCCCCGGTACAGCGCATCGGCTCTTGCCGGTACGCTGTACTGGGGTGTATCGGCTTACTTTCACCTCTGTCAGAACCCCACAAGCAGTGGGAGATCCTCCCAGCAAGACAGTGACATTGAGCAGACTGCATGGGCTGCTCTTATTGGGAGCTATATCCCTAGTCTTGGGGACACCTGAGTAGACTTTTGCCTGTGGATGGGCTGAACCCTGGTTTGATTGACCTGGAGCTGTCAAGTAATCAGGCTGAGGGATGACTCAGCAGCATTTATCAAGCTCAGGCTCAGAGATGACTCGTTACAGATGCAGGCACCACCAACCAGGACAACATATATGAGCTTAGATGAGCTCGTCTTTCCTCATGTACTGCAGACATAGTTGAAGTGCTCCAGCTAGCAGGCCCTAGACTGGAACATCAAGGGACCAGTGGCATGGCTTTCTTAGTTCAGGCCCTTGATGCTTTGTGTCTGTTACACACACCAGCCAAGTTGGCTGACTATTATGGCACAATGCAAAAGGTCATCACCCTCCTTTCCCCCCTGCTGCCCTGACATGTGTGATCAAAAGAGGGCTGGGGATGTGGACAAACGATTATTTGCCCTTTTTGCTCTCAAAACATGTCTAAACTTACTGTAGAGCCCTGTGAGTATTACAACATTCTGTCCAAGTTCCCTAAGCAATGATTGAGTTTTTGTAAATCTTAAAACAAATAAATGAAATGACATAATCACCTGGAAAATGTCTATTTAAGATTCAGCACTACAAATGTCAATGAAAGAGGAATACCGTGCAGAGTAGAAAACAAAGCAGCAACCTTTTGAACCAGGCTGCCTGCGTCACTTCCTTTCTTGGGATCTACCAAGCATAAAATATAGCTTTTCTCCCTCTCTAATAGGAAGAAAGTGGAAAAGAAAGAAGATCAAATTCTCCATTGTTCACTGTCCCCCTATGCTACTCCAGCACCACGCAGAGAGTGGGAAGTTAGTGGAAAGTTCCCAGGAAGTTCGAGCCCATGAAGGTCCTCTTGGCGGACATAGAGCCAGTTAGGGCAGGTCAGACAGGAAAGGAGGAAATGTTTTGGGGTTAAGGAGAATGTTTTTGCTATTCTCTGCTTCCTACAGAACATAGAGGGCCAGGAGAAGGACAGTATAAATGAGAGTAGCACTGAAGTTGCTCTAACTTAGATGGGGCCAGGTAGGCCTCTCCTGCAAAAGAGGAGTGGAAAGAGGTCTTAAAACCACCTTTGCCTCCCCTTTTGCCCATTGCTGTATTAAGTTCAAAAGCAGAACAGCACAGAATCATGCCAAATGGCTTAAGATACTGGAGCAATTAACTCTCCAGTATGGATGTACTTTTTCTTGTGCTTGCAGCTAGCAATCTTACGTCTCTGCTGTTTAATGCTGCAAAAGCTCTCTACAAAAATCAGTGCCAAACCCATGCATTCCACATAAAGGACCCACTTCAGTAGTCTTCATTCATGCTAAACTCCAATTTATTTTAACAGGAGTTTTGTCTAAGAACCACAGAGTAGTAAAGGGGTTTCTTTAGGTGGTCTGTAGTTTTTGATTAGGTTGCTATAATACAGTTCCTGGGCTCACTATTGAAGGAATTACCAGGCAGATGTCATTGAGCTAATAAAAAGTCCCCTTATTTCATCAAAATTTCTGTTTGAAGTCTCCAGCTGAGTCATCCATTGTGAATCAGACTATTAAGGTTAATTCTTGGTCCATGGCTGGTATGTAAGCAGTTGTTCAACATCTGTTATTGCTGTGGTCTTGCTTGGACATACAGGTTACAGGACATGTTTGTTTCATGATTGGAAGAACATAATATGGAGTCAGATGTGAATACATAGGCTTACAAATTTTAAATTCATTCAGTCAATATTGTGCAAAAGTTTGAATTCCATGTTTCACTGCCTAATCCTGAAAGTAAATTTGTTTGCTAGAATATTCATAGGAATATAGAATGTGAATGGGAACCAAATCAAATTCAAACAGAGTAAATAAATTGAATATTTCCAGAAAATATTGTTGTAGTACTTGCACAGTTCTACAATAAGGCAAGAAATACGGTTGTGGCTAACTACAACAGAGTCTGAAGCAGAAAAGGTTTTCAAACTTAGAAGAGGTAGAAGAAACTCTATATTCATGCTCTATCTATATCTTGCAACTCTATATCTTGCACCTGGAACTCCCATTGTCTGTAATGGGTACTTTGTCCACATCATGCCCTCTTAGATGTCTCCACTAGTATTTGAAATTTGTTACTAAACAAATACTGAGGTAAAACAGTTTTACTGCGGTTAATATTCAGTGCTCATAACTTTCATCTAAAAATCTCAAAGTGCCTTACAAACATTAAGTCTTAAGGCACCCACACAAGATTTGTATTGTTATACCTATTTTACAAATGGATAATCTGAAGTACAGCTTGCCCAACGTTGTATAGTGAGTGTGTAACTAAAACAGGAACTTAACTCAGAAGTTCTGATCTCCATGGGCTGCATTTGCCACCAGAGGACATTATTTCCTTCATTTACCAGTGAAATAATATCCCACCCCTAAAACAAAACAAACAAACACACACACACACACACACACACACACACATAAACAACTAGTAGCTTGAACTCTGAGGTTTTCCTACATTCTTTAACTATGGCATATGCAGTGCAAAAATAAGAGGAAAGTATTTAACACAGTGCTAGCTTTCCTCTGTCACAGATTTAAGGGAAGATTAGGAAAACTTCTTCAGTAGTGTTAATATTAATATTTTACATGTATATGCTTTGCCAAAGTACTCATGTCATCACAGTTTGGGCAGAGGACAATATGACCAACGATACCACCTTCTTTAAATCAGTGTCCTACTACAGATAAATACACAATACATAAAGACCACAAAATAGTCTAACTTATGTAGTTGCTTCATGCAATGATTTTATTCATGCAATAGCATGAACTATTGATACAGGTGTGTTAAAATGTTCATCAGAGTATAGTAAAAGAATTAAAGAGGTATCTTAAATATCACATATAACAATTGTTTGTTTACATTCTACATTTCAAAGCACTTTTCACGGTTCACAAAATTTTCATTGTTTCTCCTATTTAATCAGTTTCTCTTTTTGTATGTATCTTACACAACAGTGGAGAAAAAACATGATTGCACAGCAACAAAATGGGAAAAAAATGGAAGGACAGGTGTAGTAATACCTGAAATCCAGCCAATTTTAAAATTAAGTTAGAAATCATTTTGAGTTGCTAATGTCCCTTTAGCTATTATGAAAACTCCTTAGAACAGTTACTGAATTGGTCTAAAAGCAAACATATTGCAAAATCACTTTTCCCTCAAAATGTTTGTTATAGGAAGTCCTAAGGGAATTGAAATAAAATATTATGATAATATAAACTGCTACAAAGATAATGGAGATGAAGCATCGTTCAACTGGTAGAGGTGCTGACTGGGGCCACATGAGACCCAGCTCTCAATTCCTTGCTCCACCACAGATACCCTGTGACTTTGACAAGTCACTCAGGGTCAGATTTCTAACTCCTATTTGGAATTAGGTGCCTAGGAACTTTGAAAATCCCACTAGGCACCTCTCTGCATCTTTAGATGTCTAAATGTCTGTAAAAATCTGCCCTGAATCTCTCTGGACAAAGATCCTGAATGATATTTAGGTACCTAAACTCGATTGATTTCCATGAGAATGAAGTGCCCACCTGTAAAATGAGGATAACCATATTCCCTTATTCACCAGAGTGTTATGAGGATAAATAAATTATATTATGAGTTGGTAATGTAATGGGGAAGAGGGAGGGAGTACATTACTATTAAGGTTAGAATTGAAACCTCTCCCTCCACAAAAACAGAATTTAGTTTCACGATGGGTATCCATTTTCTTCCTAACTAAAGGTTAGGAACAGACCAGGAACTAAACTTATTTTGCATAATTTTCTATGAAAAATGTCAAATGTACTTCCCTAGTTTGATAAGATCAAACTGGAGCACTGTACACTAGGATCTGTGATGGATGCATGACATCTTCTTAAAGAGGATGGTGGCCACAGGACACATAAAGCTCCAGGAGCTGGACAACCAACTATTTATCTGTATGTGCAACTGCTGTAAGAAATAATACTAGGGGTGGTGGGACTGAGGTAAATAATAGAGGGACATTGTGTAGCTCAAGTAATTAAATTACATTCTTTTATCTAAGCTACATAATTACTAACTTGAAGACATGCAAAAGAAAAAAATATATCAGTTTCTCATCATTTTTATTTTTAAAAGACTGAAGCCTATTAGTGCCATTTTTATTCCAGATGAGTCATTTTGATAGTGATATATTTTCAACCACTTTAGTAAATCCAGGGCTAACAGAAAGCAACTCCATTTTGCTGTAAAAAGTTAAGACTATTTGAGTTACATTTCCAGAAGTCAGCATAATGCTCTTAACAGATCCTAACAGTGAAGCAATATTGCCCTCTGCAGATCATTTCTAACTATTACAACATTTTTAACAAAATGGTTTACTTTTTGAACTTACTGAATAAATACAACTATAGTAAACCCTCGATTTTGTGGACCTCGATTTAAGGCACTTCGGATTTAATGGACAAAATTTCCGGTCCGTATGTCATATGTGAAAATTAACAGCCTTTTAATTTTAAAATGCTTTTAAGCAAGATTTGCTTATAATTAAATTAACAGGTTATTTTTTGTTATTAATTCACTGTTACAGTAGACTCCCGATTATCCGGGCGCAGGTTAACCGGGATGTCTAAATGGGTTGGTAGGGGAATCCCCAAAGTGGCGGCGGGCTGAGCGCTCAGCCTGCCGCTGCTTTGGGGTTTCCCCCGCTGGCCCCTTGCCAGCTTGGGTCTCAGCCTGCAGCCACCCTGGGTATAGGAAGCCCAGGCTGGCAGCGGGAGCTGAGACCCCAGCTAGCAGGAGCCTGCGGGGAAACTCTAAAGCAGCAGGAGGCTGAGAGCTCGGCCGCTGCCGCTTCTCAGCACTCTGCCGCTATAGACTCTCTCTCTCCCCCCCCCTCCCCACAGGCTCCTGTCAGCAGGGGGGTCTCAGCTTACAGTTTCCCCGCAGGCTCCTGCTAGCCAGGGTCTGAGCTCTCACTGCCAGCCTGGGTTCCCTACACCCAGGCTGGCAGCGGGAGCTGACTGGGGCAGGCGGCAGGAGCCTGGGGAGAGCCCAAAGAGGCGGTGGGCTGAGCATTCAACCTGCCGCCGCTTTGGGAGTTCCCCCCAGGCTCCTGCCAGCCGGGGTCTCAGCCCGCTGCCAGCCTGGGCTTCCTACACCCAGGCTAGCTGGGGAGCTGACTGGGGCAGGTGGTGGGACCACCACCATCCTCCCCTCCCCCCAGTAGACGCGTGATTATCCGGGATTTTATTAACCGGGATTAAGGTTTTCCCGATCATCCCAGATAATCGAGAGTCTACTGTATAGAAAACTTTTCTGTGAAATTAAACTTTTCATACATACTTAATTTTAATTACACAAATGTGTCTACATAAGTAAAAACAGGCAAACTAACTAATTTGTCATTTTTTTAACATACACATTCGGAAAACCTACTTTATTATATAATGGACTTTCGGCTTTAACGGACACCCCCTCGCCCGAAATAGTCCGTTATTTCGAGGTTTTACTGTACTGAAGTTGGCTGCTACAACTCTCTCTGTTCCCTTTTTACTGAAACTGAAACTTTATAATCAATGACACATACCAGATCATTTTATACCCTTCAAATTGATGTTTTCTGTCATATGAAATATTCAAATATTCACTTCCTTCTCTTTTGAGGAAACAATAAATGTACATCGGATATTTTATTTTTAAATAAAATGCCTGACAAAAATATTAATAACTTACTTTTCACAAAAGATCCTGCAATTCTACTGTACATACAGAAATGCTTAGGGAAAAAAAGTGGCTCATGAAAATTTCATATTAGTGGGATGAACAACAATTCAGTCACCCTGGAAACATTTCTAAGAATCTTGTTCTGAAAATATTCAAAGTATTTCTAGGTCTGATTTATGAATATTGCCAACCTAAAATCACACTGTCTCATCTTACTTTTTCTTTCTATGAGAGGAACGTGCTATTATTAATGAGGGAAGGTAATATGCTAACATTAGCCTGATACTCTGAAATGTGACTGTAAAATAGTAATTCTTGCCTAAAGGATCTGCTCCCTGTATATATTCAGAAACAGCTACTGATTTTAGTGACAATAATTAGTTTTTGCAGTGATCTTACCTCTGCAGAACCAACAGAATTATAGGAGAATGAGCTAGATTTTAAACAGGCTCTTGCAGCAACAGAATTGCTAACAAAGTACCATTTTCTGTTAGTGATATATAAACAATGCTGAATTACTCCAGATACTAGGCTGAGTTTGGAGATCTGGCAGTTAGAAAGTTTTGACTTATTAATTGAACATATTTCATTGGGACATCATAAATAATACACCATTTTTACAAATTCACCTTTCTAAGCAGAAGCACTTTTAAACAAAATATAAGGTCACATTTTAAATAATGAATAGGACATGATGATAGGGTGAATCACTGTTCTCAGTGGTACCAGAGGACAGAACAAGGAGTAATGGTCTCAAGTTGCAGTGCGGGAAGTTTAGGTTGGATATTAGGAAAAGCTTTTTCACTCGGAGGGTGGTGAAGCACTGGAATGGGTTCCCTAGGGAGGTGGTGGAATCTCCTTCCTTAGGGGTTTATAAGGTGAGCCTTGACAAAGCCCTGGCTGGGAGGATTTAGTTGGGGTTGGACTAGGTGACCTCCTGAGGTCGCTTCCAACCCTGATCTTCTAGGGTTCTAGATTGGTTGAGTCCAGCGAGTCAATGTCTTGCTTATACCTAGCTCGTGCCCTGCAGCCTCTCTCCCATACCATGGCCCGCATGCCCCGCCCCCCGCTCAGAGTCCATCCGCGTCCCTCTCCTCCTCCTCCCCCTCCCCCTCGTTGCTAGGCGAAGACACTCTCACTCCGCAGCCCTTGGTAGGCCCCTCCCTCTGTGAGGTCCCCGCCCGCCATTCTGAACGTGAGGTGTCGTCTCAGTGCCTGACCCCGCAGTCCCATGCCCGGTGGCGCCCCTGCCCCAGAGCGGCAGAAGCAGCTCCGCGGTGGCGGTAGCGCCCTCTGCGGTCGAGGCTTTTGTCCCTCCCCGAGGCTCGCTGTCCTGGTTCAGGCGCTGCAAGGGCGAGCGGCGGGTCCTGCGCGGCGGTGGGCGGAGCAGGAAGCGGTCGCGGGGAGGGGTCGCGTCGGGAGCTGCTGCGACTCACCGGAGCGCAGGGTAGGACCGGGCCGGGCTCGTCGGGGGAGGCCGCGGAGATGCCGCTGTTCGCCCCCAACCCCTTCGAGCAGGACGTGGGTGAGTGAGCGGGAGTGCGGTGGCCGCGGGGAGGGGGCAGTGTCCGGAGGGCGGGTGTCCCGCGGGAGGGGGGAGACACTCGGTCCCTGAGCGGCGGGCTGGGAGGCTCCGGCGCCGGGGAAACGGGGCCTGAGCGGGTCGGGCTGTTTTGCTGCTGGGTGTTGGGAACGGGGTGTGTGTGTCGGGGGGGTGACTGACCCCGGCGCTGCTGCACAGCCGAGCCCTGTGGCGTAGTCCGGTGCCGCGGCCGGGTGTCTCCTGCACGGCACCGGCGGAGTATGACACACCGCGCAGACCACGGGCCTTAGTCCCCCAGGAACTCCCTGAGCAACCCCCATCTGCCGGGCACCTATAGGTGTCAGGGGAGAGAGCAAACGTGTATTGCTGCCGTCCATTCTGGGTGTGCGACCTTTGACCGCCTTCTGGGGGGTCCAGGCCTAGTGGATCTTAGAAGTTTAGCATCGTTAAACTAAGTTGCAGAATTTAAGAAAAAATATGTATTTTTCTGACTAAGCTCAGTGAATAACTGGAATGTTTGTTAGTCTATGAGGGTTGTGATAATCGTTGCTTGAAAATTCTTAGTACGATACTTTCTTTTTGGCAAGACTCAAAATAGCATGTTATGTTCATGTACATCTGATGTATGTATCCAAGCTGTAGAAGATGTCTAATGTATAGCTAACAGTTTAGGAAAAGGTTACATGGCAACACTGTAATTGGGACACCTTTTTTCTTCAGAAAACTTAATGCCATAGCAGGCTTTTACAGATAAGATGTACAGACTATATTGCAACAGCATGCAGCGTTTTAGTATGCATATAGGAACACTTACTGTTTTTTCTCCATAGTTCTTTTACTCTAAGAATAAATGTATTTGACTTTGTGATGGCTGGTTGGGAACTGGTATAACTATTGTAGCTCCTACAATAGAGAGAGGTTAATCACAGGAGCTGGGCCCTAGTCAGACATGCTGGGGAACTCGCAGTGAGGTGCAGAGGGGCTACAAGCCTAAACCACTAGTCTGGAGGGAGAACAATGCTGTTTTGCCAGTTATGGCTGGGAACCTGAAGCCTAAAGTGTGGGAGTCCTTGAGGATGATGAGGAGATGCAGTTAACCCTAAAAGTATAACATCACTAGCTGGCTGATATGAAAGCCACAGGAGCTGCTACATATGCAAGTTTGAATGTAGTTAAGTGGTGCATTTGTTTGGCATTTCCATCTCCAAAGAGCTGGAATGAAATCTGGACTATAATAGAGTATATTGGGGTAGATTTTCACCTTTGTTTTAATATCTGCCAGTAAAATGTCTGGTGGAAACTAATTAGGTGGCATCAAAGTAATCCTTTGCTGACATCTGTCCATGCTACAAAATCATCATGCAGTCCTGTTTAGATGGAGCCACTGAGGGCATATCTACACAGGGATAAAAAGTCTGCAGCTGGCCTGGGTCAGCTGACTCTGGCTCACAGGGCTCATGTTTCCTGGCTGAAAAACTGCTGTGCAGATGTTTGGGCTTGGGCTGGAGGCAGAGCTCTGGGACTCTGCAAGGGGAGGAGGATGTCCCAGGGCTCAGACTCCAGCCTGGTAATATCTACATAGCAATTTTGAGTCCTTTGTGCCCAGCTGGGCAGTATGATCCATCCCTCACTTTAGTTTGCAGTAAAAGTTTAATGCTCAGTAATCAGTTACATGTATTAGGAAAAAAATGAAAAAGTTTACCAATTCAGTATAAAACCCTATTAAAATTAAAATTTGTTTTATGTTGGCATTTTAAAGTTCAGCATTCTTGTTTTTTGGCCAATTGTGGAATATTCTACACTACATGATATTTTAATGAAAACTGCTGTGCTCTAAGCTAGCAGAGTGGAAGAAATGCTAACCAATTTAAAAATTGTTAACTTCAAAGTGTGCATGCTAAAGGCATTCCCTTCATTCTCCTTTGCTACAAAACCTATTAGGAGTTGTTGATGTTGACATATGATTGAGGTGAAGGTTGAATCCTGCCAAACCAGTTACGCATGAATTCAGTTCATTCTATTTGAAAGGCCTCATAAGGTCTATTTGCCTGCACCAATGGGGACACTTTAAATACTGTAGTAGTTCTCTGTGATGTATTTGCATAGTCAAGGTTTTCAGGACTGGGGACATCAACTTAACTTTTGTCTAGAATGCTGGGGAAAAGTTAAGAGCTTGGAATTACCAAATGCATTAAGATTTAAATGTGCCATTCTTTAAACGGGATCCAGCTACTATGTACATTTTGTACGCAGTTAAACCAGGACACACAAGTGGTGGCTTTGCAAATAGGGCTGAATCCTGCATTTCCTTTTCATGCAAAACACTGGTTGATGGATCTGTGAACCTTGCCAGAATAAGGATTTTGCCCTTCAGGGCCCTTTTAAATAATAGATTAGGATGTCAAAAATGCTAAAATATCTGCACCTGTATTTTACAATAGCATATTGCTACTGTTGTGTTTGTTTTTATGGTTGTAGCTCATATCTATGACTTAACTTTTTAATCTGTTTTTTCTGGGTGTCCTTTATACTTGTGAAATATGGATTTTTTGCTGTTTTAATATTTTTGAAAAACATACTTTCACAGAATTTTACTTTCCCGTGGATATTCTACTTTTCTTTCCTTAGTTCTTTTGTTTTGTGAAAGCAGAGCTCTTAAAGCAACAGGAACAGATAAATGAACTTATCTATAGAAGGCTTAATCATTTAGTATCAGAACTAGTGTGGAAATGACTGGTCTCAGAGGATTAAAGCGATGAATAACAAACTTCAGGAACATGTACATTTTTTAAAGATCCTGTTTTCATGTATATGTTAAAAGTATTCAAAGCTTTGGAGACATTAGCTGATAGTACTGTATGGTGAAATAGCTAGTGTAGTGGAAGGAAGTTCTGTTTTGATTAAATGGGTTTTTAAATCCATGATTAAGTATTCAGCAAAGTAACAACGATCAGTAAATCCCACTTCAATATTGGATACATTTATGTCATCATTCATTTTCTTGAAAAAATGCAACTAACCCTAATTAATTAAATCTGACAAAGAATAGATTGCCAGTGAGCACCAGAAAAAAAGTAGAGCTCACCTGATAAAATATATTTGAGAGCCTTTTAAAATGTATATAAAAATAAAATTACATCTCATGAAGGGAGAAAACTTTGCATGCAAGAATTTGTTTTGCTGTAACAAACATTTGCTTTAGTTGTATTTCGTTTTTTAATAAAAAAAAATACAATGTGATATGTAGAAAGCTTTTCCTCCTCCAATTGTATTTCAGTCTCTTGAGAAATCGCAGCAAAATAAAGTTGTAGAATTAGCCATTAGCAATACTTTAAACATTCTGATTGTTCTTACTGAAAATATATTAATTCTACAACGGTAATATTTACCATTTGTGGAAAAGACTCAGCAGTTAGGTCAAAGCTAATACAGTGAAGAGTCTCCTCTTTTAAATGTTATCAGTGCTGCACTATCTTAAACAAAATAGTTTTAGAATATATGCTTCTAGTTACTCTTCCTAAGTGTTTGTATTTCATGATCCAAAAGAGTCAAGCACTTGTCTGAAATATAGACTATTCTATTTGTTTTAATTTTTTAGAATAAAAACCTTTTGAACTGTTTCACTTATTTAGATATATGAAATACAAAAAAGCCATCATTTAAAATTTCATTGTGTTGGGGAGCAAATTCACTCTCTGGCACTCATTGTCTTGTACAAACATTTTCTCATTGCATACAAGAACTTTGCTTAATTTTATGTATTTGATAGATGCACAAATGCTTAATCTCTAGAGACTAGAATATAACCCTTCGATCACAGTGAAGATGAATTTGTTGGTATTAGGCTCTAATCTGCATTACAAAACCATCACATAATTTGTGTCTGGTAGTCTCAGCTCAAGGGAAGCCAGGACTGGAATAACAAATGTCTTGAAAGTCTGAAATGAGGTTCTTTGGGAGTGCCATAGGCACAGATATTGCCTCACCCCATTTCATTAAATTTAACTCTCTGTGAATGTTGTTTAGTTCTTTACTTTCATGAGTATTCAGTGCTCTCAAATCAGAGTGCCAAAATAGCCAAGGAATGACTGTGCAAATCCAAGGCTCAATTTATATAATTTTTTGGATACTCATTGATTTCCTTCAGAAATTTTAGTTTCCAGTTTTATGTAAAGACCTCTCCAGGTGTTCTCTTAAGAGTTGGATATTTCGTAGGGTATGGCTGTATTACCTGCTGGATGGTGGGTAGTGCTCAGTGTCTCGGGGATCGATTTATCCCATCTCATCTAGACGCGCTAAATCGATCCCCGAATCGACTCCTGTACTCCACCTTGGCAAGAGGAGGAACCGGAGTCGACGGGAGAGTGGACGTGGTCGACTCGCCGCCGTGCGGACGACCAGGTAAGTCGGCCTAAAATACTGCAACTTCAGCTACTGTATTTGCATAGTTGAAGTTGTGAACCTTAGGTCGACCCTCTCACCCCCCAGTGTAGCCCAGCACTTAGACTCCAGCCATGCTTTTCCCAGAATAGCAAGTCTAGGTTGTAGTGGTGGTACTGTGGCCAACACCTCAGATTCATATGCCTCCTCCTAGGTTCACCTCTGTGTCAATATAAGCAGATTTTGAGGGTCACTGTTGGCCGCTGCTTTCTGGAGTTCATGCCCTAATTTTGAATCAATCTAACCCACAAAGTGATTGCAACTGTCTCAAGCCTTCTCTCAGAGAAATAACATAATTACAGGCATGAAATAATGCCATAATGGTATTGCTCTCAGAAACCCATGCAATTTCAGAATAGTTCCCATTACAGAGCATCAATACAGTACAATATTAGAGATTTAAAGGGATTTGGTGGTTTATATTATTGCAACCAGATACCACAAAGGTTTTGATACTGCCAGGCCTGCTTGTGAACCATATTTGATGGAACCCAAAGCATAAAGCTGATTGCTTTAGCTTTTCCATATTGAATGGAATTAGAATATTTTGTTTTAAACTGTAACAGTCTAAATATAAATCTTAAGATAGCACAAGAACTCTTTACTTGTTACTTGAAAATTATTTGTGTCATTGCTGAATATATTGTTTGTGTGATTAAAATGACTGTGAGATCTTACAGTTCAACTTGTGAGTACATTACTAAATGACCCTCAGAGGGAGGTGGAGTGGGTGAAACACAATAAAAGGGAGATGAGCAGAAACACTTCGGGTGGATCGTGGGTTTTATACAAAGAGCAGTTTGTGTTTATCGCTATGTCTTTTCCTCTTACCAATTCCTGACATTGGTGAACTCATGAAAGTCTCATGGAAGAATGTGTTTTAAGAAGGCATTTGAATGAGGGAGAGGCTAGTTTATGACACCAGTTACAAAAATGAAAAGGTGATTCTTAACGACCTTTATGAAATATGTAACAGTGTATAAACTTAACAACCTTGGGAAAAATCAAAATATGAAAGACTATGACTTCAACATGCAATAACTAAACAAATTATCTGAGAGGTAGCCGTGTTAGTCTGGAATAGCAGAGGTAACAGAGTTCTGTGGCACCTTAAAGACTAACTAAAGTATTGAAGCATAAGCTTTCGTGGGCTAATACCTTTGCATCCAACGAAGTGGGTATTAGCCCACGAAAGCTTATGCTTCAATACTTTAATTAGTCTTTAAGGTGCCACAGGGCTCTCTGTTACCTAAACAAATTATGTAGCATAGTATATATATTGTTCAACATTTAATGCTGTAAATTAAGTACTGTTTTTCACCTTTTGATTCCAGTGAATGCTAATCATATTTGTGCATCTCGGTTCATAATATAAAGGGTCTTGTGTATATCACAGGGGTTCTCAAACGGGGTTGGGACCCCTCAGGAGGTCATGAGGTTATTACATGGGGGGTTGTGAGCAGTCAGCCTCCACTCCAAACCCTACTTTGCCTCCAGCATTTATAATAGTGTTATATATTTAAACAAGTGTGTTTAATTTATAAGGCGAGGTTGCACTCATCAGCTTGATGTGTGAAAGGGGTCACCAGTACAATCATTTGAGAACCATTGATATATCATAAAATACTACATATAAATACAAAGAGGGATTTAAAATTGCTTTAGAAATAAGTAAATATTAGCATTGGTTTAGAAAAGACATTGCTCTTTTAATTATTTATATATAAAATGGTGGTTCTGTCATATTCTGAATGGAGCTAGTTCACCAAATATAAATCTAAAGTCTATCTTTTTCTTTGTAGAAAAAGCCACAAATGAATACAATACCAGTGAGGACTGGGGTCTTATTATGGATATATGTGACAAAGTTGGAAGTACTCCTAATGGGTAAGATGTGTTTCAGCTTCACAATGTCTTACTCCACATTTGCTTAAAAAAACCCGTAACATAATGTGCACCACTGTTAGCGGATTGGAGCTTCCTAAAATGTGTATCTAAGTCAGCTATGCAGAAAATAATATGATCAGTAAACAAGTTCGTAAACAGTACTAACAATGACCATGGTTGGCTTTCAAGTGGTTCGAGAAGAAGTTTTGAACCTGATTGAAGTTTTTTTCCAACAGGATTTCCAGCACAGTAATTGGTGTATGCAGGATTCATTCCAATTTTTATGCAGTATTGCACAGTAAATTGAGTTACTCGTGATAAATGCTGTAGCGTCAAATTCTTGAAGCATCCAGGCCAGGAGGAGAAAGTACAACTAGAGTCATTGCAGAAACTTGTCTAAATTGGAAAGTTGCCTACCGGTGGGGGAGAGGGATAGCTCAGTGGTTTGAGCATTGGCCTGCTAAACCCAGGGTTGTGAGTTCAGTCCTCAAGGGGGCCATTTAGGGATCTGGGGCAAAAAATCTGTCAGGGGGGACAGTACTTGGTCCTGCTAGTGTAGGCAGGGGAATGGACTTGATGACCTTTCAAGGTCTTTCCAGTTCTATGAGATAGGTATATCTCCATATATTAGTGTGTATGTGTTACAGGGAAGTGTAAGATGGATGGAGGTCAACATGGAAAAGAGTGGGGTCAAGACCAAAATGAAGTTTAATACATTTGAACACTGGCAGTAATTCAACCATCCTATAGTTGTTGAATGTAGCTGCTGATCTTTGCCTCTAGATTGGCTGATTTTTATCAGTCAAAGGCAATTCATAATGCAGTATCTTTGCATTTGTCTAACTATCAACATAGAAATCTCATCCTGTCTGAAGTCTTTTTTTGTCTACTGTTATAAGTAATGCTCAAGTTTAAGATTAATGAACTAAAAATTATAAGAAAAAACATTATTTTTCTCTGTATGTGACACCACATACTGGTCAGTGTCTCTTGTGTGGGCTGTTAAAAACAATGAAAGTTTAGTTATAAACAAAAATTAGGAAGGTTGTACTAGATGTAACTACTGAAAGCACTTAAACTATCTTTTTATGGAGGCGGAGGGGTGATTTTGCTATTACCTCCCTTTGGGTACTGGGGTGCAACCTCTAATTTGATAAAGCTCTTCTGTCTTAATGATCTCCCACAACTAGACAAATGTTTTGGGCTCTTTAGCTTTTGAGAAAAACAAGTCTAAACTTTTTTCCTTAAAACTTTTAATATCCATCCTTGTACATTCCAAATGATTTTTCTACAGCTGTTGGGGTAGAATGATTTACATTTCTTTTTGTTTAAAAACAGTGGTGCCTGTGTTTAAAAACAGTGGTGGGTGTGTTTTTTTTAAATCAGGTTGAAGCTCTTTAAAAACCTGACTTTAGAATTAATGCTTTTGTAATTGTAGATTAAAATATATAGCTACCTAAAGTATGTAGAATGTGGGTTTTTAATGCCGCTACTGATGACATATCTTATTTGAAGTTTACAAAATGCTGTAGATAAAAAACAAAATACTGAAAATCAAGGCCCTGATACAGGAAACACTTAAACAGGTATGCAGTTTATTGAATTACTCTTAAAGGTAACTTCAGCAAATGACATATGCTTAAAGTCAAGCATGTGCCCAGTTGTATGCAACCTTGGAGCTATAATTAATTAATATTTTAACTCTTCTCACTCAGTGGTATAAAATCTTTGTCATTGTAAAACAAAACTGCTTCAGTGTTAATAATGAAAAGTTGTTCATACTGTCAATACACTAACAAAGTTATTGTGATCTCTATCTACCACAGGCCCAGTTTTTCAAAATAAATTAAAGGGAGGCTTCTTGCCCTACTGATTTCAAACTGCAAACTGGATTGATAAATATAGCCTGATAGGTTCAGAAAGTTGAAATGTTTCTGTTGAAATTCAATGTATCAAAAGTGGTTATTTGTTTGCAAATGTAGCATGGGCTACTTGCTTATAAATATTGTATTTGTGCCGTTTTCAATGTTAGAACGTTATGAAATTCTGGACTTATTTTTTTCTGCATAGATGAGCATTTTACCCTGTGAAACTTCTTAGTTGAAAAAAAAAATCTCTAAAACCTGAAATCTTCCCAACATTTAAGAAATTAAAGAAAAAAGTACAAACCAGCTGCTTCAGCAAGTTGACTCTAAAATAGGTACAAAGAGCTAGCAATATGCAAATAAGATTTAAATTTTAAAAAATCATTGTTTTTATCCACCTTGATAAGTGATTTTTTTTCTTTTTTCAAAATCTAGACACAAAACACTTTTTAAAACGTGGCAATCGCTTCTTAGCGTAGAGGGTCTTCTTCCTTGTTTACTTCAGGTCTGTTTACTTCAGGTCCATTTCCTTCAGGTGGTTTGACCTCCAGCCAGGGGTGGTAATTCCCAAGATTGCACTGTTATAGAAAACTTGAGTTTTGGGTTGGCTAAATTACTAGCTTTTAAAACTTGTATTGTACTTTTCATTGGTTGACTTAACTTCCCTGGATGCTAAGTACATAGTGATATTTTAATTTCCAATTCAGTGACTGAACTATACTATACTAACTCTGATATTCTCTTAATTCTTTTTTAGAGCAAAAGATTGCCTTAAAGCCATAATGAAAAGAGTAAATCATAAGGTCCCACATGTTGCTTTGCAAGCACTAACAGTAAGTAGACTATACATTATTTTGCAGAACTTTACATCTCTATCTTTATGTACTTAAGCAACCTTATACCCATGAATACACATATTTAATTCCAGATGAAGTTGGCATGCTTATCTAAAGGTGGAATTTAGCTCTTATTACTCTTTATTTTTTTAAAAAAAATCTATAAGCACTTATGTTTTGGACAAATCACTTCCATTGCTGTCTTCAATATTTTTTGCAATTTTATTTCTGTTGTCAGCTGCTAGGAGCCTGTGTGTCAAACTGTGGAAAGATTTTTCACTTAGAAATATGTTCCCGTGATTTTGCAAGTGAAGTACGTGGTATAATAAATAAGGTAATGTGTTATTATATTAAGTATATTTAGTAAGTTATAAGAATGAATGAAATTCTTGATGTGGGTTTGCTTTGTGCTCTCAGTATATTTGTGATAAAACCTAGCTTATGTGAATTTAATTTAAATCAAATTGATTTAATCAAGATTTAAATATCGAGTCAGGAAGACTCGATTTAATCATGGATTTCTACATAAAAGTGCATTCTTGTTGATGGGTATAACCTCAATACATATTCTTCACAACTCAAATACGGATGTAGGTTTCATTTTTAGAAGTACACACTACACATTTTTAAGTGATTTATTTTTAAAACTTTTCAGATTAGCTTTACAGCTATATTAGAAAATGATGATTGGTTATTTCATTTGCCAAAGGTAATTGAAGCAGATGTTTATGAAGTCATTGGGAGGTGAACTATCTCCAGTTCAACAGGTTAATCATTAATAATTGGAGGATTTCTTGCCATGCTGTATTAGGAGGAGAACATCACCAGACCGACATTTCAATTTTTTTATTTAACTAAAACAACAATGTTATGTATTCTGGCTTTTTTTCTTCAACAGCAAACACATAATATTTTAACAAAACAAGCTCATGAATTTTTCAATTTAGTTAAACATTTTGTTTTTTAAAATCTGGTTTGTTTTTGTTAAAATTGTTAAATAAAATAGTTAACTGAAATATTTTTAAAAAAACAAAAATTATATCAAATGTCAGCCATGTCAACATGAGAAACTTAAAATATTAGCTTCTGAAGCCAACTCAGTCATCTTCACCTTCATTTTCCTGTTTGTTCATAACCTGGAAAAGAAAAACAAGCTTTCCTTCTTTTTCTGGTCCCAAACGATTTATCAATTTGGGATGAATTAGTCCAAATGAAGAAAATATTCTTTCTACACCGGCAGAAAAAGCTACTGCTGTTAAAAGTGAGATTATCACTTCAGCAGTCTCAGAAGTCACTTAAGTACTTGGATTCAATCAATTCACTGGTGTGATTTTTCTTTAAAACATCATCAGCAAACATATTTCATGAATGGTTCACCCTTAGCTCTGAAGTTTATTATAGTTGGCATTATGGAGGGATGATTGCTCGATGTTCCTGTCATAGCCAACAACTCCTCTTCTTCAGCAGTTAAGGTTTGACCTTCATACTGAGTATTGAAAATATTTGCAAGAAAATGAGCTAGAGATAGTGCTTGTCCCATTGATTTGTATGGGTAACAAGAATATCCAGAGTTTTTAGTGCTAACAATTTATTGAAAGGGATGTTAAACTTTATGCTTCAGAATTTAAGACGATCTCAGTTGGGGATTAGGGGACAGGAGGGCAGATTATCTCACATCTGCTCTCCTCCCCTCCCCCAGTTAATCTGACACATGTTGTACTGGGCACTGCTGGAGATAGAATACTGGATTAGATGGATCCAGTTTGGCAATTCCTATGTTTGCTGCCCTTACTCAGAAGAGGTATTGGTTATGAGGCATAAAAGAGAAAACTTTTATTGTGAATTATTCATTGGGACCTCTGCTGTTTCTTCCTTCTGACAAAATTTTCTATGCTTACCCTTTTGGAAGGAACAAAAGGAGGAATAAGTATGGAAGTCTGCACTGTCCTCTTCCCTAACTCATCCCCCTGTTGAGATAATCTCTCCTTCATATTTTATTAAAACAGCACTTTATAGTTGAGAAATGATCCCTCTAATTCTAATGAAGAACTGGGTCTACTTGGGGGATGTTCAGTATCAGAGGGATAGCTGTGTTAGCCTGGATCTGCAAAAGCGACAGAGTCTTGTAGCACCTTATAGAATAACATTCTATAAGGTGGGGGGGGGGGGAGGGATAGCTCAGTGGTTTGAGCATTGGCCTGCTAAACCCAGGGTTGTGAGTTCAATCCTTGAGGGGGCCATTTAGGGATCGGGGGCAAAAAATCTGTCAGGGGACAGTACTCGATCCTGCTAGTGTAGGCAGGGGACTGGACTCGATGACCTTCAAGGTCTTTCCAGTTCTAGGAGATTGGTATATCTCCATTTTAAGAAAAAAACATATGTTTTTGGAGCATAAGCTTTCGTCTATAAGGTACTACAAGACTCTGTTGCTAGAGATGATGTTCACCATGTGATTGGGAAAGTCCCCATTCTCACCCCCTGTCTTTTCATCCCTTCGGAAGAAAAGTCATAAGAATGAAAAAGAGCAGCAGAAGACTTGCCCGTTTTCCTGGAAATAGTAGTTCAGTAGTTTTTCCCACAGTGAAACACATTATGTCGGCACCGGGGGGAGAGGGAGGGGAGCTGGACACTCTGGGATAGGGTTACTTTGACTCGTCTGTACACTGCAGCATGGACAATATAGCCCTAGGTAGAAGCATGGGTCAGAAAATCCTTGACCAAGGGTTAAAAATGCAGTGTAGAGGCTCAAGCCCAGGGCTCTCAACACAGGCCCCCTGACTCAAGTTCCACTACCCTAGGCTTATATTGCTGTGTAGACATACCCTAACGGGCTGTTTAATTGCGGTGCAGACATCCGGGCTCTAAAACCCTGTAAAGTGAGAGAGTCCAAGAGCTGAGGCAGCCCAAGCCCAAATATCTATACCACACTTAAACAGAGCCTTAGCCCAAGTCAATGGCACAAGTCAACCAGGGGTATAATTGCCATGTAGACATACCCTCAAAGACCACAAATTAGTTAGTGGAATTTGCTATAACCTTGAAAAAACTATTCACTTTATTTAATAGTGTTCCAATGGCTCTATTCTTAAAGCATCTTAATGTAATAAGGGAACCAATCTAAGGCCTTTCAATCTCTCTCACAAGACAGCCAAGATCCTCAGATGCTGTAAATCAGCATAGTTCCGTTAACCTTAATGAACCTATGCCAATTTACACCAGCCAAGGTCCTGGTCCTGAGTTTGCAAGTCACGCACAAAAAGCAAGTCATCACCAGATATTATTTCTCTCCTATAACACTACTAAAGAGACTGCTCCAGAATACTCTATAAAAATAATCTTATGATAATATTGTTATTAAACCAACAGAAACTCAATCTTAATCCTCAAACAGTTATCTGGTGTAATGAAGTAACTTTTTACTCCAGAGAAACCTCTTTAAGATGTGCAATAATCAGCACAAGCATATTTCCAGCGAAAAGCAGCCCTGGGATAGTTTTCTTAAGGAAGACACACTGTTTCCTAACTGTAATGGTGCTATAGGTGGAACTCAGATGCCTAAGGAGCCCATGAGTACATTAGCCCTTTTGGTAGGTGTCTCAGTGGAATGACTGCAGTTTGAGACGACTTTATACTGAACTACCATCTAATGTGAGAATTGGGCTTTCCACCTCTAGGCTGAGTCACACTGGCAGGAAAATGCCCATGTGCACCTGTTCTGAGGATAATTAGGACATCAGTCTCCAGGGCTGTCACACTATTAAAATGAAACTTTGCAGTTCTTTTAGAAATGGGACATTCAATGAAGGTATTTTTGTTTGGTTGTGTTTTTTGTTTTGAAGTTTGACATAAAATGTATATTCTTCATGAAAGGGTCACCAGTACAGAAGTTTGAGAATCAATGCAATAGATCACACCAGAGATTGTTAGCATAGATAGGACTAAGGAAGTTGCACCAAGAAACTCTAGAGGACTTTCTGCACCTGAGTCAAGCTGGGTCCATATGCACACAAGAAAGCAATAAGGCGTGAACCCTCAGTCCCAGCTTAACTGTGGCTTGGCCCCTCCATCCCGGCAGGGTCCGGGACCCTAGGTTAGCACAGTTGATGTGTGGATGCGGGGGGGTGGGGGGGGTTGTTAGGCTTGAGTCCAGGCTCAAATCCGGGCTTACATTGCTGTATAGACATACCATTAGCCTGAGCCCATGATCCTGATCCAGCTGGCATTGGACAGCTGGGATTTGTTAAGTGTTGTGTAGACATAACCTGAGACATCGCCGCTCGGAGCCAGACATGCTACCACGATGATCCCCCGGAGCGGGCTGTGTGTCTGGCCCGGAGCCAGACACACTGTTGTGCAGCCCCACATCCCAAAGCGCTGCTTGTGCGGTGTGCTGAGGCTGCGAGGGAGGAGCAGCCGCCCCAGCTGGAGCTCAGGGGCCGCTGGCCCACCCTGCATTAGGGTGTGCCCTGGGCACACCCGGCACACCTTGTATGCACGCCTATGGGAGGTGGAATCCTATATTGATCCTCCAGGAGCTAGATATGCAGGTTGTGATACCAAAATCCATTGGTGGTATAAAAGGTCCATGCTGCACTTCCAGGCTCTAGACCTAAATGTATACCGTAATACTCTTTTGTAAGATATAATGCACTATTTAAGATATGGTAACATCATATAAAATCATAACTTTATGTGAGTGTTTATTGAATTTCCTTTTAAGTTACAGGGCATACAGTGATTTCTGCTCTTTTTATGTCTAAACATCCACCTCTACACAATTATTATTTAACTTTGTTTTATAGGCTCATCCTAAAGTTTGTGAAAAGCTAAAAGCTTTAATGATGGAGTGGTCAGACGAATTTCAAAAGGACCCTCAATTTAGCTTAATATCTGCAACTATTAAATCTCTTAAAGAAGAGGGAGTAACTTTTCCTACAGCTGGATCTCAGGTAATGACAGATATAATTCTGATCTGACACATGTCAAAAGACTTTTTTTATATTGGATTTCTAATGATGTGCTTGTGTTATGAATATGGGAGTAAGAGACCGATAATCTATTGTAATGACATCTTTCTGTTGCTGTTTAAAAGAGCAGGTAATAAAAACCAGAGGTGGCTTTGGGTCCCAGTTTAGGAGTGCCCTTCTCCTTTCCACAGCCGGGCACACATCTGTTCTGTTCATTTTGCTCTTTTACTACTTTCCCGCCTTCAGAATGTATGAGCGGATGGCTAAGTTCTGCTGCATGTTGCCACTATGGAGCAGCACCTGATGCCTGACCATCCCAGACTAAGTCAAAACTTTTCTGAGGTGTCCAGTAGATTGAATTTAAATGCTTTGCCTGTTGAGTCCTCCCTACAGTGCACTTTCTGGGTGTTTCTGTAACACTAATGGTGACTATTTGAACACCTCGCCCGTTAACTTATTTGTTCTCATGATGCCCTGTGAGATGAGTATTGTTAACCCTGTTGTCCAGATGGGGAGCTGCGGCACAGAGAGAGCAAGTGATCTACCGGACATCTTTAATCTGTTCCAGCTCTGCAACAGATCTCCTAAGTCCCTGTCCCATTTCTTAATCACACAGCCATACATCCATTTCAGGAATTGCCCTTCCTCTGCGTGATGAGGCTACCCCTCTATCATGGTGTATCTTATAGCTAGTATGGCTAGTTATCTGAATAGTGGTGTATGGTACGTTCCAGAGTTTGGCTAGAATAATCCTAAACCGACAGATAAAGACGACAGAGAAATTATTGTGTGCTGCATAAAATAATCTCCTGAACGTTGAATCTTGCCCTATTTGAGAGAGGTGCTTTTTGTCTGCAAGCCAACTGGGACTTGTCAGAACAAAGCTAAGAGTCTGGATTTGGAGGTAAAAGCATATGTTGTAAATGACAGATGTAGCAAAGTTTTGAATTCGTGGATGGAGAGTTCTTCAACCAAGCTTTCACTGCTGAACTACTGACGAGTTGCACTTCGCTGTCTCTCTTGTGGATATAATTTTATGTTTGTGTCTTGACAGGCTGAATGTTTTCAGCTACATCACCTCATGCATTGCCCTACAAACAAGTGAGATTGAAGGATTCGTTGCTCATCAAACGTTTTTGCAAGAACATAAATGTTATTTAGGACTCATGAGAAACAGTACCATTGCTAGGTCCTTACACTGAGTGTACTGTTGCTAAGCCTCAAGGCTCCTTCTCTGCTAGGGTTTATGAAAGCTTCAAGGAGAATTCCGCAATGTTGTATACGCTCCTTGCTTTTTTCAAGTTAATCTCTTTAAGGTAGTAGAGGACCCGTTTTATTTCCTTTCTCCCTCACACCCCACACTCGTAGGGGCGGAGGGTGGCTCTTTGTCATCACAACAAAATGGTCTCCTTTCCGTAAGTCCTAGCTTAAGTGCTGTGTAGTATGACTACTTCTGCTGTTGCTGTGCTTAGAGGAAATTGCATTGTAACAGTGGGGAGTATGAGAGGCTGAGGGCATACTGTCCTGCAGAGAGGGTGAAAATAACAGTAATAAATGGTCCCCTTGTATCTACAGCAAACAAAAACTGAAGCTGTGGGAAGTAAATTAAAAAAGGGAGGAGAGGGGAATCTCCATTAGGTGATGAAATGATGGCGAGGTAGGTTTGTGTAACTCTGTTACACATACATTTTTATTTTTTTTATAAAAACACAGTAACTGTAGAGGCTTCTCTTTTGCTTGAAACATATCTGTATTCATGTTGCCAATTCATTTGCAGACTCTCACAAGTGCTGCCAAGAATGGTGCATCATCAAGCAAAAACAAAGAAGATGAAGATATAGCTAAAGGTAAATTATTAGTCACAGCCTTTGGTTAGAAATGTAACACTTTTAAGTGTTCTATACTTGTGTTCTGAAACACATTTTGTTAACATGCATAAATTTTCCACTAAGAAATAAAACTGTACCCAGAGAAAACTGTTCCACAGAATGGAAAGTGATATGGGTGTGGGAGGTCAGAAGAGAATAATATGCTATTTTTAAAAAAGCTTTGGAGGAGGTGGTGGATAAGAGGTATTACACCCATATGCAGTCCACTGGCATGGGCCTTGGAGGAACTGCTTGTACTGCAGCTGTTCCTCTTTATAGAGCTTTTGATCTCTTCCCTTCTACCCTATCCCATCTCTTCCTCCCATCCCAATCTGTTCACTCTGAAAGATGGAGGTTTTAAAATGTTTTTTTTGCTCTCATGTTGAGTGCAGATATCCTTGCCCACCTGACACAGCAAAAATTTGTATACAGGATTTCTGGTACTACCAATAACATCACTGTCTTAGCATGAAAGCTGTGTCTTATAGTGAACTTGAAATTCGTATTGTAATTAATGTGTTTGCTTTTATAATATATTTCAGAGCTTGTTCATGGCTAGTTTCTTCTGAACTTTCAAATTGCAGGGCTAAGTAAACTTATTGGAGTTTAGACAGGTTAAAAGTTTAAGAATAAGGAATTTGAATTCAAAATACCTTTAATCAGCAGAACAGGTATATATCACGTACTTAATTTTTAAAATATATGAAATTGGTCTTTCACTTTTTGTTTCAGAAATTAAAATTATTTATACATAATAAAATATACAGACTTACATTTTTTATTTTCCAAACCGTAGCTATTGAATTATCTCTGCAAGAGCAGAAACAGCAGCAAACGGAAACTAAATCCTTATACCCATCTGCAGAAATTCAACAGAACAATCAGAAGGTCTTAAGGAAGGTGCGAGCCCTGTATGACTTTGAAGCTGTTGAGGACAATGAGCTCACCTTTAAAAGTGGAGAAATTATCATCGTTTTGGATGACAGGTATAGTGTGTTTAGATGAAGGTGTATTATATTTTTGAAATGTGATGTTGACTGTGAACATTTACTTTGCTTCTTTATGAGCTGTGTGCTGCCTGTTCTGTTTTATTTTTCTTCCTACAACTCCTGATATTGCCTTCTTTTACACCATCTCTTACACTTGGAATAGTTTTCCAATTAATAATTTCTAAGCATCTCATTTTTCTTTCAATTACTTTTAACTAGCCTGTGCGTGGATCTTCTGTTGAAGTCAACAGAGCCCTTCATTAACATCTACATTTCATTTGTCTTCAGTTTAGATCTGTACTGTTTGTGTCTTTAGTCTATAAGTACTTTGAGGGAAGGATTTTTGCTTTTGACCCTGACCTAAAGCACTCTGTACATCCAGTAATGATGTATAATAAATTCATCTAGAAATGATGAAAGCCTGGGCTACTGACTGAGTCCACATTTGTTCAGGTACAAAATGATTAGGACACTATTCAACAGTTATATTGTTCTTTAAATCATCAAAGTGCTATACAGGCTAATTATGGATGTAGTCTTAATGGGACAGTCATAGACTTATTTCATTTTTTATTTTACTCTTCACTATTGCTCTTGCTACCACCAGCTGCCCTGACTTCAGCTGGAAAATAAAACTTAATTCTCTGCCAGCATTGTCCTTATTTAGCAAACAGTGACTTACTGTTCCTCCTTTTTCTGCTAGTAGGCATTAGAGCAGAAACTATAGATCTGCCTTTGTTCTTCCAAATTGTGTAGTATTTGTACAATCTTTAGGTTAAGCTAGTGGGACACAGTCAACTCAAAATTTAGTTAATTTGTGGAATGTTAAAAGAAGCTTCAAGCCCTACAACTCCCCTGAATGATCCTACTGATTTTTGGTATGTTACTACTACAGTTTTCCTGTGTTTAAAACTACTTTTCCTCACCTCTGTTGCTGGGTGAAAGTCCCATATAAATCAGAGAAACAGACTGTATTGAGACAAAGTGCTGTCAAATGCACAAAATTGAAGAAAATAAACCAATTTTTTAATTGAAGTGTCTGGGTGAATTTCAGGCAGAGTGTAATTCCTAAGTTGAAAGTATTTTTTTTACTTTAATTTCCTCCACTACTGTAGAGTACAGTAGTCAAATTGCACAGAACATTGTAGTTCCTATATGCCTGATCCTGCAAGTTGTTCTGAGCCCTCAACTGAGCTGTTTGCTCCAGTGGACGCACAGCCTTTATTTAGGCAGTGTTCACTGATACTGATGAAGTTTTGTCTGAGTTAGAGGGTTGAGGATTAATTCTATATTAATAGCACTTACGGTTCTAATACCTCCTTAATAACTGAAAGAATGATTAATTAAGAACCTTCAGCTATTTGTAAATCTAGCTTTTAATGGTATGAATGTTTATAGTTTTCTAATGAAACATTTTATTCCTCAGTGATGCCAACTGGTGGAAAGGTGAAAATCAGAGAGGAGTAGGACTATTCCCATCTAACTTTGTATCCTCTAACTTAAATGAAGAACCTGAGACAGGTAAGTTATGTATTAAAAGCTACCACATGATGCTTTAAAAAGGTTGTCAAGTGAAATATTGAACTTGGCTTCCATTTAATCCCTCAGTACAGTTACTTGCCCAGGGTTATGCAGTACACCAGGAAGAGAAACCAGGATGGAATCCTGACCCCGTTTGTCAGTGGGAATTTTGCCCCGGCTTCAGTGGAACCAGGATTTTAACCCCCGTTTTTGGTCATCTTTTTGCTAAACCACTGTACTTCCTTGTTACAGAAAGCTGGTTGTGTTATTTCATGTACTCTAGTTTCTCATGATGAACAAATTCTATTTGAATCCAGTAACCTACTATCTAAAATGTTGCTGGAATGTAGCTTGGACTCTGTGTGCCATTTAGGCATGAGTTTAACATTCAATTATATTCATGCTGATGTATTAACTCAGTTTAAGGTAAAAATTGAGTTTGATTCACACCAGTACTCTCAGAAGTAATTCTGTATATACAGTGGTGTTGCACCTATGTTGATCCCAAGATATTAGAGAGACAAGTCTCTCTTACCAGCAGAGTTTGGTCCAGTAAAGGATATTACCTCATGCACCTTGTCTCTGTAAGCAAGTCTAAGCATTTACATGAACATCTTAAAACTCAATGATATAAAATGTGTGAGTGATGGGGATGTTGGGTCTTGACGAAGTGGGTCTTCGCCCATGAAAGCTTATGCTTCTTTACACCTGTAAGTCTATAAGGTGCTACAAGACTCGTTGTCGCTTTTACAGATTCAGACTAACACGGCTACACCTCTGCACCTGGGGTTGTTTTAGAAACTAGTGGAGGTCAAATAGACATCTGGGACTCTGATTTACAGTTTTGGATGTTTGTCCGAGGAATAAATGGACTAAATTCCAAGTAGAACCTATCACATTCAGAAACTGATCAATTTGGTGTGTGTGGGGGGGGGGGAGATTTCCCCTGTAATGCAATGTTTTCTCCCAGCTTTGAAGACCCAAGAGCATCACTTTCTGGGAGTCATTTGTTGTTGTTGGGTTTTTTTTTGTTTTTTTTTTAAGTTCTTTGACTTTAAAGATTTGACATCAAAGAGTGTATTTGTACTCGGTCCTAAGGAAACAGTTTAAACTATGCAGTGTTGAATATTTGTGTTTTGAGAATAAGAGGGTATATTTTTAGGATAGTATAGTAAAAAAAGACGAAGAGGAGGAACTGACACTCTTGTTCTCTTAGCTACAGTGGATAAACCCCCTGTTACTGAAGATACTACAGAAGAAGTTAAGAAAGCAGAATCTGAACCTGTTTATATAGATGAGGTATGCAATCATTATTTTAAAACTTTTTCGATTGTTTTTATATTACATGTAAACATAATCTAACAAAGTATATAGAAATACATACACAAAGTGAAAATAGTGTATAAATCATAAAGTTCAGTGTTCACTACAAAACCCTCATCATACTTTCATGTGTGATTGGACTTCCTTGTATTTTTTCCACACGCTTCTGTTGGAGTCACTTTTTCTATTAACGCAGTAGTAGAGAGCTCCCTCAGCCAGTCTGTGTATGAGGGAGGAATTACAGATTTCCATTTTCTTAAAATAACTCTTTCGGGAGAACACTGAATATAGCATTCCAGAACACATGATGTTTTTGACAGGTACAGAGGATGTGTGAAAGGTTGGCATGTGGCTGCTTGGATCGTCAATACTCTCTGAGCATTTCCAGTCTAGCCTTAAACACACTTGAGTCCTCTATTACCTTTTAATATCTTGTTCTGGAAGCCGACATTCTACTGGATACAAAATGTGGTGCTAAGTGTTTTATACAAGTTTTGTGAAAATATTAGTCTAGACATCTGGTAGTCTGCCACTTAAGGGCAGTGGCCCTTTAAAGTTTGAAAGCAATAGATATAAGGACTTAAGGGGGATATGGGTTAAAAGAAAGCAGTCCAAGGATTTAGAAGTGTTGGGGAGGAAATCTTGTCATTGTACCTTTAAGTGTCGGGGAGCCTTGCAAAGATGGCAGGCAAGGCTCCCCTTTCCCACCAACCAATTGGGAAGGAGCTGAGAGAAGGGGGAAGCTCATTACGGAAGGAGTAATCTACAGAAGGAACGGGGAGGGCTTCCAAAAAGAGACTGTTTCCAGGTACAGGAAAGAAGTATCTCCTGAAGGAAAAAGTAGTTGCCTGAGCCCAATATGATGAATGTCCCAGGTGCAACTGAGTAAGGTCTGCCTTGCGCTTCTGACTGTCATTAATAAATGAGACTCTTGGAAGAGGATGTCCTTCAGGAAAAAGGTCTGTCTGCGCTTGCTTATAACCCAGGTGAAGGGAAGCTCAAGTAGAGCAAAACTGCAGCACCACACCTGACTGAAAGAGGTGTGCTGGGGTGACCTCTGCTATCACAACGTCGTTCTGTGCTGACTGGTGAAAATGGAGAAAAATCTTGTTTAGATCTCTTTATAAAAAAGGCATTTTTCCATTTTCAAACAAAAACTAGAGAACTCTGTGCTATGTTTTAGAAATAGCTACATTTTAAAAATCTTTTATCTGTCATTCAGGATAAAATGGATAGAGCGCTGCAGGTACTTCAGAGTATAGATCCTACAGACGCGAAGCCTGATTCACCAGATCTTCTAGACTTAGAAGGTATTCTTATGAGTATTACTAAACATTCTAACTTTAATATCTCATTCTACAGCTAATCATAAAAGCATGGGTTTTTTTTTGTTTCTCTCATTTTACTCGATAGGACTCTGAGCTTTAAATGTAAAAGTGCCCTTGATTTGTATTGATAAAACGTTGCAATAGATATGTTGGACTTGGATCTTGGGTGGTGTTAGGCTGGAATGTGGTTGGGACCAAAATCTGCAATTGTTAAACAGAATTCTTGTTACATATTGCATAAGTGACTTGCTCAGCCTCTGAAAGTTAAGGCACTGACAACATCACTTTGAAGGACCCATGGTGCTGTCAGAACTCTGCTTCAGGTGGAGCTATTTGTCCTGGAGGAACAAGTGACTGGGTAAAGAAACTGGTAATCGTATCTGATATTCTCAAATCCTGTTATGAAAATGTGTTTGCTGTCTGTCAAGAGCTTCCCCTGGAGTATCTCCTATGAACGTCTTCATATACACATACCTCCTAATACCTTACTAATCAAAATATCTGTATGTGTGCTAGGAAATAAAAAATGGATACCATTTCTGTTCTTAGAGAAATCATGCAAGCGGGTGGGGTGAGCATACAACCAACTAAATCTCTTTCTTGAGACTGGGTGAACTATACTTGGATAGATGTTTTAAAATAGTCACTGTTTTTTTTTTGTTTGTTTTGTTTTTTACAATCAGAATGGCCATACTGGTTTACACCAATGGTCTGTCTGGCCCAGATCTTGTCCTCTGACAATGGCCAGTACCAGATGCTTCAGAGGGAATTAACAGGAGTTCATCAAGTGATTTATCCCATCATCCAATCTCAGCATCTGGCAGTCAGAGGTTTAGGGACACCCAGAGCATGGAGTTGTATCCCTGACCATCTTGGCTAATAGCAACTAGTGGACCTATCCTCTGTGAACATACCTGATTTTTTTTTTTAACACAGTTATACTTTTGGCCTTTACAGCATCCCCCTGGCAACAAGTTCCACAAGTTGACCATGCATTTTGTGAAAAAGTACTTCCTTTATATATTTAGTGACTTTTAAATCTCTGGTATCACTGTATGAATTCCTAAAGGTCATTCAATATGAAGTCTCATTGGTGGCATTATGGTGTGCTGTAGCTCTAAAGTAAGTGATATTCATTAGATGTAGATGAAGCAGTTTTGAGAGGATAATTTGAGAAAATTGGTGACATTTTAGTGCTGTTTGTAGGCAGTAGTTTTAGTTATATAGTTATATATATTTCCCTCCTCTTTTGGAATAACTGGAAAATTATTAGTTGTCTTTAATTAAGATATTTAAGAGCAAAATTTACAAAAGACTAGGTAATAGACAAATATTATAATCTTTCCATTAATATGGCTGTACTCTGCTAAAATATATTCTTACCGCAGGCTAGGGTTAAAGTTTTAATTGTACAATATATTAACACTTTTGTCTTCACAGACATTTGTCAACAGATGGGTCCTATGATAGATGAAAAACTAGAGGAGATTGATAGGTGAGCCAATCTTTCTTGTGTTTTCAAACAAGGAGTACAACACTGTTACGTATGCTTCATCTTTATTTGTCAGGGTCTTAGATTGGGTATAGGATTACCACATTTTACTATACCTGTGCTCTTTTTCACCTACCTAAATTAGAAAATATTCTAGAATATAAAATTGACAAGCTGTCTTTTTGTTTTAACTTTTTAATATTTAGTTTGATTTTCATTTTAGGAGGCCTTAAAGGCCCCAGATAAGATCTGGGCTCTGTTGTGTTTGGGTTCTGTATAAATAAATAACATACAGTTCCTGCCCTAAAGAGCTTCCAGTGTACACTTGCAATTTTTCATTAACAGCAGTAGCAGTAGGTCTAAAATTGTATGAGCCTAATTTTCTGATGATGATTATCGGTAAGGAAATCTACTCAAATGCAGTGATTTCTCATAGACCTTGAGGAGACTTGATGATAAACGTTAAAAGGAGAAGATAGTAAAGAGACTGACAAGGTTGCTTTTTTTTCAATTTGACTACAAGAAGGATCCCCAACTTCTTCTCTTGCCTACTTTCCAAAGTTCCATCAGTATGATAACTGGAATGGAGCTGGACATCTTAAAAATACAAATTAAATGTCTTAATTTTTTTTTAATTTAGTTAAGACTGTGCTTAAAGAGCTTCTTAGTTTAACTGTTGCAAAATACCCAGATGTTTAAGTAACTCCAAAGGAGGTTTGAGTAAATTGTTTGTCTTTTAATCAGGAAACATTCAGAATTATCTGAACTGAATGTGAAAGTTCTAGAAGCCTTGGAACTCTATAATAAACTGATGAATGAAGCACCTATGTATTCAGCCTATTCAAAGCTCCATCCTCCAGCACATTATCCACCCACATCAGCTGGTGTTTCAGTACAGGTCGGTACCCTTTTCAGAAAACAGAGGCTTTCCTAATATGCATCATCTTTTAAAAGGGTGATGATAAAGCCTGTTCTCCTTTATGCTTTGTTGCTAGCTCCTAAACAATTTGATGTTTCCTATCTATCATTAAATCCTGTAGAATAAAATACCTATTTTGTTCTAGTATATCTTCTAACACTAAAATGCAATTGTTAATCTTTGCTGTACGGTTAGTAGAAAGATGTTGTATTTTGAGTGTTGAAGTTTAACAGCCCAGTTAGCTAGTTCTCGGTGACAGTCACTCAACAATTTTTTTTTTACATTTGTATGTTTCACAGATGGATAGATTTACTGAGTCATATGTCCTTCCTTAATCCCAAAAGAAAATGTTACTCTTCTATCTATTTTCAGAGACATGATTGAACTTTCTAATATGGTATGCATCATGAGGGCAATGCACTTCTGCCAGATATAGTAATTCTGCTTTAGATGTATCACTTTGGGTATATCACTATCTGTTTTTGCCCCCCCTCCCACCCCCCCCAATTTAAGTAACAAGCACTTTGTGCATTAGTGGGTTAAATACTCCAACATTGGACTCAGGATAAACTCTTGTGCCCAACGTATGTTGATTTATGAAAAGAGAAAAGGCCAGGAGTATATAAAGGACACACTTAGAAAGAAAAAGTAGAATGTGCCTGCATATTTTAGGTGGGTTTTAAATGCATGTTAATTGTACAATATGAAAAGAATAGTTACCATAGCAACTGCTACATCAAAGAAGATGCACTTAACCATTATGCCATGCCGTGAACTCTTGAAAATGATGAAAAATTCATTATATTTCGGGGGAGAAAAGAAATTCTGGTCATAATAGCTGGAATTTTTAATATTGCTGATCTCTTCTGAAATACTGCTTCCTGATGTGGAAAAAACAGCAAAATGTTGCTCAGCACAATTGTATTGCACAAAGTTGTGTATTTCCATCTATGTATGTATACTTCATTCCAAATCCAAAACCAATGTGTGCAATATTTGTCTTTGATTTGTATGAGCCTGCATTGGTTTACCCTGCCTATGGTTTGAATTGTAAAGATTTCAAGAAAAATCAGTTATTTACGTAGGATACATGCCATTTAATACGCAATGGAAATGTTCTGTTCATTGAAGTATGTCTTTAAGATGCAACATTTCACCAGTACAAATAGCCTGATAAATGATCTCTCGACTTCTGTTTCCCCTTTATCAAATGGGAATTGTGCCTCCTTAGTGTTAATTTCTGCATTTCTTGACATAACTTTGCTATAAGAATCTTATATTAACTTTTTACCTGTTATATACCTCATTTATTTATCTCCTAGCTTATGAAATGTACTAACTTATAACATCTCTTAGAGTGAACAAGTGAGGTGCAGGTTACAAATCACCACCAAATCCTGTTGCTGAAAACATTTGCATACAGTGTGATTTGAATCAGTGTCAGTGCAATTAAGGATGGAATGTTAGAAAAATGAGGCAGAGGGAATGTAGGCTGTGCGTTTATCAGCTGAGGGAGCTGCATACCTTACTGCAATCTAGAAATGTCTTCAAATGAACATCAGCTGATCTTCCTCTAACAAAGTTTCTGATCCACAGTATCTGTGTAATCTTCTGTTAAATTCCCATCCAGCCAGATGCTTGGGAGATGGAAGAAGTGGGGGAGAGTTTCATTCTTTGAGATAGTAAAATAAATAGACTTCCTGAGCAATCTTGTTTCCCAGACTTTAGTGTGACATTTTCTGCTTCATGTGTAACAGAACTGAGCATTGTACTCTTGGATTATATATATATATTACTGTTCATTTCAGCCAAGTTGATGCATGGTGTGCTATTTCATTTACAGCCATATTCTGTACAACCACATGGTGGGAACTACATGGTACAGGGTATGCACCAAGTCACTCTTCCCCAAGGTTACAGTCTAGGACCTGATCAGATGGGCCAACTGAGGTCCCTGCCTCATACTATAAATTCTTCAGGAGCAACTCAGCCCGGTCAAGCTTCATATTTAAGGTAACACTTCAGCAAGACTTTAATATAAAATTTGATTTCCTCCAGATTAGTAAGTACTAAAAGTCTAGAGGTGGGTAACTGTCAGTAAATTTTTTTGTTCTGTTTTTGTTACTTCAGAAATGTGCAAAATCAAATCACTTTTGAAATGACTTATAGTATGATATGCAAATGAACTTGGTAATCATAACCGTCACTGTTTTTTAAATTATTTTTTTCTGTTTCAGCCCTGGACCAGATTCTGTGTCAAACTCTGGATACATGAACCAGAACTCTGGCCTTCAGTCAACTACGAGTACAGCTGCTTACACCCAACATATGGGAATGTCTGTGGATATGTCAGCTTACCAGAACTCTACATCTAATTTGCCTCAAGGAGCAGGCTATCCTGTGGCACTTCCACCTCATTCCGTTCCACAGCAACAAATAAATTACCATCCACAGCCTCTCCTTTGAAAATAAAACAAGCTCATATTCCTAAAAGCATTCATAAATGTTGGTGATCCTTATGATTTAAATAGCCTGTTGTTGGTATACAAGTACAATGTCCCTTGATTAAAATAAACAACCCAATTTTCTGCATTATAAAGCTAAGCAATTATTTCAGAGTTAAATGTACATCAAGTCTGACAGTTCAGAATCTTTCTAAAGACAGTTTGAGCTACTGATTTAAAAAAAAAAACACATACGATTTAAATCTCCACTTAAATAGCCTCCATCAGCTAAAACTTAATCTCTTGGAGTATCATTCTCAAATCTAAACTCAAATAAGATAATCCTCTCCTTTTTTTCTGGAAACTTGAAAGGGTGCTTTAAAATCTAGTTATGTTGCTTTATCTGTACTTTTCGTAGTCTTTTCCATTCCATTGTTTTAGAGAATCTTTTCACTTCTGTAGTATTTCTTCCAACAAACCCCAATGATTTAGACAACTTATAGTTCTGTTTGTTGTATCATAAGCAGTTCTGCTTTATGGGATGCATTGCATAATAGAACAATTGCATGATAAAGCAAGTGTGAATGGAGAGGGAGACTATTCCTTGGTATGGCAATGAGGACCATGTAAATACAACAATATGAAAATTATAAGGTGGTGGTTTTTTTTTGTTTTTTGTTTTGGCGGATTTGATTTGAAGTTCCAAGGGGGTCTTCTGTTTCCATTACAAGGAATTGGTGGTGGGGAGAGGGATAGGGGTTGTTATTAGGGAGCTGTCTTGCTTCTCCAGAAGGGGTGACACTCCCAGCATCTTTCCTTTCCAAAGGTGGGTAGGGGATGCTGCAAATTAATGGGTGCTCTGAGGTTGCAGGTTACTTAGCTGGCAATTTGTGAAATCTGTCTTCATGTTGTTTAAGGGTGGGAGAGCTGTCTCATTCCCTTTGATTAGAGAGAGGCTCAGGAGTGCTGTTTATCGGGCCTGTAGGAGTCTGCCTTGTTTTTTCTGAAAATGGTGGAGGTGAGCTCGAGGAGCACAAGTAACCTTTATGGACCAGGAAGCCTTAATCTTCTTTAGGCTTTCCTCTCACTGTCACCGTTCACTTGTCTAGGTGAATACATTTGAGAATGTATACGTATACCACTGTGGATCCAAAGCAAAGGTCCTTTGTTAGTTGGACTGTTTTCCTCTCTGGACATAAGGAATGGATACACACTGAAAATGGCAAACATGCCTTTAAAAAAGGAATTGCCTCATGCGTGAGGACCTGTAGCATTCAGTGGAAAAGAAACAAGATCTGGAGACTTTTCCTGACACTTTAATTTTTATGGGTGGTTTTTGTAAAAGAGTAAATGAACTACAAGAGCTGGATAATCTTCCAAGAATATGGGATTTCTTTCCTTTTACTGTTTTAACTTCTGGAAATTTGCACAACACTCTCCTACTTGGCTTCTTAATATGATATTTATATATATTTTTAATTTTGTTATGAATGGCTAACATTAGATTGGGAAGAATAATGGATATAAATAATGTTGATAACCAAAATATCTTGGTTAGATGCATGGAAATCTGAAAGCATGTCCACAATGAGTGTTTTGATATACATTGTTTTCTACTGGATGAGACCTTGTTACATGGTAATCTTCCTTGTTGTCCCCCAAAATAAAACTCACCATCTGTTCAGTGCCACCTCCATTTGTCTTACTGTTACTAAATACATTATTTAGTATGATCTTGTTCAGATGCAGCTTCATGTTGGAACAATAAGGTATTCAGTACCTGATAATTTGATACTCAAGTTTGTGTGACATGAGCTGTAGTTTTTCCTCTCCAATTTTTAATTTGGCATTATCCTTCCAGATGAAGTTGTTCAGTATATATGTAAAGTGCTTTAATATGACACCTTTAAAGCATTTTGTAATGTATTCCTAGTGTTCTTGGGGGGGGAGTGGGCGGGTAAACCAAGAAAATATGTTTAAAAAAACTACTGTGTAAAATTCTTGCTATTTGAAAATTTGTATGCAAGGACTTACTTTGTTCCAAATATTTAATCAAACAAAACCCTGTTAACATTTATGTAGATTCTTCATGTTTGTTATTGAAATATAAGGAAAGTTTCTAATGGATTCAAAGTCCTTTAGACATTATAAATATTGCCCAATATCTTAATTTGGGACTAATAGAGTTGGCTTGGAGTTAGAGTAAAGTGTGTGATATTCGTTATAATATATGAAGTATAAATAGTGTATATACCCATTTGTGTCTAAGATTTTATACACATGCATATATATACACTTACTCTTAAAAACAAAATAAAAAAACCCGACACTTTATTTTGCAGGATTCGGCATCCTATAATCTCTTGTAATCCAAATCATAGACATTTCTGAAAATTGTAGATAATGTAAAATATTTAATTGTTATGAAAATTGTGTATTTAGAGGGTTTTCATGTTATTGGGATCAGTTTTCTCTCCATTTTTCTATACCTTATATTTATTTTTAAGGCCTGATTGTAACTAAATATGCTGCCAAAGGAACTGTTTAACTTCAGATTTTTACATTAGGTTTATACCTGCTGTCTTGTATTGGGAGTAAATACAGTAGTAGACAACTTCTGCTTTTTCATATAAAATAGAAGTTTCTGCAACTTTAAAATGAGAATTTTATTATTGTATTTAACTTTGTTTCATGGGTGTCGAAAACAAACTGCGTAAACTTTATTTTACTTTGAGTTGTTTGCTGCCTGCTAAAAAACTTGTGTAAAAATGTCACTTGAACAGTATGTGAGGACATCATTTATCTGTAGCATCACCATGCAGAGAATGTTTTAAAGGATTTTAAAATTTCAGATATCTTTGAGTTGACACGGACCGTGTCTATTTAACAAACATTTGTTTTTAGAAATTCCAGTATTCCAAAATAAAATTGGTAATTAATGTAATTGCTAAAGCTTAAAACATGTTCTGTGTTTATTTTGTTTTGATGAGTGGAGTTTCATATTCGTAGCTGCTGTCTTTTGGAGTAGTACAACTCCATGAAAAGTAGTCATTTTGAGAAGAAAGCTGGTAGTGGCTATAAATGCAGCTCTATTCTATTATTATAACTGTTTTCCTATAAGAGAGCTTTTTTCCGTACTTACATCTATGCATCTTTTCTAAGAAGAAATACACCACAATAATAAATATGAACAGGAATGGTACCTAAACATTTAGGGAATATCTTTAAGATATTTTCTACACTTACTGAAATTATTTTGATCTTTTTAGTAAAGATCGAAGAGATGAAGGGGAAAAAAAAAAGGCAGATCTTTGGCTAGTGTAAATTTTCATAGTACCATTGAAGTCAACTTTCACCCTGCCTGGTGAGCTACTCCCATAGTGCAGTGATTGAATGCATTCTGTGAACTCATTTTGCAGGTTAGGCTCCAACTGCTGATCTGTGTCTAGATTTTTAAACTGAAGAGTTTAAATGCTTGTCTAAAGAAAAGACTTGGGTGGTGGGAGAAGGGGACTGCAGTTTGTAGAAAATACTGTCTTTGGGGAATTTGGAGTGTTAATAGTAGATTTGTTCCATTGGAATAACCAACTGGCCTTTTGCCTACAATATGTTTGCATTGCCTTCTGTGAATAAAACACATTTGTTTAACAAATAGTGGAAAGTTTTCTGTTTTGTTTCAAAGATATGTAGCTCTTCAAAGTCACACCATTGGCTTTTTGTACACCTAGAATAATAGAATATAAAGGTTGGAAGGGACCTCAGGAGGTCATCTAGTCCAACTACCTGCTCAAAGCAGGACCAATCCCCAGCTAAATCATCCCAGCCAGGACTTTGTCAAGCCTGACCTTAAAAACCCCTAAGGAAGGAGATTCTGCCACCTCCGTAGGTGTAACCCATTCCAGTGCTTCACCACCCTACTGGTGAAAAAGTTTTTCCTAATATCCAACCTAAGCCTCCACTTCTGCAATTTAAGGCCATTATTCCTTGTTCTGTCATCTGCTACCACTGAGAATAGTCTAAATCCATCCTCTTTGGACCCACTTTTTAGGTAGTTGAAAGCAGCTGTCAAATCCCCCCTCATTCTTCTGCAGACTAAACAGTCCAAATTCCCTCAGTGCTCCAGCCCCCTAATCATTTTTGTTGCCCTCTGTTGGACTTGTTCCAATTTTTCCACATCCTTCTTGTAGTGTGGGGCCTGGAACTGGACACAGTACTCCAGATGAGGCCTCATCAATGCCGAATAAAGGGAAATGATCATATCCTTCAATCTGCTGGAAATGCCCCTACTTATACAACCCAAAATGCTGTTAGCCTTTTGGCAACAAGGGCACACTGTTGACTCCTATCCAGCTTCTCATGCACTGTAACCCCTAGGTCATTTTCTGCATAACTGCTGCTGAGCCATTCGGTCCCTAGTCTGTAGCAGGATTCTTCTCTCCTAAGTGTAGGGCTCTGCACTTGTCCTTGTTGAATCTCATCAGATTTCTTTTGGACCAATCTTAATTTGTTTAGATCCCTCTCTATCCTATCCCTACCCTCCAGCATATCTACCACTACTCCCAGTTCAGTGTCATCTGCAAACTTACTAAGGGTGCAGTCCACGCCATCCTCCAGATCACTAATGAAGATATTGAACAAAACCAGCCCCAAGACCAACCCTTGGGGCACTCCACTTGATACCGCTGCCAACTAGATATGGAGCCACTGATCACTACCTATTGAGCCCGACAATCTAGCCCGCTTTCTGTCTACCTTTATAGTCCATTTATCCAGCCCATACTACTTTAACTTGCTGGAAAGAATATTGTGGGAGACCATACCAAAAGCTTTGCTAAAGTCAAGGAATAACACATCCACTGCTTTTCTCTCATCCACCGAGCCAGTTATCTCATCATAAAAGGCAATTAGGTTAGTCATGACTTGCCCTTGGTGAATCCATGCTGACTGTTCCTGATCACTTTCTTTTAAGTGCTTCAAAATGGATTCCTTAAGGACCTGCTCAATTATTTTTCCAGGGACTGAGGTGAGGCTGACTGGCCTGTAGTTCCCTCTCTCTCCCTTCTTATATATTTACTTATATAACCTAGCTATGGTATGTTTGACACAATGCTGCTACATAATGGTGGTTGAGGAATAACTATAGTCTTAACTATATATTCAGTTTTATTGCATATTGCTAGGTCAGGGGTTCTCAAATGGGGTCGTGACCCCTTGGGGTCACGAGCTGTCAGCCTCCATCTCAAACCATGCTTTGCCTCTAGCGTTTATAATAAGTTTAAATATAAAAAATCCCTTTTTAATTTGTGTGGGTGGGGGAGGGGGTGTTGCACTCAGGCTTGCTATGTGAAAGGGGTCACCACTACAAAAGTTTGAGAATCACCGTGCTACGTTTTATACATAAGAAAAATATCACTTTTCTAAAATTTTAGTTATTGCATCTTAAAAGTAAAAGCTAAGAATAGTACTCTATTAGAAACTCTCTTTAGACCACCATTGATACTCATTTAGCCAAAATGAGGTTGCCAGCCCACACAATAGAGAAATAACCTCATGGTCCAAAGATTCTCTGTAGCATATCTAAGGCAGGGAACAAAAGGACTATGTAACTCACCAGCCTGATATGCCTGAAAACAAAATGTTCCTATGAGTCATTCTTCAGCTGTAAGTCACTGGAACATATATTGTCAATCATTTGTATTATCATCTTGAGTCACTTGTAATATTAATTGGATAGTGTCAGGTCAGTTTAGCGCCCAGATATAAACCTTTGAACAAAAAGCACTTAAAAATCTAGCAGCACAAGAAGTATTTAAAGGATCTTTGTAAAATGTCAGTCAATAGTTTTTCAATCCAGACATTCTCACACTGCTAAAGTGAGAGAGAATGTGAAACGGATGAACTACAGTGAATCTGGACAATTCCCTAGTGCCTTGATTTCCTGGACAGTATATTAATATGGGAAGTTGGCCAAGCCATGAGATAGGTTAAGGTTCATAATTAAAGAAACATTTCCTTACCATTATCAATTTAGATAATTCAACTGAATTTTAAAAATCTAATTTAGGTTTCGCCATCATGCTATTCACTTCTTGCACATTCCTTTTGGACAAAGAAGCCAGGCTAACTAATTTCATGTAAGGAATTTTAAAATCTGCAGTTTGTGTGCATAGAGGACATTAATCAATCTGATTATACTAGGTCTCTGCTTGCTTTCTACCAGATGTCTGTAGGGTCTTCCATTACCTGGCATACATTGGAGAAAAATGAAAAAGGGCATATTTCCTCTGTCAGTGAATGTGCTGCTGGATACTACTCAAAATATAAACTGAATTAACAAAACTAATCTAGATAATCCATTGCATAACCATATTAAATGTAGGGGTAACCTCTGGAATAAAAGCCTACTCTCTAGGTTAAAAAGTTGGCATATCTTAAAACCTACCTGTCGCAAAATGTTCCTTGGCTTCTATAGTTTGCCATTTCCCACTAGTATCAGATGTTAAAAAATAGTATTTTCCTAAGGAAAACTGAAGTTGCCCAATGGGGGTGAAAGGTGGCAGGAATTTATTTGTAAATGTGAGTAAAACTGTTAATAATGTCCTCTGATAAATGTACCTGTCATGATACTGCCATATCTTCTGTGAACTTTGGTTTCTTTCCCTTCTCCCCCACGGTCCTGGTCAGAATACACATTCAATACTGTTTGTTCTGGAAAAACCCAATTCTACTCCACAAGAGGGGTCAGTTATGGGTTGTCTTTTTTTTTTTTTTTTTTTTTGGTATAGTGGCAAACATCTTGTAGGTACCTCCCCCTCACTTCAGTTAGAGATGTGCTTCACGTAAAGATACAGGAATGGGGAGCAGGAAGCCTGCGTCCTGTTTTCAACTCTTTCTCAGATTTTCTGTCCAACTTTGAACAAATCACTTAATCTCTTTCTTATTTTCATGCTCTGTGAATTGCAATTAATAGTACTCTAATTTACCTCATGCCTGTGAAGTAATGTTCTGTATGGAGGATGCTATAGAAGCACTAAATAGTATTACAGTTGAAGGGAAAATAACCATAGATCTTTAACAGAATGCAGTCATACCTCAACCTACCAAGCCCTGAATGTGACACAGTGCAACGAAGATCCAGTATGCAAGAAGGTATCATTCATGTAGGATATGTTGTATAATTTGCTACTGTAAATAACATCTGTTTATTATTTTGGTTGAAAATGATTTTCAACAAGTGATATCCACTTTGTATGAGAGCAGAGTATTATGTAAATAAACATCCCTCAAAATGGGGTACATTTGAGATGCATATCAGCATTTAGTAGTTTTAATCTGGATATAAATGCACCCAGCTGATGTCTCTTCTGTTAAAAGAAGTGCAGTGCAAAAGCTGGACAAAATATATAGTGGATAAAACATTAACTTAACTTTTTTCTGAAGGCTGATACAATTAAAAATGTATGTGAAGTTGAATTACTTGATGGTCTCAATATGATTTTTCTGATTCTTTGTTGGAGATACATGGATGTTTAAAAATCTTTTCATAATCTGCCACCACGTACCATCGCCATGCCAACCCTTGGCTACATCAGCCTGAAGTGTTAATGCCTGAACTTTTCTGGAGCACTATAGTGTCTCAGACATTCTGTGTTCTTTCTAGAGTCTGGAAAAACAGAAGGTTCATATCAGCTGCACCTCTTCCTCCTAATGAACATCATAGGAATTGCATTTGAGCAGTCTGCTCTGCACGATAATGAGAGAATGCTAACAAAAAACGCCTAAGTGCTTAAATTAAATAAAATCTTTAAAAAAAAAATAGAGGTCAGCAGAGAGTGAGAGAATTTGCATGCTGTCACTTTACTGGCTTGGGCATGAAATCATATCAGTGGACTGGTTCTCCCTGAAGAGCTCTTCTTCAGGACCTCTGTGTAAGACCAAAAGCTTGTCTATCACCAACAGAAGTTGATCTAATAAAAGACATTACCTCATTCACTTTGTCTCTAATATCCTGGGTCTTTCACAGCTATAACAACACTGAGTACAACAATAGAACTTGAAACTATGCACATACAGTATGAAAAAGCACACCTGAAATACATTCATTCCATCAAAGCATCCTGGGATTAATGTGAACAAGTGCATAAAAGATGGAATGATTTAGTAACATCAGCAGAAATGTGATATGCAATGGTAGCTCTACTATGTCAGCATGTATACTCTATTGAGTATATGTAACTGATGGAGTTTCTGTGGATATATAACACAGGACATACTGTACTGTCTCTGTGCTCATATCTACTGTCACTCTCTCCTATTAACATCACCAAGTGCTTGTCCTTTATCCTGCAAAAATGATTTGTCTTACTAAATTTGAGTTTACTATTCTGCCTGAAAGTCTTGTAGGGAGCTGTGCTGCAAGATAGATTTGTTTTTTAAAGTTTAAATTTGTAACTGGATGTTTCACCATATGCAATAAAATTACAAGATACGGAGCGTATGGCTGTACGTTGCCTTTACCTTTAACAGCCAGCCTTGCAAGGTCACTTGTGGTTCTATGCAGGGGCTGCCAATTAGGCCTGGGACGACAACATTTTTGGGGATGTTTTCATTTGTGTGTGAGGTATTGTAAAATTAAATGCAGAATTTAAGAATAAGAATTACTAGTACAATAGAAATCTTTACAGAAGCATGCTATGTGTAATTTCAGAATTCAGCGTTATCACATGCACCTGTTATTCCCACTGTGTATACACCTCTACCTCGATGTAACGTGGTTCTTGGGAGCCAAAAAATTGTACCGCGGTGTAGGTGAAACCACTTTATATTGAGGTAGAGGAGCGTGCAGCCACGCCCTCCGGAGCACTACTTTACTGTGTGATATCAGAATTTGCCTTATATCAGACCGTGTTATATCTGGGTAGAGGTGAATATTGTTGCTCCTTTGCTGAGCGGAGGCAGTTTTTTAGGGTCTTGCTGGTCACTCTGTTATTTAGCATAAAAATTGATGTGGGGTCAGGTAATTTCTTAATGTACAAGTCTTGTTTCCCTGAGCAGGGGTAGCAACAGCCACTTGCTAGAACCTTAGGTCAGGCACCTCTGCCCTGTGCCCCGAACCAGCTGCTAGGGCCTTCTCTCTCACTACCACCCTTGCTTGCAACTCCAGCAGATCCACCTGCTTTAAACACACCTTCTGCCCCTTTTCCACCCTCAGCCTTTGTGCTCTTTACATGGGAAACTTCCAGTTCAGGGCTTCTCTCTGGCCATTTGGTCTGAAAAAGGTGGACTGGCCATTAATTCTCCTGTGATGTGGAACATGAAGGAAGCTAAGACAGGTCCAATAGCCTACACTGTATATACCCAGTTCCATGATGAGTGTCTGATGGAAGTTACTGCATGGCATCTTCAACTCTTTCTGTTAAGAATTTCATCCTGCATGTCTCTCAACAGTAACTAGAACTGGTTGGAAAAATATCCATTGGTTGAAAGCAAAACATTTAGTGGAAATGTGTCAGTTTTGACAAATCTTCCAATGGAACATAGGTTTCAAAACTTGTGTGCCCATCACCCAGCTCTTTGGTATCCTGCCTGAAGAACTGCTCTGGAGTTGGGATCCTGATTCCCAGGATTCCTGGGTCTGCAGTTCCAAGATAGTCAGCATCCCCTGAAAGACTGTTTGAGGACCAGAGACCCCAGAGCTTCTAGCCTCCAGAGCTGGCTCCCCAGGTTGTCCAACTCTCTGAGCAGCTGGATCCCCAGGCTTTGAGAGTCAGGCAGGCCAGGGACCAAGCAGGTCTAGGAGCTTGGAAGCCCTGGGGTCACCAGCTCAGAGGCTATTAAACCGCTGAAACCTTGGACGTTTGCAGCTGAAATGGATATGATTCTTCTCAGTCTCAGGAAAACCCACTACTTAATAGCAGTGCTGAGCCCCTAGCATATTTCGTTTCAGAACATATTTCAGTGCTTCCAAAACAAATTATTGCAGGATTTCAGATCTGTGAAAATTTCTGAATGTTTGTCTTTTCATCATAATTCAGCATGAAAATAATTCTGAAAATTCACAATATATTGTGCAATAGCTCTATCACTGACCCCTTTATGCACAAGCCAATAGCATCTTTTGCCATAACATTATGTACATTTATTCACCTCTTTTGTGGTGCATTAAAATGATCCAAATTCAGAACACCTATTCAGCCCATTGTACAGCCCATCTGTTTAATAACAAATCACATCAAATCTTTGACTTCTTTTAAAGCAGTAGTGCTCAATCTTGATTTTTCTTTGAAACTGGTATGTGTGTCTGGGTGCGTGTATTCCAATCTGCCCCGTGGGCCGAAAACCCTTACACACTGTGAAAGCTTCATGGATCAATGTATCCCAACCTTGGACTGAGAATCATTGGGGTGAATCCTTTGTCTACCAATTAACTTCAGTGGCACTTCACAGGCATGCATACATGAGTGCAGTAGCACTGGCTTACTTTTGAGATTTCTAGACACGGGGCTGGTTAAAAGCCACATTAAGAGCTTGAGTCTATGGCTCTAGGGGAATACTGACACATGGTAATTATATAACAAATTATAACATTAACCTGGTACCTTTTGTTCCTTTTGGCTGGTGATTTTACCTATTGTCAGAGTGACAGCTCTTTAGTGCAAGCACTGTCTTTATCGTTATATGTTTGTAGGCTGTTTAGCATAATAGGGCCATGGCCTTTCTTACAACATAAGTAATAAATGCATAATGATAAATCATGGAAAATGCGTAGGGGGGCTATATTCCATACGGCTGGAGGGTTATTGAGAGTGAGAGATGCATAAACGTTTGGAAGTTGCAGAGCAAGGGCACTAGTCTAGAAGATACATTTCCCGGGGCAGGGAGGTGGATGAGCCTACTTTACAGTATGTGTGTTTGGGGGGAGCCCCACACAAAGAGGTCATGGTAAGCGGGGGGTGGGGGTGGGGGCGAAGAGGGCAAATTCTAGTGCCACTACAGGAAAATGAGGGGAGAGGGCTGAGAAGTTACTGGATATTTAATTACAACTGGCGCGTGGACACCCTGTTTTAGAGGGGGATGGGTAGAGAAAATTCCCGGACCGCGCTCCCTCCTCCCCCAATCCGAGAACTCGCCGGCCTCTTCTACCACCCCACGCGCGTGGCGCGGTGACAGGGAGGGACGCTGTCGCTTTAAGGCGTGGCTGTGGGCGCGCTCGCCGCACACGCAGCACAGGGCAGGCAGCCGGGAGCGGGCGCAGCCAGTCAGCCCCGAGCCAAGTGGGCAGGGGGGAGGCGAAGGGAGCGCTCGCCCCGCGGGCCGGCAGCCGCTCAGCGCGCCTGGAGCCGGGGCAGAGGCGATGCTGCGCTAGCCATGTCCAAGCACCCGCCCTCCTCCTCTTACGGCAAGAACGGGCTGGCGGACGGGCTGCACACCCCCATCCTCCAGGTGCCTCCCCCCGCCTCCATCCTCCCTCCCTCCGCCTCCCGGGCGCGGGGCTCCGGCGGCTGCCTGGGCGCGGGGAGCATCGCCTCGGCGCCGGGCTGCAATGGCTGCAGCGGTGGGTGCTGGGCTGGAGCCTCGCTCGCTCCCTTAATCCTCGGTGGGGCTGGGGCGGGCGAGGGCAGGGCCGGCCGGCGGGCTTAGGGTAGCGGGGGACCCGTTACCAGCGCTCCGGGCGGAGCCACCGGCTCTTCGTGCTCTTGGGCAGCGCGCCCGGCTCCGCTCCCGGCGCTGACCAGGCTGGACCGGGCGCTGCCTCGGCGAAGCGGGGGCCCCGCGGCTCCCCCCCCCCCGCCCTTGTGACCCGATCTCTCTCTCTTCCCTCCCCCGGCGAGCGCAGGTGGCCCGCGGGACAGCGACCCGGCGGAGCAGGCTGAAGCGATCCGACGGCAGCACCACGTCCACCAGTTTCATCCTCCGGCAGGTACAGCGGGGGCCCCGGGAGAGGCGGCGCGGGCCAAGCCGGGCGCAGGGTGGGGAGCGCCGGTGACCGCGCCGCCCGGGAGCCGCCGAGCGGGCGGGCTCGGAGGGGGTGTGAGTCGGGTCTGTCCCGGGGATCCCCGCCGCATCCAGCGCTCCGGGCGCACAGGGACCGGGGTGGGATATTTCACCCGCTTGGGTCTCGCCAAGGTCCTTAAAAGTCGTCCTCCCCCCCCCCTCCCCCCGCAAATCGCTCCGGCTTTAACTTGCTTTGGTTTTAGCCATTTAGTCTGAATTCGATTTGCTAGTAGACAGGCCCCCAGGGAAATCCAGTGTCTGGGGATTTACACAGCGGAACCCCGGGCGAGCCAACAGATCTCAGGTGTAAGTAGAAACCTTTGGGTAAAGAAGAGTTTGGGGAAAGAGGAGTGAAGTAAGTTTTCGGGCCAGACACCTAACTGAGATTTGGGTGAGACGGGCTTTTCGATAAGGGCGGTTGCAGCTCCCGGTTTCCCCGAAGATTTGGGCCAAGGTAAAGGGAGTGAGAGTGGACATGAAAAGGGAATGTCTCCCATTGACTTGGATTCGGCTTGGTTAAACTAGTACGTGCACAAGGATTGGCAGCGTTTCTGATTTAACTCTTTTAAATTGTTGAGTATTTATTTCTCGAAAATGCTGGCTGACAAACCGCTAGGCTTTGAGACGCTGTCTGTTTGCATCCGACGAAGTGGGTATTAGCCCATGAAAGCTTATGCTTCAATACTTTAGTTAGTCTTTAAGGTGCCACAGGACTCTTTGTTACCTCTGTCTGTTAAGAGTCCTTCTCAGCCAAAAAGCAGGAAGATGAACTACTGGATGCCCTGAGCTAACCTGGGTCACATCCAACCAGTTCCATCAAGTGCTGCCTGCCCAGTCCTTTTATTTAGACTTGTCTAAAGGCAAATCCACCCCTCCCCCCGTTTACTGAAGAATTCTATTATTTTCAAAGACCCTACTTGCTAGCTTAGTGTATTTAGGGAACTTTAATACTTCTAGCTGCAGCACCTGCAATATTAGGTATGCATAGACGTTTGTTTTGCTTATTAGTTTATATGACTCGTTTGCTTGTTTTTTCCTACTCATTTTGTGTATATGAAACAAATGAGTGTGTTTATTATTATTATTTAGTTACACTGACATGTTTATTATCTAGTGACACTGGCATGTTCAGCACATATCCTATATAATAAAAGGCCAGAGGATGTTTGTCAGAAGCCGTCATGCGCAGTAGAGACAGCCCAGACAAACAGCATGCAGGGAGTTGTAGTTTGGCGGCACAAAATGGCCGCCGCGTGTGCGCCGCCGCGAGCCGTAGAGATGGCCCGGACAAACAGCATTAAGCACGTTGGCCCGTGTACACGGGCTGTTACACTAGTTAGATATAATTTAATGTAATTTTCTCTTAAATGACCCCAAAATAATTTTTGAGAAAATAAGTGTGTGTTTTACCAATTTTTGTTTCATAAACACTGAGCATTACAGCAGCAGCATTTGAAATTAACATCAAAGGGTTATTTGCCCTGTTGTTCTAATAAGAAACAGCCTTTTTCGTTAAGCTACGAGCCACTTCATTATAAACTAAGCTTAATAAATCATTGGAGACCTTTTTAAAGCAACCCCAGATACTTTTATCTGGATTTTCTTGCAACTTTATTTTGAAGCAAATTGCAATTGAAAATTAACTTGGCAAAAATTGTGGATTTTGATGCCTTGGAGCTTGTATTTTGTAGACACCAACATCAATTGTTTTGCATTGGTAGGCCCTAATGCTGTACTCATATCAATGTGGTGGGTACTTCTGTGTCTTTGGAAAGCCCCACATAGGGCCCATGAAGATTGGATTGCAGTGTCGGGGCTGTAGCATTTTATTGGATAGAAACTGTGTTCAGCTGTTCAGATGCAGGTTTGACTCAGAGTTTGTAATTAGAGTTTCTATTCCCGTCAGTCAAACCTGCATCTGAACACCCGAAAACTTTGGATGAAGTTTGTATTTGGATCTGAATTTATGCAGTATTGCCAACACTATGTGTTCAAAAATTACGATTCAGGCCTAAAAAAATATTGTGAGTTTGTCTCAAAGATTATTTTAATATTACACTTCGGATTCTTTGTATGTGTCTTCCTAGTTTCTGAGCTATTGGGGTACAATTGGGTCATGTTTTCAAGTTATTCTGTGCAACCACAAGAGCTAGAAATGTATTTTTTTTAAAAAAAAAAGCTGAAATTTTCAAGTAGTTACTTCACTCCAGGAGCTGGGGCTTTTAGGAAAACACCAAATACTGTGCAACTTGTGACTAAATTGTGAGAGTTGGCAACTAGTTTTAGACCTGCGGGGACTAATTATCCCCCAGCAATAATCCTCCTCCTTCTGGCACGACAAGGATGTCAGAGGAGCAATTTAGGTGACATCCTCCTGTCTATATTCGCCCTTTGCTTTCTATTTTCCCTCTTCTATTGTTTGGCTGCTAGCTTGCCCTGATAAAAACTAACATCCATGGTCTGATTGAAGTTCTGGCGTTCTTTCCCATGTGATGTCTGCTCAGTAAACACAATTTTAAATAAGTAAATTGTAAAATGCCAATCTCTTAGATGTTGTGTTCATTCTTTGTTTATCTCTAAAGAGTTTTCTTGTTTTGGAGTCTAATCCCACATTCATTACAGATGCTAAACTCTCAGTGAGAGCACAGGGAAAGCATGATTGGGCCCTGAACGGTTTTGGGATGTTTGCCATGAAAAGAACATCTTTCATTTAATTATACTATATTGTAGTGCAGGACACTGAAGTGGTGAATCCTGATAGCTCCACAGAAAAGAGAAATATATAACCAATAGAAGTAATGATTTCCAGTTGCTTTGTGATATTTTCTATTCACTGCAGCTGCACAGACAAGAATGACAGCAATTCTGTGCTAACAATCCTTGTTTTCATTGGAAATGAGAATAAGACATCACTGTAGCACAAAAGAGATAAGAACGTGAAACATAACTTGAAGCCAAATAATTAGAATTGAACAAAAAAATATCCATGAATCCAATTTTAGTCCGTGTTCATGGATTGAGCCAGTTCAGTAGGTCTTACAGAAATGGTGTGGGTACTTGCTGTACTTGTCAGGGAGAATGACTCTTTCTGTTACGTCCTTTAAAGTGATGGATTTCCAGTGTAGTGGTAACGCATGACTGTGGAAGTAAAACTGCATTTAATTTATTGTCATTTTAAATTTGCACTGTAAAGGAACCGAGTGTCTATTCCTGCATGCTGCAGTGTGCTCTGAATTCCCACTAGAGTTAAGGGCATTCAGTTTCTCTCTGTGGTGCTCAACACTATGCAGGATTGGGCCCTCCGCAGCTGACCTTGCCAAACCTTACTCACAGGAGTAGTGTTTAGATGACTGCCAGGTTGAAGCAAGTGGGGCTTCTTGTATAACTGTGAGTCAGGCCCTAGCTACCTAGCTGTCACAATTGAGTTCTACTGCATCTGACATCTTATTGTGTTCAGATGTGGAAATGTTCCCTGTGCTTTGCAGTTTGTTCAGTTTCTCGTGTTCCAGTGCTTTGTGTAGTTCTTAACCACAGTATGTCTGAATAGCTGGTAGTCTGTATCTCATCGGGAGTCAAGTGAGAGGTCTCAGTCTCTACTTATGGAAACACTTTATAATGCCCCACTAAAGAGATACACATCTGTTGTTGAAGGGGCACTGTCAAATATTTGAGGCCTGGCATTTTAATCTTATTTATAATTGATAATAGTTTGATGCTAGATCTTGTTGTGGATTGCCGTGGACTTGCAGGGGTGAAAAAAAAAATGCAGGCCTGTTATTTACCAGGCTGCACGTGGCAATAGACTATATGGTAAGGGATGCAAGGAGAGTATGGGTCACGACGCGAACTGCAGACAGACGGACAGACACACACACACACACACACACACACACACACACACAACTAAAATTAATCAATTTAAAGTTTTATTGGGGATAATTACAAGGGGTAAGGGAGCAGCGTTTGATTAACTAATAGACTTAATGAAACTTAAAACACACAATGTCTAAAATACCTACTAATAATATTTATAAACAAAGATATAACATTTAGTAATAACTGATACTTACAAATGCAAACCAACGCATAACGACCGGCAAACGTAGAAGCTCTGTTTGAAAACACGCGAGCAGAGAGGCTTCGAGGCGATCAAGCTTGGTTACGGGGGTACAGGACAGGATATGCAGGATTCGGTTTTCTTTTTCCTCTCTCTGTCTGCCACGTGCAGACAGACCCATAAGTACCAGCTATGACATCACAGAAGTGTGATAGGGGAGGGGGCCCAAAACCTGTTTGTGTTCGTTTATGATTGGCACGAGCAATGTTTACACCAAGTAAGGGAGCAGGTGCCTCAAAGTCTGGCTTCGCCCCAAAGCTGAGGGTAATGCACATTGTTTTAGAATGCACGCAAAACTGAATGACAAAGAGGCCAGGGCAATCTGGTATGGACAAGTTTTACAGAATGCAGACAGGAACTGATCTGAACACTTGTATCTCTTGCACACCCAAAATGTGTTGATTTTACTAGGACCTGTGAGTGTGCAGCGGATACAGAACTGGGCCCTTGATGGAAAAAGTCTTCTAGATGCTAAAGGCCTGATTTTTTTTTAAACTGTGCATATGAATATATACCGTATTTTCCGGCGTATAAGACAACTTTTTAACCCCGGAAAATCGTCTCAAAAGTCGGAGGTCGTCTTATACGCCGGGTATAGTCTTATAGGGCAGGTGCTCCGCTCGCCCGGTGGCGCGGGGTTGCCCCCTCCCCCCCCCCCCCCGGACTCAGCGCGGGGGTGAGGCGAGGCGAATGACACCAGGGACACGGACGGGAGCGCCTGGCTCCGGCTAGTCCCGGCTGTATGTGAAGCGCCCGCAGCCCGGGCGGGGCGCGGCGCAGCGACCCACGCGGCTGTGCCAATTTTCCGTGGAGTTTGAGCCTCGTGAGTCCGGTAACTGCCCCCGCCCCCCACGGCGCCCCCCTCACCCAGCCGCCCCGGCGCCCCTCGTCACCAAATGTCCCTGGGCCCGCGGCTCCCCCGCGCTGCCTTTCACCGGCTCCCCTCGCTTCCCTGTCACCAGACACCGCTGTGTGCCCCCCCCCGTCAGCACCGCTCCCCCCGTCCCCCCTCACCGGCTCTCTGGTCCCCCCCCCCGTCCTCCCCCCTCCGCTCCCACTCAGCAAATCTCCCTCCCCCGGGCTTCACCTCGCCAGGTCCCGCCCTCCAGCTCCCTCCCTCTGCTCCAGACCCCCTACTCCTCGTTTTCCTTCTTCAGAACCTGAGCTCCCCCGTCACCAGACCCAACCCCCTCAGTTCCCCAGCCCACGCTCACCAGAACCCGTCACTCGAGTGCCGCCCGGGGCTTCCCCTTCTTCACTCCACAGTCTGTAGTTCCCCCATCCTCTGACCCCCCCCTCCCGGGGTGCTCTCCCCTCCCCCCTCCAATACTCTGTGTCCTCCCATGGGATTCGCCCCCCCCCCCCACTCACCACAGCCTCTGTGTTCCCCCCAGGACTCTGTTGCTCCTCCCCAACAGACCCTCTGTGTCCTCCCCTCCACCCAACCCTCTGTGCCCCTTCTTGGGGCTTCCCCCTCCACTTGACCCTCTGTGCCTCCTCCCTCCCCCCCCCCGTCCTCCCAACCTGATCCTCTGTGACTCCCCTAGGGCACTGTCCCCTCCCCCATACCCAATCCTCTGTGCATCTGTGCCTTCCCCTGGGACTCTTTGCTCCTCCTACCAGATCCTCTGCACCCCTCTTGGGGTGCTCTTCCCCCCCCCCACTCTCCTTCCCCCCCCAATCCTCTTCCCACCCCCCAGGCTCTCCTGTTCCCCTCACCGATCCTCTCTGCCAACCCCCTCCACTCCACCCGGACTCTCCCTTCCCCCTCATCCGATTCTCTGTGTCATCCCCCTTCGCCACACTCTGTGACTTCCTTGCGCTCTGCCCCCCAACCCTTTGTGCCCCCCAGTGCACTTTCTCCCCCATCACCCAATCCTCTGTGCTCCCTCCATACCAGATCCTCTCCCCTCCTTACCAGATCCTCTCCCCCCATGTTGCCCTTCACCAGGACCCCTTTCTCTAACTCCCCATGGCAGCTCTCCTGGTTCAAGTAGGCTTTCTGATCTGACATTGGTGTTACTGGGACTAGGGGAGTTTCAGGTGGCTGCTTAGCCTGTCCAGTATGTGTGGTATGTGCAGCTCTGCAGAGTTACATACACTGGCACCTATGTACTCAGCACTATTTGGTCTTGTCCTGTAATTAAGGGCTCCAGTCTGGGCTCAGAGAAATACAAGGTGTGCGTGTGCCATGTGTTTGCTAGACAGTGTGCATGTGTGTTTGTACTCACTGCAGCAGCCTGTTGCTGCCTCTTTCTAAATACATCTACATGTCAGCCCCAGATTGGCTGTTTCTGCATCTGGACCCAATGATGTTTATCACTTAGTAACTATGTCTCTGAGGCACTGAGTTGGAGGCGGCGGCGGTCGGGGGGCGACTTAGGGGAGGGGCACCCCCAGAGTGACTCCCTCATAGCCCTGGGGCACCCCCCAGTGCGACCTCCCTTGGGGTGAGTTGGGGGGAGGTTTGAGTGGAGTGAGTGGGGTTGGGGCAGGGGATTTGAGATGTGGGGTGAGTTAGAGGGTTGCGGGGGTGGAGACTGGAGGTGGGGTGGGGCAGGGGATTTGGGGCCATGGACTGGAGTGAGTTAGGGGGTGGGGTGGGTGGAGACTTGAGGTGGGGTGATTTAGGAAGTGGAGGCTGGAGTGAGTTGGGGTTGGTGGGGGTTGATTTGGGAGTGGGGTGGCTTTTCCCCAGGGGCATTGCCTGTAACTGGTTTTGAGTCTGTTCACTGGGTATGTGAGGGTTTCTTTGCTGAAAAGGGTGAGCATTGCAGACACCCTGAGACCATCCTGACCCCCTTCAAATCTGATGTTTTTTAAATTTTTATTTGGTGTGCGTTGGAAGAGGGGTAGTCTTATACGGTGAGTATATCCCAAACTGTATATCTATATTTTAACTGGAAAAGTTGGGGGTCGTCTTATACGCCCAGTCGTCTTATATGCCGGAAAATACGGTAGGTGCACAAAATATGCACCAACCTTCATGCTTCATTGTCTTAACTGCAAGCACAACTTATAACTGTGCATCTGTCTGGCCTCGTTGTAGAGAATTTGCACATGCAAACAGCTAGCAGATGCAAAAATCTAGCTTGCCTCATGTGTGACTAAATACCCAATTTGCTTATACAAATACTGCAGTTCTGCATATAAAGGCTCAGTCTACTGGCTTTTTAAAAAATCCACCTCTTTATCAACGATAGATTTCCCAGGAAACGTCCACTATCTCTGGGACTCAAGACAATGAATTGTGCTTTCGCTGCCAACTCTGCAGTAGTAGCAGCAGCAGCAAATACAGTTAGTAAAGCTATTCCCAGAACTGTGCTGACACGGTTGCTGTTTCTGCCCCAGTATCCGATACTTTTGGCACAACGAGGTGCTATATAGGTTAAATAAATAAGACTTCAAATCCGTTCAAATCATAGCAAAATAAATAAATTCACTAAAAGAATCTGCATTACCTAAATGGAAAAGGAGCAGCTTTGTAATCTTCGGAGAGATTACAGACACTGGAGATTTAAAATAATAATAATAAAAATTGTACACATTTACTTGAAACCTTAAACAGTGCGAGATTCAATAATTCATTTCATAAAGACAGTAAGAAGCTTTCATTTGAACTGCATGAGTTCAACAACAAAAATAACTTTTAGATTGCCTCCCACCCAGCCATCACAGAGAGAGCGTGGAAGAATTCACTTTAAGCAGGCATTTAGGAAACGGTCACATTAACTCTCTCCATGAATTGATGGTAATAAATTCCTTCCCATATGTCAATTTAACTGCACAAGACAAGATTTCCTTTGCACAAAGATGCTCCTTGTGTTTCCTTTGTGCTGCAGCTAGAAAAAGACTGGTTGTGACTATTTTCAGACTTCATGGTTAGTATTTGAATTCCTTTTCATTAGGAAAGATAATAGAAACTTTTAACTCAAAACATATATAGTGCTAATTAGGTGTATCCTGTTGGCCATCTCAGTCACTGGGAGCCTTCCCCTTTTTTCTATAAGGATCAGGGTATCTGGGACACAGGCAGAAAAATATCAATTGGCAGAGATTAAAGTGGAGATGTTTTGTTATGTTTTAGTTTTATATGCAACATTTAAAAGATAAATTCTAACCTGCATCACCGAGCTGTGCAGTAGTACGGTAGGTAGAGTTTATAGTAAGTCTGATCTAAACCTCAACTGTACTATAACCTGTAATAAATCCACAATAACAATAGAACAATGGAATTTTGTTGTATTTCTGTGTGCATTTTTGTGAAAAGCATAAGAATAGTGTGATGGTCCCTTTTCAAGATGATCCAGTCTGTTGTTGCTATTTTTTTTGCTTCTAGTTTACATTTTTTCTCACAGAAATCTTTAGGGGAAAAAAAAACTTTTTTGGTAAACTTAAATTGTACAATGATCTTTTTTTTTTAAATTAGCATTTTTTCCAGATTGTCTAATAGTGATAAAAAACAGTAAAATGTTTTCAGTCTTATATATGTGTCAGTAATGGAAGAAGTATTGCCTACAATATTACAAACCTGGAATTATGACTATTAATGCCCATAATTGGTTCTTAACATATGATAAATGTTATGATGATAGAAGTAGATGGAATGAGTTACAGATGGAGACAGATATCCATATGCTGAAAGTCATTAGGCTAGTATGAAAATTATTTATAGAATTAAGTGAACTGGTTGTTCTCTTCCTAAAATGGCTTAATGTGTGATTCAGAACTTTTACTGAGGACAAATAAGCTGCACAAAGTGAAAGGCAATAGAATGCTGTGACCCTCCTTTCTGTTCAGCAAAGCATTTAACTATGTGCTAAACTTTAAGCACACAGTAGTTGGACTACGTCTGTGCTTAAATGCTTTTCTGTATCAGGCCCTGCAAAGGTCCCGATCCTACAAATGTTAACTTCCATAAGCTATTTTACACATGAGAGTAGTTCTGTATTGAACTTGAGGCCTCTTCATAGGAATAGTGTATTAGGGCTTGTCTGCATGAACACTTAGTTCATGGCAAGCTGGGGTATAAACCTACCCCACCCTATCCTGCAGCATACTAACCATCTCTATATGGACCCTCTTGTTGTCAGAGAATCGTAAAAATGTAGGGCAGGAAGGGACCTTGGTAAGTCATCAAGGCCAGCTTCCTGATTTGATGCAGGACCTCAACTCAAGGAGCTGGGAGTTTGAAGTGGAAGTAGATTAAATCTTACTAGATAACTTTGAGTGCACTGCAGACTAGTGCCTGGTAGATTTACATCTCAGCTTGCTTCAAAGTATTTGTAAAGATTTAGCCCTGGTCTGATGGCCATATTTCTCCTAGGGGGATATGAATTCCATCTTCAGTTTAAAACAGATGATATTCCTGCTCACTTTCTGTCCTATACTGTTATGTAGTTTTTCAATGCATTGTTGAACAGCTTCTCTTCTGTTTCAGGGGCAATCGCATTTCATTGATCGGTGAAGTGATCCCAGTGTGAATATTATATGCTATTGTAAGATCATAAACTGACTTTCCAATGCCTACTGAAGTAAATGGGATTATTTCCTTAGATTTCAATGAATTTCAGAATCGCCCAAAACTTTGGGATCCATTAGCTTGAAAGGTTTCTTCTGAAAATAACTAACTATTAATTAAACAATTCATTAATAGAAATATTTGGAACTATTTTTACTGAAAATTATCCCCTCACTTGCTGGAACAGATGGATATTGCAATACTGCATGGGTTGGTAGTGCATGATCAAATATCTGGCACAAACAAGGATGGGTGAGTAAGTTGGCATTGAAGCTGTTAAGTACAATATTTGTACAAGAAATCAGTGTATAAAACTGTTCTTATGTAGCAGGTGCTGCTCAATTATATTTAAGAACCTCCTTAGGGGACAAAAGTCAATTATCAACATGCTAGCATGGGGGAGTAAGTAGGTCAGCTGAAAACATGTGCTTATAATGTTGCAAGTACTGTAATAATAATTCATTATGTTGGAAGCTTCTGTATCTCCAAATCTTGTTTCAACATTGTGTAATTTGTAGGGAAATACTTTTTTTATTTGACTCATGGTCAGGACCATTTTCATGGTCTGATTTTATTTTTTGTAAATAGAATTTATTTCTGTGAGAAAAGTATGTCTTCTTGCAAAACAACACAATTATCCTGAAAAGCTATTGCTACAGAACCATTTTTAAATCAAAACTACATGACACGCAATGCCTGCTTCTTTATTGCAAATAATGCCTGCTCAATTGACTGCAGAGATGTTACAGTGGTTTCTTCATAGATGTGTGAACCAGAAGCCATTAAAATCTTTATTGAGCATGAAGTAACAGAATTTAGGGGCAAAATCCCTGATGGGACGCCAATCAAAAGCTTTTTGTAAACACAGTAAATCAGCAGCTCCATCAGCAGAACCTGGTCAAGAAATCCCCAGGGAAAAGTGAACGCCTTAAATAGCTGTTCAAAGAAGGACTTTCATATCTGTTGAAACTGTGAAACATGTATTAGAATGGCTTCTTTGATCCTGTAGCCACATAGTAGACTCTCTCGCCTCCTTCAGATCACACCTCAAAACCCACTTCTTCAGTGTTCCATCTGAGGCCTGATCTGCACACAGACCTTGTACCAGTATAACTTCCAGTTAGGGTTTTTAATTTTTTTTTCTTTGAAAACCAAAATAGTTCTTCTCCTATGACCTCCAGTGTGGACACGATTTTATTGGAATAAAGGTGCCTTTCCCATATGAGGAAAAAGCTATACCAATATAAACATTTCTATACCTATATAGCTGTATCCACGTTAGGGAGGTTGTACCACTTAACTATACAGTAAAACCTCCATTTAATGGACTAATTCGGGCAAGGGGGTGTCCGTTAAATGAAAAAGTCTGTTATTTAATAATAAAAAAAACGAGCTGTTGGAGCAGCAGACCGCCAGCCACAGGGTCGGGGCGGCAGCTCCGCAGCCCGCCCGCTGCCTGGACCCGGGCGGCAGTTGGGAACCGTCAGCCAGCCCGCCTGCTGGCGGAACTCGGGCGGGAGCCGGCAGCCCGCCTGCTGGTGGGACCCGGGCGGGAGCCAGGAGCCAGCCCGCCCGCAGGCGGGAGCCGGCAGCCAGCCTGCCCGCTGCCTGGACCCGGGCGGCAGCCCGCTGCCGTGACCCAGCCAGCAGCCGGGAGCCGGCAGCCAGCCCGCCAGAAATGGATCAGGAATGCATCAGCTTGCTCAGAAATTTTGTCCGTTGCATCCGAAGTCCGTTAAATTGAGGTCCGTTAAATCGAGGGTTTACTGTACTAGTACGGTTTGTCCAAAACTTAATTTGACAATACTAGTATAGTTAAAGTGGCACATCATTAGTGTGTAGACAAGGCCCTCTCTATGCATTTATACCATGTTTATTACCATGGTATCTGTGTGCTTGTACATCCGTTAAGCTGGTGCATTTATTTTTATAAAAGACAGTAGAATTTATTTTTTGTGCAGCACGAAGGTAACTTCATGATCCTATTTTGTGTAAAGTTTCCTCCTTTTCTCACCTTTCTTTGTGTCACGCTGCATCTTTCCCCTAATATAGGTTTAGTTCCTGTAAAACCCTTCCTCATACAAGTAAGAGTTTTTAGAATCTGGCTCCTTGGGGCATGGAGTATGGGCTAGACATTGGTCTCCATTCCAGAGGTATAAAAGTAGAGTAGCTCAGTCTCAGTGTAACTAAGATCAGGATCTTGACCTGTCTCTTCTACTTGGTTCTTATTTTGCAAAGCTCTCTGCTTAAGTGCTTTGCTGAATTAGCTTTGTTATCATTCACTTGCTTGAAGTAAAACATTTGCTTGAGTGTTCTTCTGAATCAGGGGCCTTAATTAGTACAAGCCAGTTCCTAAAACTATTGAAGTCAATCAGAATCTTTTCAGTGATGTAAGTGGATTTTGAATCAAGCCCTTAAGTACCATTTACAGATGTGGCTCTTGTGTAAAATTACCTCAGAACTTTTCCTTTTCATAAATTTTCTTGCCACATTTGCTGATTATTTTAAGATATTTATATTAAAAATAAGAACTTCCCCCATCTTATCCCATCTCCTATTTAAACTTGATCCTGTAGCAAAGACATAATGCTGAATCTCTGTCAATATGCTGGCTTCCTTCTTTAATATGAAATAGAGAAAAAAAAAGATACAATACCAAATAAATAAAATGAAATATGATTGAACTGGCTTTTCATCTCCCAGCTCTCTAGTTGGCTGAAATTTTTCAAAAAATAATGAATTTCTGGCATAAAATGGTAAACCTCTTTTTCAGAAGTGTTCCATAAATCACTGTAATGGAATATGCCCATCCCTTGGACACAGGGGTGGACCATTATTATTCTTTAAACTGTACTAGGCATTTGACCAGCGAATAAAAGATGCAGCCACTTGTCCAAAGAATTTAGGGCTATATCCCACAAAGAGATGAGCATTTCAGCACCTAACTTTTAGGCATCTTGTTGCCCAGAGGAATCCAGCCCTGAGTTAAGCATTCCAAGCTCCTTATACAATTCATGGGGAGAGTTAGACGCCTAAAAATGGGATCCACAAAAGCCAACAAGTTGAGCAGGAAGCCACCTAAACTAGTTCATAGGCCACACTCCTTGGCATTTCCTCAAAGGGCCTTGGGTACCTAAATCTGGGTTGGAAGCAGGAGCCTCCCTCTGCTTGGGATTCAGAGTCACATGACAGTTGATTTTTTTTTTCTTGAGTCAAGCTGTGTCATGGCCTGAAGGATTTAGGGTGCATCTACACTTCCCTGGGTTCTGCAGCAGTAACAGATGGAAGCCAGCAGCTATCACCTATGCATATTCACATCTGCTATTCACTTGCTAACTGCTGTGTCGCTTTTTGACTGTAAAGAGATCTAAGAATCCTTCTTTGATTGTCCCATGCACAGAAGAGGAGCTCCACAAAGCTGAGAGAACAGTAAAGAGAATACAGAAAGCATGACTTTGTGGCTAAAGCACAAGAACAGGCTATCTGGATTCTAGTTACCACCAACTTAGTGTGACTGGGGCCCCACAACTGTGTGTGCCTCAGTTTCTTCACCTGGAAGGAGGGGACAGTGAAACTTCTCTTCCTCAAAGGGGAATTGTGAGGCTAAATTCAATGGCTTTTCATGTAAATAGTCTCAAGTTATATTCTCTGTAAAATATTCCCCTTCAAGAGGAATTATATTTGTTTATTTGTTTAGAGGTATATATGGATCATGATTGCATGTTTAAAAAAAACTAGGGCTCCTGTCTCTGAGCCATCCATCAGCCTTCTATGAAGCTTTGCTAGATGATATTTATAATCACCTCTTGTGATCATGGCTGCTGCAGCACATTGAAGTGGAACATGATTCGTATCCTCAGTATGCTTATGTAGAGATGTTGATGCATTCTGTGCTAGAAGTAATTGGTGCAAATGATAGTTAATGTGCATCTGTCAGATATCTTGAAGCTGACAGTTAACCGAATTAATAGCCTCCCTTATGTGTATTTGATGAGGTCTTTGGCAAAGATTCACAAAAGTCTATGAATTTTGTAAGATTCACACTTACAAAATTTATATCCTCTTTTTCAGCAGATGTGCTGACCGGCTTACTGTCTCCATGGCAACAAGGTTTCCATTTTAAAATAGCCTAAGGGAGGAAATCAGTTATTAATAGCATAAGCAATGTAGGTATGAACAACAACATGCAGGATTTGTTTGTGTTCATGATACAACAATTCTTGTGTTTTTGCATTCTTGCTCTACATGTACACACTGTTTCTTTGAATTTAATTTTCTAGTGTGACATGTACAATTAACTCTTCATTCCATCAATATTATTACAATGTGATATTTACATGGTTACAGTAATACTCATTAAGTTAATAATACTTTGCAGTTATCATTTTTAAAGCACTGCACAAATATGAACTACAATAATTAATTAACCCTCAATACACCTATAATGTACGTGTTTATTATCATCACCCCCCATTTTCTGATGGGGGAAACAGAGGCAGAAGAGTTGCATGGTTTGAGCGAGAGAGACTATTAGAGATGGATTAGAACTCAGGATCTCTTAGCTTCCAGTGACCTCATCTCCCATGGTCTTGTGATTAATTGATAAGCTGCTGCTCAGAATACTAATACTTTATTGTAGCCTTTTTCCTAGAATCTTAGCTGTATGTTAACATTAGATTATACAAAGGATCCAGTCACATGCTTATAGTGTAACAACAGGAACTAGAGACGTTTTAACAGATTTTGGAAATGAAAACCATGAGGAAGCTTTGCCTGCATTTGCTATCAATGCAGTTTCCATGGACACCAATATGTTGTGTCAAATTCAACTTGATGTGATTGTGCTGAGTATAGAAGAAGCAGAGTTGATTACATGGGACTCCACCCCTGTATTAGCTAGAGTGTGTTCTGTTGCCTTGAAAAGAGTGGGAACAAGATATAAAGAATTTTAGGACAGAGGCCCCCAAAACCTGTCCCAGGCTAACATTGAAAAAATGGGGTTGTGCTCCTTTTTGCTTGTTTTTCGAGGTCTGTCTGAAAGTTTCCTTATTCAAAAAGAAAATTCAGATTTTATTTTTTATTATTTTTATATTTTTTTACATCGGAAATATTAAGTCGTGTTTTACTGGAGTTCTCCTTGTAGACCCAACTGGAGTGGGAGCTTCTCCAGCCATTCTCTGAAGGGAAGGAGGTGTTGAAAAGATCTCTCTCTTAAAGATTTAGTTTGCTACTTTTGTTAATTTGGTGTTAACCAAAAATGATCAAATGCTGGAGTTTTTGACGAGTCTGAATAAAAATCACCCCTGTCAGTTAATTGAATTTACTTTCTTGGTGCTTGCAGTGTTCTAATCCTACTAATTTCCCAGTTGTCCATAGAGTCTTCTAGGGAAAACAGGGGAGATAAGAATGTCTAATGTAAAAAACTAGCAAGAGCTGTCTTCACCACTCCTTTTTTTTTAAAAAAAATCACACAATCAAAACAAGGATTATTTGTACATCATAAGGAAGGATCAAAAAGGACACACATCCCTTTTCTCCCCCTACCCCATTGCAGGTGATCATCAAAATTCGGTCCCCAGAGAGAATAATTGTTTCCTGAATTCAGCTGTATTATTTACTCCATATTGTTGGTTAACAACTTGCTCAGTTGGTAACCAAATCTCCAAATGACAGAATTTTACCTGGGAGTATGATTTAGTAGTTATATCAGGGGACTGGCAATCCAGATGTAACTACTAGAGTCCTATTCCTGATTTTGCCACTGACTTGTACAAATCACAGAACTTTTCTATACCTCAGTTTACACATCTGTAAAGTGGTATTTTTCATACTTGTTCACAAGGGAGTAATGAAATTTTAGGCATAGCTCCTGATCCTGTACATATGCATAATGTGTAATCTGAGTAATCTGACAAATGAGTGGTCCGATTGTGCTTAGTGTAACTACAGTAGAACCTCAGAGTTACAAAACACCAGAATTACGAACTGATCTGTCAACCATACACCTCATTTGGAACCAGAAGTGCACAATCAGGCAGAAGAAGTATAGTATTCTGTTAAATGTAAACTATTAAATAGAGGGAAAGTTAAAAAAAAGATTTGACAAGGTAAGAAAACTTTCTGTGCTTAATTCATTTAAATGAAGATGGTTAAAAGCAGAATTTTTCTTCTGCATAGTGAAGTTTCAAAGCTATATTGAGTGCTCAGTTGTAAACTTTTGAAAGAACAACCTTAATATTTTCTTCAGAGTTACGAACATTTCAGAATCAGGGTGGTAGCCGTGTTAGTCTGAAATAGCAGAGTTAACAAAGTCCTGTGGCACCTTAAAGACTAACTATAAAGTTTTGAAGCATGAGCTTTCGTGGGCTAATACCCACTTCGTCGGATGCAGGCCGACGAAGTGGGTATTAGCCCACGAAAGCTCATGCTTCAAAACTTTATAGTTAGTCTTTAAGGTGCCACAGAACATTTCAGAGTTATGAACAGCCTCCATTCCCGAGGTGTTTGTAATTCTGAGGTTTTACTGAACTCCTATGTGTAAAGTTGTGCTTAAGTGTTTGCGAGACGTGGATCGTAGCTTGTAAAGTGCTTTGAATCCTTGGATTAATTGTTATAATGGTAATTCTACTATCTTATTTGTTGTTAATAATAATACTATATTTGCAGCTTATTCTGTTTCCTTGCCTTTATTGATTATGATCATGACTTTTGCTTTAGGAAAGCCTTTATGTTCTGAACAATGTATTTAAATTTGCTTGAGCAAAAATCACTTGGTATTCTGAATACTTTAAGTCACTTAGGGCCTGTTAGGACCGGAAGACCTTGTAACGGGCAATCACTAGGAAGTGCAGTTATGCTTCTAAGTCAACTCCAGGAGAGTGCATAATGGTGGTATTATCTGAGAATGACCTTGCTGTTATCTGTGTGTTTAAGAACCAGTTTCCAGCTGCATGAGTGTTTACCCCGTCTGTGTGAGAATGAATGCGTAGGAAACCAAATGAGGAAACTAAGGCAGGACTGCATAACCAACAAGTGTTAACCAATTAGTTTGTTGCTTGCTATCAATGAGATGAGTATGTATGAGATGCAAATGAGCATGAGTATATCTGTGCTGACACACCTCTTTGGGTTCGGCTTCCTCCTTGGGCTTCTCTGAACACCGCCTGAGTGTGTCAGTCATCTTGTATTGCGGCCGTGCTGGCAGATAAGCCCCCCAGCACGAAATGCCGCTCCCTCCAATAAACTCACCACTTTCCAACTAGCCACCTGTGTGAGGCCTCGTTTCTCCCAGCAACGAGATAAGCCCCCCGCAACAGGGCCAGATTCTACTAACCTTACTCACGCAGGATAAACACTATTTTAAACAAGACCTATATCTCATTTGATTTGAATTCTGTCTCTTCTAAAATATTCCATTACTTCATTTGTATTTTTATGGCTGTCATTCACTGGATTGATAGTTCCAAGGCTTTTTTTTTCTAATAGCCATCAACTCTTTCTCCTGGATAATACAGTGCATGATTGTTCCTTTTAATACATATTCATATCTCTCTCTCTTTCAGTATTTCTGTAACTTGACAGATTTTGGAACTCTCTGGAAAGTTTGACATCCTACTTCTAGTACTCTGGACCAAATCACTTAAATATATATTCTAAATCAGAATTCTGACACTGATCTCTAAAAATATTCTTGTTTCTTTGAAAAACAAACCCTCCACTTTATAAAATCATCCAGGCTGCTCCGAACCAGTGGTTTTCAAGTGGTTTTCACATTTCACCTGTAAAATGATTCCCAGCACATTCCCCATAACAAATGAGAGAAGGCAATTTAGAGTCTTCCTTGTTTAACTTGCTAGCTAATGTAGAGCGGAACCACTGGCACTTCTAGATGAAACAAGTCATGCTCAAATGTTTCTCAGGTTGTGATCACCTTGCCTGGGCAGTTTTCTGTAACTCCTGGACAACACTGTCTCCATTTGTGGCTTGTGGTAAAGTCCAGTGGTTAGGAAGCTATCCTGGAACTTCAGGAGCCTGGGTTCAATTCTTTGCCAAAGGTCACACAGGAAATCTGTGACTGCGCAAGTCACTTAACCAAGCTGTGCTTCAGATCCCCACTTGTAAAATGGGGGAAATAACACTTGTATAGCTCACATGTCCTCCCAATGCCCCTATATCAAAGACTGTGAGGTGGAGTCTTTGTAAAGATTGTTCCTTGGAACCCCCCAAAAAACTCAGTTTCTTTTGGTCTCTAACCAACTTATGTTTCTAGAGCCTGGGGTTTGCTAGTGAGGCTCATGTCTCTTCACTTCTGCATAGTAAAGCTAACACCCCTCTGCAGCAGCCTGAACCCTTGAATCTGTCAGAAGACTGACAACCCTATCTAGGCTTGTTGAGATGTGTTAAGCCTAAGACTATAGGGGGAGTTTGTTGGGAGGGTCCGAATGTGGCTTTTGACAGATGGTTGCAGTGGGGGTGTCAGATGCCCCAAGAAGAATGCGAAGGCTAATGGTGGAGTGTGCGAGATACGGTCTTAAGGTTTAAGGCTTGTGAGGGTTGTAATGGCCTCATTCAATTGCTTCTTCACTTTCATGATCTTTTATCCACGCTCCCCTCCATTCCCCATTTCTCCACTTGTCCCGCAAGCTCAAAGCTCTCCTAGGTCCTAAAATACCCCCAGAGGGAGGGTTGTGTTAACCCTGGATGTTCCAGCCCAGCTCTGTTTTGGCTGTATTCTGCCTGCCTAAATTCTCCATGCAAGTGTAAAAATTTATTCTTCACTTCTTGTCTTAAGAACTTGATAGTATTAGGCCCTATTTAACAGTTGCTGCATTTCATGCTGTAAGTGGCTGTATTTTAGGGTGGATTATTGATCACTATGTATAGTTTGTATGTCAGTTTTGTAAAGTATAAAGTCCTTTGGGATGAATTAAGGATGGAGGTGGTATGTAAATGTAGGATATTATCATAAATTTCATCTGACAGGAGATACTTATGATATTTATTACTCTAGAGTGCTTTAGCCTTGCTTCAGAGTCTACTAAAATGTTTGCATTCACTTGCCAATTTTGTGGTCATGCTTATAAATTAAGATACATCTCCCAATAATTTAGAAATAAAATGACTATAATAGTAATGGATTTCCTCCCCCCCTCCCGTAAATTATTATATGCTATGTTGTCACATGTTAAATACTTCTTGGATCTTAGAACCAGCTCTCACAAAGCAATTATCTGTGTAGGATTTTATACTTGCAAGTGTGATTTGGTTACAGTTTGAGTTATCTGCATAGTGGTAGTTGCTCTCCCTTCTAAGAAATAAGCACAGCTGTGTGTGTGTGTGTGTGTAAAATAGCTGTGCTTCTTAGAAGGGAGAGCATATATAAGCTAGGGCCCTAGCAAATTCATGGTCATGAAAAACAGTTTGCAGACTGCAAAATCTGGTCTCTCCTTCTGAAATCTGGTCTTTTGTGTCCTTTTACCCTATACTATACAGATTTTAAAGGGGAGACCAGAGTTTCTCAAATTGGGGGTCCTGATCCAAAAGGGAGTTGCAGGGAGGTATCAGAGTTATTTTAAGGGGATTGTGGTATTGCCACCCATACTTCTGCACTGCCTTCAGTGCTGGGCATCCAGAGAGCTGCTTCTGTTATCCAGCCACCCAGCTTTGAGGGCAGTGCCTTGCCAACAGCAACACAAACGCAGGGGTGGCAATACTATGCTATGCCACCCTTACTTCTGTGCTGCTGCCTTCAGAGCTGAGTGCCCAGAGAATTGTGGCTGCTGACTGACGGCCCAGCTCTGCAGGTGGCAGCCTAGCAGTAAGGGTGTCAATACCATACCCTGCCATCCTTCCTTCTGTGCTGATGCTGGGCTCCCGGCCAGCAGCCACCACTCTCCAGCTGCCTAGCTCTGACTGCAGTGCCGTTGCCAGCAGCAGTACAGACATATGGGTAGCAGTACTGCAACCTTCCAACTCCTTTTTGGGTCAGGACCCCTACAATTATAACATCGTGAACTTTCATATTTAAATGGCTGAAATCATGACATTTACAATTTAAAAAACCTTATTACTGTGAAATTGACCAAAATGGACCATGAATTTGATAGATCCCTATTATGCTTTAAAGGGAGTGTGTCACAACTGGGCAGTCTATTGTCAGGTTAGAAAGAAAGAAAAAAAGATGTAGAGGAGTGAGACAAAGCAACTTCAAAACATAATTCTTTATAAGTTCAATAGACTGTGAAATGATTTGAGCAATCTGACTGGCCTAAGAACAGCACATTAGTTCTCTAAGCATGACCTGTGCATACCAGTTGAAACTGGATCACCCATTACAAAAATATCCATGTGTCTCTGGTTTCTTTTCTTTTAATCTTATAATGGCAAGAATTACCTTGGCACAGGACATTTCCTGGGGATTAACGACTGGGTAGGGATAATGGTCCAAGGGGCATTATCCTTGCAGATGGCCGTTAATTCTCAGAAAATGACCTGTTTCTCGATTGTTATGGCTTAAATATTCTGTCTGTGTTTTATTTCTGATCTTACTTGTACCGTGAGTAGTAGCTTCCTAGACCTCAGGGAGAGAACAGGTCCCCAGCAGTAATAATAGGATCCGTTCTGGCATATGGACTGTGTATATAAGGAAGTTAGTTACTTGGGGGCGGCAGCAGCAGCAGCAGCAGCATTTGACACAAGAAAAATGAACTCTGCAAATTTTTACTAGGTTCCTGTGGGCTGAAATATCACGAGAAAGGATGTAGGACTTGTGAGGCTAATCTGCTTCCTTTAGAGAAGAAGGTCCAAACAGAAAGGATGGGAGTGGGAGGGAAAATAGGGAGAAAGCTGAAAGTTACAGAGCTGAGGGGAGAAAGGACAGCAAGGAAAGGAGTTTGATGGAGGGAGAAGTTAGGGCAAGAAAGTGACTGAGTGATGGCAGGAATGCCTAGAGAGTGAAGGGAAAGGAACAAAAAGAGAGAGAGCAGGGGGTGTGGACAAGGGATTGTGGAGGGACAGAAGGGGCAATGAGATAAGAGCAAATAATCATCACCTCCGACTGTAGCATCCTACCATGTACCTGTGGAAGTCTTACTTCTTGCGCAGCTCTCACACTCCCCTCTTCCAAATGGCAGAGCAGTACCCTCTCCCTCTTCTCACATTCCCTCCCAGTTCTCCTGCAGCTCCTCTTCACTGTCCTGACAATCTCCTTCCTCCTGCAGCCCTCATTGCTGTGCTCACTCCTTACTCCCAGAACCTCTCCCTACCTTCTGTTCTCCTGCAAGTATCCTTTTCCTGACTTTGTCTCCTCAAAAATTTCCTCTCTTCCCTGCCCTTTCTCTTCCTCAGCTTCCTCACTTCCATAGCCTGCCAACTTCAACTTTCCCATCTCTTTCCTCGCTCATCTACTTATTTCCTGTATTGTCTTCAAGAGGCTCCTTGTTACCCCCGTTTTTCTTTTTCCCTTTCTCCCAAAGCTACACGTCTCTCACGAAAGCCAGGAATGTTCTCCATTAGCTGCCTTGATGCAAAGAAAACCATTGTAGTATTGTACCCAACTAGCCTCTTAATAAACACTCTACAGTCACAGTGAAGATGCCCTGATTCCTGGGAATATATTAATCTCAAGAGATCTCTAAAATCTGAGAAAGGGGGAAGAGGTGAAATCACAATCTGTACCATAATTAAAATAGTAATTACATTAAATCTGATTAGAAACACTGCGGATGTTTCAATCACATTTGTTTGAACTCTTTTTCTTTTTCCTTTCTGTACATCACATCTTGTATTCCCTCCTTAAATTGACAGTGGACTCAGCATGGTGTGACACATCCTAGCTAACAAGCACTCTTTGGTATATAGGATGCCAGCCATCAAATTACAAGTGTGATGTGCAGAGAGAGAGAGAGAGAGAGAGAGAGAAAAGGAAAACCAGGGGCAGAGAGGAAAGAGGGAGGAGATGGAAAGAAAACAGGAAGAGGTTGAGGAGAATGAGAAAAACATACGTTTGCTGATTAAAAACTGTATCTCAAATCATTTGTAGAACAAAGATTATATCGGCCTTCAGTGATAGTAGTGGGTTGCCATTTGGTCTTGGTATCCCATGCTCTTGGAATAGTTTGCTCACCCTTGACTTTTGGAATCCTGGAATGAGGATGACTTTCTTTCTTTTAAGGTTTGTTTGCAGTCTGGTATGTGGGCTTCAGCCTACAATACTAGCAGCTAACTTCTCCCAGGGTTGTTCCATCCACTCTCCTCCCTCCTTCTTCCCCTATCTACTGCTGACCTCAGGAAATGATTGGTAGTAGAATTGTGTTTCCAGAGAGGAGTCAAAGGGAACACCAAGGTGAACTGAACAGGTTATAGGGTGCCAGGGAGTAGGTGGCAACTAGAGCTGAGATGTAGGCAGAGTCAGAGCTGAACAGTGTCTGGGAGATGAGGAGTTACTGTACAAGGAAAGGCTGGTAACGTCTTCCAGGAACTTGTGTGACCCTCCTTGTACTGAGTTTGTCATTTACTGTGCTTAATGTATTGGAAAAAGCAAGAGAGAGTGAGCTGATTTGATGGTCTGTGGGTTTGACCCCCTACCTCATGCTGCAGCATCAAAGTACCAATCTTTGGTCCCTGGTGTATGCAAAAGAGAGTGCTTAGAAAAGGATGGTTTATTCTTAGACATGTTACACTATTCAGTAGGTAGGCAGCAGTTACTGTCAAACAAAAGACTTGCAGAGCCCGAGAACATTTCAAAAGGAAAAGATTGATGATGTAAGCAGAGCTGGGAAGAGCACACCCATCCATTTATCTGCACATAAAACCCCCCCTGCATAGGTTTTTAAAAGTTAATTGAATGCTTATGAAAAATGCTGGAATAACACTCATGTAGGCTGAAGTTCTCTGTCCAAAAAACCATATGGGCATCAATAAGGCAAGTGTCGTGTGTCTCATGTCATCAATATATACCTCAACCCTAACCTAGAAGGCTACCACTAGAGAGTATGTTTCCGTCTCCATGCATGCCCATTCAATCTCTGATCTCTCTGGGGATAGCCTGTGGACTCACTGTCACAAGATATTGCTGAGGTCAGGAGTTTAGCAGGATTTTAAAAAGAGATTGGCTATTTTAAATGGACGATGGGAACATTCACAGGTATGTTAACTGGGATTACAAGAAGTAAACAATAATTTGGAAGGGATATAAACCCTCATTCTTTAGGGCATAAACCAACCTGTATTGGGGATGGGAGAAGGGCTAATAAATGAAAGTTTTTATTGGCAGGCCGTTCCATAACTACCTATTTCAAGTTTCTTCCGTCTTCCTGGTGAGAACTTGTTACTAGTCACTGTCAGACAGGACACTGGATTAGACTGGCCAGTATGACTATTCCTTTTACCCTGTGAACCAGTGCCTGTATGTTATGTGGGACTACATTACAAGTACTAATCTGTGTACTTGAACAAGTTGTCCCATGGAGCAACCGTTTAAAGCCTTGAGAAATTGTTTCTCTAAACCTTGTCCCAATATAACCTAGGGTCAGTATATATGTGGGTAGTTGAAGATATTCATTATTACTGCTTTATTAGATTTAGTTGCCTCTTTTCTTTCCCAACATTGCCTACTCAATAGCCCATCCGTGACCTAGACACTGGTAGTAAATCTCTACTAGAATATTTGTATTCTTACAATTTGAGATTACTGCCATACATGTTCTTTTCACTGTTCTTCAAAAAAAATGATCTAATTAGTCTATGGATTTTTTTAGATATACTGCTGCTTCTTCACTTCTATCTTCCTGCATGGGTGGCTGGCGACCTGGCCATTGGGAGAGGCTAGCCATTGGCTCCTGCCCCTTCCCCTCCCCTTGTGTCCCTCATCTCCCACGGGAGACCAGAGTATCCCCACTGTGGTCCTCAGCCATGGCAGCAGCATCCCTACCCCTGGAGTACCTCATGGCATGGCAGCAGTGCCCCCAGCCCTTGTGTGCCAGGCAGCATGGTTTGAACGCCGGGCGGGCAGCATGGCCCCAGCACCAGCTGCCCTGAGTCCCTGCGTCAGGCTGCCCAGTCCCAGCTAGCCTGGGCCAGAGCAGACCACCGGGAACTTCAGGAGGCGGCCGCCTGTGGGCGGAGAGTAGGCGGGGCCACACCAGGCTGTTTAGGGAGGTATAGCCTCCCCCCAGCCTATGAGACCCACAGCCCAGGCCTTCTTGTATAATGTATAGCCAGGTGTTTCAGTATTGCATTCAGACGTTTGTTTGTTGTTGTTCCACCATGTTGATCCAGCAAGTGACTGAGGGCTGGGGAAAGTTGGGAGAGGAAAGGAGTGAGCAACGGGGGTGGGGCATTGGGGGAAGAAGCAGAGCAGGGGGCAGGGCCATGGGGACCCAGTTACCAGCCATTAGAAAGGTGGCAAGCCTAGACCCATCACTTTAAAAGAAGCTCCCCTCTCCCCTAAAAGTTCTTCTGTGCCTAGTGAATGTAAGATTATCCTCTGTAGGCCATCTTCTCATCTGAGATTCTGACCTATCCTCTGTCTAGCTGACCCTGCATATGGAACCATAATCATTTTGGAGCCAGTTTCCATAGAGGCTCTAGACACTTATATATTTTTAATTTATCTCGTCAGACCTATCTCCTACACTTCCCTACTACCAATATTTTTGGCTTGTCAGGATTTTTTATGATTTCAAGAGATAATATCAATGTTTCGTTTTAAGCATTTTTCACCTTTTTACTTCTTTAAATTTTCAGGGTTGCACAAAATTGTGGGTTTTAAGAGTTTTTAAAAAGTTTTTTATTGAGTTTAATTTACACACAATTCTGCACTACTTTCATGGAAATACTTTCAAGCTCGTGTCTGACTTTAATCTCTGTGTGTGAACTTTCTGCAGCCAAGACAATTTCTAAATAATTCTGATTTGAACTAGTGCTTAGAAATACCTACTTACCAACCTCGTTTTTGATCATTATTTGCACTACTGTATATGCCAATCTGAAAACATCAATCAATGAAAACAGATTCTTCAGTAAGTCAATTTTCACTGATAGGAATTCACTGAAGTTTAGCTGTTTGTTTGTTTTTCATTATGTAAGTGTGGCAGAATTTGATTGTTCTCTATTTTTATTATTTGGATAGATAATATGAAAGTTTATTTTTAGTCTTTTTTCCTGTTTTTATCCATTTAAGTTGTCACAGTAGCATAAAATTATGGGGTTTAAGTTTTTTAAAGATTTTTATCTAAATTTTCACAGTTGTGGGAATCATAGGGGAGTCTGACAATAATTATTTAATAACAATAATGTTGAAATTTAAAAAGCTAAAGCCTGATAACCATTTAAACATAAATTATCAACATGACCTGTTCAAAATATGCAAAGTAAAGATTTTTAAGTGAAACTCTAATATGCTCTCAAGGAGCATTTTTCTTAATTTCCCTATCTGTAAATTTTGATTATTGATAGAAAAATGTTTTTGTTGGTTTGTGTGTATTGAGTAAAATAATGTTAATCAACATTTACTGATTTAAAGTCTAACCCTTACAAGACTAAATATTTACCATATTAGGCTCCTCCCTATCACTCACTAGACGTTTGTCTGGATGCTTTTTTTTAAATTTAATCTGTCACCTTCAGACTCAGTAAGCAAGTCACCAAATAGTTATCTTGTTGCCACATATCCATCTCTCGACATTTCTATTGATTAAATCCACTATTACATCAGACCATCCATACCTTACAACGGCATCCCCATTTCCTGCAGTGACTTTCTCCATATATGAGGACTTCCTCTGTTTCTATCAAAATGGTTCGCATCTTAATGAACTTGTCCTTCCATTCCACCTTAGTTCCTACCTATCATGAGTCTAGGTTCCTCAAGCAGAAGATTGGTGCAGCCAGATCTGAGACAGGCCTATTGCATAATCTCTTTGTAGCCCATTCTCTATTAATAATAGCATCTCTCTCTGCTCTTTCAGTTCAGCAACCCTGGCTTCAAGATATTGTACTTGGGCTCTGAGGACCACAAGCTGCTTCTTCAGGGTGCATACATATGCCACTTAGTTACAAGGCAAATAGTTGTACATTTTGTACTCTGTACAGTGAACTGGATAATTACACATTAAAAACTCTTTTCTGAGCATTAGACTGATGTGGATTTTATCAAGGTAGAGGTAAAGGTGTTTTATTTATTCATTTAATGTACTTAAGGATTTTCTTTACTTTATGCCATTAACAAGTTACTGAACAATCTACTGCCCTCAATGCCAAATCCACAGGCAGTCCAAACTTCTCTGTAATCGGATCCTCTGAGACCTCTCTCTGTCTATAAGATTAGTGGTGGTGATCTTGAAAGGCCCCATGCCCCATTACTAACCTGTGGTTTTAAAAAAGGTAAAGTATTATCCAATACGAACATGAAAAAATGTACTTGTACTACAGGCCTGTAGGGTTAATCCCCCTACCCCTGCAAATGTGCCAACTGCCTTTTTACAGCTGATTTCATTCTCTGTAATCCATAAATGAGAGGCTGCCATTTACTTGCAGCAAAAACAGAAGTGTGATGAATTACAAGCCAGTGTAATTTATGCAGAAGCAGTGTGGGGAAATTGCAGCCCACTCTTGTTCCACATAAATTATTCATGAATCCCCTGGAAAATAGCTTGAAGAGGGTTTCTTTTTTTTTTTTTTTTTTGGTGAATGAATCATGCCCTACATTTCTACAGCACGTACATTGACTTAAATGTCTCACTTTTGCCCCACCTTTATTTTTAGATCATCCATATACAGCCCTACTGACGTTTGCTAAGCTTACTGTTCTGGATTTTTCTGATCTAAAATTAAATTCTTTTAAGCAGGCCCACTCTGTCCAGGCTCCTGATGTGGCTGAGAGGCTCCTGAATCCACCTGCTTTCTGAGTCACTCTTGCCCAGGATCTCACAACTCCTGATCTGGAGAGATGAGAAGATGCTCTAGACTGCTCTAAGAAGAATATCTGCAGTTAGAGTTTTTAAGGAAACCGTGCCGGGGGAATCTAACCAAAGAGATGGAGCCTGTTCTAGTGCACAGTCCCTCAACCCAGCCATGGCCATAGACTTGGAGCCGTTTAGAGCAATAACTGTAGCCATCACTCTGGCCAGGTGGTTGTGAGCAGTAGCTAGGGTGCATCTGGCAGAGCCAGGGCCAAAGCCCTTCTCTCCAATCAAGGAACAGCAGGCAAAGCCAGACCCCCCTATATCAGGGAGCAGTAGGAAAAGCAAGGGCTAGAGGTTGCCCTTCTTGTTAGCCAGAAAGCAGCGGGCAGGGTCAGAGATCCCCCCCAGTCAGTGAGTATGGAGGAGCCAAAATTATGCACTCAGCTAGAGGTCAGGAGTCCAGCACCAGAGCATCCCCCTGCCTGATGGCAAGGACAGCCATATCCCTAACCCAGCTGGGGGCAAGCAGCGGATAGCACCAGGGACTAGCAATCTAACCACATCTAGTCCAGGCCAAGGAGCAGCCTCAAGTAGCCTCCACTTACAGGAGATGCCGTAGCCAGCCAGAGGCATAGCAATTTCTGTCTCTCTAAAGTTTGTTCCATGTTGCAGCCCTTGCAGGCTTAATGTCATCAAGACATTTGCTGTCATTTACATAAATAACATATATTCAGATATGCAAATTAAATGATTAAGTTATTTAATAAATCTGGAGATTTTATACAACCTTCAGCCTTAACGGGTATGTTGTTAGTTTTGTCCCCCTCCCATCCGGTAACAACACTGTGCTTGATACTCTGCAGACAAGAAGATAAGCAACTGCCGCATGGAGTTTACAATTCAGCATTCATCTAAACTAGATAGATCAGACACAACTAGCACATGAGTTGGAGGAGGTTAGGAAACCAACTGGTTATTTCTGTATGGCTTTGTAAGGGAGAAGTATACTTGGAGGAGAGATGTGAAAGAGTAGAGGGAGTTTTGGAGCATGAGAAGAGGGAGGCTACTCCAAGCCTAACGGGCAGAATGGTAGAAGGCTTTAGAATACAGAGCAGGAAGTACAAGGAATGATTGGGCTTATTCAGAAGGTGAGGGGAAGCCTGTGAAGGCATTCAGAGAAGAGGGTGATGTGCTGAGACTTTGGCTGTAGTATTATGGATGGACTGAGGGGCAATGAGGTGATAGGCAGAGAGGCCAGACATACAAAGCTTGCAGTCATGGAGGAGCTGTGTGGGAGATGTGGGCAATTCTGTTAGCGGGGAGTGGGAAGTGAAAAAGAGAGGTTTGGAGTGGCTGAAAAGTAACATTCATTTATGTTTTAGCTGTTGACTTTGATCCATCCCGCTGGGTGGGCATGCATGCGTACCTCAAACTTAGCTAGCCTTCAACCTCTAAGGAGAAGGAAAAAAACTCTCTCCTCTGGATTTGGGTATTCCGACACCTTTGTAGCATGGTCAGACCTGTCAGGGTATACACCCTTCTACCATAGATGTCAGATGGCCAGGGTCACCGCTGCGCCACGATGAGGCACTGAGGTAGAATTATGCATTTATTTGTATGTGTAAGAGTGAAAGGCAAGAGCGCGAGAAGAATGTTGGACATGTTGAGATCGGCGCAGTCTTAATGACAGCTGAAGACCGATCCATCCAGGTGATCCAGGTGTAAGAGTGAAGGATGTTGCTGGGGAATGTGCTTGAATTTCCATGGTGCCGCCTTGAGTTTCTTCTGTGTTTTGATGTTGTGAACAACTTTGTTGTTGTTTTGCTCCTATGAACAGAACTATGCATTTGGGCCAAATCCTTGCTTTAGTCACACTACTATTACCAGTGACACCAGTGAAATTCTCCTGCCCGTAAAGCAAGCAGGATTTGGCTCTAAAGACACAAACAGGGAATGTTTTATTTTTTTTCCTTTTGTTTTAGCATGTGTGCCACTGCCACTGTAGGAGAGTTTTACTGAAAGTATTTTGACAAAAGGAGAAATACCTTCCATAAGATTTTGTACAACCTTCCAATGGCTTTAAGTACCACTGGCAGTCTGCTATACAGGTCAGAGTAGATGATCTAATAGTCTCTCCTGGCCTTAAGCTCTCTGAAATTTGTGATTAGGGACCTTGTCTCTATCACTACTGTAGAGTGACTTTTGGGGGTGGGGAGGAGGAACCTCAACTTGCTATAAGAAAGAATAAACAGAAAAAATAATTTGGTATAAAACACTGAAATGGGATCTGGTTGCCCTGGGAGAAACTTAGTATGATGCTACTCATTTTAAGAGCTATTAAAAAATAGAATCTCTATATTTCATTAATGCAGAAAAATGTTGAGGCTAGAAGGGACTATAATCATTTAGTCTGATCTCCTGTACAACACAGGCCACAGAACCTCACTCAGTAATTTCTGCATCAAGCACATAACTTCTATTTGAGCTAGAGCATATCTTTTTAGAAAGATACACAATCTTGATTTGAAGAATTAAAGAGAGAGCAAATCCAGCATTTCCTTAGGTAAGTTGTTCCAATGGTTGATTACCTTCACTGATAAACAAAAATGGCACCTTATTTCTAGTCTGAATTTGTCTAGCTTCAGCTTCCAACCATGTTTTCCAGACCTAATATAATTTTTCTATCCCTTTTTTCTGAACCAATATTTTGACATCCTTTATGAAGTGTGGACACCAGAACTGGACACCGTGTTCCAATAATGATCTCACTAATGCTGTACCCATAAGTAATGCCACCTCTTTCTTTGATATTCCTTTGCACGTGCATCACATTCTCTCTCTTAATAACAGCATTGCACTGCTCATGTTCGGTTGGTTATCCAGTGTCTCTCCCAAGTCCTTTTCAGTGTCACTGCATTCTGGCATAGTGTCTTCCATAAGTGCAACCAATATTTGTTTCTAGATGACCTTATATTTGGCTGCACAAAACATGTTGTTTAAAATAATTCATTTTATTCAGCAGTCTAGATTGCTTTGTATAACTGACCTGTCCCTTTTATCATTTACAACTCCACCAATGTTTGTCATCTGCAAATTTGACAAGCGATGGTTTTATATGGTCTTCCAGATGGTCGATAAAGATATTGAATAGCATCAAGCCAAAACAGATCTCTACAGAACCACACTAGAAACACCCCCAAAGAATGATGATTTCCCCTTTACAATTACTTTTTGAAACCTTATCAGTTAGCCAGTTTCTAATCCAATTAATATGTAATCCATTAGGTAGTGCCAATTTTTTTATCAGAATGTCATAAGTCAAGTCTAAGTCAAATATCTTAGAAAAGTTTAAATATTTTTTATTTCAATACAGTTACCTTTATCAACCATACCTGTAATCTAGTCAAAACAGTATCAGGTCTCATACAATAATCTTATTTTCCCAAAACCGTGTTGACTGGCATTAATTTAGCTACCATTCTTTAATTCTTCACATGACTTTGGTCAGAGACTTAGTTACATAGGTCGTCCTATTTACCCTTTTTAAATATTGGCACATTAGATTTTTTGTAGTGCTCTAGAACTTCTTGAGTGTTCCAAGATTTGTTAAAAATCAACATTAATGATTCACTGAGTTCTTTGGTCAATTCTTTTAATACTCTTGGATTCGAATTATCCAGCATTGCAGGTTTAAAATGGTCTAACTTTAATAGTTGCCATTGAACGTCCTCTATAGTTACTGACTGACTATAAAGTATTTTATTATTACTATAAGATACAAATAATCATCCTGCTCCTTTCCAAATACGGAAGAGACATATGTATTGAATACTTCTTCGTTTCTGCATTGTTTTACCATTCTTATCTAATATCAGACCAACACATCTTTAATTTTTTGTATGTCTCGATAATTAAACAATTCCTTCTCAGTATCCTTAACCCTACTTGCCATAGATTTTTCACAGATATCTTTTAGCTTTCCTTATCTATTCTCTACATTTCCTATACTCATTACTATCAACTACCCCATTTCCCCATTTGATATATATATATATATATTTAAATGCTACTTTCACTTCCTTTCATAATCAAGATTCTTTTTTTAACCGAAGTATTTTTAAGTCATTTCAGATTTGGGGGTGAGGTGGGGTTAACATAATAATTCATTCTTAAGTTTCAATTACAAATTTATGTTTAAATTTTCAACCCACTCAGTTTTGGGCATTATTGTTTTCAGCGTGGAAACTTGGTACCTTTTAAAGGTGTGTGTGTGTGTGTTTGGTCGGTGCTATATTCTATTTGCATGTAACAAATAAAATTAGGTCATGATTACTTGCAGCTTAGGCAATCATCAACTTTTAATTTAGTGATCAATTCATCTTTATTCATCAGCTAAAGATAATTAGGTAAATAAGTTTAGACCCAGAAAGGTATGTTAATATAGCTATTAATAAACAGTGAAAACTGAATGCAGTCTAATAATTTGTATAATCAATTCTGTTTTCTGAAGTCTAACCAAGTATGGCTGATGGAATGGGTAATATTGCTTTACTGAACAGTTTCATGCCTTATTTTTGTTTTCTCATGAGATTTTCTTTATGGAAGGTTCCTTACCTGATAAATTATATTTTAATACATTCATAAAGAAAAATGTACCTGCACAGATGGTAATAAATCGCTGGTGTTCATCCATAGACTTCATTGTATTCACCAGAGTATTTGTGTTTGGGGATGGAAAAAAAACTATATAACTTGCTGTAACAGGCAAACTGATGTGGCAGGGTTATTCATCAAACATGAGTTACTCCTATACAGTAGAAGACTGTGTAGAGCGAAAAACATTGTGTTTAAGTAGTTGTAGCCAATCTGTGACAATCTGGACCACCACACTTGTTACCAAACTGTCCAGTTGGAACTTCACCATGACAGTGGGCACAGCTCTGTGCCAAAAGCCCAATTCTCTACCAAGCAGAATCCGAGAATCGTAGAAATGTAGGGCTGGAAGAGATCTTGAGAGGGCATCAAGTCCAGCCTGCTGCACTGAGGCAGGACCAAATAAACCTAGATCATCCCTGACAGGTGTTTGCCTAGCCTGTTGTTAAAAACCTCCAGTGACAGGGATTCCACAGCCTCCCTTGGAAGGCTATTCTACAGTTTAACTAACCTTAAAATTAGAAAGTTTTTCCTAATAGCTAAACTACATCTCTCTTGCTTCAGATTAAGCCCATTACTATTTGTCCTACCTTCAATAGACAAGAAGAAAAATTGAATCCCATGCTCTTTATAACAGCCCCTGTCTCAGTTTTCTTTTCTCAACACTAAACATGCCAGATTTTTTTAACCTTTCCTCATAGGTCAGGTTTGCTAAACCTTTTATCATTTTTGTTGCTCTCCTCTGGACTCTCTCCAATTTTTCCACATCTTTCCTAAAGCGTAGTGCCCAGAAACGGACACCGTACTCCAGCTGAGGTCTTACCAGTGCCAAGTAGAGTGGGACAGTTATCTGTTGTGTCCTAAATATGACACTCCTGTTAATATACCCCAAAGTGATAGTAGCCTTCTTTGAAACTCCATCACAGTTTTAACTCATATTCAGTATGTGATGCACTATAACCCTGATTCTTTTCAGCACTACTATCAGCTAGCCAGTTATTTCCCATTTTTCTAGTTATGCATTTGAGTATTTGAATATTTGAGCATCTTAAGTATATTACTTTGTAGTTATCTTTATTGAATTTCATCTTGTTGATTAAAGACCAATTCTGCAATTTGCCAAGGTCCTTCTGAATTCTAATCCTGTCCTCCAAAGTGCTTAGAATACTTCCCAGCTTGGCGTCAACCAGGCATTTTATAAGCATACTCTCCAATCTGATATCCAAGTCATTAATGAAAATATTGGGTAGTACCTGACCCAGGACAGACTCTGCAGGACCCTACTAGATACATTCTCCCAGTTTGACAATAAACCAATGATAACTATTCCTTGAGTACAGTCTTTCAACCAGTTTTGCACCCACCTTATAGGATTTTCCTCTAGACCACATTGTTATTCGAATGTCATATAGGACTGTATTAAAAGCTTAGCTAAAATCAAAATATATCATCATGTCTCTTGCCTGGTTTAACTCATGTTGTACTGTAGCATTTCTGATTTTGTCCCTACATGCTATATTATTCTTTTGTACTCAACCTTAGCAATTCATCCATATTTCTACTTTTTGTAGTATTTCTCCTGATACAACATGATACCATGTTGGCCTTTTACTAGTCTTCGTATATTTCTTTCGCATTGGGATTGTTTTCTGTTGTTCCTCAAATGTTACCTCCTTGAGAAACTGCTTCTCAGCTCCTTTTTTTCCTTAGCTTTTCTTACCATGGGATCTTACCTACCAATTCTCTGAGTCACTTAAAGTCTGCTTTTTTTGAGGTCCTTATTCTGCTGCTCTCATTCATTCCTTTTCTTAGAATCATGAAATCTGTGATTTCATTAAAAAAAGAACATGAGTACTTGTGGCACCTTAGAGACTAACAAATTTATTTAAGCATAAGCTTTTGTAGGCGACAGCCCACTTCATCGGATGCATAGTATGGAACATATAGTAGGAAGATACATAGAATGGAACATATAGTAGGAAGATACGAGTTAAGGGATAATTTAGTTATGTACTAATGTACATTAGTTGTGAAAGGTATCAGTGCCATAGCTGAACAATTCTGATTCTGTCCATCTGAAGACACTAGCCAGCACATTATAATATTAAATGTGAAGTGTGCATTTTTGAAATCTATTAAGCTGGGATTGGAAACATATTTACGTTTCTTGAGCCTTCATACTGTTGGTGTCCTAAATTATCAAATTTTTCAGCTAGATGACCAGCAACAATAACATCCCCAAAATATCAATTTTAAACCAAAATAGATATTCTTTCTTCATATCCGATGAACTGAGGACCCTTTGGGGTGTCAAATTAAAAAGGTCACATGCAAGATTCTTGTGAATGTTGGTACCCCAGACTTCAGAAACCAGACCGTTTCTCGTGATCTTGAGCTCATCCTTAGTCATGTGTTAGGGAGGGTCAGTCTCTACTTAAGCCAAGGACTGAAAGCAAATAGCTTGTACTTCCCAGACACCTCCCTTATTAGACTGCAGGGTTTACTTTGTATTTTGTAAGGCTTTTTGTTCTGTTTTTTTATCTTTCATTATGTCACACACACAGTGAAAAGATTTGTTGAAGTTGGATGGAGGGACTATCCAATGAAGAATTTATGCCTTTGCATTATAGATAGTTATGACCTCTAATGATGATATGTTATGTTTTTATAGAACCTTTCACTGTAAAGCATCTCAAAGAAAAAGAACAGATGCTAAACTCTAGTCTGTTAACTTCAATGGAGTTGGTCAGGTTTAACAGGGTTGCATGGGTCTAAGTAAGCACAGAATTTGGTGTGTTCTCTCTCTCTCTCTCTCTTTCTCTCTTTCTCTCTTTCTCTCTTTCTCTCTTTCTCTCTTTCTCTCATATCTTATAGTATATAAAATTAATGCATTTCAGGATTATCAGTGTTATCGCTGAAATGCAGCTGCCTCTGAGACATAGAGCTGCAGCCCAAAGGTACACAACATGTTGCCAACAAATGTGGGTGAGGGAAAATTCTGGGCAAGGTAATAGGGATTGTCCAGTGTATCCAAGTTGATACCTTGGACACTACTAAGATCTTTAATGCACACATAGAGTCTCAGTTTTTAAAGAAACAAACAAAAAACTGCTTAGTATTCAGTTTATCTGCTTTGGAAAGATGGGCTAAGTTGAGCCTCCTGGGAATGAAATATATGGTACCACAAGGCTAGAAACAATGTTTAATTTTTAATGTTTAACTCTCTAAGCCATCCCTCCCAGTTGAACAAGGAGTAAATAGCTGCATTATTTTCCTCTTTGGATAAATGGGTAACCTCATTTTTAAAAGCCAGTTTATTGCCTCTTGATTCCAAAACACTAGAGAAGATTTTGTACAAGATCAACTATATAACATTCTAATCGGTTTGGTTGACTAAATATGTTGATGGATAAATAAAATATCTTTAGTATTTGCATTCTTATCTGTGCCCATAGGACAAGGCAGGTGAATAGATTTTTCGGCCTAAGCAAGTATATTTTCATAGCCATTTTCTAAGGTTGGACAAGGTAAACATATTTACTGGTTCAATAAAAGGTGTATCCATCATTTACCTTGTACACAGGTCTCTTGCACATTAATATTTCCTTGTAAAATATTCTAAGGTGAATTAGACATGTTAAAATTATAAAAATAACACTTTTGTAACAGATTTAGTAATGCAAACAGGAAATTGGTCTGATGCTTTTATACTGTTATTTTGTCAATGTGAACTTTTTGAGTTTAGCTATGCTGAGCAGTCTCTGCAATTCTGATAAAAGCCACATGGTGGGGTTGTTACTTTAAGGCTTCCTTCAATTAATTAGTGAATATATAATATTCAGACGGTTGAAGTTTTTACATCCCCTTCTGTAGATTTGACATGGCCTTTGCATTCTTCAGCAAAGAATTAGGCTCATCTGCCAGCATTACAAACACAATTAAATTCATACCTAAAACGTTTTCATAGCAGCCTGAACAAGATTTATTTGTAGACCTGGAACAACAGGCTCCGGGTGAGACTTGTTTGAGTTAGCCCAAGAAATAGTATGCCTAATTTTGATACTCACTTTTTTTGAAAAATTATTATATATAAATAACTAAAGTTAATAGGAATGGTATGTAGTAGGGATTTGCTTCCTATTCTTATGGTCTATGTAAAAAGAACATGAGTTATTATTCCTGCCTTAAGTATATAGAGTCTTAGATAAAATGAGTACACAAATGTGAAATGGTAAGGAGCTTAAAAAGTAGACCAGAAAGAAAGAATTGGTAAGTTCCAAGATGTTTTGTTGTCTTTTTAGGTGAAATTCATCTCCACCTTCTTGTAAAGCCAGAGTAAGTGGACTTACACTCCCTGATCCATGGACAGGTTATATGGTTCCTTCCATCTTCTGTATGGACCTGATCCAAAGCCAACTGAAATCATTGGAAACTGACTTCAGTAAGTTTTGGTCAGACCTAATGGCTTCTGCTGTAGCCAATGTGATAGACCCAGGCCATTTGGGTACAGCAGAGTAGTAGAAGGCAGATATACTGGCCACTGGATAAGCAGTTTTCTGTTCCCTGAGTGACCAGACCAGGGGCTGCGCTAGAGCAATCAGGAGAGGCAAGCTAATTAAGACACTTGGAGCCAATTAAGAACATACTCAAATCAATTATGGCAGGCAGACTAATCAGGACACCTGGTTTAAAAAGGACCTCCCATCAGTTAGTGGAGGGCGTGCAAGGAGCAGGGAGTGAGAAGACGTGCTACTGGAGGACTGAGGAGTACAAGCGTGATCAGGCTTCAGGGGGAAGCTCCTGTGGTGAGGATAAAGAAGGTGCTGTGGGGAGGCCATGGTGAAGTAGCCCAGGGAATTGTAGCTGTCATGCAGCTGATACAGGAGACATTGTAGACAGCTGCTATCCACAGGGCCCTCGGCTGGAACCTGGTGTAGAGGGCGGGCCTGAGTTCTCCTCCATTCCCCCAACTCCTGATCGAACACAAGAGGAGTTGACCTGTTCTGTGAGCGACACCAGAAGGGAAGGGATCTGGGGCCTGTCCCCGACCCACTAGGTGGAACACCAGAGACTGCGGAGATTGTTCTCTGTTTCCCCTATGCTGTCCAATGATGAGGTTAGCTGAGTGAACGGCAGGTTTGAGCCTCTTGCAGAAGCAGCCAAACTGTGAGCCGCCATGAACCTCTGAGGTGAGCAAATCCGCCAAAAAGTGCAGGACCCACCAAGGTAGAGGAGGAACTTTGCCACACCTCTTTGCTGGAATACAGGTCATGATCACCGCATACACTCTATATGCAGGATTTTGGCCCTGAGTCTGTATTATCATAGAAAAACTATCCATACCCCAAATGCTCTACCCTGCTGATCACCATACAGGGTGCATGGAATTCCTTGTGTATCTGCTTTTGTGGCCTCATTCTGACTAAGTTGGTTCTGCTGGATTGGAGGACATCCATGCCTCCTCTTATGATCTTAGTATTTGGAGCTCATTTGTCCATGAGCTCCAAATGTCTCTTGAGCTCATGGACAAATGCAAAGTTTAAAAACAATATACACCATTTATTCAGTCACCAAATCATGTAAACTCTAAACTTCTCTCTGCTGTTTGTCATGGTTTTTATTTTTTTCCAATGAAAACCATGTTATCTTTTAAAAGATCCTTACAAGATCCCACCTAACTCCAAAAAATGAGACTCCTACTTATTACAGCTGTTTGCAAAGCATGTTCTCTCTGAGGCCATAAATCTTTTGTTTTTAGATGGCATAGGTCAAACCCAGCTCTGAGACTAATTGTTAAATATTTCCCAGCTCACACAACTTTTCTCCTTGAATTGGAGACCAGGTGCTTAGTTCTCACCAAGGAATAATTAGTGCTAACTCAGCAGTCTTTTTGCCTGTTTTGACTGTTTAGTTTCCCCTAAAAACTTTTCTTGGGATTTTGATTAAAAGGAATTTGCTCTTTAATCGGGGTTCAATAATAGCATGCAAATAATTAAGAAGTACAGTTAGTTGCCACTGAGGAGGGTAGATTTTATGTTTTAGTTGCCTAATATTGCAGGATTAGTTAAAGTATTTTCCATGGAAGATCTTGGCTTAATGACAGGTACTAGTGGAGAAAGTAATGTTTAATCTAACTGGTCATGACTCTCTTACATTCATGATATGTTTGGCCCTCCAGGCCTGGAAAAGGATTCTGAAAGGATGTAAATCTAGGAGCCCATTCTCCTCGATTTGGCTGGAGGCGCCATCTCTCTGGTTGTGGGATAGCTCAGCATCCATGCTGATTTAATCCTTGATCTCTCTGTTGAGACTGCCAATAAGGGGACGGATCAGCACAGTGGCTTTTGTGATGTGGATCTGCGAATGGGGGCTGGATTATGACCCCCAAACGAATTTAATGTTGGTTGCTGAGCACAATTGAGATGGAAACAACTTTCTGTTATGACTGACTTGACTTTGATTCAGACTGGTGACCTCGGGCTTGTCCTCACTATGGCAGGGAAGCATCGATCTTTTGGCGATCGATTTATCGCGTCTCGTCAAGACGTGATAAATCGATTGCCAGCGGCTCCCCCGTCGACTCCGGAAGTCCAGCTCGTGAGGACGGCAGGTAAGTCGGCTTTAGAGACACCGAAATTACATATCTACAGTCGATCTCTTTCCCCCCCCCCCCAGTGGAGACCAGCCCCTAGAGTTAAAAGGAACTTTATACAATTACTGGTCCTCTGAGCCATCCTGCTTGATGTTTCCACTAGTTTTATTGACAGCTTTATAAGGAAAGGAAGTCCCCAGCCCCTCTTTTAAACATAGTTCCTTGAAAGAATGTATTTGGTTTCAAGTATCTTTGTGGCTGTTTTAGGTGATCAGGTATGTTGTTAGGCATCTTTTCTGCGGCAAGAAAAACTTGATTACATTAGAGTGGACAAAAATGTTTGGGTAGGGAGGTGTTATCTGGATCTGTTACTAATAACTGTACTTCTCTTGCATATAAAAAAATATGGTTTGTACATGAGGCTATTGGCTGTATTAATCTTCTCTACCTACCTACACACTCCCTCTCTCCGTTCATTCCTACGTCTGATTTAAATTCGGAGCAGGCAGGGAGGGCTCCAGAATTAGTGACAGAGAACTCTGTGGATCTCTAGCCAGCCACACAAAGGGACTCCTCTCCTTGCTTCTTGCAG